>OX579679.1:13765499-14991257 GCA_951230905.1 Cheilosia variabilis | reverse complement strand
GACGACGATGGAACTGACAAAGTCACCCCATGTTAGATGATGAGTACGAAAGTATGATGATGGCTTGGACTTATTCTTCTTCGTCGATCGATCGATAGATGTTCCGTTTGGCGCAGTAACCGCGGAACAGAGTGCCAATCGTCATGAGGCAATTTAATAGGACGACTGCGCGATGTGGACTCACAACCAGGAAATGCTCTGCAAAATTCTATCTCCGAACGATCGGTAATTGTGGACAATTTAATCCCAAATTATTCTCTGCATACGATTTGTACAAAGTCATTCCAATTGAACTTGGAATATAAATGAGGTTAGGTTTTGCTGTGGAATGAAGGGCTTCCCTGGCGTTGGTCCTTAGCATAATCATAATCATTACGCCACCGATTTTATCTTGTTATTAACTTTGCACTTACTCGTACGTCGATGTCGATGACGATGGCTATGAGAGATTTGACAGAGTCAGCTCTAAGTTGAACTTCTTTTGTCTATCGTTAGAAATCCATCATGAGATGAATTTCATTTTTTATCGAGTGTTAGCGAATCGACTTTTAATAAGGTCTCGCACTCGTAGGCGTTGACAGCTAGGGTGCATTTCAAGCTAACCAACCGCAGTTTCGTCCGGGTCCGGTCTTCTTAAGGACTATACACATGAGAGCGAATTGCGAAACAAATCATTCCAACTGTATTAATAAATTGGAAATTGCTATTTGCTCTACCACAAAAGCAGTATATTTAATTAATCTAACAATTCAAGAAATTTCCCCGCGAGTAAAAAATTCTTGCCGCGAACTGACACACTTTATTCACAACAAACGCACGATTGAAAAACTCGTTCGAACTTAACCTTCAAAAATGAAACTGATACGCAGCTATCTGCGACCAAAATAAGTTTTCATGTAAATGAAATGTCAGAAACTACGAATATTCGCTTGTTCGCAGTTACCAATTCGCTCTCATGTGAATAGACCTTTATGTAGTATCACAGTTGGACCATAATAATTGCGTTCCAAATTTTTCTTGAAGACCCGAGAGAATTGCGCCGAAATTCAGAATTGCTCTTTTCAATGAAATTCGTTGGAGCACTTTTGTAATAGTGGTAGACACCGAGGTTCATTCGCGTACTTTCACGAGCCAAGCACTACAAATCTGTCAAACTCGAAAAATTGAGCGAAACTCTCTCAGAAAGCTGAAAATATACTCCCAAGTACGTGGATACACTTTGAGCTCCTTAGAGCCACTTACATATTCGAAATCTAATCCATATCACAAATAAATTTATAACTTATATTTTATTTTTGTGTACAATTGATTTTTAAAACGGATTTTGAATTTGTTTCCTGTCAATTTTGCGCATTTGACATTTTTATCAGTACTTGCCGGTTGAAATTCTCTGAGCTGTTTCGAGCCAAGAGAGGAACTGCTCGTTACTCGTTATTATGCTAATTTTCTCTTTTTCTGTCATGTATAGACTTTGTGCGATTGCGATCGATTTCTATCGATTGCGTTCGATTCAAACCGCGTACGCGAACGAACCTCATATGAGAGATTTGGTGTTCTGTTGCTACTTTTTTTTTGTTTGCTGCAGTAATAAATACAGCCAAATCAATTTATTTCAATTTAAGTTTACATTTTGCATGCATAATTGTATATTTTCGGATCACATAGCGAAAAATGTGTTTCTTATAACACAACAAACAGTTCAATCTGACATTTTGTTAGTATGTGTTGGTGAGTTCAGGGCAATTCTGTAAAAATATTCCGGAAACTTCTGTCGTGTTATGAATTGACCTGGAAGTGCACTTTTTTCAATGAAAAATAGAATACATCGAAAGAGCGCTTCTAGATTTGCTCTTTTCATATTAAGGGTAATTCTTTTCTTCAATCGAAAACGCCATAAGTCAACTACAATTATATGAACTAAATGTTACCTGAAAGGTAAAATAGGAAACTTTACTTTTACTACGTCAGTCACACTTACAAAATGCCAACCGAGTGCTCAGTCACGAAATTCCTGACGGCTACTCCTTCATAAACGTCAGCTGGAAAAAACTATTCACGTGACCAATCAGTCAGCTGTCAGACTTAAGTACTGCACTTTTGAACGTCCCCATTTCCTATATCCTACACAAAATGTCAAACGCGCAAACCATAGACAAACCATACTGAGACCCCCAACTCACAATCCTCTTGCCGCTGGCCCCCTCAGTTTTTTTTTTTTTCAAATTCTGCATTTTGTTTTTCTATCGGTTTTATGTCAAAAAAGAATCCGTGTGACATGCAAAAACATACAAAAAATGCAAAAATAAATGCTGCCAACTTCGGAAACCGTGGGGAAATGTGAAAGAGTTCGGGAATACCAAATTTTTTCATTACTGAACGCCATTGGTTAATTATTATCAATTGTTAAAAGGCGAATAATTTGATTTGTTTGGTTAGTAAAACTATCTAAAGTTGATGTTCTATATACTAGAAACATATTAGGACAAACATGGTTGTGTATTTTCCGCTTTTGGATATCATTAACTTCGATTTCGTGTGTAAATTTTTCTTAAATAATGAAGAAAATTTGCTCAAAATGTTTTCATTTTCCCTCAACCATTCTACATTGTTAATTTTTCATAAACAAGCAAATGTGCACTTATTCTCAAAAAAAAATATTATCCGCACGTAACGAACAATTTCAAATTAAACGGATAAAATTCAATGAACTCTGCCAGCAACTTTGCCCACAGCGGAAGTGTCGCATATCTCCTGGGAGTGTGTTGGTGAGCAGAATTTTTGAAGTTTCGTGACATTTGTCAATACGATTTTCTATGTAAGAATACTAGCGCACCAAACGTAAACACTCCATAAAAATATAGCTTGTAGGCTAAGTAACGGGAAATCGGCCGGAGTTGGTGGTCTCAGTATTGTCTCTGGCGCAAACGACTGCACGAAGTATTATTTTTCTTGTTTGGTTTTCTTCTTTCCCTTTTAGGGAAATTCGCTAAAGATCGGTAACGAGTAAATGTCAAGTTTGCTTAACTAAATATGAATATGTCAATACAGTTATTAAGGGAACGCGGACAATCCCGAATATATGTCAAACTATTATTATTGGAAGGAGAAGAAACGTAAACTTAACCAATTTTGTTTCGCTGGCGGTCGGATATCTAGCGCAATTTCATCGAACTTTCTTCAGCGATTCAATTCCGTGCCATATAGCCATATGCATTTTTTGCATTCCCCGTCAAACGGCGCAAATTGGCCTACGCCACGTTGCACCACATAGGCCTACATGAAGTTATAATGTGATTTCCTCTTGCACCGCGCACCGTTTTATTCGAACAATCCGCCCGCAAAGGCGAAGGACGAATGCGACTGAAAACTGAAAACTGAAATAGAATCAACGCCAACGAAGATCAGTGCACAAGGAGCACTTGATTGATGGCAAGGTACTTACGTTAAAAAGATTATAAATGGTATTATTTAGTATCTGGCACTTCAATTGATACCCAGAGACGCAAAAAGCAGATGTAACCAAAGTGGATAGTCTCACTGCCAGAATCATCGACTGCGCACGCGCAGCCATCCCCCGGAATATACAAAAGGGAATACAGATTGCATATAGCGATAAGCTAAAGTGTACACCACTCGACTGGAGTGTGAAGAGAGACCTCTGGAAGATGTGTCGTTGCATCAGCATTGGTAATGTTCTATGATGCATCATTGGGTGTACATTCGTATGCGCGCTCTCCTCGCCGGGCAAAGATAAGAGCGGTCCTATATACGATACCTATTCTTGGGACAGAATAAAACATAATTCCTTGCACTTAGTTTGAAATCAAGCTGATGAGGGGATTTGTTGATTCGCCTGGTGGCCCTGGCCCAGCCGCCTCTTGAGCATGGAAAAAGTCACAAAAACTGTACCTAACCTTCAAATTCACCTTCTGTGGTTGGAGTAGAAACAAATGGTAGCACTTATCGCTGATAGTGGAGGGAATAAATAAGAATCTGCAAAGCGAAAGACACCAGAGTTCAGCGTATGCGCTAGGCCGAAGATCTTAATGATTCGGTTAGCCTTCGACGACTGTGGTGGATGTAATTTTTCATTGGAACATTTTAAATTGGTTAAATTCATTACGGATCTTGCGGGAAGCCGTTTGCGGTCATTTATATCAATAAGCCGAACAGATATAAATGAAAAGGGCCGTGAAAAGAGTGCTTAACCTTCCGGGTGGACTGTGGTAGGATTCAAGATGGATCTGCTTGTTCTTTGGGTGCATCATCAAGTGATCAATAAGAATTGTAAGGATAAATTATGCTGGCACTGGCATCAGATATATATTGTCATCGATTCGTCCAGTTCTTGTACATTAATTTCGAGAATTCGTTTGATTTTATCCAAGATATTGTGAAATTTTACCTTCTAGATCGTCGCCCTGTTCACACATACTTACAAAGTCGTGCCTCACCCAGATTGCGAATGGTATAGGTATGTTCCATTCTTTTTGGTAAAATTTGTTATACAGAGTTTGGTTGTAAGATTCTCTGTATAACAAATTTTGCCAGAGACTTTGATAGTAAAACCAAAGGCCAAAGTCAAAATAACTGCAAAATTCAAATATCGTCCAAACAAATTTTAAATTCAACTTATGTCGTTTTCCATTGGTTTCACTCGGGGATCCACTCATTCTGAAATCCAATGGAACAACAAAACAGCTTCTGAAAGAATCCACAAAAGCATTGGTGAAATTCCAAAAAAAAATCTACGGCTGCTGTCAGCTGACATGTATAAAATATATAAATTACACTTGTGTGAGCGCTTCTTGAGTGGATTCTGACATCAAATCGAGAAGCGAAATTCTCAGAATCGCCAGAATGGTATTTTTTTTTGCCAATGGAACGGTTTTAGAAGTGATTTTTTCGATTCCGGACTCTCCCGGATGCTTCTTTTTGCCCAATGGAAAACGGCATTAATTATTGACAACTGAGAGATATGACAGCAATCTGACAGTAGGTACAAAAAAGCCCCGCTTTGTAGATTTCCCATCCACCTTCCAATCCGCATTTCGTTGGCGTCGATTTCAATGGAAGAATACTTCGTTCGCCCGCAAGTTCATCCGTGATTCATACATGATCTGTGGCAATAAGCTGACGTCGTGGAGATCTCTAGTGGAAGAATCAACTGCCAAAATGCAAGTCAGGTCAAATTCCAAAATTGACACTTTTTCGACGGTTTTTTCGACAGCGAATTTAATTACTTTTTGTAGCAACTTCATTTGCAGATTACATTCACATGATTAGGGCTTATATTTTGTAAAATATTTCGGGTGAAAACTAGCACGGATCTCAACATGAATGTCATTCATAAAGTTTTCACTATCTTGTTAGAAATGTTTCTGATTGGAATGCGTTATCATTGGTCACATTCAAGAATCTAGTTATCTTAAGTCGACTAGATTGGTCTGGATAAGATGTAACCTGAACGCAAAAACAAGATTGGTTGGGAATGTCACTTTTTCTACGTCAGCTGTCAGACTTACTAACTATAGATGCTTGAACGTCCACATTGTCGCCACCAGTTCTGACTGCTCATCTTTTTTAATGGCTGAACATTTTTCTGTCTTGTGCAAACGTTCCTTTCACCAGCCACCTCTGTCTTATCAGTCTTCGTATAATCATGCTTCGGCGAGGCGGGCACCGCCTACAAAAAATCTCGGAAACCTCTGCCTCACAATTTCAAAAATGTAATCCTTCAGTAGGTACCGCCAGGCAAATGTTCCCCCTGACCTTTACAAGCATTTTTCTACTATCTGACCAAGTCAACTTGTTACTTTTTACTACAGGCATAGGTACAGCTACCACCCAGCGGAGTTTGCAAACAATCAGCACCTTTTCACCCCGCATATCACATAATCGACTTAATGTCATCATGGAGTTGCCAACTATAACCATCAAATCAGCAAAATATTATGATCCCATCATACCAGAGATGACCGCCAGTACAGGCCACAAGTCAATATCATGGAAAACCAAAATCCGTTTTGTGAAACAACAATGTAAATGTTCCAGTGGCACCAGCAGCAGCTCCGCGGCGGACTGACAGAATCACCGATCAACAGGCGGCCGATAGAAAACTCCATCCAGGCCGTGTGTGTTGCACACAAATTGTTAACATTAAAATGATGATATAATAGACGAAGGGAAAGATCATGGCCTGAATTATTTATACATTGCGTGGACCGAGTGGCTGCGTCTCTGCGCTCATGTGTGTGTGTGTTTGTACTTATATGCAATTACTTACCAATATCAATTATACCGAAATGGTCCCCATAGATATCGATACCAGTAATAAAGAAAACTGGATACACACCGATTCCTATTGCAGATTAACCATCAATCATGGCCAAAAGAAAGAACGACGACGGAGGACACCGCGCCGCCGCCGCCGCCGCATCATCACCACAAAAATGGAGTGCACGGTGCCGCTGCCGCTGGCCTTAGTATACCTATAGACTGTCTTTGGTTTGGCCTTTAAAAATAGCACATACGCGCAGCCTTACCAGGAGGAGGACGACGCGCAATGTGGCGACGACAACGATGACGATGATTCCATGAGACGACCTCTCTGTCCGGTATAAAAGTGCGCGCAGCGCCTTAGGGACACCGCAACTACAGCACAATGGCCTATGTGTAGCATGCTAGCGGTTTTAAAGTGCAAAGCTCTATTAACTCCTTTTAGTTGAGACTTGAAAGACTGGCGAAAAGGGGTACCTCTACCTCGTGCGCGTTTGCCTTTTTCTGTTGTTGTGTTGTTGTTTTTGTGCATGTCCGCCGCTCCGTGCGCTGATACGTGACGCACGGAAAATGGCGAATTGTCATGCAATTACGACGACAAGTCAAATTAATGATAAGCAATTTTTGTGAAGTCTTAAATAGGTACATTCGATATGTGTGTCCGTGGTGATGGTGTCCTCCTGAAGCGGACGCAGGACAACAGGGTGTTTCGAAAAACAGACGTAATTATATAGCCGTGTGGACGCGAGCGCTTGACCACATCATCAGCTACTGTGAAGGTGATGATGGGTTTGCGTTATAAATAAAGGTATCGCTGAAGCCTGGGCGGCGCGGTAACTGGTAGGTTTAGGGTCCTGACCGATAGTTTATCTCACACAAAAGGAGTTGACAATTTAATTCGTAATAAACGCGTAGCATCGTGGAGGCGGCCACCTCCAAAGGGGGTAGTTAATTATATCTTTGTACAAATAAAAGGGCAACATACAAAGCCTGAAAGACATCTTGATAGCATTTTAGCAGTGGGCACAACAATGTAGGTTATAAAATAAAAAATTGTCTGCTTTAATCTTAAGAAAACAAACTGATGTTCAAAATATTCGGGAGGATTCCGGGTCCGATAGTGCCCCAACAGAGCTCCGAAGCTTTTATTATGCAAAAAACGTTGCATCTTTGAGAGATGCAAAATCTCTACTGTGGATGAAACGCATTGGAATTGGAATGTCTTAATCTTATTATAGAATTTGGCAGCACTCATTTAAATGGCAGCACAGTATAAAGGAGAGAAGAAGAAAAGGCCGGAACAGCTAGTCAATTCCGCCAAAAGATGGCTTGACTTTTCCTTTTAGGGCTTTTCACATGAGAGCGAATTGCGAACTGCGAACAATTGAATATGCGTTTCTGACATTTCATTCTAATGAAAACTTTTTTGGTCGCAGATACCGTCGATTTAGTTTCATTTTTAAATGTTAAGCTCGAACGAATTTTTCATTCGTGGGCTTGTGGATCGCGACTGTATTATGTGGATTGTGAATAAAGTGTGACATTTCGCATTTTCAATTCACGGGGAAAATTGAAATTGCTGTAATTTTAAATTTCGCTATTGATATCAATTAAGTCAGTTTTTTTTAGATTAATTAAATGTAATGTTTTTTCGGTCGAACAAATAGCAATTTTCAAATAATAAATACCATTAAATTGGTTTGTTCGCAATTCGCCTATTCGCAATCCGCGCGCATGTGACTATTCTTTTAGCCTGATTACAGAGCATTTGTCTTCAACTCGGCAGCGCGGGAAATAATTTTATAAAAACTAAATTAAACTGACCGAAAATAAATGTGAGATTATCAATTAAAACATATTTCATCATAACTGTTACTGTGAGCTTAAGTTTGGGAAAATTAGGAGTTCATTTGGTGCTTGTATTTTGTTTTGTATTACTGACCCAGTGTCACACACATAATTGGACACTGACTGATTGGTATGCAACTGTTATTAACATCTCTGGCAAAACTTGGAAGACAATAACATCCAGATGGCGCCTGTATGTAGTTTATATTACACGGGTTTACTATTTGATTACAAACCGTGTCACAGTTTGGTGCAAGTCCTTGTCGAAGGTAAACTGTATTCGAGCCGCAGGTCTTTGGGGTTCGAACTGGCGGAGATTTAGACGCTCCGAGTGCTGAAAAGATAAAAAGAAGCGATAAATTTAATCAAAATTTTAGCTCGAATATTTATTCAAATATAACCAACCCCTAATATCAGCAACTACGGCAATAGCCATAAAAAGGGGTAGCAACGTTAACAACATTCCCTTCGACATTTCGAACTAGAATGATGGAAACATATTATTCTGCACGTTATTTATAGCCAATACAAGCGGTTTCAGTCGTAATTTAGACAATTGTAAATTATTTTGCACTTTACAATAGGTATACAGAAAGCTTACAAGTACAATACGTTCGGAACTATTGTTTTTGGAGCCTACCCTATCTATGATCAAAATATGCACGACTGGGTCACAAGTAACTTTCGCTTAAAATCGTTATGCAACAATTACCTATATTGTTAAAATTACAAATTAAGATTTCACCCCTTAGCTGGAGTGTTGAATTTTTCGTGACGTTAATAAAACATGTCCTAGAGCTTTAAAGATACGTAAAAAATACTCTGCTCAATTATCCAGAATCCAGCACACGATTTTCAGTAGGTAGCTTCTTCAGAATTAGCTGTTTTTTAGAAATGCACTTCGGTGTAGGTTTTGAACATTTGTTGTTGTTAAAGATGATGGTTTCACTTTTTCCATATATTTTCCAAATATATCGTTGCATGTGCAAGGTTTATGAAATCGAACTAACCCCTAAATGTGAATGCCGCACTTCATTTGATGACTTTTTAGTGTGCTTACAACAAAGATAATGGAATACAGAGATATATAACTTTCCAGTGGAAAGGCGGCTGCCTACAAGCAGTTTTCCCGAAAAATTCATGAAGTCACGCAGTTATGCTCATTTCTTTTCTAGCATATGTGAGTTCATGAATTGAACTTTAATGCAAGAATTCGGTATTTCCTAATGTGTATTACACTATTTTTTTCAATTTAAACAAAACCTCCACAAAAACCAAACAAGTTCAATATGAAAAACAATTAAACACCGCGATGCCCATAAAAGCAAGACGATTGGCGCCGGCCATTAGCAACATGCTTTTTTGTAGCTCGTATTCACAGACGGGGATTGGAATTACAAAAACAACAATGTAAGCAAATGGGTTTTGAGGGGATAGAGGTACGAAAGATATCCATCTCTTTTATTCATTCATCTCTGGCAGAACAAAAAAAAAACAAACGAAAATAGCTGCCAAAACATTTCGAATATATTTTTTTTTCAGTTTGTGTCAAAGTTTGGGAATGTGGACTGTGAAATTTATACCGAAGACGTTATCAACTCATTAGACAAAAACTTTGAGTGGACATTATATCTTATCTTGCTATAATAAGTCTACAACTGTACCTGAATTAGCACTTGACTTTAATGTTTAGATTAACTTGCCAAAGCAGTTCTTTTTTTCTACAATCACTTCTGATTTCGAAGCACAAGAATCACAATTACAGTTATCAGTTTCAATAGGTACTAGCTGTCATTTGAAATGTTGCAAGTTAAATGGAAAATCGAAATTGCATTACATGAACGTTTCTACTTATTTTTTATATAACTAGAGCATTGAACAGAGCTGGAGCAGGTAGGGCATGTTCAGAGTCATCTGAATTATTTATGAATGACATGTGATCACTGTTACTGGCTATATGACTACAAAAAAAACACATTATAAACATATTTTCTGGTCTTCTGCACAATCTATTTTCTTTTTCTGTATCAGCTTTTGCATTCCTCATCGTTGGCTGTCAAAGTATGCTATGCCCAGGGTTTTAGTAAATCCCTTTGTTTTATTTTGAGCTCGAAGAGGTCGCTCTGATCATGCTCTAAATGAAAAAAAGATGCGAACATTCAGAGCACTAATGTGTCGGAGCTGAATAAGAAACACACACTTTTTTTGTCAGTTTAGGTTCTGCTCTGATATAAATAAAAGCAGAACTTGTATAGTATGCCCTATGATTCAGTTAAGTATTCGAATTCTTTAATGGAGATAGCGCGACTTTGTGTGAATTCTAAAAATAGAAATGTGGAATTCAGCTCAGTTACATTTCGAAGTTTACGAATAAAGTTGCATTCCATCACGTAGGTAGGTACCCACATATTACCGTTCGATATTTGTCAAACAAATTCTATTATCGGGAGTATAGGTATACTTGATGGAAACAAATTATACATAACGGGAGATTATGATATCGACTACAAGTAAATAAAATCTTGGTGTTACGACTCTAGGTATATACGACTCTGATATATAAGGCAATCCTGACGCTCACGACGACAGCCGTTGAAAAATGTCAATGATGCTAATACTGCGCGTGGAGGTCACAGTTTATGTGAAATGTACTCGTAAATTCTGTGGTCCCCACTGGATACATTCTGGAGCTGTTTTAACTGCCCTTTGCCGGTTACGAGAGTGCCTGTAATTTAAGCCAATTGTTAACGGGGAGACGATTCCCCAAGAAACCTCTTAGCTTCACCCTGTTGCCTGTTGCCTGTTCTGCGTTCATCCAAACGCAATTAACTATAAAGCGTCGCTGCTCTCCAAACATGCCAAAAGGACACGCCATTGTCTGTAGTGCCCTCAATAAATTACATAATTGATGCCATGAAAATTATCCCCGTTCGATATCATTCGATGTGAATGCTATGTGTCTTCTGTATCACGCACATCGTATTATTTTGATTACTGCCGTGTATACCCTCGATGCAACAGCGAGCCTTTAAAACTTCAATTTAATTCAACAGATAGTAACTTTTGTAACTATGAGCTGAATGGCATGCGGCCTTTACACTCATTAAATTTGCGCTATTCCCTTCACTCATGGGAGATCTCTGTCTGTGGTAGAACCTTGCTGTTGGCAAAGTTAAGACTCTCAACAATTGATTTGCGGAATTCTCCATTTGCCTTCCATTGCACACTCTACGTAGGTAGGTACTTCTTTGCTAGCCAGCGTGACTATAGCGAAAAAATCCGTAAAGAGTCCTAGGTATGTCTAATACCTGGTAAGGGCGCCCTAGGCGCCGGCTGTAATTAATAGACAGACCGCAACAATTCTGTGTCACGCGCTTTTTGTAATTTACCTTTCATCGAACTGTCAGAGCGTATATTACATAGCTTCTGTCTCAATATGACGATGGAAAAGTTACCTTTCTCAGGACGTCGGATGTCCGTATACATATCGTGCTGTATCTCATGCGATACAGCCATAGTATCTCATGATACATGATGAGTGCCGTCTACAGTGCACCGTCGAATAAATGTTGGAAAATGTGGAAATCATTACGATATCATCACGTTTCTGACGTTTACTCAATTAATCATCATTACAGCTGGAGGCTTTAATAAAAAGCGTTCAACCATTACTCTTGTGCAGCAACTCCGATCGTCTGTCCGAAAACCAAATCCTACACCATGCCATTACACTCAAAAGCCGTGAGCTGAGTTGGTGGCCAAACACAGAGCACCAGGAAAAATAGAAACAAATGGACATGTCAGCCGCCGCACTAGAAGATGATTCTAACGCGAGCGCGTGCGCGCACATAGCGCACTAATATACAAGATGCAGAGTGGAACCTGGAACCACCTGCACTGCATTAGACCTCGCCTAACCAAATACACCAGAGAAGAGCGCCTTTAGGTCGCAATTTCCATCTGCGCGGTCGGTTTCGGTTTCAACAACTTGCATTCGATGCAATTTCATATAAAAGAGTGGTTTCGCGGATTCGCGAGTACGATAGTCTTGGACACTTATATACGACTATGCTTGGCGCACAAAATAGGAGAACTCCAAATCGCACAGACATAATTTCGAAGTAAAATATTCTTGTCGCCTCTTGATGAATTATGGCGGAAAACAAATTATATAACCGTTCCACCCTGGCACTCGGACGGATTGCAGTGCATAGCAGATACGACGAAGAAGAACAGTGCCGGCTAATAGAGCATCTCGCCGCTATAAATAAAACCAGGAAGAGATTTCCACTCTGGCTGCTGATGCAGGGATGAAGACGATTCCTAGATTTTTAGAATATTTGTCTGGGAATAATCGCATAGGCACAGTAGGTGCGAAGAGAAAAGAAACGGTTTGTAATTAAATCGTATTTTCTCACCTGTAAAAGCTCAATATTGTGCTTTTAGGTTTTAAAATGCTTGTTTGACGTAGGGTGACAGATTCACTAAAAAAAGTTTTTTCAGTTAACAAAACTTAAACGTTTAAAAGGTAAATACTAACATATCCTGTTGCATGCATAGAAGTACTTCTTTTTAGTACTACCTACTACTCTAAATGGGCTCTTTGAATAGCTCACGTTTTCCTTGATCCTTAGTTGCGCAAAGTTGTTAAAGACAATATTCCAGATATTTAGACGATTGATTCATACTCGAACAGAACTACAAGCACACTATTCGCAAGAGTACCATACAACACTTTAGTGACTTCTTTATTGACTTCATTGACTGCAGTTTTTGAGCTGTCAAAGTTGGCTTTGGAAGAAATAATATGCGCAAGGAAATGATAAAATTATGAAACGAAATGCAATCTCATCAAATGGGGTTGATATGTGAGAGAAAATGATTTATGACATCTATTTAAATTTGGTATCATGATTTGAAGTTGTGCCCTGACCTAAGGCCCCTCTAGTCACCAACACGACCTCTAGTAACGTTTTTATTTTGTTTTTCATCATGTTGTCAGTAGTGCGAAGAAAAAAAAAAAACTGGATGATCGCTATGTTCAGTTAGTCCTAGAAAGTTCGCCTGTGCGTGTGTGCAGACTGAGAATCTAAAAAGGAAAACAAAATGGCGGAAAATTCTATAACACATATATTGTAAAAACCGACATAACATTTTTCACCACTAAAACATGAGTCGAGCCACTTTGTAAGGGCAAAACTCCAAGAAATATGCAAAACAAGTGACAAGCAATCATTTAAATGTCACCAACGAGGCGAGAAATTCACTAGATAACCAACTAAGCCGGTTATTCGATTTTCGGAAGATTGGGCACATTCAAAAATCTTCTTATCTTAAGCCTGCAGCAACATAGTGAGCGACTAGCGACAAAGCGATTGAGCGACTTCGATCTAAAAATTCAGAACATATGAAATCGAATGGCGGTGGCCACGTAAGCCCTGAGCGATTTTGTTATAGACAGAGCGATGTCGCTTAATCGCTCAGTCGCTAGTTACTCACTGCGTGGCAGCTTCCTAAGTCAAATAGACTGCTCTGGACTAGATGTACCGTGAACGCAAAAACTATATTGTTCGGTAACGTCACTTTTCCTACGTCATCTAAATATGCGAACTGTCATCTTAGTACTCCGTCACGAATTTCTTGACTATATTCGTCGGCTACCCCTCTATAAACGTCAACTGAAATAGCTGCTCATATGACCGACTTAAGTCAATCAAAACCGAGATATATCAATCAGACAGCTGTCAGACTTACTAAACTAGATACGTGAACATCCCCATTGAGTCAGCTGGCTGTTAGATCGAAGCAACTGAAGTTGCTATTAGACACCTTTTTTAACAGCCATGTCATAACGTGACCTGCGCTAAAATATGGCTTAAATTATCCACATCAAATTGAATTGGTCACTTGGTTCAGCATATTTCAATTTGCGGAATTGCGTAGTAATTTCGTGAACACGCCCTAGATCTCAGGATTCAACAAAAAAAGCCACTTCACAGATTATGACGTACCTTTAACAATTTTTTACAGATACCGGTATGTTTGTCTTCTTTATTTTTACTGGGAGCGTGTAAAGACTTTGTGCGACTGCATTTGATTAAAACCGAGCACGAGATTGGACCAATTTGCTTGCATCTTGCTGGACATACTGTTTGCACAGAAGTGAAGGAAACCTCCCGCCTATCTCACTCTAAGCTGGACTTTGATTAATAAATTAATAAGGCAATTCATTTTGCTGAATCTAGCTTATCATCAGCCCTCCGCTCAATATACACAGGATATAATGTACCTACGTAGGTCGATTGATAATGGAGAAGGCACATCTCCCGGTGAATCGCAATGATTTTTCCACATTTGATTGGAGTTTCCCTTTCCACCGTCCATTGGGTGAATTTTGATAAATCGATGTCGGAAAACTCTGCACAATGCAAATGCAACCTTCTCATTCTACCACCGGCAAAGAAATTATAGAAATGGACCGACTCTGGGGAATAGCTTGATTACCCATACCCACCGCCAGAGTCAGTAAATATACTAAAATTGATGGCTGCGTGTGGATACACAGCCCAAACAGCGCTCTATGTGCGGTTTTGATTCTTTGGCGAGAAAATTCCATTTGAATACGATTAGAGAGCGGGAGGAGCTGGA
This sequence comes from Cheilosia variabilis, assembly GCA_951230905.1. Taxonomy (NCBI): domain Eukaryota; kingdom Metazoa; phylum Arthropoda; class Insecta; order Diptera; family Syrphidae; genus Cheilosia; species Cheilosia variabilis. The sequence goes on along the minus strand of OX579679.1, from coordinate 14,976,482 downwards.
GGATGAGTAGGAGGAAAGCTTTCCTGGCTCAAGCAACGACGACGACCGACGACTGAATGTCGTCCGACCGTTTCTGAAGATTGATGATAATAGTTACGTTATTAGATTTTTCAATGCATTCATTATTCATTCTCGTCGAGGATATAGAGATCGAAAATAGGGATTTATTCTGACCAGAGACCGCGATGCATTCCAAAAGGGGGACTCTTGCTTAGTCTGATGGTGCGTCCGTTTGAAAAGGATATAATTTATTACTCCACGTCTGCTGGAGGAGGGATTGCGTGGTGTTTTTGACGGTACAGAAGGTCAACGCACTAATGCGGATGGATGTATAGGTATGTGGTTTGAAATATGAAAATTATTATATCTAAAGTAAAACGCATTTAATGGCACTCTGATTTATAGGTACACACTGATTATTAGCATCTCTGGCATAATCTGGGAGACAATAGCACATAGAAGGCAGCCGTTTGTAAACAATGTAACAGGCGCTTCTTAGTTGACTGCATATTGATCGCAGTCGGGAGCTGTTCCTGCAGGGAGATAAATTTCATGAAGTCCAGATCAGTTTGGGCTGGGGAGTAGCTTAATAATGTCGACTTACAGGCTCTCTGAAAGAAGAATGGGAAGTTTTATTTATTGACAAATGGGGGAAGTATTGCAGAACTTGTTTTTTTTTCTAAACACAATAATTGGCTAGAATGAGTTGTTGGCCAAATTGCCAAATAAACTCAACTTATTTTTCCACTTACCAAAAAAATGGAATAATGGACCTTTAAAAAATATAATTTTTCAAGTGTCAATTCTCCTGAATAAAGGGCCCAAGCCCAACCCATCGAATCCTTCGCATACGGTGACAGCCAGTGGTTTAAGTACTCTGTGCTAATATTTCCCACGAAACGTGATAATATTTCCCCATTCACCGTACTCAAACTCCCTTTTAAATAATTACATTGAAAGGTACTTTTTGTGAATAAATCTTTCTTTTAAAAGTAAAATTTTTATTTACGGAAATATAATCACATGAAATTATCTATTTTAAAAATATCGCAGTTTGTTAATATTTATAGTGATTACCTTTTTGGTACTACAAATTTTTGATACAAGAAAATCTTGCTAAAATTTGATTTACATAAGCTATTTTTATGTACAATCAGAGTGTTAATAGCAAAAAATTAGTATTTTTTGCAGCTTTTTACTTCTTCCCATGAAAGGCTTTTCAGAAATCGAAATTCCCACAAAAAGGAAGAAATCCCACCATATAAGAATACTGTCGACAGCCAATGACAGTTTCTCTCACGCTCTCAATATTTCCACCAATGCAAGTGCTGCCTCTCTCGCTATGAGAACTGTCAACGGATGCAACTGCGGTGCTTATGGGTCAGCTTCCCTATGTTGCATTTACACATTCACGCACGTGCATTTTTGCACGAGACAGAGAAATCCGTTTGTCCGCAGTCAATGCTAATAAAGGCGTAAGAATGAGATCACAAATCAGACGCCTAAAGTGTCATGTATGTTCTACCCATAATTATAGATACGTAAAACGGAAATAAACACAATTTCCGGCGAACAACACAATCACTTGAAAACATTTCTATTTGTGATTTAAAACATGTGAAATAAGAGTGGTAATTAGTTTCAGCAAATTAAACCAAGAATACATCAATCAGTTATACGAAATAAATAAATAATTGTCTGTTCATCACTTCCGGAAGCCATTTTGTTTTATAGGAAAGCGAAATTTCGTAAGACATCGCCATAAAAATATCAACATGCATAGCTGTCCCATAATTCCTAACACGTAAACAAGATGGCCGACAAAAACGTGTCACGATTTTTGCGTGTTAGGTAATGCCGTCCCTTTCAATAACACGGCTATTTAGTATTTAGCATCCCTTTAATCTTCCGTGATAGGAATGTGTTACCGTGTAAATGTGGCAATAAGGTGCTGTGTATTCTATCAACCTGTCAGTCGAATACGTTGCCGCAACGGATGCGACGGATTCTATGGGTTGGGCCCTTAATAGTTATCTTCCGCTAATTTTCTGACGCTACCGTTATGTGTAAATTTTGATACCTGCCAGTCAGTTAAATGTCAAATATGTGTTTCCAACCATCATTTTGCCTTGACACAAATATTTTTGACACAATACCTTCAGTTTTAGATTGTGGACCTTCAAGTATCTAGTTTAGTAAGTCCGACAGCTGGTTGACTTGATGTTTCTCGGTCATAAGGACAGCTTCTTCAGTTGACGTTAATGGGGGGTAGCCGACATATCTATAGTCAAAAACTTCGTGATTGAGTACTTAGTTGACAGTTCGCATATGTGGCTAACGTAGGAAAAGTGACGTTACCAACAAGTCTAGTTTTTGCGTTCAGGGTACATATAGTCCAGGCCAATCTAGTCGACTTTAAATAACTAGGTTTTTGAATGTGTCCATTTTATATATGTACTAACACAAGCAGTTACAATAACAATCATAGACAAACCATACTGAGACCCCCAACTCACAATCCTCTTGCCGCTGTCCCCCTCAATTTTTTTTCAAATTCGCCATTTTGTATTCCTATCGGAATATGTTATGTCAAAAAAGAATCAGGGTGACATGCAAAAACACACAAAAACTACAAAAATAAATGCTGCCAACCGCGGCAACCGTGGGGAAATGTCAAAGAGTTCGGGAATTCCATATTTTTATGTTACTGAATGCCATTGGTTAGTTATTATAAATTGTTAAAAGGCGAATAATTTGATTTGGTTGGTTAGTAAATTTATCTAAAATATATGTTTTATATACTAGAACATATTAGGACAAACATGGTTGTGTATTTACCTCTTTTCGATATCATTAAGATCGATTTATTGTGTGATTTTTTCTTTAATAACTGAAGAAAACTTGCTCAATACGTTTTTATTTTCATGCAACCATTCTGCATTGACAATTTCTCATAAATATTTTAAGCAAATGTACACTTCTTCCTAAAAAAAAATACTATCCACACGTATATAAATAATTTCAAATTTAACGGACAATATTTTATGAACGCTGTCAGCAGCTTTGGCCACAGCGGAAGTGGCATATGCAAGGTGCGAGCGTGTTGGTGAGCCGGAATTTTTGAAGTTACGTGACATTTGTCAATACGAATTTCTATGTAACAATACTAACGCACTTAGCGTTTGCCACCCCATGAAAATATAGCTTGTAGGCAAGTAACGGGAAATCGGCCGAAGTTGGTGGTCTCAGTATTGTCTCTGATTACAATAACGACAAACAACAACTTAAACATTTTTCTTTTTCACAGGGAAAACGTTTACGAGGTCCGTATTTAGATTTAAAGTTTATTTCTTGCATTTTACAGCTGCTGGCATTCTATACGTGAGTTTTAGCAAGTAATTCAATATTCATTGTTCTGATTGTTTCAATTTGTGTCGCAAATATTTGCAGTTGCAGTTTCAAATAGAACTTGAAAGAGAATATCAGTTGGCTGCTGCCTGCTGATGTGAATGTCGATTATCGAACGAAAAACTGTTTTTATCGACAGTTGTCATCGAATTTATATTTTAGTAAATATTACGAGTCTCGATAAAGATTGACATTCGTCGTTTGCATATCTTCGGTATCGTTTGCATATCGTGGCTTTGTGACCACACACCAGAAGTGAAACTTCTCTTTCTAAATATATAATGTTAAGTTTATTGGGGGGTTGGGTTCAAAATTCTGGATGGGTCGAAATTCTTTTTACAAAAACGCGCGAAAAAACGCGTCAGAAAACGCTCGAAAAAACGCGCGAAAAAACGTTTTTTCACAAGTTTTTTGAGGAATTTTTCAATGGATGGAGCAGAAAGGTGAATAGCTCAATATTCGGAGAAGTATTGCCAAAATGCGGTCTTAAGCTTTTTTTATGAATATAATGGCAAGTTGAATGAAGCAAAGTAAAATTTTAAAATGATTTCATTGGAAAAGTTACAGCTTTTATCACGTTCAAAAAAATGGAAAATCAAAAAAATAATGTAGCCTATCGCCATACTCTATCCCGTAGCTTTCTATTAGTGAAAAAATGTTTGAAATCGGTTCAGTAGTTCCGGAAATTACCCCTTCAAACACACATTACCTCTTTATATACATCATAATAGTGTGATAACAATATAAATCCGTCCGCGATACTAATAATCAATTTTAGTGTCCAGGCTAAATTTTTCGAACTCACAATGGGGAAATTCTCCATACAAAAGTGCATATTGTGACCTACCAAATATTTAGTGTGAAGGTTAAAAATGATTATTAGTAAGGCCCATTGTATTTAGCTGCCGTAGACGAAAATTATGGTTCACATTTTATGTAGATTCAGATGAAAATCAGAACAGTGCTGTTGGTCTTTCTGGCAACTCGTCGATGCACAAACAAAAAATCAACCAACATAATCGGCAATTATCGTTTATCGAGATATCCGATTGACAATTGCAATAGAGGCCAATATACATATCGATGATTATTTATTAAATTAGGAAAATGGAAAACGTTCAGAAATATTAAAGATTCATGCATATTCCCTGAACAGAGACTGAAAGAATACACGGCTGCTGAAAACAGATGGCGCTTTAATTAAACTACGTTTAGAACAAAGTAATGCGTCCACTTAAAAACCCTTCCTATTTAACACAATCTGCTTAGCTAATTCAAATGGTAACATTAACATTCTTCGACAACAATGTCACCACCAACGTTTACTACACCCGCCCTCAGTCAATTAACTGGTATATCAATATCAGAGCCGCATTCCTGTGACAAACATTCCAATTACGTCGATTCAAAAGAATCTCCTCGCCATTAACACCTTCCTAATGCACTCTCGCGCTGGTAATTTGACTTCTCCTTCCACTCATACCACTGACACAGCGTCAATGTTGCCAGCAAATGAATTAAGATAAAGACAAAACCACCTCGGGGACATTACCAGCACGACGACCATGACGCGATGACGACGAGGTGCGAGGATGCATTTCAATCTGGTCTGGCAGAGTTTATGCGCGAGCATCATGCATATTTTTTTGCTCGTTTTCGCACCCACAGGCGTCACCTTTACCACTCGTCGTCGTGCATATAACTGCCGTTGCCGTGCAATACCGATTGCATAGAGCGACAAAAAACTGGACACCGATTGCAGTTGCTTCGCCTTGGACTCTCAATGTGTGCTACATCTTACATGCCAAAGGCTGGGCATCATTGCGAATATTTTACCCCCTCCATATGGGAAAGTCGGAACCGAAAAGTCTGCCAAGTTGGCCGGCCAAAGAAACAATGAAGTGCCATACAGATTCATAGAGTTCCCGGTTATCGGTTCGGCTATGTTTGGTCACATCCACTCTTACTATGAGAATCCGCCAGAAGTCACATATTTTTTTTCTGAATTTTCACCGCAACTACCTTCATCTTCAGTTCATCAATTGCGCTGCGGAACTGCCGTAATGGCCAAAACCCAAGTGCATCGATAGTTCAGATGCTGGAATTCCAAAGAAAAGCAAATCCTTGGAGCAGGCGAGCGATCTCCGCTATACTCAGTGTGATCGTGTTTCGCACAAAATGATTTCGTTATGGATGGGGACCGTGGCGGATCATCAACTTACCCGGGGATGCCATACAGTAAGGGTCGACCTTTGTTGGTTGTGCTTGTAACCTGCAGGCGTTGTTGCCGTTTTTTTTTTTTTTGTTGTGTTTTTGGCCAGTTCCAAGAGCGCATGACACTCCTTCTCTGATCTGGTCGCTTGGTAAGGAGGTGGTGACGATGATTTTCAATTTTATTATCAGGCGAGGAAAGGTTTTGGTGTTTTTTCTTTTATTTTGTGTTGGTGTTGGGTGATGTTGGCCCGGGGACAGAAATGGCTGTGCCGGGATAGGGTTTCGATGGATGTTAATGGGTTGGACTTTATGACATTGGCTAGGGAGGTGTATGCCCTCTACACAGTTGTCCGGCGTTGTCTAGCAGCTGATTTCTCGGGGATAGGTCTTACATTTGTGCGTGATTAATTACACATGAATGTAGATGAAACAAGCAAATCGAAAGCGGAATGACTACATTTTTTAAAGTTTCTCTTTAGTGAATTGTTCTGAATATTGAGACAAAGTAGAAATGATTTCCACAACTTTAAACAACAACCTAGTCCAGAACTTGCGTTTAGGAAACAGGACATGCCCAGACCATTGCAGCCAACTTGATTACATATTTTGATTGATTTCAAGTCAATACATATTAGTGAATATTTGGCCCAGCTATTATTTATTTATAAAAAATTGTACAAAAAACCACTCAGATTTGATGAAAAACATAAACATCGCTTCAAACGACTTATGTTTTTGGAGCACGTGAGTGACAAACAATGCCGCACTGAGATATGGGTACACAATCGCCCCAGCGATCTCGAGCATAGTTTGAAATACAATAACATGCCGGTTTTGTCTGGCCACCGCGACATGGTCTTCCTAAATTGTTGCAATCTGCATCACACCTAGGATTTTGTCCCCGACGAATGAGAATTTCGTTCGCTCCGCATTTGGTATTAGATTCACCATCATCATCCGCTAAAAGTGAAAAGAGAAAAATAAGTAAACCGTAGTATATAATATCCAGCCAGTCCTTAAACTTACCCATAGCCCCGGCAATGAGAACAACGCTGACAATCAAAAGTAATTTGTTCATGATGCTTCTTGGGACTCACGATTCTGATTTGATCTTCTGCAAATTCTCACATCGAATTTATACTCTAAATTCAGAAGGTTTTATCAGCAGCTGAGTGCGTTGAACTCAAAGCTTTTTAATATTCATTTCGTAACATACGCGAAGCGTTTAACATCTTTCAGATAAACCGAATTTATCCAACCTAGTAACACGCAAATATTTAACCGATTAACATTTATAGCCACAATTTGTAAAGATAAACAACTTTTCATTGAGATAGGGATTCACAAAAATAAACAATCTGTCTTTGGTACTAAGGAAACATTTAAGATGTCAGCTACAAATTTAAAACTGTTTGTGTAGTTAGTATTACATTTGTAATATCAGCAGTGCTTTTCAATGAATAAGAAATAAAAATAGTTAGTTAGGAGCAACATGGGTTTATAGGTACCCTAGGCCTTTTTATTTTGTGTGAGTTTTTATTTTTGGGACGAATTTTAGGGACCCACAATTTTATGCCGAGTCCGAATGGCTAAATTGAAAAGCTCTCTCATGTTAGTTATGCTCTCAGCTTTCACAAAATGTTCAGAAGACATAATCTTCCTATAGCTTGTTCGAAATGGTTGCAACACCTGGCTGGGGTGGGAGGTGGGTCTCTGTAAGCTGAAAACCTTCAATGACATTCGCTTGCAGAAACGTTTGGCTTCATGCAAGCTTAAAAACGAAATGAGTTTTAGGAGAAAATAAAAATCGACAGCTATTTCACTGAAAAAACGAAAGCCATTTTCGTTTCGTGCAGGAGCGGAAAAACTACAAGTTTTGAGATTTTAAATTTTTCCTTAGAAATTACTGTATTTCTAAAGTATATAGCTCCCGTTTGAGGCTTTCACACCCAACAGAGAGTTAAAGGGTATATTCTCTTAAAACTTTTAAAACCGTGAGAAGTAAAGTTAGATTCGAAAGTTACATTCGAATGGGGCTGTCAAACACCAGAAAATTATCCTAAAACTATGCAATTTATACTTCTTATATTTTATATATTCTGTGGCAATAAGTTAAAACATCTTAAGTCGACTTAAGTTGTTTTAGCTGTTTAACGTTATTTGAATTGTGTTACTCTATTTCTTAAGCCAAACCAGGTGAAAAAATTTTAAATAATGAGGAAGTTATAACTGTTTTAAAATCGATTAAGTCATCAACTGTATTGCATTGCATAAGTTTAAAATTGCTCTCCTGAAAAGTGGACAAAATTGACATAAGATGTTTTAACTTATTACCACAGATATATTATATTAGGAAGATGAAAACGAAAGTGCTAAGGAACATGAAGAAAATCTTAGCTTTCGCATAATTTCATTTTTTTTTTTTTGAAATGCGAAGGGTGTTTCATTTCGGTTTTTTAAAGAATCCCACCACTGTTTGCAAAAGAAAAAAAAATGTTTCAACCTTCGCTAAGAATGAAGGTCGCACTGTGCAGCGCATAACGTTATTCATAACTCACTCTCTTACGAATTTCTTCTGGCAAATTTCCTCACAAAAGTAAAGGGCCAGACCTCATATTTTTAGACTTCTGAATACATAGCTATCCAAAAGCGCCTTGAGCAAATTTTCAAGACATTGGCTCGCGTGAATAAAACGTAGCAATTGCTTTTACTCAAGAGAAATGCCAAAATCGAAGCCTTTGCTACATTTCTTATGAATAAAAACCAATTTTAGTTAGTTCCAACTTTTGGCATGTTCGAAAAGCGGCGGCACTGACCTTTTACGCAGATCGGTATGAATAAAACTTATCAGACAAAGCAAATGCTATGCAAATTCTGAGTCTGCTATTTAGTTGACTCAAACCTTTTGCTAAATATTTTGTACGCACCTTTTTTACAAAAAAAAACAATCTAAGCGTTGTGAATTTTCAATGTTTTGTTTATAAATAGTTAAATTAGGTTTTGTTCCTGCAGGAAAACCAAACAAAACATGGATGCGATACGTTTTCACATTATACCTGTTTTACCTCTGGTTGTTAACGGTCGTGTTAATAAAAAACAGTACCTATAAACAAAGAAACATAACTTCTAACAATTGTTTCGTGAAAATCTGGACATTTTGGCTAGTACTTTTTTTGAAATGATAATTTTGAGACGCGTGGTGGTGCTCTTTCAAATATCCAGAAAATTAAATCTTTCGTAATGTATTTAGGAGATCCGGGCTTTCAGGTAAACATTTTAAAATGCATGGCATAACAAGTGAAAAATGTATGTGTTTAGGTTGGTGTTGGAGAAGATCTTGGTGTTCATCAGTCAACCGTTTCGTTAACTAATTGGTACGTGTGTCAAAAAATAGTTCAACAAGCCGATGATTGGATACATTTTCCGATTACTGAGGAAGAAATCAAACATCCCCAAGTGATTTGGCAAATAAAATGTATGTTTCCAGGTGCAATTGGAGCTTTAGATTGCTTTTGATAATTTTCCCACAAAAATTTGAAAATAAATTCAAAATAAACAAACCACCGTACAGTTGTCACCTGTCAAGTTTGACAGAAATTGCAAGGCAAGGACATGTACAGCGAAGTAAATGCTATGTTCGAATTTTCCAACTTACTTTAGCAAACTAGGTTTTTATTCATACCGATTCAAAGCATTTGCTAAGGGCTTTTACTTTGCTAAAACCTTTTACTCAAAGTAAATGCTAGTTTTTATTCATACGACCCATTATGTCGAATGGACCTCAATTTCAAAAAGAACAACCTAAGCACCTAGGTCTGATCAAATGCTAATTTACCGCCAGAAGCTGTCAATGCTATTATTGAGCTACTAAGGATCATAAATCTCAAAATTTAAATTTGTTCACGTGTTTTTAAGTACATACAGCTTTATTAAAATTAATTGCTGTACAAATATATATATCAGGTGGCAATATTTGCTTGGAACTCGTAGGGCGGATGAATGTGGTTTATGTAAGAGCTTAAGGTGTGATAAAAATGCACCGCGGATTGCGGATACGAAATTAATCTTTAAAAAATGAAGAGATCAACGCACTCAGCTGCTGATAAAACCTTCTGAATTTAGAGTATAAATTCGATGTGAGAATTTGCAGAAGATCAAATCAGAATCGTGAGTCCCAAGAAGCATCATGAACAAATTACTTTTGATTGTCAGCGTTGTTCTCATTGCCGGGGCTATGGGTAAGTTTAAGGACTGGCTGGATATTATATACTACGGTTAACTTATTTTTCTCTTTTCACTTTTAGCGGATGATGATGGTGAATCTACTACCAAATGCGGAGCGAATGAAATTCTCATTCGTCGGGGACAAAATCCTAGGTGTGATGCAGATTGCAACAATTTAGGAAGACCATGTCGCGGTGGCCAGACAAAACCGGCATGTTATTGTATTTCAAACTATGCTCGAGATCGCTCGGGCAAATGTGTACCCATAGCTAAGTGCGGCGTCACATGTCACTGAAGTTTTCGACCAACAAAAGGCGTTTGAAGCGATGTTCACATTTTTTATCTACTTTAGGAGTTTAATGGTTTTTGTAATACAATTTTAAATAAATAATATATTAAAGCAAAAGCGGTATTCGGTATTCTTATGAAAAGCATCACCTAAAATGGATTGGAGCTTGTTGCAGTGATCACAACTTGCATTATAGTTTTATAGATATAGTTTTGTCTCCACCTGGTCCTTGATAAATGTGCAGCTCAGTATTTCTCGGTTACCTTTCCTGGCCGGCTAATACATTTTTTTGTGGCCCAGTGTAAGTATCTATATATTTTTGGTATCGGCGCCAAAGGAAGCGTACACTTATGTTCGAAAGTCCAAGTCTTTTTGGACAAAATTTCCCTTTATAAATAAAACACTACACACGATTTAATTTTTAAACAAAGAATTTTTCACATTTTATTGGAATAACTACCAAATTTTTACTTTGCAATTTGTTTACATTTACAAATCTACTTAAATATTGTTTATGCATCAATCATGAGCATCATTTTGAAGTGATATAAAACACTTCTTGTTGGTTCACACTATTTTGTTATATATAATAAACTATTTATCCTAAAAAAAAATAATTAAATACGCAAAGAAAGGAAACCTCAAAAATATGTGACTTAAAAAAAAAAAAAAATAAAACTAAAACTAAATATGTTTAAAAGGCAGTATATTATGAATACAAAACGTTTCCAGATATTTATTTATGTTTCTTTTTTTGAATAATATCGAGTATATATATATTTCTAAAGAGAAAACATATTTTTTCTGTTTTTATTTAACCATAAAATTAAAATCACAATAAAATAGACTTGAAAACTTAATTAATTCTTAAAAAACAAAACAAATGTATAGATTAAAAATATACTCAAAGGAAATGAGGGAATGTTCATCTTTTGGGGGTGGTTATTTCTTGTTTTGCATTTTATTTAAAATTAAATACTTTTAGCTTAATACGTTGAAGGCATCTTCAATTTATGACGAATATTTTTTATGGAATTATGTTGGGAATTGAAATGAGTACGCATTTTTATTTTATTGAATGCAACAACATGAAATGTACAGAAAGCTGATGACGGTGATAATTTCACTTGTCGACTAAACAAATTCAAGCACTATAATTTGAAAACGACCAAATGTGCAAAGATAGTATTTTTTTATTTCTCTCTCTTTCTAAAAGGAGTCTAAATGACATTAGACTCTATTTGAAGAAAATTTCGTTACACTAGCAATTGGAAAATAAAAATTCGCTTAAAAATACGATTTTCTTTTATTCATAAAATTTGTTTCGATTTTGTTCCAAGAAAATCAAATATCTAGCAAAAGTCGAATAGAAAAAGTTTTTTCTTTTATAATTAAATTTAACCCTGAATGCTATTATATGGCTACGAAAGAACAATAATGTTTTTTTTTTTTTCCTATTTTACTCTGCTTTCCTACGAAAATTTGGTTTAGTGTTAGAGGGGGTGAGGGAAATAGTTGGGAGATTTTGAGTTTTCACGAATTCGTTGTCAGCTAGGTGGTGATGATGAAGAGATTTCCTTTTGCGCCAATTACCCTCAGCTAACAACACAATAGGCAAGAGGACTGTGATGGGATGGCCTATATTTTAATTGGGAAATACTGATGTCGGTGAGAGTGCGCTGCCACAAATTGTTGAAAGGGTTATTCAAGTGCACTTATTGGAGTTTGTCGGATGGGCGCACATAAATAATGGTGCTATCTGGTGAATTGTACGCGCTGGGAATTCCACTTCGTGTCATTCCGTGGTTTTCCTTTTTTGTAGTGATTGTGCCGAATGATGATTTTATTTTTCTGTTGTATTTTCTTTTTTTTTTATGGGGATTTCAGTTGTTATCGTTGTTGTTGTCTGTGTCGTTTTCATAGCGATGAAAGAGGAAGCTGCAAATATACAAGAAGAAACGAAATGACTTAATTAAAACTATCTGATGGAAGTGAAGGTGGAATGAGAGGAATTGAGTAACCTCAATTCAGCTACAGCGGATTAAGGGTCTGGGCGCTGGGCAGAAAAGGATGCCAATTAACTGGCAAAGTGTGCAACTATTCAAATTTAATTAGCCTCCTTGTGGTGGTTAAGTGGGGCAAAAAGTTTTTTTTTTATCCATGGAAACGCTGTTAGTTCAGTGAAGTCGTTGTTTATTTGCTAAGGGAAATATTTATAACGGGAAAACATCAGGAGTCCTACCTTATGGCCATGAAGTTCTTGCTTACAAAATTGCATTAAATTAGTGGTTTTTAGTGAGTGTGAACATTTTTTGGAAAAGTACGTGGGAAAAGGGGGATATTTTGGAGTTCAGCGCATTTTTTTTCGTATCAAATATCTGCTGGCTCTTCTTACATGAGTTTATAGATAGACAGAAACGGAGTACGACCGCGAGCCGTAAGAGGATGACGTAGAGGTAATCTAGCTTAAGCCAAAATACGATGGTAGTGGAATGCAAAACTCGACATTGTCGTGATCATAATGCAATTTTTAGGCCTGTTTAGAGTGCAACAAAGTCAAAAGGACATCTTAAATATAGTTCGCCTAGTTTTTGATACAGTTCGATGGGGAATAGGATACAATTTGCATTTAGAAAGAACCACTGAACTTGGCTGACAACAAAGACTTCCGTTCTCTACACTTAAAGTTCAGGCGGCAGATTCCGTATATCAATGATCGTGTGAACGATATCGTTTTTGAAACTTTGATCAGCGAAAAAAGTCATATTCTGTTCGAATTTGTTTGACAAACCTAATTTTTCATTATAAAGGGTTTTCCAATAAGAGGTGTTATTGTGAATGACCTGCTATTTCGGTAGCTGTCACTTTTGAAGCTTTTATTCTTTGACATTTGACAAGTAGAAACTACGCCATTACTAAAAATGGAACGATACACGCTTCAACATCGCATTGAAATTATTTAAATTCACTACAAAAATGGTGAAAATCCTGCAGTCACAGTTCGCAAAACTAAAGCATTTTTTGGTCGTCGATGATTAATGATTAATGATTTTTTATGGTCGGAGTTGGATGGTATTGATCTGGACAACGTTTACTTTCAACAAGACGGCGCTACGTGCCACACAAGCAACGAAACCATTGATCTTTTACGGGAAAAGTTTCCGGACTGTGATTTAACACCTTGCGACTTATTCCTTTGGGGCCACGTGAAAGATAAGATCTACGCCAACAGCCCAGCGTCGATTCAAGACCTCAAAGATAAAATTCCAAGGCCAGCTGAATTAGACACTTGCAGAGCAAAAAGCACCATTTAAATATTTATTGAAACCTCAGGAGGCTCTCGAAGCTGCGAAGAATAACGCTTGCCAGTGGCTGTTTCTTTAGCCTAAGAACGCAGTTTTGTAGTAAGAATTTCTCAAAAAAAAACGAACAACATATCCTCGATCCTAATTTTAGATTCGAAACCGGAGAAACAGCTCCGTTAAACAATACCTTGCCTGATGGGGATGCTCCCATAAGTGGCAAGGGACCTCAATAAACCTGAGGTAGAAGTGCGAAAGGACTGTAAACAAAAGACCGATTTACTAGGTTTTGAGAACAACATTTTAGAATGCGGTCAACCGTACTTAACCATTGGCTGAGGCCCAGATTCACCGCGGACCATGGCGCCACCTCTATGTGATGTAAAGTGTTGCTGGACAAGTATTGGAAAGCATTGTAGCCCTGTTTTCTTGAAACGAAACTCTGCTTGAAGATGAAGCGTGGTAGTCGCAGAACTCAAGTTGTCGAATAAGAAATGTCGGTGAGATGTTGTCATACAAAGCTGTAGCAAAAATCCACTGGCGTCATTAGTTAACAGCACTTTATTAGAAAATACGACTCTCTACCAACTACTCTATAAAAACTTGACTGATATCCGCACATACCTGCCAGATGTCACTACACCCGATGAAGTCAATTATTTCGAAAGCCCTTTCCATCCAGATGTTCACTTGTAAATCGACTTTTACGTGAGAACAAATAGAGGGAGACAACACAAAAAAAAATATACCAATTTCAAGAATCCTCTCTTAGGTAATTTAATCTAAAGCAGCAGCAACCAGCAACAGCAACAGAGCCAAAAGGTTGAGCACCTTGAGAAGATAACGCAACACAGAACACGCAATTACCCGAAATTACATAACGATAGCTGCGCAACAATCGAGCGCACGTTCATTTTTAACCAGTGTTGACAATAATCTTGTGCACTGGTTAAGGGAAGATCACTGCTGTCCCTCAATCCTTCGAATCGGTAACCAGTTCCACTCTCCGAGAAGCGTTTGCTATTTTTCATCAAGAACAGCATAAATCTCGTCCGGCAGGTTTGGCTTTCCTCTTATTCGCTTTTCTTTTTGTCGTGCTCAACTCCTTTAAAGAGTGGATCGACTGTCCTAGGCTGAGTTTTATACGTAGGTGCAAACACCACCGCTATATACACACAGAACAACTATAATATTCCTTCGTCGACGTTACCTGTTGTTGGTTGATGATGATGATGACGATGGGGCCAAGAAGCACAGCGAATCTCTTTTGGTTTATGCAACGAGCGTACAGCGTACACTAGGAGAGAACACTATACCTACATACAAGAACAGCTACAACAAGGGTTCAATACCTGGCGCAGAGTTCACTCACTCAGTGCATCGTGAGTTTGGTTGTGGTTGTGGGTATGCTGCGTTGGTCGCTTACCCATTTTTGCCCCAAACAGCCGGGCAAATTCAATTTATCTGGAATTTAAGTTGTTGCACTCTCTCTCTCTCTCTCTCCTGCCTACTCCCATTTCCACCATTGCATCTGCGATGTCAGATGACCGGCTTCGTGTTCATTAGGAGAAAGAAACTGCGACTTGAGCTAAAAATAGCTCCTACGGGAAATAGCACAACAAATGCCATACAGCTATATGGCAGGAATATAACATTGCAAAAGTCAAGCAATGATCGGGTCACGACCATCGGATACTCTCAGTACTCACCTTAAAGAATGATTTCCATTTTTATCCTACAGATACAATGTCGCCTGTTGGCGGTGATCAAAGTGATGAATGTATAATTTCTTTTTGGACTTCTCTTTGGATGGCCTTAAGTCCCAAACTAAATTCGATAGACTGCGCGGTCGCGACAGGCGTCTTGTCTTCTTCTCGGGCAATTTGGAATCGCCCGATGTTCGGCCGCCACTGCGAGACGAATCTAAGGTACCTTCACGAGCACCACCCGTACTTGCACTTTTTGATAATAGCTGATTGTTGTTGTTGATGTTGTTGGTGTTGTTGCATTTGACGACATCCTGTTGCTGTTGTTGTTGCTGTATTGGTTGGGGTCCTTTGGGAGTTGTTGAGATCGGAGTTGTGGAATTACTGTCTGGAGTTAGTTGTAAACTGCTGAGACTTTTGTATCTGAAATGAAGAAGCAATTAGTTTTGTTTATATGGTAGGTACGTCTACAATGGAAACAAAAGTCTTTTGTACAAAACGGTTTACCAATTTTTGGTCGAATTTCGTCTCTTCACCCTTATTGCGAAGATCAACTTTTAATTAATAATTGAAATTTATCAATCAATTTTATTAAATGGTATTGTGACTGTCAACTGTCAATATTGTTGTGACATTGTGATTTAAAAAAAAAAATCGATTGTGAATGAAAAAAATCGGTATTGCGAACAACAATTTTCATCGATTTTCTTGTCAGCTGTCAATTTTTCTTTCAATCGTAAATTTTCAGTTGATGAGTTCGCCCTCCATAAAGAAATAACTAAAAAATGTGAATTTCGAATTAAATAAGTGATTTTATTTAATTTAATCAGGATAGCAGGATAGATGATCCTTCTTCTCATCTTAATCAAAATATAATTCAGTTGATTCAGTCATTTTATATTTTGTTTTTAATTTTATTGATTTTCTGAATTTGTTGTACGTTCCTCAAAAAAAAAACATCTGTCAGACGCACATTCCCATTCACAATAATAGAATTATTTTGAAGGCATTCACAATAGCACAATATTTTATCAATTAATTTTCGCAATACCGATTTTTATTTGAATTGATAAATTCTATCAATCGTCAATCGGTTGATCTTCGCAATAAGGGTGCTTAAGCTTGAAGCAGAGCTTATGAAGAGCTCTTAAATATGTTCGAATGGATTTTTCTTTATAAACACCTCGTTATTGGATTATTTGAGTTTCAAAGATTATTTCAAATTATTGTTAGATTTATTTTTCCAACAAAATGGTTTACAAATTTTGCGTAGGAGCTCGTCACTTGCAGAAGCTGATTTAAGGATTTTTACAAAGCTTATGAAGAACTCTCAAACATGTACTGTCGAATGGGATTTTAAAATTTGTAATCTACATGGGTTCAGGACTAAATAAAATCGGTAATCTGAATTACGCAAGCATGACTTGACCGACGGACATGTAGCGGTACTAACCTTATGTGAAACAGCGGACTCTGCGGCTCCAGACCGCAGTCCTTTCCATTAATGGCAGCGTTAATTGGTGAATTACCGTTTACTAAATTTGGTGAATTACTTAAAACCTTAGAATGATGACTACTGCTCGACGAGTTATTCTTCACATAGAGCTTTGGTAGTGTTGGCCGTTGTCGCTTCTCTGGCAGTTTCTTGCCAGGAATTGTCTCAATTGGCGGTGGCACGGGCTTGATGTCCTCCTGAATATGGCTGTGGTTGTAGTGGGCTTGCAAATGAATTATTTGCGGTTGCGGGTGTTGTTGCTGCTGTTGTTGTGACTGATTGTGATTGTTGTTGTTGCTGTTATTACTACTGCTACTGTTGTGGTTATGCTGATGTTGTTGCTGGTGCTGCGATGAATGGTGATGGTGATGGTGATTATTGATATTGCTCGAATGATGGTTATGATGATGATGATTACTGCTACTATGATGACTACTGTTGTGTTTGTTCGACTCTAGACTGCTATAATTGTGGTTGTTGTTGTTGTTGTTGTTGATGTTGTTGTTATTCGTGCTAATGTTGTTGTTATTGTGGCTATTGCTCGTGCTGCTGACACGTATCAGACTGCAGTAGTTGCCGCTGTCGGTTGTCGCCTGTGACTTCAGTGTCGGTGACTCACAGATCGGTTCAAAACGTGTCAAACCCTTCGACAGCGGTGTCAATCCGCGCACATAATCGTAGATGTGATCGATTTCGTTGTATTCATCGGCGATCTGTGTCGTCGACTGCATCTGCTGTTTGCTGTACGAGTCCAGACTGGCACTCTTTCGCAGGACATAGCCATTTTCGAGAACACCCGCCGACGATGCCGTCAATACCATTGGCAGCTTGTTTCGACTGCTAAACTTCGAGTCTTTCTTTTCCTTCTCGGAGAGCTTCATGTCGACAATTTGTAGCCGATCACGCGCATCCGACAACAGTCGCTGCGCCTTGTCCAGAAAACGGGAGTACTCGATGAAATGCTCCAGCTGCTCCATGTTCTTCGAGCGCTGTAGCTTGATTTTCGCATTCAGCGGTACTGGCACTAAGTCGGTATCCTTCTGCAGGGGCAGTGCGAATACCCGATCAATCTCCACACAGCCTAGCAGGCGAAGCTCCGGCACGAAGGGTTGCTTCAGGCCTTTCGGGGCGCTCCCATGGACTAATCTGCAAGAGAAAACATTCGTTAGAGCCTTTGAAATCAAGGAAAAACTGTCCACACAAGTCCTTACCTAACAATAACTGGCATACGTTTGAGTAATAAATTTTTCACCGAATGCACACCACTGATGCTATCCTCCTTGGCGATGGGTGAAAACTTTGCTTTGGTTTCGAGTGGCAAATTGACAATCTCATCCTTGATCGTTCGACACTGCAGATACTTGCCGTTGTCGTTCATTGTGGTCAGCAGCTCACCTGCATGGATGGTCTTGTTCATCTGCGTGCAGCGGAATGTTTCGCGCACAAGAACACGCAGATTCCGTCGCTTCGACAACTCCATCACCGAATCAATGCATCGCGTCGAACGACCATCCTCGCTGAGCAGCTCAAAGTAGCCCGGATACGTTTCGGGTATTAGCACTTTCGCGCCGACATTTGTTGGCTTGCGGCCCTCCTTGATTTTGATCGGTTGGGCGAGGATTTGATACTTCTTGCCAGCGCTAAGGAATAGGGCCGTACTCTGCAGCGAGGGATTCGATAAAGTCGGAACGCCAAGATTCTGATGTTGACCCTTGACAATCTTGGCGACGGCGGGCAGCTGCTGCTTAGAAAAGTCGCGCAGGTAAACTGGTATTGTATCCCCGAAACGGGATGCAGCCAATATTATTTGGCCATCGGTAGCGGCCATCGCTTCTTTCTGAAATAATGATAACACCTTGATTCGCGCGAAGTTAACATTAATCAAGTGTGTTTTTCATTGAGTGATAGCTGGCGGTGGCGGCGGTGTCGATGGTGGTGGCGGGGTATTGAACGATGTTGCCGATGACGAATAGTGAAGAGGTGGATGTTGCTTGTTGGCGGGATGCGAGGATGCGCCCAATTGGGGAGAAGTTCTTGTCGTTGCGGCGTTTACTTGCATTCGGTAGAGTTGGCGGAAAATCTGCAACAAAAGAGAGGGAAGGATCGTCAGGAAATGATACACAAACAAAAATGATCTGTGGGTTGCATAAAATTACAAACATGAAGTTCTCAGCGAAAATCTGTTTAATCATCTGCTTTTGCTCAGGCGGATAAAAAATAAAAATAAAATAAAAGTGAAGTGTGACTTCCTGTAACAAATCGGTTGCAAAATACGAACAAGGAGGGCACCAACCTATGTGCACAGCAGTTTACCATCGAAATTGAAATTTTAAATGATTTTTAATTACACGTTCTAGGGAGCGCACTCCTGCTGGCTTGGGAGCACCCTAGCCGTCAGTCATAAATCTTGTTTTTCCTACTTGCGGTTGGTTGTAAATTTTCCGACTTTTAATATATTCCTCGCAAAAGTTATTGCAATGGCAGAATGTTGTTCTTAGTAAAAAAAAAGAAAGAGTGGAAGGACGTCTAGAATTCCGGATGAGCTCGGGACTAATTTACATTTTTATGAACTTTTCCCTGCAACACCAGCGCTCCTCGACGCAATCGCATATAGAGAGGACGCATTTTTATTAAATTTATAGAACCACACATAAAAACCGAGTGGAAGGGCTTTTTTTTGTATTCCAATTTCTAGGTCCTCGCGTCGACTACAAAGGAATCTCTTTGACAACAATCGTTTATTTTTTTTTTGTTGCTTTTGTGTCTTTTATCTGATGATGACAATGTGGCTTCTCGTATACGAGGCGAGTGGTTATCTCAATCAAAAGAAGACGACTAAAAGCAAAAACATGATGTAAGTAGGAAATGGGAGAACACAAACCGAGTAAAAAGTGAAGAATTCCCATTTGGACGACGACGAAGAAGAAGAATCCTTTTTTATTGTTATTATTCTGCATTTGTAATTCTCCAGGGATACATAGACAGGCAGTAGCAGCAGTGACGGAAATTATGGAAAATAAAATCCGATTTGATCAGAGAGCGATTGGGGGTATGGGAGGAGGAAAGCGATTCACAAGACTTTCTAAGAAAATAAATAGAAAAAAAAAAAACTGAAAAGTGTGCCTTTTCCAATGGAAGATTCAAAAAGTGTCACAAGTCACATGCAGTAAGATGCTTGAAGTTCCCTCTCCCTCTTTCTAGATATTCCTCATGCGAAGATGAACTATTTTGCGGAAATAGTATGTAAATTGAGTGTGGTTTTACTTATAGTGCTTGCAAAGTATCCTTCAACTTACAAAGCACCCGTAGTCCTTCACCAAGCAACCGGAAGTCAAAAGACTGGAACCGCAATCTAATTGCTAAGAAAGTTCCACATGCAAAGTTCCCGACCACCACAAGACACGGGTAAAAGGATACTCAAGCATCGATGTTTATCTTCATTTCGCCTTAGCCTGCATAAGAAATCTGAAAGGATGATTAATGAATGACGTATTCACAAGAATTCCTTAAGAGCCAAAGACTCCATTCAAATTCAATGCCACTTAGTTTAGAGAGGAAACGAAAAAGAAATCCATTTCATGTTTGCTTCGAAGAACCTCCATGAATTTGGTTAGTTGAATCCATTTATATACTATACACACACACTCCCAACTATAGAAGAACAAAAAAAGACAAACTCCATCAAAGGAAAAGTGTACCTGGGCAAGGGGAAAATCCTCAACGACCTTTTGACATCCTAGCTGAAGTTGAAGTTGTTCGTCTTTTGAAATCCCCACGCCGTATGTCTTTCACAGAACCCTCCACGTCTTGATGAGTAGTTCGTTCTTGGGTATAGAATTTATATAGAAATTCCAATTCAAAGTCATCCGCAACAACTCGTATACCTATGGCGCATCTTTCCTGTTTGTCGATGCCCATTTGGTTATAGACTCTTATACCGTCTGGCAGAAGGACTTAGGGGCATTCTTTGTGCCGAGTGACGTATGGCTGGGGTTAATTAAAATTCGTTGAACCCGTCATTTGTTAGATGACTGCACGTGGCGGTGGAGAAGAAATGATAAATCGAACCTACTTGCACTTGGTATTCCATTGATGTCGATTTTTATTCATGGTCAGCACTCCACATACCTACCTAAACCAATTTAAATAATAACCGATATTTTATACGGATACACTCCGCCCGATTGAAACTGAAATTCCCGACAAATGACACTTGTGAGTTGTGAAATAAAATTGAAAACGAGTATCGCTCGTGCATTGAGGCGTCAACAAGTCGTCGGCGGATCGCTGATATGCGAATGAAATTCTCAATGAAAGGGAAATTTTTATTAAAGCCGACCTGGAGCTGGCACTGTTGATCCCAAAGGCTCATTCGATATGCGTGAATTCACAAACTGTCAACTTAATATGCGCAACGCTTTGTGCGCCTCTGTGTTAATGTAAAAAAAATACATTCCTCGAGCGATTTTACCACTTAATAGGACGATTAAATTCCATCTTCATGTTTAATGAGTAAGAATATGTAGGTACATGCGTCTGGATGTGTGGAGATAATATTTTCGTTGACAACGTGAGGTGGTGTTAATCTGTCGGTTTCCCATGAATTAAATGACAAATTGTTGCGACATTGGAATTTTGCATTTGATTTAGCTGTAACACGATCGTCGGGGGGGTCCGTTTTTTTTGGAATGGATTAACTCACACCGCCGAGGAATTTTGCTTGAGTCAATCGTCGGAAGTTGAAATGGTGGTGAACGATTTAAACAAGAAAACCCCTTTCAGAAGACGGAATATCGTCACAGCGAATGTAGACGGTAAAAGGTGTTTTGAATAACAGAAATAAGGGAAATGAAAAATTATGATGACCTACGTCAGTTTGATTAAAGCAAAAGATGCTTAAAAGATGCTGATATAGAACGAATTAGATAAATCATTTATTTAGCACCCTTTCCCTAGGGCCCTACAACTTCCTGGCGGTCCCGAGCTCGTTAATTGAGAATCCTTTTTATGCGAATAAGGTTGTGTGAGGTTTGACTGTGGGAAAAGCCGGAAGCTTCTGCATTATTCATTTTTGACGATAAATGTTAAAGTCCTTAATAAAAATAACCAGGCTGATATTGCGTGCGTCTTCTGTGGTACGTTAAATGCTTCACTAAAGTCAACAACTTCACTAGGCAATTACAGTAACATTTTTAAAGTGCAGGAGTGCATTCTGGTGCCAAATCCGTAAACTAGCTATACATTTACAGAATAATCTAAGTCAATTTTGCATGAGAAACAATAACAAATTCCGCCACTTATTGATTGTTCACACAGGGCAAGATTAGGACCCTATTTTTCCAGCCACGAGTAAATATTTCTGACTCGCCAACGCGATAAAGAGGCACTTCGACCTGAGTAGATCTATTGTGCCATTCTGCCAGCCACGAGTAGGTAGTATATCTGTCGAGAAAGGCACTTTGATACGTGGTAAAAGTAATCGTTTATTATTTCGAAAATTATTGGGCATTTACAAGGCGTAGCTATGATTTTTTGATGGTCGAACCCGAACCTCATTGAATAAAAAAAATAAGAAATAGTTGGCACAACAGGTCCGTAGGGACCATAGGCCTAGCTTGTCACACCCATTCGCCTTGTGTGAGTTTTTCATTTAAGGACGAATGGAAGGGATCTACAATTTTATGCCGAGTCCAAACGGCCAACTGAGAAGCTCTTTCAAGACAGTTACACTCTCGGATATTTGCCAGGCGTTCGCGAGAGGTGGCGCAGTGGAAAAAACCTTAAGCTAGAATTTGGGTTTTTTCCGGATTCGAACCTGGGACCCCTCGCTTAATAGTCCAACACACTAACCACTAAGCCACTGCTTTAATTATTTATTTATTAATTTTAGTCAAATAAAATAGCTACTAAGCTAGATGCTTACATTTAAATGGATTTAGAATTGTTAGGGGAAAGTGGAGCATTTTGGGCATACGAAAACTAGAAAAAAAAAAACAAATCAAAAGTAATATTCAACAGATTCTTGTCAACTAAATAACACTGGAAAATCAGCATTATACAATGTACTTTTCTTATTTTTCTTAATTTGTAGGTCTAATGCAGATAATTTCGAGTTTCTAAGGTTAAAAGTATTTTTTTTTAGTGTGATGTGTGAATGAAATTAAAATTAATTGTTACTGTATTTTACTAAATAAATTGTAAGTAAGGGTTTTTGTTGGTTTTCTAGCGATGATTCGTTTTTTTTTCTTGACAAAGTGGATGAGGTCGACTTGTTTCCTTTATGTCCAAATCTACTCTCATCTAGACAGGAGTATTTTTTGAAAAATAATAATGGAAAATTTATGGCTTAATTTATTTTTTAACTGATGCAAGATAAAACTTATAGATCGCTCAACCGGATTTCTTATATAAGGAATAAAAGTTTACAGAAAGCCCGACTCTCCCATACCCATTATTCACGGTGCTTCCTACAATTTACAAAATTCACAGAAAAGTTACCGACTGTAGGTCCAATTAATCAGTTTTAATACTGTAACTTTCTGGAGTGGTAGTTTAAAAATGAATTATTGCGAACAGGTCTTAGTCCGGATGAATCTTTCGCAGTTTATATTTTCAAATGCAATTGTGCTGTAAGAGAAACTTTTACATCATAATAAAACAGTTACATATCTGTCTGAATTCACAATAACAATTAGAAATTATGTGCATGTTGTTCTGTTAACAAATAAAATCATCTTGGATAACTCAAAAGACCATCAACTTTGTTGACCATGATTCTTGATAAACAAATTGCGCCGTACTAATAACAAATTTCAGTCACGACTTTAAATTTACGGAAGCTCACAATTGCGAAATTTGTATGGAAAATATAGCCACTGTGAACTAAAAAAAATTAGAGTCGAAACTAAAAATGTTTATTGGTAAGTTACCTTTGTGGGCGTTCCCGATAAACATTTTTAGTTTCGACTTTAAATTTTAGTAGTTCACAGTGGCATTATTTTCCAAACACATTTCGCAACTGTGAGCATTCGTAAATTTAAAGTCGAAACTAAACGAACTTAACGAAACCACGGCGCTATGTGTTTAAATATTTCTATTAGCTATGAATTTTTAAATTTAAATTTAGCCGAAAGCCCTGGTAGCTAGTTTTTAGTTTTAATTTCATTAATCTGTCAATAAAGTTTTAATAATAAATTTAAATTGGAATTGGAAAATGAAGTTTCACAAGAGGTTGTCAAATAATTTTCTACCCTCACAAGCGAAACGGGTCATCAGCTTGTAAATGTAAACCATTCGATAAAACTTAATTGAACTTTGTTCACGAAGCTTGTGTGCATTCTTCTCGCTGTTTTTTGATCGACCATAGCTTTATGAATATTATTCTGGCTATTATCTACATTGGATTGCAGCTGTACGACAATAAATATTGACTGCCATTCATTTGAATGACTGATCCGACAATATTTGCACAGTGTAAAAACGAGTATCTACCTCCAAATGAACTTCGAGCATGAGGTCTAAAAGCAATACAATTACAGAACTCGGGTCGGAGTACTTATGTTTCAATAGACCTTTTGAAGGGTGTCATGAACTCATGCAAAACAGCAGCCAGTGCAAATGTTGTGATCGCAAATCGGACTATAAATTGAGTGGCAGAACAATTTCAATGTCAAGTCGCAATCTGGAAAGCCAACACTAAACATGTACAAGTTCGTTTTCGTTGTGAGCATTGCAATCGTAGCGGGTGCTGTTGGTAAGTACACTGACGTTCACATGGTTCTATTTATTGATCTGACTAAAGAGATCTTCTTTCAGCTGATGTCACACCTCCGACAACCTGTGGCCGGAACGAAATTTACCTCAATCAGGGACAAGCACCTGACTGCGATGCGCATTGCAAGGATCTAGGAACAAAATGCCAAACAATTCATATATGGCCGCCATTCGGGTGCTACTGTCTTCCAAATCATGCCAGAGATATCAAAGGTGATTGCGTGCTGATATCAGACTGTCGGATTGTGTGCTATCCATGTGACTTCAGGAAGTGCTGTCATAAGCGTAGGGGATAACGTTTTATTTTGTATAGTATTTTAAAAATTAATTTTTGTGCGCCCTAATGTAGAAGAGTTCCCTTATAATAAAACTGACACTTTTAAAAACATAAGTTTGGTATTGTGTCCTGTTGCGCCAATTATTTATTTCGCTCCTTGTCATCCATGTTTCCGATTTCACAGAGGCTGACTCTGGACTGCAATTTCAGCGATGCGGTGAAAATTACATAGCATTACCCACTGTTAAAAATAATCGATACAAAATTGAAACCTCAAGATAAAAACTCCTTACTATCCTACATTCAATATCCAGGCCAATGTGTGTGTGAATGTGTGTGCGTGCTCTTCATCATGCACCGGCTGCCGCATCCTGCTGCACCTTAAATCGCATAGCTTCGTCGTCAACGCAAATTGCATCCGTCAAAAGTGGGATTTTTTATTGCGCCATAAACAACACCTCATGAGATGAGTACGCCGAGATGTTTTCAGCAAAAAAAAACACCTACCTCCAAGGATTTTATGTTGGCAACTTTTTAAAGTGTACCTATCAGAAAAGAAAGACGACCCCATCCACATTTGCATGTTCCCGTCCGGTGGAATAGGCAGGTTGTTACCTTGGGCTGTGAATACAAAAAAGGATCCCCATGCACCTATACCACGGCTCCGATTGTCCCTTACTACATGCATTGCATATTTTTCCCACTGCAACATGTGTCCAACGCCAGGCGGTCATCAACAGTGTAACAACCCATGGGTTGGCGCATCTATAAAATGATAAAAAAAGATCTAATCGATGCGAGGAGGGTGGAATACAAAAATCCGCACAACCTAGGCTTTGGGATGCGTATAGTAGACATGAAGATGGTTGCTGGTGCCCCTTGGCCATGTGGTGGTAATAAACTCGACATCCTTTCTGCGTGCCCAATTGGGAAACTCGGTGCGATGTCACGCCATATGGGATCCCAATGGGAAAGAATTCACTTAGCCGCCCAGATGAAGACTATAAAAACTGCCCTGTAGAGCGGATCGCTTTCGTCAATTAAAGAAATGCAATCGTAAAAGTTTACCATTTGCAGCAATTAAAGTGTCAGTGTGAGTGGGATTGCGATGGGAAAACCAGAGAGAAGTCGCATTGACTTTGAACCATTAGAGAGGCCTTGTAGGGAAATTGTTTTCTCGGAGACAGATATGACGTTTGCGCCATAGGGAAGCAAGGCACTTAATGGCCGTTAGAGTGGTTGAAATGATCCTCAGAATGGCACTGATGTGATAGTGAAAAGTTCTCTAAAATGAAATCAAATCTGTTGCAGATGACTCAGAAATGATTTATGAACTGGAATAGCTTGCAAGGATTTTGTTGGGGGTGGTGAATGGTGATAGCCGATAGCACAGTCGTAGGAAGACAACATTTTAGTTCAAATAGTTGCAGAGGCTCCGAGGGAGGGAAGATGCAACAACGGGGTTCCTGCCCCAAGATGTGGTTCACTGCATTGGCTCGATCATTTCGAGCAAATAAAAAAACCCGCTTCGAATTTTAACCAACAGGCTCGGAAAGCCGTACCTCAAACTGTCGCAGAAGCCAGAGCGATTGGTCGGAAGCATACTGTCCAAGTAAGGAGATTTCATCGTCCGTCAGCCAGATATAGAAAAGTCGATACAATTGTATCGAATTCGATACAAATGAGTGTGCTCGAGTATAAAAGTACAATTTGCCTTAATTCGATACAATTTATCCATCTGTATCTTTCAAATTGTCTTGCAATTTGTAAAGCTTTTCGTAAGAAAACAATTAAAATAATCGAGATGGTGATGACTTTATGTCATTTTGGAAGACATAAACAAGAAAATTTATATTCAAAGTCCCTTTCTAAATTTGCTGGAGTATTTTACATCAGAAGCAGTTGTGTCCTGGAAAATCTAATTTTATATTAAATTTTGTTTTTAAATTTTTTACTAATGAAAAAAAGAATATTCAACAAATTAACAATGCTAAAAAATTCAGCAATTTAAATGTTATTCAATTTCAGAATTTTGAGTCTAATGAGCTAATGTTTGAAAATATTTATAAAATTGCTCAAGCCGTTCTCGGTATTCCTCATCAGCAAATGTCGAAAGGATTTTTTCTTACCAGACATTAATTAAGTGCAAATGTCGAAACCGACTTCAAGTCGACAGCCCAGCAAGGGCTTTGATTGATACAAAAAAATTGATTAGAAACTCATCCTGTTCTGAGTTTCGAGTTCAGGGCGACATTTTGAAGAGGAATGTGCAAATTGAGAGTATAAACCCTCATAGATTAAAAATATAAACTATTTTTTTGTAGGTATGTATAGTTGTGCTATTATGTCATTAATGTTTATTTATGTTAATGTTTTGTTTATTTTTGCTTATGTTTTTGAAAATTAAATATATTTGAATTCAATTCTGTATACGAAAGAATGTTTTCAATACAACTGAGTCCATTTCAGTACGATCTTACAAAACTTTCCAGTACAAATCGAAAATGGCATTTTCCATCCCTGCCGTCAGCCCATTGAAAAATTAAGTCAGAGAGAAAACTACACAAATCGATTTTGGATGTCACTATGGAAGGAAATAAATTAGTAGTCGTATGAAAAAGACCGAGATATTATATACGATTTGTTCGGCTTTGTTTTTTAACTTACAGCAGTTTATTTTATTTGTCCGAAAAGCATTAAAAAAAAAATTGTTTGTTTAGTTTTGTTTGGCTTTGACAAGATTTACTTTTTGTTTTCCACTTTATGGTATGAAGCCGTTTGAGAAAATAAAAAATCTGCGTCTCATTAGAAAGGCAAAAGGCCAAAGACTAGTCTCTTCGCCTGTGATTTAAAAACATGATCTTGCATTTGGAAATACATGCTTTTGAAAGTAAAGGTTGTTGGATATACACGGTTGAGAAACTCTTTCTTACATAAAATTTCCCCCGGACTTAAAGTCAAAAGTCTTTTTCTGTAGGACGAACCCTATTTCAGGTGGTTGTACGTCAGAAATAGCTCAAAATAGAGATAATATTTAAGCACCCATTTCGTATTTGTCTGGTTGTGGGAAAAAAATTAAACGCTCTAAGATTCCCTTCGCACGAAAGTCGTTCCCTAGCCACTCTGTCATTTAATCGAAGTTGCATGCAGCCATCGTCGATGCTGTGAATTTTATTAGTCTGTCTCTGTCGAATAGCACAGTTTTGTAAATTTCTGTCACGCAAAATTTATCGACGACGCTGACAAATAGAATTCAACAAATTCAATTCAAATAAACGCTTAAAATCTGTCACTTTTCCAAATGTTTGACAGTCGTTCAGATGCGATGAACCTACGAGTAATTTCGTCCATCCCTTTCAGTGGGCGCCAAAAATAAAAACAAGAACGACTGTTTGACTCCGAGGGGTCTGTTGCTCCAAATAGTTCTGTGTGTCAACCTGTCAGTGAATCATTTCACAATCTTACGCATGCCATGTAAAGTTTCAGCAGACTTCAAAATATTTGCCCACCCACTAAGAACCATTTAAACTCTCACCTCCAATCCGCCGCAGTTTAAGTATTCCAAACCGTCACAAAAATGCTCACTTCACTGACAAACACTCGGTTGATGAATTTTCTATTTTTTTTAACACCATAAATGCATCAACAAGTCAAAACTTTATTTTTCTACGATCTATTTCGGTCACTGTTGTTCGAATTGCACTAATCACCTTGCGCGATATGAAATTGGCACATCCAATCGAAAGTGTTCTTTACCGACTACTAAACCGCTTAATGAAGTAATTCTTCGCGTTACAACCGCCAACATCTCATCATACCAGAGGAGGACCAGCACAGACAGACCAAGACCAAACGATCGACCGGTTCAGTCGGTTAAAAGTTTTGGATTTTCTTGCGAACCAAGACAAAACAAAAGCTGTGGATCGGAAACCACCATAAAGTTGTTGTTGCTGGCCTTTTCTGTGTTAACCATTAAAGCCAAAGTTGAATCATCCGCATGCTTGACAGGTAGACACACTGGTATGACAACGATTAGTCCGAGTTTGTGTGCTGTTTTGTGATGAATGGACAATGAGCTGTGTGTGTTTCTTTTTGTGCATCTTAAATAGAAATTTGAATTTATTGACAGTTACATGGCACGTCACTTCGTCGGCCATGTCGCTCTCATTAAACAGCTCATCTGCCATCGTACGACCATACGACCACGAACCACTGTCTATAGATACGAATATCTGTTTTCCGTTTGACTGTGTTTGCAATGTCTCACTGAGGTGTCAATTAGCCGTGTGCGTATTTATTATTTGACAAGCAGAAAACCGTCTGTCAGGTCGTCTAAGTGATTCATTGGCATTAGATGCACGATGGTGCGGGGCGGCTGTATAAAGCGGTTTTACGACTTTTAAAATTTACGCGTTAATTGACGACAGATTAAATTTGGATTAAGTGTTAGCGCTGTTAAATCTCAAATGTTTACCGCCAGCAAATAATAGGAAATAAAAATAAAATTTTGTTTGACATCACGGGAGATAGGCGCCACGTCGCGTCGTTCCGCATATGAATGGGTTTTATTTGAATAAGCGGTTTTTTTGGTGTTGTTGATTTGAGTAGGTACTTTTTTAGGGGGCATTCGAAGTTGTTCAGGTGTAGGTACCTATGACTCGACTTGCTAACAATAGAGTTTTATTGTCGTGTGTGGTGATGAATTGTTTATTTACCTAATGGCGGTATGTGGTCCTAAAGGAGGTTAGTCCTCCTGACAATGTGCTTTTCCGACTGCGAAAGGAACTGTTTTTCGAACAAATTTCGTCGACTTATAGGGCTGGTACTTATTGCACATTTTGGTTCTTTTTGGGAGCCATTTCAAAAAAGATGTGCTGTGTGGTACATCGGAGTTCGTAGTTCACAATGGCGATAGTAAACTCATTTTTGGGGTATATTATCGCGGGATATATTGTAAACGGATTCCATTTTCAGACAAGTTCTTAACTATAAACGGGCTTTATAAGCTATCAGCTTTACTTTTTTTATGGGTCACAATAGATAATTTTATAGGGAAACATTTACCATTATGTGTTAGTCAAATTAAGTTTCGATAGAGGACTGTTATATTGCACATTTTTTCCACTAAGAAAATCTGTTGAATTTGACAGTTTGTCAGTTTAATGGAAGTTTTTAAACCAGCACAACTTAAAACTATCAACATTTTGACAAGAAACAGTCCAAAGGTGTACACGTACTGGATAAATTAAATAAAAATTGAGAGATAAATCGTGCCCTTCTCTTTCTGTAGAATGATTAAAGTTCTAAAATCTGACAGTTCAAGTTATTGACATTTGTACATTTGTATAGTGTTTAGTCGAGTTTATAACAAGAAGTTACCAAACTAGTGCATGTTTAGGGTTCGTATATATTTTTAGAGGACTTAGCAAGGGTTATTCAACTTCTAGGTCTTTGTTAAAATTTTAAAAGTATTCACTGGGTAATTTGTATTGTAACTGAATTGTAACTTTTCAGTTTGTATTTCGCTGACGTGTTCATTTGATTAATAGGCTATCTACTCTATAATTATTGTACCGATTGCAGCATTATTTCAAAACAGATTAACATGAAATTAGGAATGAAAAGTGAAATCCTTTAGGTCGATGTTTTATCACAAAGAATTAATATTAACAAAATACAGAGTTGCTAAATACATATCTAAACAATAAAATTCAACAAAAGGACGAATGTGTGGCTTTATTGTTAATAAAAACTTTTTCACTTCAATTAGAGTGGTTTGTTTTAATTCAATTAAATTTGAATCAAGAAGAAGGGAGTACTAAACCGCGTTATACGTCTCTTAAAGTTGAGAAACTGTGCAATCTTCTTAGAGATCATTCACAGTTATTGTAAATTCAAATATTTACAATAACTGTGAATGTAAATATTTGAATTTACAATAACTGTGAATGATGTCTAAGAAGATTGCACGGCCGACATCATATTCAGTTTGAAGACATTTTTTCTATAACTTATAAAGCGTCTTACGAATAATCGCTTTTAACGTTTGCATTAAATATTTTTTAGGTCACAATAGACAATTTTTTATGTAGGTAAATATCGCGAAGACAAGACTCAAATGTAACATTTAACATGGATGATAAAAATTATTAAAAGTATCAGTCTCCTCTAAGACTTTTGATATTAACGAGAATTTATTTTAACCATTTTTAGCGACATTGACATAAGCTTCTGTCAAACCCAAAAAATCCTCCAAGTGTCCAATTGCAGTTATTGTTCAATAACATTTCAATTATTCAAATTGAACAAGGCAAACAGTAAACATCACCATACATTTGTGAATATAACAATTGACAGATGTGGTTGGTTCTGTTTGATTGTGCTGAATTTTATAAAAAGTGGGTTCGTGATCATTGTTTGCATGGGCTGCGATATCTTACGCTTTATCTTGTGATTTGCTTAATCTCGTCAGTGGAAACGGAGTGACAGCTTTGAATTGTGTCCCTATTCGTACTAGTTGTATGAAAACTGCGAGGCATCAGTGCCAAAATTTACCTAGAACTATTGACTGCTCTTGACAGTCGACAAATACCTTGCACTGCTGAATCTTCCAAAAATGTATTTGTCATCTAACAGCTCTTTCGAGTGCATGCAACAATAAATTCTGTGTCCGACTTATCTACACCTATTTTCTAACCGCAGCTGTTTCATTATTTGTTTTCCAAGGAATATAGTCCTTATATATATTAATTTGCATTAAAAATATATCCTACAACTTAACGCAGTTCATATAAAACATCTTCCATCTTCTATCCGACGCAAAAAATCACAATCATTTGAAATTCAAAACAGTACCCCCAGTTTACGTGATCGCTGGCTCTGACCTCCTTTCGTTCGCGCATCCTTCCTTATCCTTAAATTTAAATCATTCCCGCGTTGAAAATATCAAAAGCCCGTTATTTGTATTTCATAACCCACACATAAAGAACGCCCCAATCAACCCAGAACCCACTCAAACTGAACACGTTTGCGGTACCTGTGACCGAAGCCCAAAAAAAGTTCATGCGAGTTCAAACGCGCTTCTCGTCAAAGAATCATTATGCGCCACAGAGTGTATAATTTTAAAAATAAAACTAAAAACGTGTAGGCATACAACCATCATTATTAACGTCATACACACAGTCGTGTCAGTCCCTGGGGAAATAATTACCAACAGCTTACCCTTATGCAAGAATCAAAATGCATTCGTTCTTTGAAATTGAACAAAAAAGATCGTTAATCATTGGAATTTATTTTTGTTAAAAAGGAACTGTTACTCGGATTTAAAAGGAACAACGGAAGCGTTAAGGATTATATACACTCCAAAATCGGTGTGATTTTTGTTTATAACGTAATTTCGGGATGAGTGTGCGATAATTTTGTTTTTTTTGCGAGAAATTACTGCAATAAATGGCGGTGGTAAAACTTTAGTTTTTTCTTTATTTAATCGATTGTGATTGTGGGATTGTGATTTTTACGCGAGGGAGTGCCGCCATCTGTTGAGGAGTTGGGTATAGTTTGTTCAAATTGGCACCTTAACAGTGTAGATGTGTTCATAAAACTACTACTGCGAAAAAAATAATTGCTTGAATGGTAAAATTGTAATGTCACCTTGGGGACGTTCAAGTATCTAGTTAAGTAAGTCTGACAGCTCTCTCACTAGATGAAACTCGGCTCTGATTGGGGGAAATCGGTCGTGAGAGCAGATGTTTCAGTTGACGTTTATGGAGGGGTAGCCGACGAATCTAGTCCAGAAATTCGTGACTGAATACTAAGTTGACAGTTCTCATATTTAGCTGACGTAGAAAAAGTGACGTTCCCGACCAATCTAGTTTTTGCGTTCAGGTTACATCTAATCCAGACCAATCTAGTCGACTTAAGATAACTAGATTCTTGAATGTGCCCATTATCAGGGACAATAATTAATACCATTTATTTACAAATCCATGCACACTTTCAGGCTGATTATTTTTGAATTCAGAAGAAGTCACTCGGGATAGTTTTATTGTTTTTTTTTTTGTCTACCTTTCTTTGCCTTGCTAAGATAGACTTTCGATCAAACAAACAAACAAATTGGCACAGCTCTAAAGCGCCATCTGTTGAATTTCTACATATTCAGTATTAGAAAGTTGATCTGTAGGTATTTGCTGACCTATTGCTGACCCCACCACCTGTCCTTTGGAAAAATTCAATTCCCACAAAGTGCGCCTGTGAATGTCTGCGATGTGATACCCTTTCTGACAACTTAGAATTCCCATCATGTGCCTCATACCCTGACCTTGAAATTCATGCCACAGCACATGGGATCGTTCTTCGAAATCCGATCGTAATAAATTAGAAAAGGTCTCCTTTCGGTGGTCAACTGCGAGTTTTATTTTTTCGCTTTTTCAGAGTCCTCCAGTCCATTTAAGATGGACAGATAAACCACAAGACCGTCAACGAATCTGACCATCAAGCAAACATTTTTCGGTACCATCAATCAATTTGTGGCAGACGGATACCTTCGGCGTGTGTTGAAATTTGTCGTATAAGGCTCACGAGCGATACAAAATGCTTTCAAAGCGTTCTTGTGTTTCATTTTTTTTTTATCGGTTCTCAGCCTTGTATAGCAAGGATTTCGAATGTTTCGTTTAGATATTATAGCTTTATCGAGGTAGATATGAGAACGAGCATGTGTTGGGTTCTGCGTCGCATTTTTTTGTCGTAAATTTGGGTATAATAAATCGAGTTGGTCTCGAGTTAATTTGTACCTTGTGCGGTTTAATTGTCAACCATGTGGCAGGATGTAATCAAAATGATAAATTCGCAAGGAGTTTGTGGCACAAAAAGTGCGTAGAAGTCCTATAGGCAAAGGAGAAACGTCGTCGTGCGCATTACCTACATCTATATGGAACAGTGAAACGAAGATGGCGCAACAGGTCCATATAGCTTCCGGTAATCTCTGGCTGTTGGATGTTTGGTATTTAGAACGACTTGTGTCGACATATACAATTGGGTTCATTACTTTTATACGTTGGACCGCTTCCTGTGCGCAAAATCAATGGAAAATTAGTTGCAGCTTACATTTTTGTCACATTTCCGTCAATTGGCGCCGCTGTCTTTCAAAATGCAGGATTCAAAACGGACCATTCCCTCCACCAGAACCTTTCTATGTCCATCGTAAAGTCTGCCCCACATGAGATAAGAGGTCAACCTTCCAGGTCGACTTAACATCTTTCAAAGCGATGTAAGATACAAAAGGACGCCGCGTCGGCTTCATAAATTGAAAACAAAAAAGCCTTTCAACCACTCGCAGTCTTCGAAACCTCGCTGCGCACTATTGCACATCCCCATTGACTTGCCCTATATACAGAGGAGTTCGGTGCACACAATAAAATCCAATTTATATCATAAACGTCTATACGTGCATTGAAAGCCGATTCCATTTACATGTAGAAACGTGCGCGAGTTAAGTATCCATAGCAAAACATATTGAGAAAAAAGATAACATTATTTGTATTCAATGATATCTTTAGTCTCTAGTACAGTCTTGCACACAACGCTACAATGATAACATATGTAAAAGAGATAATATCGTTTGTATACAATGTTGGAATATTATCTCTTCTTCATTATCAAGCAAGACGATTGTACGCTTGGGTCTCCTTGTAGATAGATAAGAAAAGTATATAAATACGACTGTATGATGAATTTATCGATAGTCTTATTGTAACTACATAGTAGCCTTAAGCTCCTTTTAGAATTAGTAAAAAGTATTTCAATAATAAAGGACATAGTTCCAAATAAATATTGTTTAATTTTAAAAGTAAGAACCAAGTGTTTTAATTGGCGATCCTGCCAGGAGGTTAAATATACTTTTTAACTTCAATCGAGCGGACCTCGGGAACAAGTAGTGAAATCTAGTATAAACAGAACACTCGCGTTACCGGTTACAAGAATTACCTAGCATAGCAGGTACAAATATAGCTCCTTCGTACGAAGCAGCAAAGCAATTCAGTGAAAGTGTATATGTGAAAAAAAAAAAAAAAAAAAAAAAAACACACAAATTCGACGACAACAGACACGAGTTCAAAATGGAACAACTCGCAGTATTAATGGCAAGATTAGAAGCTTTAGAAACCAGGTGCAACACAGTAACACAAACCCTAGAGCACACACGCACAGAGAATGCAAGGTTAGCAGCAATAATAACTAACCAAAATCAAATAAACACTAATTTAGAAACAAAACTAAATGAAGTAAAATCTGGATTAGGCATAGTACCAAACATACCTGTGCTAGAGGAAATAAGAACCACATATACAGATGGTAGTGAAATACAGTTAGACGCATTTAAAAGCCTACCTATTTTCAACGGCGATCAATCAAATTATCGGTCGTGGCGCGAAGAAGCATCCAGATTAATGGACAGCATTAAAAACCTCAAAACACACAGTAAGTACGCAGCAGCATTGACTATAGTGAAAAGTAAAATACAGGGAGCAGCCGCGAATGTGTTAACTAATTATAACACAATTTTTAATTTTGAGGCGATACGTAACAGATTAGATTATACGTACTCTAATCAAGAACCTCTATACGTGCTACAAGACATGATGAAAGCCATCACGCAAAAAAGAAGCACACTGTCTGAATACCACGACGAGATAAATAAAAATCTC
This sequence comes from Cheilosia variabilis, assembly GCA_951230905.1. Lineage (NCBI taxonomy): Eukaryota > Metazoa > Arthropoda > Insecta > Diptera > Syrphidae > Cheilosia > Cheilosia variabilis. Next base: position 14,941,094 of record OX579679.1, on the reverse strand, counting down.
AATTTAATAATATCAAAAATCACTATGTCAGGTGATCCGCCGAATATAATCGACAGACTAATTAAAAATGCTAACGACGACGCAGTTCGTATATTCATTGATGGTATGAGTGACAACTTTACAAGAGGATCATTATATTCAGCTACAATAAATGATCTAGAACACGCATTCGCAATTGCTCGCAGAATAGAACATGATAATGTGCACAGGCATTTACATCTCACTCAAGATAAGCACCACAAAAATATGCCACATGAACACAGAAACGAAAGAAGACCAAACTATTCGAGCCAAACAACGAATTATCAACCCCAGAAGCAATACGATAATATGCAGCAACACAATCAAGGACCACGCCTAAACCCTTCCAAGAGGAATGACGGACCACAGCCGATGGAGATAAACTCGAGACAAATTGTACATGCACAGCGACAAAATTGGAATCAATACAAACCCGATGTATATAATCCACCAGCGAAACGTGAACACAGCGGGAGTTTCAACACACACAACAGACCGCAACGATCTTATCAGCAGAACTTCAAGCAGCAGAGAGTAAATAACTCCCGACAACAACGCAGAGACGATGTCAGCAGTACATATGCAGAAGCAGATGAAACGGAATGTATGGTAAATAATAACATAAGAATAGATCATTTAAACTAGTAGACGGGTTGCCCTGCTTAAATTTAACTAGTACTATTTCTAAGAAAATTTATAAAATTCTTATTGATACTGGTGCAACCCATAATTACATTAATAGAAAATGCGATTCTAGCGAAAAAATTAAAATTAAACCTATAAAAATAAAAACAATGCATGGTTATTCTATGGTAGATACAAAGAAAGTAGTTAGGATATTAAAGAAAAATATAACATTTTTTGAATTAGAGGATATTCAGTCTTTTGATATGATATTAGGATATGAAGGACTTAAAGTTCTAAACGCGGAAATAAATTTCAGTAATATGACTCTAACTACCATAAGCAGTGTCGAATCTATTCAGAAAATTAATTACATAATTGGGGAAAATAATATTTATAAAGCAGACATAGATAGACTGATGAAGATTAATAACAGCATAGGACCGTTACCCTTTACAGATACTATAGAAGCAAGCATTAGGACGACCAATGATAATCCGGTTTATGTTAAACAATATCCATATCCCATAGCAGATAACGAATTCGTAAACAAAGAAATACAGAAACTCTTACATGACAATATAATAGAAAAAAGCCATAGTCCTTATAACAGTCCCATATGGACAGTACCTAAAAAAGGTTTGGACGAAAAAGGAAAACCAAAACGGCGCATGGTTGTTGATTTCCAAAAACTTAACGCTCACACTGTAACAGACAGATACCCCATTCCGGATGTCAACATGACAATTCAAAATTTAGGTAAAGCCAAGTACTTTACAACGTTAGATTTGGAGTCAGGTTTCCACCAAATTAAAATCAAAACAGATGATAAAGAAAAAACAGCTTTTGCTATAAATGGCGCAAAATATCATTTTAAACGAATGCCTTTCGGGCTCAAAAATGCACCAAGCATATTTCAGAGATGCGTGGACGACATTTTGAGAGACTTTGTAGGTAAATTCGTACACGTTTACATTGATGACGTATTGATATATTCTTCATCTGAGGAAGAACATATACAGCACATAAGTCAAGTATTCGACGTACTCAATAAAGCCACATTAAAAATATCTGATGAGAAAAGTAAGTTTTTTCAAGAAGAAGTAGAATACTTAGGTCACATAATCAGACATGGTAGAATCACTACGAACCCTGAGAAAATAGCAGCTATAGAAAATTTTCCAGTCCCACAAACGATAAAGGATTTGAGAGGATTTTTAGGTCTTACAGGTTACTATCGTAAGTTTATAAAAGGATACGCAAGCATAGCCAAGCCCCTGACATTATATTTACGAGGAGATAACGGTAAAGTAAACAAAAAACAAAGTAAAAATATTAAGTTAAATCTGAATGATTCAGCATTAGAAGCGATTAGAATTTTAAAAAATTATTTGAAAGAACAAGTCGAACTTTTTCAACCGGATTATAGTAAACCATTCGAGCTTACTACAGATGCATCCAACATAGCTATTGGAGCCGTACTAAGTCAGAATAAGCAACCTATACACTTCTTGTCAAGAACACTGAGTAAGACAGAAGAGAACTATAGCACAAACGAGAAAGAGCTATTAGCGATCATATGGTCCTTACAAAAACTCAGAAACTACATATATGGTATAGCAGACTTAACCATATATACCGATCACCAGAGCCTTATATATTCGGTATCAGAAAAAAATCCCAACACAAAGCTGAAACGTTGGAAGGGAATCATTGAAGACTTTGGAGCAAAATTAGTTTATAAACCAGGAAACCTAAATCTTGTAGCTGACGCATTATCACGTCAACGCATAAATACTTCTACCATAGAAACAGCACATTCAGCTGAAAGTTCTTCTAATGATATAATAAAAACTGTGAATCAGCCTTTTAATGCATACACTGCACAGTTCGAACTTATTGAAGATATAACAAATAATATCGAAACACAAATCTATTTTGGTAACAAAATAAGACTCATAATAAAGTTTAAGGACAAAGACTCTTTACTAAGGCAGATGAAAGAAGTTATACAACCCCAAAAGATTGTAGCTTTGCATACGAAATTTGAAAACATATACAAATATGGTGAAAACATAAAAAAAGAATTCCCACTAGTAAGATTTATATTCACACCAAGAAAACTTCAAGACGTGACAAATTTGGAGGAACAACTAAAACTTGTAAGGGTAACTCACGAAAGAGCACACCGAGGGTTACGTAACAATATACAAGAAATCTCAGAGAAATATTACTGGCCCGATCTAAATAAACAAGCAAAGAGTTTCAACAAAAAATGCATAGCATGTCTATTTGGAAAATATGAAAGAAAACCTATCAGAGAACCCCTGAATAATTCAGAAATACCAACACATGTGGGAACACACATTCATATGGACATATACTTCAACGACAAGTATACTTTCCTTGTAACAGTAGATAAGTATTCTAAATATACAATCCTTCGGGAAATCGAAACTCGAAACAGACTGTACGACGTTATGGAAGAGGTCTTATCTAATTATTTCCCAAAATGTGAACGACTCATGACAGATAACGAGAAGGGATTCAAAACAGAAATGGTGAACCAAATGTGTTTGAAATACAACATAACTAAAGTAGAAACTCCAGTATACAGATCGACAGCGAACGGTCAGGTAGAACGTGTAAACGGTACAATAACTGAACTGTCTAGAATATTCACAATTCAGAATAAAACAAGACTTATCGAAGAAATATTTAGAACAGTGCGTGAATTAAATAATTCCATACACTCAGTTACCGGTTTGAAACCTAGAGACATTTTCTTTAATCAAAATAAATATAGCAATAGTGAAATTATAATAAATAAACTAAACTCAGCATCCAAAAAAGTGATCGAACGTCTAAATAAAGGAACTCGACACAGAGAATATAAAAAAGGAGATAAGATAATGGTAAGAATCACAGGTCTTAGAAAGAAATCTAACGCCAGATACATAACAAGAATAGTAGAAGAAGATAAAGGAGACACTGTAATCTCTAAAGAGGGAATAAAAATTCACAAGGATAACATAAAGAATTATCATTTTTTAGATGACGAAAATATTAATATTCCTAACATTACTAGGAATTGTACAGAGTCAAGAAGGGCAAGGAAACGTTCAAATAACTGAGTTACTAAACAAGAAGTTTATACTTACGCAAACAGATGACGTGTATTTATTCAAAGAACAAACTTATTTGTTACATGCCACCAACCTGACTTCGATATTTCAACCTTACGTAAATATCGTAACTAGTAACTATCAACCTACACAAGAAGAAAAAATTTGGTTAAGTAAAATTAAGAATTTAGCAGACCAATTACAAGAACATACTAGGCATACTAGATCAATTAACTTTTTAGGAACAGCTTTCAAATATGTGTTTGGTAATCCTGACCATTATGACTTAGTTAACATAGAAACGAGTATAAATAATCTCATAGAAAACAATAATAAACAAAAAACTATAAATTCTAGATTCGAACAAATTTTGCAACAATTCGAAGGTCAGAGCCTTAAAGAACATTTAGTAATAGAACAAGTGTACGAACAATTATTATTATTGACCAGAACAATTAATGCAGCAAAAAATAATGAATATTTATCAGAAAGCCTAGACTTAGATGACATTAAAAATATTATTCAACATGAAATAATTCAAGTACCCATAATAAATATACTTGAGTACTCTAAAATATTATTAGCTAGAACTGATGAATTCTTCATCACAATATATAAATATCCAGTTCTAATTAAATCATGTAAATTGTATAAAGTAACACCCTTAAATTCAAAACATGGAAAAATCATTACAGATAAAACAATTGCCTTATGTAACCAAACTTATTTAAGAACAAGAAATTGTCAAAATCATCTAAGTAAAAACATTTGTGAAATTAACTTTGAAGAAGAAAATTGTCTTATTCCATTTTTAAAGAATATAACTTCAAAATGCAACATTAAACAAGAATACGATTACGACTTAGAAATTGAATCCGGTGTTATGTTATTAAGCGGTAAGCATAAGCTAAATAATCAAACAATTAATGGTATAAACTTAGTTACTTATGAAAATACTATAAATCTAGATGATAAAATATACAAAAACATGCATAAGCAAATTAAAGAAGTTATATTAAGAAATCATAATTCAGAGTCTTACATCGACCAAATAATTAAAGAAGATACAATATACAAATTCGATAACATAGATACTTTAAAAAAACTAATTATTCCTTTTGAAGAAAAACCGATATTATCAACTATATACACAATTGTAACACTGATTGTTATTTTAGCATTTACGTACGTAATGATAAAAACTATACAATGTATAACAGATCGTCAAAAACAAAAAAAAGATTGACGCATATAACAAAACTTATGAAAGAGAGATGTTAAAAATAGCGTCGAAAAATCGGGACGATTTCGTTTAACAAGGGGGGGAGTTAAGTATCCATAGCAAAACATATTGAGAAAAAAGATAACATTATTTGTATTCAATGATATCTTTAGTCTCTAGTACAGTCTTGCACACAACGCTACAATGATAACATATGTAAAAGAGATAATATCGTTTGTATACAATGTTGGAATATTATCTCTTCTTCATTATCAAGCAAGACGATTGTACGCTTGGGTCTCCTTGTAGATAGATAAGAAAAGTATATAAATACGACTGTATGATGAATTTATCGATAGTCTTATTGTAACTACATAGTAGCCTTAAGCTCCTTTTAGAATTAGTAAAAAGTATTTCAATAATAAAGGACATAGTTCCAAATAAATATTGTTTAATTTTAAAAGTAAGAACCAAGTGTTTTAATTCGCGCTCCCAGCATTAGATTGTGTCAAAGGAAATATGAAATTTCCCTTTTATCTGCAGGCAGCCAACATTCCTCGTGGTCTTCTCGGCCGGTTGCCTTTGTGGCATCCTCCTTGGCCCAGCTTTGTTTATGACCAATGAAAAGGAAAGGCAACTTTTAATCAGATTTTTTCCGCTCCACTGTCTGTGGCATGTTCTTATCCTTTATCCACCGCAGTCATGGGCTATTGGTCTGCTTAAATGTTCACATGCTGTCCCGCAGTCGACATGTACCTGCAAAATCGTTTTCAATTGACAAAAAGGAATTATACGAGCAATAGCATCCGTAGCCGTATATACTAAAGTGGTCGTATCGCATCTATCGATTGGATTAATGCTGAATCGGGCAGAATACTCGTACTCGTGGTCGTACTCGTGTGCACTTGAAACAAGCGTGTCGTTGACGACAAAGAAAGGGACAGGCAACGACAGACCAGCTTAGTGGGCATACCTGGGTGGAAGGGGAGTCTCATTTTAATGGTCTCCTCCACCCCCCTATTTGGCAATCGATGTCATCGCTTGGGCAGAGCCCCACTGGGTTTCATGTTGCCAGCAACAGCGTGTGCCCCAAAGTGCACCCTGCACCTACTCCCGGTGGTTGTGCACTAAATTGCACGGAATTGATTTTTCCATAGATCGGGGTCAATTGTTTTGGGGGAAGGTTTGCCGCTTCACAATGCACTCGATGAAAAGTGAATTCCATTATAACTTTTGTAACTAGATACTGTAGTTGTATATAAAGTATCGGAGAAAGTGCTGTGTTCCTCGTTGCTTCTCACTGAGCTTCGCTGGGCTGGCATATCTTCTAGTTGGCTGGTTTATTAAGACCAAACGAATTGAGTTTATGAGTCCAAGAGCATTCGTGCAATAAGTGTTGGGGCGAAGATGGTACATACCGACGACTGCAATAAAAAGGGAAAATTGTGTCTCATGGTGGTTGGGTTTTGGTATTTTAAGTACGTGCTTAATGATGGTTGCGAATTTTTTCCTGTTCGCTCTGTCGGCTATAAAAAAAATTCGAAAACTGAGAGTGGATTTGGGGGAGTTGCACCGGCCTAAGTGGCAATTAAATTTTGGGTTATGATTTCCTGGGATGAAAATTGAGCTGTAACTTTTGGACAGCACTAGTTAAGTGTGGAAGTGCGAAAATAATTGAGAGTACGTACCTAACTAGGTGTGATAGAGGTTTTAACGAGCTTTGCATGCCACTTTCTATAGAGGTAACTGGTGTTGAACGTCAGGTGATGGTTATGAGGTATGTTTTGAGCACATGATCGAAGAAAACAATTGAACCAATTGTTGGATTTATTTGGTCGCAAATAAATAACGCAGCGAGCATCCTATTCAATTTAAAGACGGCTGAGGCAATAGAGTCTCGTTTACCTATTGGTATTTTAAATTCTTACATAAATGGAAAAAAGTCGAGTTAAGTGAGAGAATTGCTTTGCTTGTCAATTTTTGGTACCGCAATTTAATAAAAACAGTATCTCGTCTTCGACGGTCTTAAAAGATCTTCAACTTCTTGTAGAGGAACTCTTTATGTGTGTTTTTTGGTCCTCGCATTAAAGTTTGTTGTTATCTTGAGGAAAAATAGAACGCGGGAATATTGTACGTCCTTCCTGCATGACTATATTTTGTGTAAGCTCATTCGTTACTTCTTTTCCCAGCACAGAGGAATGACTCCATAATAATCTACCAGATAAGCGATCTAGATGGATGATTCTTCAATGTAGGCCGTAGGATTTACTCTGCTCGGCAATTCGCTATACCAGAAATAAAACGCTAGAAAGACACTTCTTTTATAAATACGTAAAAGCTTCTGACAAGCCTATAATGAGTTCCAAAATTCAATCAAAAAAGTTCAAAAAACGACCCGACATCTAAAGAATGTATATAGGTTTTCATAGTTTCGACAATTTGAAAGTCATAACCCTTAGAGTGCATCACTAAGGATCTTCAAATATTCCAACCCGACGTGTGCAAGACTCTGCTGTCTCGTTAGCTAATCTTTTTAATGCAGCTATCTTCAAAGGCGCAGTGGCTTAGTGGTTAGTGTGTTGGACTACTAAGCGAGGGGTCCCAGGTTCGAATCCCGAAAAAACCAAAATTCCAACTAATGGTTTTTTCCGCTGCGCCACCTCTCGCGAACGTCTGACAAACATCCGAGAGTGTAACTGTCATGAAGGAGCTTCTATTCGTCCCAAAAATGAAAAACGCACACAAACGAATGGTTGTGAGAAGCTAGGCCTTGGGTCTCTACAGACCTGTTGCGCCAACTATTTATTTTTATTTTTTTTATCTTCAAAGACCAGATGAAAAATGCGCGTCTTCGGGTAAACAAGTTTGAACTCCTGCAACTTACGTGCGCAGCTTATATTCATAGCTCACAAAAGCCCAACTTACATCAAATTTGAAGCATAAATAAGGTTTAACGTAGCTTGATCTCTTTCAAGCCGCTTAAATTCAAATGAAGTTCTGTGCCAAAAAGGCAAAACATCTAATGTCAATTTTGTACACTTTATAGAAGAGCAATTTTAAACTTATGCAAGGCACTACAGTAGTTGATGACTTAGTCTATTTTAAAACAGTTATAACTTCCTCATTATTTGAATTTTTTCACCTGGTTTGGCTTAAGAAATAGAGTAAGGAGGACACTATTCAAATAACGTTTAACAGCTAAAACAACTTAAGTCGATTTAAGATGTCTTACCTTTTAGGCACAGAGTCTTGAGTTGACTATTCTTAAAGCGGCTGGAGTTTATCATAAATAGTGGACCAAGATTGATGTGCAAAAGTGAAGGTTTAGTCGAAGCTAACACGTTATCTGTATATATCTTCGACTCATAAGCTTTTTTCTTGCTCAAAACTTTGGTAATATTAGAGAATTATTGACAGGGTTTTTTTTTTTTTGCACACTGGAAAGGACGGGAACTATGCCTTGCAGGTTCGTGAGCTGTGGAACGCTGCAAGATTGAGTTTCATCTCCATTTCTTTTGACTGCAGCGATCATTGGTCTGCTGAAAAAGATCAAGTGAAGCTGCCTGAGCAACTGGATTTGATATTATGCATCTCTGGTAATGACACATTTTTGGAATGGAGTTGGGTGCTATAATAGGCCAAGCTTAGACATTTGCATCCTCTTCCATATGGTGTGCCTGGGCATGCTATTTTTCCAGAAAAAAAGGTTTAGGTAACTGCGGAACAGGACTATAGCTGGATGCGATCAGCATATGGAAATAATAAACAGAAGAATTGCATCCCGCTCCGTTTAAATTTGATCATGGGAACGTATAACTGTTTTCCAATACCTCCGAAATTGGTCGGGCTTTTCTCATAGACGCAGGCATTACCTTTGCTCTGAACCTTTTCCGGTAATAGTATTCACGAATTGCAAACCAAAAGATCCAATATCCACTGAAATTTAATTTATACTGCAGTCTTTTAAGCACTGAGTATAGTTAAATGGATGACAGATAGGTACATAGAACCACTTTTGATAGTGTAAAGTGAACCAACTCAAGAACTTTCTGTATTCTACGAATTCAAAACTTCTTTGAGTCCGACGGCCTGCTAAGCGTGATAAGGTTTTCTGCACGCACAATATTTTTTGGCACATCTTTTCGTATTAAGACCTGCAGAGGAAATATGGTTCTAAAAAAGAAATCGGAAACCTGAATGAAATCTCTTGTAGCATGTCGGAACCAGATATACTGAGAGCCTGAATAAACGGAGCCGAAATCAAGCTTTTTTTATTCTTTGGTCAGCTTCGAGCTTGGTTATTGAACTTGTATAGTTTCAGAAACAACTTTCTACAAAATCTAACCTCAAACTATAGCTTCTTCGAGCAACAGCTTATGTCGCAGTCATTCTGTTTTTGTTTTAGTCTTTCTTACCGCGATTAATTTCAGATATATTTTCGACTGAAGAGATATTGTGACAGGTCTTGTTTTTGTGTCATGACGACAATGATAAGGAAGAAGAAGAGAAGAGAAGCAGACTACACTCAGTTGTCCCCTGAAAGTGAAAGTGGGGGTGCCTTTCTACAATGCAAATTTGAATGCTACTTCGTGTAGATGTCTAAAGTTTCTAAAAAAGAAGTAGAAGCTTCTGCTATGCATTCCCTCGCCGAACTATACTTTCGTCTTTAAAGTCACCCGCGATTTTTTTTAAACACGATTTTCGCCAAGAAATGTCCAGCTTAGAATACAAGAACCAACTACCTCGAGGTTCCTAAGACTTCAAAAAAAAATTGCACCCAAAGACCGCATCATACAGCTCAGATATATCCAACTGCCTCAATTATTTCCATTCAATTAAATCCAGCAGAGTCCTTCTGTCTGGCATCTGGATTAGGTGACCAGCTCACTTTTGGACATTTCGGTTAGTTAAAAAGTGCCGATGTCACAGAACGTATGCGCAGTGTCATCTGTCCTCACAGCAATAGAAACATCTCGTTCCGTTTATGTCCGCATAAATTCGCAAAAGCTGCGCCCGCAAAACCCTTAAGCCCATTTCGCAGCCATCACGGCGGATGATTCTCATCCTAGATACCGAGTAAACTATAACACACAATGAGCCCCCGATGTACGTGCACGCAAATGGGGAGTCGATTCAGTTTCAGCCAGCTTACACGCACATTTGCATCCCAAAAGAAGCAGCAGCACTGTCAACCACAGATGACCACATAAACAATCCAACCAATCCTGCAGTACATGCATCCCATCAGTATTCCATTTGCGCAGTGCCTACACACATCGGGGCGAGGGAGAGCCTGACGACAATGCCACTTTGCATACGCGGCTGGTTAAAATAACGATCGCCACACAATAGGCCAGAGTTAGTACAGCTGCTGCCGTGTGCCTGTACAAGTTCAACAATAGACCATGTTAGTGAGCGACTAAAGATGATGACGGCACGCATTGTGCTGGCTTTGCAGTGCCGAACCTCTTTTGCGACGCGCTCCAACATTTGGCGGCAGTTTAATGAACGACGCGACGTTTGCATAGCATTTGAAATTAATTCCAAGACAGCATACCTCGGTTGGGCGATGTACGTGTCGTTTGGCGAGATTTGCTGAATAATTAAAAAAGATAGACAGCCGCCACGTCACCATCGTGTAAGACCAAGTTCAAGGCCAACAGATGAAAATACCAAAGCGGGCAACGTCCAAGACTGGTGTGTATCTATTGATGGATGATTGACAGATGCTATGGGATTTATTGTCGATCGGATCTGTCTACATTGTTACCATCAGTGCGTGAAACGATTATTCACGTTCGTTGTCCGCCTGTATAAGGAGCACCGCCAATTAGTACCGCGCACACTTGAAAAATTCGAAAATATTGTTTTTGGCAACTCAGTGAATCAGTCGACAGCAATTAACCGAATTGGAGTGTGAAGCATCGTTTTTCTTTAATATAATTAAACGATTTTGTTTGTGTGTGTGTGTGGTGTTCTTGGAAGTGGCTATAAGCCATAAAGCTGTATCTCTATACGTACTTTGAGCTTGACAATCTTTGTTGGGAGTACATCCTTTGTACGGTCGCGTAATTAAATTTGATAATTGGATGAGTTGTAGGCTTCTCTAAGTCATCGCTGAATGTGCGATGTCACAATCGCACGGGTGTGCCTACATTTTTTTGTTTTACATTTAAGATGCGTGCTTTAATTGGTTGTAGTCGTCTTCGGGCATGGAGCTACCCACCCTACTCACTTCTTATGAGGGCAACTTTACTTAGAGGGGAAAACTGTCACAACACGCTAAAAAATTGGCTCTGACCGATTGCGATTTAAAAAAAATTAGCTAAAATTAATTACGCCTCTTTTAAAAAAACAAAGTATTCGTTGTTGAAAACTGCCGAGATGAAAAGGTTGAATGAATACTGTTAAAAAAAATACACTTTATCAGTTGATATTATTTTGAAGTTTCTATCAACCAGTTGGTTAAATTCTACAGGGTTAGTTTGTTATTTGCGACCGAGAAAATTGATAAATCGGGAATTTTTAACCGAACTTCCTTAAACAAGTTGACTCGGTTCTTTTGAATCCACTAACTCTGTAGAAGCTTTACTAACAGTTGGTAGTTTTTAACCGAAAGTGGGTTGGTTTTAAATAAGGGCTGAACGCCCCTCTAAGGCGGACATAAGCCCATTCCCGACATTAACAGCATAACGCCAGCCTTAGAATTTAGGTCCCACAGTGGACAATTTCGGCCATCGGAGACTCAAATCTAGGATATTGATATTAAATATTACAGAGAAGAAGGACTGTTTAGGACTAAAAATGTTCTAAACTTGCATATGGCAGCCGTGTGTTAGGCTCAAGACCGCACCGGACTACATGCATTGTGATAGTTGTTGCTGCTCGTTGTCTTGTTAAGACTTTTCGACCTTCGGTGTTTATATCTGAACCTGCATCTGCCGATCAAATTAACATGTTTTGGGTGTCCTTAAAGGGTCAAGTTGATATGCTTTTTCTATTGCTGACCTGCTCTAGTCCAAATTTGTACATACCAAGTTTTGGGTCATCCGGTGATGTGAAGTTAAAACTTTACAATTTAAACATATGGAGCCGCAAAATTTTCCATTCGCCTCAAAAAATAGAAACTCATTCAAACGAACCAAAACGTTTGCTATAAGGTCTGTTTTTACAACAACTACACCCTTCTTGATACTTCAAGGACTCACAGTAGTTGTTGTAATTGCGTGCTGAAAATCCTACTTTACTTTGCTGAGATCGAAGCTCCAAAAACACGCCTATAGTCGATCAGCACATTCTACTGGAACAGCTTGAAAATGTGATAATTCATGGCCTTATGGTTCTTTCCTTAAAAACAGGTCACAATGAGTGAAGACTGATGAAGAAGTGATCGCAGGGCTATCATTTATTAACTTAGGGGTACTACAAGTTTCTGATCTTAGGCCGATTCTCTTTTCTTCATACACAAATTCGCTTTTTACACTCAACATTAAAGACTTCAAACTGCTTTTGCAAATGAGGATGGCTTCGCTTCTTTTTCGGTCAGTCGCCTTGATCTAGATTTTGATATAATTTGGGACCTCAACCCCTTAGGAATTGGGTTTTCTAAACAGAACTTCGTTATTCAAAACTAAGGCTATCTTCTCTCGTCTCTTCCCGATTTTGATGTAAATTTTTACTTTCACAAAAAAATACAAGCCCTCATGTTTTTGATTTTGTAAGGGTCGCATGTTTAAGGCTTAAGGTAGTATCCCAAATGTACGAAAATTTACCTAAGCTAAGTCAGTCAAAGGGTTGTAATTTCTAACCTGGCTTATTCCCCTGCAAGCGTACTTTAGTCCACCGTAAGGGTAGGTGTAAATAAACTCTGATCAACCTGGCTAATATTATATCGAATGAAATCAGTCAGGGTGACATCTGTCATGAATAAGCTCAAAAAAATAGTTGACGCAACCGGTCCGTTAAGGTCCCTAGGCCTAGCTTCTCACAAACATTCATTTTGCGTGAGTTCTTCATTTTGCGGACGAATGGAAGAGACCGACAATTTCATACCGAACACGAACGCCGGAATTGAGAAGTTTTCCCTGCGTACTCTCTGACAAAAATTTGAAGCCGGATTTTTTCAAAATCAGGCTGGAGGATAAACCTTTCAGGGGTCGAATGCAGTTCGCACAACCCCGACTTCGACAAGCAGCGACCGCTCTAAACTGGCCATATTAGAGGCAATCGCGTAGACTAATGAACAGACTAAATTAACGAAAACAATACTAGATTTAGATTAAGATTGTTTTTGAGGAGGTGGAAGCGTGTTACCAGATTCATGCTATTAACACACAAAGAAACGTCTGTAGCAACTGCAGCAACTTCGTGTTCGTTGGTAGCTCATCTACCTCAACTCCACGGATGACAGTCCAGAAGATCAGTCGAATAATAACCCCAAGAAAGAGTTTGGTTTGGCAAGACCAGGTGGGCTCAATACATCTTACGTCCAGAATTATTTTTCTTAGGTGGCTTAACCTTTGAACACTTTTATGACCAGTCATGTGTGCAAAAAAAAACATGAAAACAGCGTTTTAAACTCAGTTTCAAAAAAAATTATACACACGAGAACCGAAAATAAATGACCAATACATACGCATTCCGAGTCGGCAAACAAAAGTCTCTCCTCAGGGACGACTGTAACATACCTGAAAGCAAACAAAAAGACCACAAAATTGTTAATTAAAAAATTACTAGTTGGCAATTTGGCATATCTAATAAATTTTCTGTTTTTATAGTAATAAGCAGAATAATTAAAATTTTACCACTCATGCTGAAGCTCTAAAATATTTGCGAAAAATGTTCCTTATTACAGAAATGTCATTGAACTTGGTCATAAAAATGAAAAAAAAAAATAAACAAAAATTAATTAAACGAACCATTTAGACGAGGCGACGTTTGATTATTTACCCGATACGGTATTTGATATTCAGTGACAAGGGACGTGCCATTTGCATCGGCATTTTCATATGCAAATGTACAGCAATTTATAAAATAAAATAAATATTTGCTCAATCAAAGTATGCACAGCACGAGAGTCGTGCGCTATTCTGCATGCTAAACTCCTTCTAATGATAGGCTAGGCGATTGTTAATCATCTCTTCGGACCGTTGGACTTTGAAATGTCAAATCAAAATGTGTGCCAAGCGAATCGGGTCGCTTTGAAGGATGAAACCTTGGGACGCATGGATTTTCCCAAACCCAATCGTCAACCAGATAAATTAGGGAAACTGTTGCTCTGCCAGTTTAAATGGAGGGGGCAAGCATGTTGGGATGGAAAAACATTTCATTAAGTCATTTCGCTTACAAGTTTTACGCCAGCACGCGAAACTAATTTATTGTAATTATGTTGTACGAAAGCTAAACTGCACACTCGGCTAAGAGTGGTAACTCAACCAGCAGTGGTAGCGGAAAACTCCCAGGCAACCAAGACGAAGACGACGTCGACGACGACGACGACGACGACGACGACAAAACTGCCTGCCTGTAGGGTGAATGGCTCCAAACCCACCGTACTGACATTCTGCAAACTGCAATATCCGCAGTGCAGTATCTACTAAACTAGCGGAAGTGCCCTCCCTCCGCCTGCGTGCGTGTATATTTGTGTAATGCATACGAAATGAAGGTCTAATGCAATTTTAAAATTCATTACCAATGTCGCTGCGGTGTATCTGTATAGTTTATAGTGGTATACACGCTCGACTTCGCCCTCACTCCGACCGCCAGAGTCTCAAGTGCAATGCACTTTTGGCGAAGATACACCGTATACACGCCGAGCGCGGATAACGTGCACTACGAGTATACACCCGTTCTAATGTCCAACGGGTGGCGACGACGACAACGACGGCGGCGGTGGCGGACCTAAGGCAGTGAGTAAGAATCTTGTACTCGGGCTGGTATCGAATGGGTATACCTTCGGTAGAAGCTCATCGCACACATAATAAGCCACCACCAGCCAGTGGCCCCGCACTGATACTGCATGGAGTAACAATGATATCATCAACTCAACTCCCATGTTCGAATTCAATTCGCTGTGCACCGGGAAGACAATACCTGTGCTCTACTTCTGGGGCACAGTAAAAAAAAAAAAAGGATGATTCTCCCATCGGATGCGGTGTATATGGGAGACATTCGATCGGGCGCATATCTCTGCTGTGCAAATGCAAGTAGCAACATTGTTGTCTGGATTATTGTGGTTATTTCAATAATTTCCCATAATCACACTTAATGGACTTGGCCTTGTGGACGGCGGGACGTAAGCGAGGCGAAATCCCCGCTGGCACTGCAAAGTGATTGTCAGTTCCGTGTTGTGTGCGATCTCTCGGTGGTACACCGAACCTTCGACAAAGTTGTACAGGGTAATGTGAACATCATTCTTGGGAAAATCGAACAGACAGCGACGCTGATTATGCATGTTTATTTGGACTTAGCGACAACTTCATCTATGTGGATGTGGCCATAGGTATCGGTGTATATGAAAATACGCGTGTATTTGATTTTCTGGGTGCTCGGCAGTTTTGTCAGTTTTTTAGTCAACTCTCTCGTTTTGAATGACTTCCAATGACTTAAGCCCGCTTGCGAATTGCACCTAGCCAGGGGGGAGGCTTGAAGGACTGCAGCCTCCCCCCCCCCGAAAATCTGAACAAAAAACTAAAAACTTAAGCTTTCTTAGATCTCTTAACTCTTATCGACCGCACAAAAGAAGTTCTGAATTCTGTTAAGAACATCAGACAAAATGCCGACGATTTTTTCTGAGAGGCTTTTCAATACGCATCCCAACTTACCGAGGACTTATTTGAAGTTGAATAAAGAGCTCCAGAACTTCATTGAAACAGACAATGCGTTCCAATCCAGAAACATCTTCAACTGAAGCCTATTTTAGAGTGCCTATACTGCTTTCTTGCATAGATTTATTTAATAGAAAATCTTACGGTCAACAAAGACCTTCTACTCCGTCTCAAGCCCATCTCCCAGGTTTTGCTGCAATTGAGCGAGTGAACGAAATCAAAAAGATAACATGTTACTTTGATAATGCAATTTAGTTGTCAGGTGTGAAAGCTGAGTACATTCATTGGTGCGAAAAAATATCGTCGAGTGATCCTCTACTGAAGTTTTGAAATTGCTTGATACTGTATGTGACAAGACTTACTTTATTGGTATAAACTTCGTGCTTACGGCTTTGGCCACGCTTCCAGTGACCACAGTTAGTGTTGAAAGAACCTTTTCAATTATGAAATTGATTAAAACAGTGTCCCAAAGCTTTTAGGGGGAATGCAAGATATCTGTTAACTCGGATTTTAATGTGGATCCAAATAAGGTGACTGATCTCATGTCAAAAAAAAACCAAGACATCTGGTTTTAAAAAAATGCGTGTAAAAAAATAAAATAAATATGTTCGTTTAAGTACATACGATTTAAAAAGTAATAAAAATCAGTGAATTGGAATATATATAAGGGGTATTCACGATCCGATGCAACTGGCTGCGAAAGTGCGAAGGTGCAATTTTTTTTCGCACGACAAAAACAAAATATACTGACTAAAATTTCGCTGCAATTTTGCACTTTATCTATAGGTACCCTGACCCTATTGTAACCGAAAAATGCAACAAAGTAAAGTGTAGCCTTGTAAAGTTGAAAATTCGCTAAATTGTTAAAAATTTCTATTTATATTTTTTTTTCTCTTTTTGTCACTTGTATAAACTTTTTCCAGTAGAAAGACATAAATTTGTCATATCTCTGTACTTAAATTAAATTATGTAAATTGTGCTTTAACAAACTGTAAATTCTAAACGAAATAAATATCAATATCAATTGTGTGTAGCTCTCGGAAAAAAATAAAGAGAAAACAAAATAACGTAAGCGCCACCGAAGGGAAAATCCAGCCAAAAAATAGACAGAAAAAGAAGTTTTCATGATATCATCTTTGTGTTTACTCTCTCCATTATCTAAAATAATTTTTCTTTTTCGCTTTTTTAGGCATAATAAACAATTAAAAGCAAATTTTTCAGTTTCAGAAAAAATTTAAAGTTTTTTCAGAACATAATGTCAATTGTCAAACTGGATCTGTCATTTGTTTCAGTTTTGCAAGAGATGAGGTAAAGTGTGTTCACTATCTGACAAAAAAAAAATGAAATTTCGCAATTTTACTACGTCTGTTACACCGAATCGCGAATACCCCTATAGTTTTTTTGTTTAGAGAATTCCTCGTAAGATTTGGAAGCAAGCCCACCCCGGAAACAAAATCCTGGCTATATAATTAGATTAGAACTATAAAATAAGAAAAAAATGCAAATAAAGCACGATTAGGCTATCGAATTTTCGAACGCGTTTTCGAGCAGTTCGAGCATTCCGTCATAGGTCTATACTCAGGGTAAAACGTCACACGGAAATCTACTCACTTTAGCTAACGACACAATCAGCTTTTACCTGTCAAATTGGCTGTCGTTGAAAAAATGTTTTGAAGAGTTTTTTTGGGCTACTATTAGTATCTACATTTGGTAAATTGACACACAAAAATGACTACAAATAAAGTGTCACCTGCCAAACTGGGTTTCGCTGGAAATTGTGTTGCCAATTAAAAAAAAAACTCTGTCATCAAAACTACTCATGCTGAATGAGCAAACCAAGTGCCGCTGACAAATTTATTGCCTCTGGAAAAAGTGATGCCAATCGAAAACAAACTTGTAAAGTAAAAACACCCTACGCCAACATGGTTGACCATTTTAGTCTATATATTTATTATTAGATACGTTGGTAATTGGTACAGTTCTCTTATGTTATAACACAACGCACTCAAAAAACTTTTCGAAATTTTTGCACACTTTTGAGTTTTATCGAGTCATGCCTCAAAACTACGAGAACCCAAGAAAACGTCAAACGAACTCAAGAATTTGTTGGTTCTAAAAATAAATAAAGATTGGAAACATACCGCGATCCAATAAAACGGTTTTGGAGAAAAAATAATGAGGTTTCCCATTCGTGCACAATTTAAAACAGTCGTTTGCACAAGATGCCGTACGTAGTTTAAATGACAAGGCGAAAGTACTTTCAAAAATCATTTGACTTATTTAAAAAAAAATTAAATTGTATTTAAATCCAATATAGCTTAAATATGCTAAAGACCAGGCGAGTTGTTTTTAGCGATTACCAACTAATATTATATACTTGGCGTACAAACATTTTTTACCGAACCTGTTTCGCATAAATCATCAAAAGAGTCGGGCCAGCGAAACGTTTCAAATTAATGTGACCGGTTATTTTAAGCCTAAGTGGGCTTTCGTCTACTTTTGACAATAGCTGAAGCTCGCACACTCCTATTATGGTTGGAAATACGGTAGCACTGAACTTTATTAAACGCCAACTTGTATGAAATGCCTTGTGGCTGTCAGTCACTCAGGGCTACCGTCGAATATTTATAAAGAAAAAAAAAAAAAAAAAGAAGTAAAAGAGTTATCATCGGTGCTTTGATTCCCTCCACTGCATACAAGTCATTGCAAATTTTAGGCATGTGAGGTAGTACGTAATTACATTGAACAACAGACAGAGAGACACATGGGCCTAATATTGATTTTGTATCGGAGGTACCAGAACTAATTGACCGACATAGCCCAATTTCAATACCAACCTGACGACTATAAAAATAAGTCCTTTCACCAACTTTCATTCGCCTATGTCAATTCCTTTGGGCGCTATCGTGCTTTCAACAGACAGACAGACAGACGCACATGGCTAAATCGATTCAGAATGTGATCCTGATTCAGAATATAATATACTTTATGAGGTCTCCGGTGACTCCTTCTTGGTGTTACAAATGTAATAACAAAGTGAGGGTACTGTGGAGGGTACACAAACAATAATTAAGGCCGTATGATTTTAAATAATAAAAATAAACTAAAATTTAATTTTATCAGATAGTTTTCTGACAGACTCCATTCCGGAGCAACATTTTCAGTGCTTAAGATTGCATTTTAGATAAAGTGAACTTTATCTAAAATAACAAAAATTCATCCGAGAATATTTATTTTACGCAATCGGTACAGGACCTTAAAATCGAAATGAAAGCAGAATAGCTTTCTATGGAAGACTTATCGACTCTTGCATCTTCTTTGACAGTGATGTTTATAAAGGTTTCACAGAGATGGCGCCACAACCCATTTCTTTATACTTCAACGACAGGTGGCTAAACGTATTGCGAAAATGTAGAAAATTACTAAAAATTGGTGACAAAATTTATAATAACAAAAGAGTCAATTCATGTCCTTAAAAAAGAGCCGCGCCAACATATAATCTAATTCCAACAGAAGATCATCTGAAACTTCATCAACAGTGACTTGATTTGAACTTCTCGAATTGCTTTACTTTTGCGGAAACTCTCCAGACACATTTCAGCACCTAATTCAATCATCATTTTCGATTACAAATTGTATGCTTGCATAACCGACAAATGAGCGATCAAGCGCAATTAGGTGTACTCAGTTCCATACACTAAATGCGAAGCCCAAGCGTTGTATAACACCGCAGACTGCCCATCAAATTCACCTTTAAAACCGATTTTACCCATCAATTATGTTTCCTTAACGTCTGCTAAATACTCTTCATCATGTAATATCTCGTCTGTGTGCGAGCTGGCCATTAATTGAATAATGGTTATCTACCGACCAGAGGTTGAAAAGCGCTCTAATACTTCGCTCAGTTGAACTATAGCCTAATCGATCAAACGATATATACAATACATGCGAGATACAACTCCGATGAATCCGAATCTGTAATTGAAATTGAAACTGAGACCTATATCATAGAAGGGGGGCACCTTTCCTAATCACAATAGCCTCGTCGTTCTGTTAACTTGTTGGCAGCAGAGGTCCGCTTTCGTTTAAATCATTATTTATTTTCCAGCTTGGTTTTTTGTTTTTTCTTCTTTACGACGCGACGGACGCCCAGGAGCGATTTCTGATTGCAACAATTGTTCAAAGGTGAACCATTACGACAGCGTCTTGCTGCAATATCTAGCTATGCTGCCTCTTTAGTCTGGGTATAGGCACGCGAGGAACAGACAATTTTCCCTTTCAATTAAACCAACAATACGTTAATCCACCTGAAAAGAAAAGGGCTGCCATACTGTTGGGAAATAATCCAATCCAATTCGATAAATGCTTTCACTTTTATACCATGAAACTGGTTGGGGTTCATTTTCAGAATGAAAATTGTGCATTTCTTTTCGATTGCAACGTTAATAACTGTGCATGTTAATGCTGCGGAGAATTGTTTTGTCACACCCTGTATCCTTTGTATTAATGACGCAAATAAAATCACGGCTGTCAATCTTTCAAAAGTAACAACTTTGCAAGATGGCAGCACTTGTGGTGTGGGAAGCGGAGCTGTGTTCTGTGTTATTATTTTGATGGTATTTATTAAATAAATGAATTCAAAGGAGTTTGCGGCAAGAAAAGGTATGTAATTTATGTTGTAATAAATTGAAGGATAATAACGTTCTTCTGTGGTTTTGTTTTCTTTTTTTGTTATTTCCAACAAAATCGTATTTCCACGACTTTGAAAGCTGTAATTACGATTTCTGGTGAAAAAATAATAACTAATAACAAGCAAAAAATATGAAAATACATACCATCCAAGAAATTTTGGATGACATGAAAAAATGCGACATAGCAGATTTATTTTACTACCGACACCTATCGGGCTTTTAAACCAAGTTAAAAACGTCAGCGATTCAGTAAGAAAAACTAGTCCTACATGCGGATCCAACAGATTTACTTGCTTATTAGAATAGTTTACGAGTGATTTCGAAGAAGTGTGGTGCTATTTCGAAGTTTCGAACTCACTTTGACGAACATACAAGTAAATGGGTGACTGCCGTTCACACACACTTTTAATGTCAAAAATTAAAATGTTGCTGCAGTTTAAAACGCGAGGCGCAATTACTTGACCGAGAAGCTGCTGACACCTGTCATAAATAATTCCTGAAGTATAGGAGCATTTTTAAGCTGGCTTCCATTTGGTTGAGAGGACAACAGTATATTTTTTAGTAGTAGTATTTAGTATTATATTTTATTATTTCATATAAATTTCTAAACAATTATTAAATAATAGAAAAATATAAAAAAATTTCAGTTAATTTAAAGAAAAATATAAGAAAATATAAGAAAGGTTGGCGACATTCAATATTTTTGAGAAATTAAAAATAGAGTTGAATGCCACTTCAAATTACAAAAGCAAGAATTAAAAATAATTGGGTGGGGTGACCCTTATGGAATTCACATATTTTTTTTTTTTTTACAAATTATATCAAAAAAATATGTAAAAATAGCAGAAGTATGTAGTAAAAAATTTGAAATGTCAAAGTAAAGTTAACCCAAAACATCAAAAATATGAGATTCCAGAGCAACATAGTTTAAGGAAAGAAGCCACATTTTAACGGTTTTAAAAAACATTCCAGGTACAGTTATTGTCCTTAATGATTGAGGAAGAATGTTAAACAACCGATAAGACATAATAGAGAAAAAGTTACGATAAGCAGTGGTACGGAAATAAGGAACAGATAATAAGTTTGAAAGGTTCCACGAAGATTGTATCTCGAAATTAAACGAAAATTGAGATTGCCAGACTTCATATAGAAAGTTTTTAGCACCTTGAAACAGTATAAATGACGAATTGGTAGTATCTTAAGAGCACAGAATATTTTGACAGTTGATGACAATAAGACTAGTTGTAGAAAAGAAGAAATTAGCGGCTTCTGAACGTTTCTTTTAAAAACATTTAGCAAAGGTTGCTCAAAAGAAGTTCAATTTAACTGCGCAAAAAAGTCAACACAATTATTCAAAAATAAAAAAACGTTAATTTAAAAAACCAAAAAACCCGACTAACTGTAAAAAAGAAGAATTAAAAATATATGAACAAGGCGCATTTAATTACCTATACCTAACTAATTGACAATCGGAGACAATATACCTACACAGTCTAACAAAAATATGCATGAGTATTGGGTACCCTCCGACTGCCAAATAGGTAATAATAGGTACTTAAATGCGTCTTGTTCATATATTTCTAATTATTTTTTTTACAGTTAGTCGGGTTTTTTGGTTTTTTAAATTAACGTTTTTTTATTTCTATCTTTTTAGCCTATGACACTCCGGGGAAGAACACGAATATTATGATACCTAACTCTTCAAAATCGGTCAAATCGTTTAGGCTACAGGGCGTCCCGTAAAAGAATATGTTGTCGGACTAATCATCGTTTTATATTTTTTACACTTGTTTTGGTACACATCTATTATTCAGCTGGTTTTGAACATTTTCAATGGAATTCAAGAAAAATTAGTAAATGGTGTTATACTTGTAGTGGTGAATATTGAAAAAAGCATGTATCATTAAGTCAATCAACAGTTTCGAAACAGTTAAACGCCCTCACTCATAGATGGTGGGTAAATAAGATGTGAGAAATAGCTCACATTGTGCTGTGCTTAGTGCAGATGGAGCCGTACGAATATCAAATTCTGGTCTCGACTGAAAATTTACGGAAGAATATAATTGCGAAATTTGTATGGAGTGAGTAGAACTACTGTTACAGTAGGTGGCCCATAAACTGGTTAAATCTGGACTTCCTCTAATGGAAAATAGAATCCTAAAATATTTTTGCATTACATATATTCCCCAAACTAAAGAACTAAAAAAACGCATCCCCCATCGAACGTAAGCACTTTTGAAGATAACGCGAGTCAGAGCAGCTATAGGGATTGACAACTTTAAGAAGCCCTTGCGAAGTCTGTTTATTTTGTGATTTGCTCGAAAGAAAAATTTCACACAGAGACGAATTAATCATCACCCACTCGTCTGTACACAATTGCAATACCAGCTATGCCGTATTAAGGTCACAAACCGACAATAAACAAAAACAGATCGTCTCCAACTGAAAACGAAAATAGCCTTACATAAGA
Source organism: Cheilosia variabilis (assembly GCA_951230905.1). NCBI lineage: Eukaryota > Metazoa > Arthropoda > Insecta > Diptera > Syrphidae > Cheilosia > Cheilosia variabilis. The sequence goes on along the minus strand of OX579679.1, from coordinate 14,918,115 downwards.
CAGGGAGTATCTCCTATACCTACCCATCTTCTGAGTCGTTATCGTAATATTGACGGCTGATGGTGGCTTGTACATATTGTGGGTGCCTTCATCATCATCATCATCGAAAGTAAAGACTTTAATTATAATCAGATTATAATTTTTTTTTTGGTTTTAGTTTTATTTTGAACGATCTGACATTTGAAATGAACCGAAACCGACTGTATACGCGATGGACGGAGATTAGGTAGTATTTGCCAACGACTGACGGAACGAATTTTTTCAAAATCAGATCGTATGTAGCTCGAAAAGTGCTTAGGTCATTGATTTTAACAATTACCTGGTGAGGAGGGTGAGATACTTTTATTCCGCGAATTTTCGTCTACATAAATATACTTTGAGCGAGGGACTTCGAGCGGGTGTGTGTTGTTAGGAAATATGCGATTCGTGTCTGTTTCTTTCTGCACAAACAAAAGTTGATTGCCTCATCTTCAATTGGTTGTTGGGTTTTTGTGCCGATACTCGAAGTGTTTCGGATTTAATTGGAGAGCGTTGTAAATGAAGTTTGTTTGCAACTACTGTCGAAAAACCCCCCACAAAGGAAGACCGTGCGGAGTCAGTGGTAGGGAATACTTCCCATGGTTCTTACAAAACAAAGGGAAACCGCCAGAAACTGTTACAAACTTTGACTGTCAGTTTTATAGGCGAGGCAAATGCCAATTAAGTCGTTAAATCGAACTCGATAAGTGCCCTAAAATTACCCCATCTACCTAGAGATTCGCAAGCAGGTACTTCCCTGTTGGGAAGCATGCTCTGCAGGTGGTTGCCAAGCCGCTGATTTGTGAAAACATGCCCAACATGTGATTAGGAAACTCATCAACACGTAGAGAATTTAATTAGGCTCAACCGTAACTATGCTGACAAGCCCCAGAAGAACCTATTCTAACCCACTCTCGCACACAGATCGCAATCAGTGCAACGTATCCAAGTATCACATTCCCCGAATAACCATTCGACTGGTAACTGGTACTACTACTGCTGATCCACAACGTGAGATAACGTCAACCGCGCATCCAGCTGACCTCTGGTGGCAGTTAGTCGTCGTTGTCGTCGTCGTCTCCTCATACCTGACGGAGACACAACAACTTTCTTCCCAGCCCCACGTTGTACTCCAACAACAGTTGGCTGCTGTCATCTTCATCATCTAATCACATGCTGGTCATCTATCCAGCTATATATCTATCTAACAGTAGAGGTAGCACGTTTCAATTATGAATCCATAAAAGTAATTATCCGCTACCATGTAACTGTGCGGTGGATATATGCACGATCGCAGATGCGAGGCAGAAAAATACGTTCTAACTTTATCGCCAGTACGTGCTGAAGCCGACGTGGTATGGGATGTGGCGCGGCCATTTTTCTAACCGTTTCCAGAAAAGATTCAAATTAATTTATGCAAAAATTCAATTAGAGGCATTTTCCTCTTCTGCTTCCATTTTCTCTGCTGTTAGAGGTTTCATTGAACTTTGTGGTGGACGGTGTTCGATGCCACCGCCACCCACTCCTTGCGTCTTCCTTGTTTGACGCCCGCATAAAAATAAATGCAATGGCAGTAACCCGACAGTTTCCATTCAATTGTCTTGTGTGTGTGTGAGAGTGGATTTTCCTTTCGCTTCTCCCTGTTCCTCGTGTTCTTTTGTGTGTTGCGTTCCGATCCCATCCGAACCGACTATGGCTGCTTCTATTCTAAAAGGTAAATAACCGCGAAATGATTCTCTCGGTAACAAGGTAACAAGGCACGCAGCAGACAAAACAAACCAAGAAGAATGGTCTTCCTGTTCCGATGTGTTTGCGCAGATAGGACTTACCAATAGATAGGTAGACCTCGGTTACTCCGGACTTGGACTTGACGTTGAAATTGAGAGTGGCAGTGAGTGGTTCCGCCGGGGAAGGCAAATCGTGGATAATTTGTTGCACTCCTACACGAAATTTGTGTACGGACATTAGGCATTAAGAGGAAAAAGAAAGAAAAAAAAAAACGACAACAACTAACACTTGGATTTGCCGAAGATAGGTGTACCTATAGAGTTGGTGCTCTGAGATGGAATTGCGCGCCTCGACCTGACTTTGACTTGTGGTTCTATTGATAAGTCTGCCATAGTCCAGCCAGTGGTGGGAGAAGCGATTTTCTATCCGCGATCAAGACGCAGAATCTGGAATCTTTTCAAGGGTTCTAGGAAGTGAAGCAAGACAAGTCGTTTGTTACACACCCGCAGACAGACAACAGCTATCGGAGGGTTCAATCGAATGATCACAAGGTGGTTGAGCTAGGTATACAACTACAGATTGGTGTTGGGAGTTTTCCAATTCGAAGGTTGTTCCTCGGACAGATGGGTCTCAAAAGTCGGACCTGAGTCCCTCGCGCATAGAGGGTAGATTAAGTTAACGATCTAGGGGTTAGATTTAATTAACGATCTCTCTTCGAGGCATGTGGAGGCAGAGTGCTGAAAAAGCGACGGTGTGACATCTGCAACTTTCGCTAACTGATATCGTATAATATCCGGCCCGCTGTCTCATATTTAAAGCAAGGGTCTGGCTCTCAAGTCGGCATGTCTGCAATTTGTCTGCAAGTTGTGACAAAATCGGCATTGGACTTGTGGTTCTATAGAAAGCTGCGTGACCCAAGTGCTGGCGTTTTCTACGCAACCATCGACTTGAGGCATTCTTCTAGAATTCTTTATATCCGACCATTGAGAGCTGGTAATCTGTGGTCACAAGGAAAAACCGCTAAAGTCTGTTTCACTCATTTTTCCGGGGAGCAGTTTAAAGTTTTTGACAAACGCGTGAAATTCCAAGTGACTCTATTGACTTTAGTGACTTAAGCTGTTAGGTTTTTTTTGAAATTGTGGCCACTCTTTTAAAGATATAAAGCTGAAAAAAAATTACAAAATAGATTAGAGTACGCTGAATCTAATGGCATCAAAATCTCAATTTCGTCTAAAGTCGACTTTAGCGGTTATGGTTTGTGGCCACAGCTATGGACTCGGACCACTGGCTTATTGTAGCCAAGGTACGAATACGGATGGCCTCAAATACGGCACAACAACGGAGGAATGCTGTGAAAAGACTTGACGCAACAACTTGAGTGCTGAGCACTACCGGGAAAACCCTGATTTGATAAAAAGTGCAGTCAAACTCATGCAGCAAGACAACTTGCATATACAAAACAGCTCTATACAGATGAAAGAGAGCGTTTCGAAATCTGCAATAAAGATAATAGCGAATTGCCTCAGCTGCTTTCAACTGTGGAGGTAAAAGAAAGAGCGTAAGAATAAGGCTACGTGGTACTTGAGGAGCAATATCCGAAAGTCTCGCAAAAAAGGTAAAAAGACCTTACAAGGCAGCAATACCAAAGCAAGACCCTGTAAAGGAGAAGAAGTCGCAAATGGATGTCAAAGCCCCATGTCTGCAAACTGGTATAACGACAACGGAGGTCAGCAATTTGAGGGGCTGTCAAATTGACCTCGGCAAAGAAAAAAAATAGCGTAGAACGAGTGAATAATTCACGCAAAGGCTTTCTGATTCTAGCGATGACCTCGTCAAACAAGGAGCAGGACCTCTATACTAACTTGAAGGCAGTCATTTAAAGATCGGCCTGGAGAGGTTGTTGCTTCGCAGCAATTCACCAGCGAACAATCCGTGAAACCGACGATAAATATCGAACCCTCCTGCCCCACTAGATCCTACGAAATAGGAATGACTTAGGCGAACGATTCAAGTGGGAATTCAATTTTATTTTCTGAAATATGACACAAGCTTAGATAAAGGGTTTTCCATACCGCTATTTCGGTAGCTGTCACTTTTGAAGCTTTTATTCTTCGACATTTGACAAGTAGAAACTACGCCATTACTAAAAATGGAACGATACACGCTTCAACATCGCATTGAAATTATTTAAATTCACTACAAAAATGGTGAAAATCTTGCAGTCACAGTTCGCAAAACTAAAGCATTTTTTGGTCGTCGATGATTAATGATTTTTCATGGTCGGAGTTGGATGGTATTGATCTGGACAACGTTTACTTTCAACAAGACGGCGCTACGTGCCACACAAGCAACGAAACCACTGATCTTTTAGGAGAACAGTTTCCGGACCGTGTTATCTCGATGATCACAATTGGCCACCGAGATCTTGTGATTTAACACCTTGCGACTTCTTTCTTTGGGGCCACGTGAAAGATAAGGTCCACGCCAACAGCCCAGCGTCGATTCAAGACCTCAAAGATAAAATTCGTGAGGCTATCGAGGTAATAGGGCAGGCACTTTGCGATTTGGTTATGGAAAATTTCATGAAAAGGATATGGTCCTGTTTTGTTTGTTTTCATTAAAAATTGACAATTTTAGTTCTAAATTAGCTTATACAAATACTGTACCTACAATTTTAAAAAAAATTCCTCGAAAATTGACGAGAACTCAACCGGATACGACAGATTTACTATTTTGTTTGACAGAACGACTGATTAAAGGTTATTGGCCAAGGGCAACGAATTCGCCATTACTGAATAATGGCAGACACTGCCTGAATTCGCCAAACTTTAAACAGTGATGCCAACGTGCTTACATCCCGACTTATTTATAAATTGAGTGAAAATACAAAAATACTTAATTTATCTCCAGAAAATAAGTACGAAAAACTCATAACTAAACTAACAGCCTGATTCTGGCAAACCTCACTAATCACAAAACCCTCACAAGGTGAGGTGAAATTGATTTTGTGAGGCTCACAAACACAATCGAAATTGTGATCTCATATCGAGCAAGTCACAAAATAGAAAACCAGTCATAAGCGCTCACAAATGGCAGTTTTTTTTACCTCTTTCCAAGCATTTAAAGACCCTAACCTGGCATTTAACGCTATATTTATTAAGTTTTCGGGGAAAATTAATATTTGTATAAAAAAAACTGAGGAATATGGAAATTTTGTTTGTGACAAATGTCGTTAATATTTTATTTTCTTCGTTTCTAAAACATTTCAGTGTCAATATTTCGCATATTTTCTTAATAAATTTGCCTTTTTTGTTCAATTAATGGTGTAGATAAAATATTTCCTTCCCTGAGACCCTGACCCCACCAAATTTGAAGTGATAGTAATCTAACCATTGTGAGGTGAATTTGTTGTGAGCATTATCGGAGAATACGAAAAATGTTATCGAATCACAAGAAACCTCACAAGAGCTTGTGACTTGTGAGGCCTCACAACGGCAGAATCAGGCTGTAAACTAGTTAACTGAAGGCAAAAAATACTTGGCTCGATGACAGAGGTTTTTCAGTTAAAGCCGCTGTTCTCCCTGAATTACAGCGCCTCCTAAATCAGTAAACAGCCAAATAACCGAACCGAACCGTTTGCCGAAATTGTCAATCCAATTGAAAGCCCTACATAACTGACAATGACTGAATCGTTCATTCCCTCTCAGTTTTGAGTGCAAGTATCCATCGCATCGGCAGGTTGTTGTGTGTTTAAAAGGGAGGAACCCAATACGCACAAACCCAGCCTTCGCCAAACTGTTACTCCCTCAGAACTATTCAATAGAAGCATTCCCTCTTGTATTAAAAATCCCATCGAAGAGCCCCCGAAGTATCCCATCGCCGTGCGTGACACTCGGCCATTCCAGCCGCTTGCGCCCATTTTCATAAAAAACAAACCATCCTAACACTTATGCTCAAATGAAATGCAAATAGCTCCCTCCTATGTCGGCCATCTTGACAGGTATTAAGTGTTAAATTTGCATGCAAATTCGCCATTCTCCGTGGAAATTCTCTTACGATATGTAAGTCATCGGGCCTACGATTAGTCCGTACCGCTCATTACGTACACTTGAATTGTGCGGTAATAACCCCGCGCGGTTAGTATTTGGATCGCCATTGCACATCTTGTGGGTCAAAAAGGAAAAGGGCACTTAAATAAGAACTAAAAAAAAATTTATATTGCCTCATTACTAGCGCCACCCGTCCGTCAGGCTGCTAATTTAATTTTAGACATTCCAACCTGTTGATGGGCAGATATTAGCCATCATTACTGCAACAGCTGGTGTGTCGTTAGATTGCACCTTTGTGGCGCCATATTAAGCAAACATAACTGTCAGCGGCAGGTGTGCATGTGAGGGCATATGCATTGGCAGTAAATGCTCTCTTAACGGATCGCTAAGCCTTTAAAGGTGAAACAGTGTTTAGCAACAGCAAATGAACTGGAAAAATACACCACGTGAATGGAAATGATTAAATAGTGCAGTCACAGTTAAATCGATCAGCAGAGAGCAGTTAAACGGCGTAAACTCGTTATTAGAATGAAGAAGCCACCGCCACCGATCGATCTGTTTTATGTACGCTGCCGATCATATTCTTATGAGCGATCGTTTTTACTTTTCAATTATGAGATGACGAAAGCACTGAGAGAGGCTGGGCATACCTCTCGGCGGAATGGATATACAGATGTGGTATGATTGAGATGGAAACACGTACCTAACGATTTTGATTTAAATGGGGCATATTAGGCCGCGAGGTGGTAGTTGTCTTCGTAGGCAGCTGCTTCTTATTATGCTGGTGCCTACCGTTTGAGTTACTCAATGCCAGAAGAGGTGGCTGAAAATTATTTTATGAGATTATCCCACAAGGAGTAGGTATTCCGAGTAACATATCACGTGATTTATGCTTTCGAAAGCTTTTCCGTGTTAGATACTTTTTGAAACAGTGGATATAACTAGGAAAATGCTTTTTGAGAAACGAACCAAATGTCAGGGGGATCACGTGGTTTCGAAGGAGTCACTGGGCCTTACCAATAAACATTTTTAGTTTCGACTCCATACAAATTTCGCAATTGTGAGCTTTCGTAAATTTAAAGTCGAGACTAAAATTTGTTATTAGTACGGCGCACTGAATTTATTTAAAAAGGTTAAGATTAACCTACACCTCATCTGAATGTCAGACGATTTTGTGTTAAATTAGTAACCAATTCTTAACTTTAGGTAATTTTTTGCAGATGTTATTCCTCGCAGCTTACCTCCAAGCTTCAATGTCATCGTTGAAACTCTTTGAAATGCAAAATCATGCCTGATGAGCCTTCTGTGGGATAATTTGACTCGATTAAAACTAACACCCTTAAGGCAGAGCCACAATGTAATTGCATGGAATTAATCCTACATGCGGTTATATTTTAATTTGGGTGTCATAATGTCGTGTAGAAATTGATTGCCTGAAATTTTAATTATCGGCAGTACTACAGTGAATTTTCGTATACATATTTGACAGGAGCTTAAGCCCACTGCCGCGAACGTCTGGCATTTATCGGCGATAATAAATGTCCAAATAAAACATCTCAATTCAGATATTTCTATTCGTTGCCAAAATAAAAACTCACAAAGCCGAATACCTTGGCTGAGGTACCTGCAACGCCATCTATATTGTTTTAATTTTTTTTCCTTGAAGCCAACGTAGTCCTTTCATGGTTGATTGACTCTTCACTCTTGGTCTGTGAATGATTTTTATTTTTTCCACATTTACTTCATCCACAAAGTCACAGAGCAAAATTTCTATTAGAATAAAGATGGCCGACTAAAACAACCAATCGAGTCTTGACTTAAGCAAATCAATCAATGTGTTTATATTTCTAGCTCGTATTCTCGTAGCCAAATTCAACTCAATTCATATATATATGTCGACTTTTCATGATCACCAGACCGGACTATTGGGCCTTCATCTCTGGACTTGACATTAGATGGAACTATAGACAAATTGCATGGGAGTAATCTAGCTTAAGCCAAAGCGCGAATACAATGAAAATATGTGTTTTTTTTTGGTCATATTCAGATCAGTGAAGCATTTTAAGCCTTCGATTAATGGATGTAAGTTAGCTTCTGACATTACATTAATTCCATGTAATCTAATGGTTCTTACTTTCTGATAACATCAATCGGACCAGCTTAAGCTGGTGTAATATATGAACTGAAATCGCCTATTGTTACAGGCAATTTATTATTGCGTCCAACACAGACGTTTTAAATGTCATTCACGTCGGCTTAAGCTAGATTACTCCCGTGCAATTTCACTAGGGCTTACATTCCTATTTTGTTTTAATTCGTTGCTTTCTAGTTGGATAGATGACCAGGGCGGTTGTTAAGTCAGCCTCCCCAAGCGAGTGTCAGCGTGGAAAAATATACCATCTTCAGAAGAGGGTTTAGCTTTCGCGGTAGCTTGCCAAAGAGTGTCAAGTTCACACCTGTTACATTAATAAATTTTACGTAAGAGGTTCAGCCTGTTAATATTTCTTCTCCATATCGTGAACTTTACGCTTAAAACGTTACTTAACATTTATGTCAAATTGTTATGTCAAATATCGTTCCTTCACATTTTTAATGTGCAACTGAGAAAAGTTAAGGAAACTCAACATGGCCCAGAAACTGACGGACATAGAAACCGATTAAAATGTGCTGTCAATCGTAGTACGTAACAAAAGAACACTTAATGCAAATTAGACAATATTTTCAAGCACGGATTTATAATAGGGTATAGGGAGAGCCAATCGCAGCTAATTATCATGCTACATGTGCAGGTGCACTTAGCATCACTAATTAGTATGTGTGCGACTGAGTCAATTCATAATTATATTCTCAAACTTAAGACCCGAGCTTTAGTGACTATATATCGAAAATATCTTGATCAACAACAGGCAACGAGCGTTTTGCAAAATCACACACTCGCATGATGTGGCGCTACTGACCTTGTCAACAATGACAACAATATGTATCTTTCCAATCAGCTGATAAAATAAGCGTTGCTGTCGAAGCGAGTATAAACTATCAAATTCAATTTAATTACACGGCAACGATCAAAATGGCTTTTAGGCATCAATCAAAGACCCTACTCAATACACCGCCCTCATATTAACAACTAATGTCATTGAAAGTTCATCGCAGCAATAATTTGTTTGTACTCTATGGTTAAAGCTACACAGCCTTGCCAGAGTCGGACGCAGGAAGCCTTGACATTGTCGACCATCATCGCGCTGATTGATTGAATCACGTGTAGGTTAAACGCATCTTGCTGTTATGCAACCGTCAGACCGTGTTGATGATGTAGCATCACGAATCGAAATTGATTTTAATTGAAAGATGGCTGTATCGAGTTCGTTTTTGTTCGTTTTTCAGTATGGCTGACATAACAATTTGATTTATCGTCCCAAAAGAGTATGTAATATTTTGTGGCGAACAAGATGTTAGGTCGAGTTTTGACAGTGTCTGGAAGATCCAGGGGGGTAAATTGAAGTCAATTGGAAGTGGATTTTTTTTTTATATCTAGCGGCAGTAAAAGGACCTGATTTCAATGCGGAATATTTAACTAAAAGGCAGTCAATTTCGGGAGAAATTTAGTTGAGCAATGCTGCCAAAATACCCATAAAATAAAATCGACTGAAACATTTGAAGTCTCTTAATTTGTAGGTTAAAAAATGTCTTGCAATCCTCTTAAGACAGACACAAACTCACTGTCTTGAGGGATATATTTCGTTGATATGTATACTGAAAGAAAAAAAACCACACCACTCGACCTGCATTAATTATAGTCCCTTGCACTGCGCCACATCACATGAACTGCTTTGTGCAAAATTACGGACAAAGAAACAAATCTGTTAAAAGTTCCTGGAAAACTTACAATGCACAAACCTTAATTTCATATTCCCGGCACAAGTCACAACTCGCACACCAACCAGTGCAGACGCCTGTTGCAAAGAAAACGCACAAAGCCACAATTTATGCACTCCCTACGGGTCTTAAGTCTTAGTCTTATAGTCTCTCGCACAGGCAACCTAAAAGATAAAAAAAAAAACAACGTGTGGGCAGACCCTTCCTTGTGTGCCTGTGCTAAAATGAAGATGAATTTCGAAATCACATTCAAAGAGTTATTACCCGCATGCACCCACTTCTGACTCACTTACCCAGTTGTGCCGTGTTCCCATATATGCAGATAATGACAAAGAGACACTGTCTCACTGACAAAGGGCAGAAGTAAGCTTTAACTTATACCTGTCTGCGCGCACTATTGTGCAATCTATTCCATAATCCATTTATCCATTTATCCATGGTATGATACCGATACGCCCTAATTTCGAGGAAACGGAAAAGACTGCATAAATTATACAGAAAATCACCTCTTTGATTGACAAGACAGCTGCGACTGCACCCTTGTAGATTGAGGTGTATACTGTATGGGTACTTTTCGATTGACGCTTTTGACTCTCAGAAGTGATTTATTACCTTTGATTGAAGAACTGAGTGAGGGATTGATTCCGGGGGAGGCTTGACGCCCATGATGCTTTTTGAAAATCATGAGGAAAGTAGGTGGTGTTAGTTAGATCTGATGATCTCAGTAATAAAAGATTGCGCTTTTCCCATTTCTTTATCCTTGACCAGAATCTTTATAAAATTGATACGACTTTGTCAGGGTATTTTCTTAATATTACCGCAGCAGGATGCAAAATTGAAAACAGTCTTTAAAAACTCGGGAAATGTATTTAAAAATCTGTTTTATAAATTGTATGAAAGGTCTTGAAAATTTAGCCCAAATGCGTTTCTGAACCAGTGATGCCAACTCGCAGATGCTGCTGTTAATATAATAAATGTAATCTTCTAAGGGCAAAGTTGGGTCGTATTTATGTCGGACGATCTTTGGAGACAACAAAAACCATGATGGAATGCTTTATATATGAGTTGGTCGAAATTTTTATTGTTTAGAAGATGAATTGGGTGTGAGTTGGCCCTTTCCGACTCCAAATGTTATCGTTTTCAAACTTTTCTACGCACTATAAGAGCTGTATTAGCTCCGGGATCAGGCGGAGTAGCTAGCCAACGATTGCAACAAACTTTTTATTATTGTTTACTGTTCAGCTTGGGTTTCTTTAAAATGCTACTTCTCTGAAAATCGACGCAGATTAAAATAAAAAATAAATAAATAAATAAAAATACAATTTGTTAAGCAAAGCGTTCCATAAACTAGATTTTATCATTCATCCACTGATTTTATCACTTTAAGGACCTGTTCGAAACATCCTCAACACCATTATCCAGCAATAGATTCAGGAATGTAAACAGTTGTAAGACTTGACAATATGAATCGACCTTTTTGAAAAACAGAGAGACTTTTTAACGAGACAAAGTGACAGACTTTTCTTATATACTTTGGCAGCACTTTTTCGCGTAAAAACCAGAATTAGAATAATTTCTATTAACTATTAAGTGGGCCACTGAGATGTCAAATTCCATTCTTCCAAAGTGCGAGACAACCTAGACCATATTTTACATATTGTAGAATGTTCGCATGCCATTGGTATATATATTTTCCCTGCCCTTAGAAATAAAACTCCCAAAATGTACCCATATATTTCTTAGAAAAACAGAAATTTGAGACAGTCAAGTTTTTATCCAACAGTGCTCAACCAGTAATCTTGAAGGGATTTTGAATCAGTTTGTGTGCGTTATGACAAACAGTCGATAGTAAAAAAAATTGTTTCAAATGGATAGACGTGTTTCTAAGTTTATTCGTCTTCCGACCAGATCCCCAGTTTGACAGTGACATACCGAAAGCAATTTTCTTTCATTTTCCATGTAGAAAAAAAGGGAAATATTGTGATTTTAATATCCCGACATTAGATAAATGTGCATTCCATGGGGATGGTTCTATATTTTTTATTGCTGGTTTATTTAATTTTTTAAATACAAGTAAGTCTTGTAAACATAGCTTAATATTATCAAAATATATTTAAATATCAAAACATGTTGGGATCTGAGGTGAATATTTTGTTGGGTATTTAAAATTTCCCCGAAATAACACACCAGGGGTCGTATCATCATAATTCCCACAAAAAGGTAAAGTTCCCAAGACTTATAACACTGGTCCCCTTTGCTTACGCAAGATTGTTCCCCCTTAAATAATCGGTTGTTCGGGTGATATATTGGGGGGCAGAGAAAGAAATCGATAAAGACAAAGAAAGATAATTAGAGTCGGGTTTGGATTTACAAGTTTATTGGGGGTTACAAAAAAGTGAAAAATCTTAATTTACCAAAATTGATCTTACATTCTATGGTTTAAAATTGATTGAGGGAAATTTGGAAAAGGGAATTTAATATCAAAGAAAGGACCAACTGAGCAACTGCTTAGTGGGGGCATCTAGCAGCTCATCGCACTTTTCATCTAAACACCCGACACTGTCAGACACAAGTTTTTCCAGGCAATGAATTTGATTTCTTCACATAGTTTTCAGTCTGGTGTTTTTTTTTTTTGTCGTGGGTACTTTTTTCTCCTGTATTAGTGCGAAAAATAATATATAAATTTTTTTACAACTTTCGTTTGAAAGTTCGAATGGGTATTCGCACTTTTGCGAGTTATCTTGTCGTTGATTGCATTTAAGCATCCTACATTCTTGACCCTTATTATGGATTGACGTGACAAATAAAAATGAATGACTGATGAATAATGAATGAATGACGGCAGTAATGAAAAGATGAATAAATCAATGAAGAAATGAATACATAAAGAATTAAGGGAGGTGGAATGCATTTTTGTACTAAACTATTCACTGGAATAAACGATACTGGCATAGTAAAAATTTAAATATAAATATATAGGGTCCGCCAAATAACTTTTTTTTTTTGAAAATGCGATAAAAAAAACTACTGAATATTTTCTCAAATTTCTTTTTTTATTTGAAAGAACAATCCTTCCGGTTAATAATGGAAAATAATTTCATTCAAATGGCTGCCTCGGCTGGCCATGCAGTAGCCTACACGATCGGTCCAATTTTTAAACACATTATCGATTGTGTGCAGCTGTATTTCACCAATGGCTTCTGTCCTTTAAAGCGTCAATTGTCTCTGGCTTGTCGGCGTAACACTTATCTTTTACGGCACCCCACAAATAATAGTCCAACGGTGTCAAATCGCAGCTCCGAAGTGGCCAAACGACATCAGCTCTGCGGCTGATAATGCGATCTTAAAAAACAGGGCGCAAAACATCGAGTGTAGCTGTATTATGCCTCTGGACTAAATTCTGCACCAAACAGTGACTCGTTTTGGGTATATCGGCTTTTCAATGTATGCGTGCGGGATTTCTGTGCCCCAAATGCGACAAATTTTGTTTGTTTACATACCCGCCAAGATGAAAATGAGCTTCATCTGAAAAGATGATTTTTTTTTTTCGCACACATTCTGCAACATTACCATGATTTTCAAAGTAATGTCGCAATATTTCCCAGCGTTGTTCAAGCGTATACACAACCATATTCGTTCAGCGGAAGGATAAAACTAATTATCTGTCAAATCAGACATGAGCTAAGTGTTACCATTCGCGAAATAAGCACTAGTTAAAAAAAAAAGTTAGATGACGGACCCTTTATTTACCTAAAATATGGAAATATAACCTTAAATACTGCAAATAGACTTAATACGTTTCATAAGTACTTAAAAGCGCAGAGAAGCAGTTGATAAATGTGACCAAAAAGGTCAAAAATTGTTCCTGCTTTCAAAATTCTGCTAGTGGAAAAAGCTGTACTCCATTTTCAACATTTTTTTTTATATTAAGTGCACGTGCAGATATGTCAAATTTTTTTTTTAATAATATTCGATATTGAGAGTTCTTTTTACTTAAAAAATGTTCATTTAAAGACGAATAAAAACAAGCCCAGTAGAAAATTTCGTGGAAGAACTTTTTTTAAGATAAATAAAAATAGCTTTAAGCGCATAGGTATGAATTTGAATGCTCTGCTGCATCTTTTAATAAAAAGGGTTGAGTGGGTTTAAATTACTTTAGTATAACTGACGCACCTTAAAATATTTTTAAAGAACTTACTACTTTCGGTTCTCTTTTAAAATTATAAGTCGCGTAATATTATGTTGTTCGGTTTGTGTGTTACAGGAAGACAAGGCATCCATTGACATCAAGGAAGACTTCTTTAAAAAAAATCAAGTCCCTACGCCCAAGAAGCTCGATTTTGACAATCTTACTAAATACCCACTCACACGAAAGTTATTCAAATACACATTTCATTTATTTTGTGTCAACCGAATTAATTTACTGCCAACAAATTAAGAAAGTACTTTACCACATGTCGTACTTGGTAATTTTAACACACGCGCATTCAACGCCAATAAAACACCTGAATTCCCTTTGACATTTTTATGCGAATTTAACGGCTCTATCATGCATTTGCAGACCTCGCACATACATACCCATATTACAAGGAAAGCCATTCCTACATACTCCGGAGAGTAATAAATTACAAGAATTGCGTGTGATGATTGGCATTACCTGGAAGTAGAAATAAAAAGAAAGGATATTAAGCGAAATTCGTTGTTTACGACATTACAAACATTATTGAACAAAATCCATTAATTAAAAAAATTAAACCCAAAATACGTGCTAAAACGATTGTGTGACCCACTTTTCGCTGTATACACAAATAAGAATGCCACAAGGAATATGTATACAATCCTCCTCCAGCTGTGTAGCCAGCTACAACCAAGTCAAGTTCGTTGTGTTGCAATTTCATGGAACCCAGAAACATTCAAATAACTGATCTCCCTCAAGCCACAGGTCCATGGCACATACGCGCGAGCGCGACACGTTTTCAATGATGTATTAATTTTCGATTTAACGCTTGCTTGCAATTATCACCACTTAAGCTGCGGCGCTGGCCGGAATGTTGTCATACAGTAATGACCATGACTGTGACGTCATTCCGCTTGGGACTGGAGAGACAAGGTGATTGGTGATCGGTTATCATGATCGGTGATCTCTTCGGCGTCAGTTGGGAACAAAAGTGCACTCTAGACTTGGTTGACACTGCCAGCTGTCAATGACTTTCTTTGACTCGGTATTTAGCCAAACAATAACCAGATACACTATCTGCATGAATGACTAACCAGTTAGACTTGCTCCTTGGGTGAAACTAACACACCGAATCGCAATGTGGCCGGGGGGTCCAGCGACACCGCTGCACAGTTGACACAATTTCTGGACTCGGCTTGACGTGTGTCGCTGGCAAATGTTCGTTCTGACCATTTGAACCATGAAACAGAGGGGATTCAATTTTCGACCACGTCTGTGGTGTTCGGCAGGAGGTGTCCTTGATTTTGTGTTTATTTTACATGCTCCGTGGACCCAGTTATTTGGCCAATTAATCATAAATTAAAAATATACAATCCCAGACGCCGAAAAGTTGGGTGTGTACCTATGCCTACCTAGCGCGGCGACAAAAAGTTGCCGGTGGGCGGTCAAAAATTACACTTACAACTGTATATGATGCTGTTTGAAAGCAGACACGCGCTGTGCTGTGCGATATGGAATGTGTGGCAGATTTTTTCTGTCCTCATCTGTCATGGTGGAGTATCAAGGGGACGCGTTGTGGCGGTGTACTACTTGAAGGTGAAACATGACAACAGATGTCGGTTGAAAGCGCAACATTTCGTGAATTGAATTTGATACGGCTGCAGATTGAATCTGTGCAATAAGATTTTATGTAGATGAAATCCGAGGCGAAATGACGACATTGACGAGGAGTATTGTAATCGCGGCTGCTGTCAAAATCGAAGAGTGAAAAGTTGTCTAAACAATGCGAATTAAGCCCCAATCAAGATCAAATTGGATCGGTGGGTGGTGGTGTGGGCACGTCTACCTAATCGGGATTTACTAACGGACTACTCGCGATTGGAAGCCCGAGGGCTTTGCCAAGGAAAAATGGCACCACCTTGTATATCCATTTTTTTAAGAAATGCTGACCTTTGCATCTTTGCAAAACGGAGCTGCCGATTATCAGTAGGCAACAGCGAGCCTTTGGACACAGACCGCAGCTTCCCAAAAGTCCTACCAGCCTAATGAAATACTGGGCCTGTGCAAGTACTTTTTATGACATCGAAACTGAGATAAATGCTAAATTAATGCACCCAAGTGAAGAACGTTCAGTTACAGTTCCGCTTGAAGCCAATAGCAACCACAAACCAAGTTTTTGAAGGCCGAAACTTGGAATTGGCAATTCATCAGGCGCAACCAGACTCTAAGCACTCTAAGAACCAGATACCCGTTCGTGGGTATTTTACCTTTCGAAGGAATTGCATTTACTTTGAGATGATACACACAGAAAATTATATTGTATAGTGCCAACAATTTTCGTTGGTTAAAATGAAAATCTTTGATTTAAGAATGAAATTGTTGGCAATGACGTAATAAAATACTTATGGAGAGTATATTATTCTTACGCTGAATATCTGATTGTTGAAAACTTAAAAACGAGTTCTTGTTATCAAAAATAATATTTGAAACAAGAATTTTTAACGTAAAATTTTGTAAGAATCTCAAAATTCTTCGCTTAAAATCTTTTGTGTATATACAAAATTTCGTCACCCTCTTTAAGAGTCTATGCAAACAAAAATTGCTTTGTCAATGTTGGTTTAAAACAGATACGTTGAGAAAAAGGGGAAATTTTAGGTATCAGCTGGGATATTTTTATATTTAAGGCTGACAGTACTTCCCTTTAGTAGACTGCAGAAATGAACGAGGGCTTCGACTAGAAATGCCAGATGTAATTTTTACAAGCTTTCAGTGTAGAGAAATATTAGGTCCCATTATTCCAAATTTTCATCACAGTTTTTCTTAAAAACGTTCGAACTTGTGCCATAGAAACGTTTTTCCTCCTGACACATTGGAAACATCATCATAAGCAGTAATAAAAGAGGGTGGCAGTTACAAAACGAAGGCAAACAATTTATGAATCTTAAATGAAGATATTAAGTTATGTACAATTTTTATTGCATTTACTTTCTTATTTGTTTTAAATTAAGAAAAGCTTTAGAAACTTCAAAATTTTAGTTTTATTAAAATAAAATGGTCTTATTTTGAGAATACATTTCTTATTTTATTAAGTTAGCAATACATTTTTTATTTTAAGCAAAATAAATATTTATTTACGGTAAAATTAATACTTTCATTAGAATGGAACATTATTTAGTTATTTCGTGCAATTTTTTACTTCACATTAAGTCAGTAAAAATAATCTAAAGCGGAATTGCCGCATCCGTGAAATGCTGTAGTCTGATCTCAGGTTTTGGGTAAACGTATGTGCCACGGATTTTACTATTGACAGATTATATTTAGAAACTTAATCAATTTTGCCTCAATAGTAAATTTTTTTATTTGCAAGTGTATTCCACAAACAGTAACTAAGACTGAGATTATGAAAGCTTGAATTTTTTGAGTACCGAAGAAAACACGAAATAATGGTTGAAAATAACAAAGCTTGCATTTTTTTAGTTCGGAGGAAATTAATAAAACTATGGCTGAAAATAAGAAAGTTTGAATTTTGGAGTATACCGAAGAAAAGAACCAAAAAATATTTCCTTTGTCAGCAAATCATATTGCTGAATTGAAAACATATTATTCGCGAGTGGGGAGATAACTTTTTGAACATAGAAATTGATTAGTATTATTTAAGAAAAAAATAATCAATTTTATTAAGAAAGAAACGATTTTAGCAGTTGCAAATTTTGGTGGCATTTACTTCATGAGCAACTGTTTCTTAAAGCAAGCACATTTAAACATCAATTCGCAGAATAGTGTTTGAAACAAAAAGAAATTTGTTGTGCCAGAAGTTTACTTTTACCCTCCAGAAATAATTTGTTTCAACATCAGATTTTGTCAATAGCGCTTATGTCTTAACAGTTGATGAGTTGACAGAGAAATGGGAACAATAATGCAGACCTTATCTCAGTAGGTGCCTATCCACATATATACGCAACAAAAACTTGACAAAGGAGCTATAAGCGTATTGAAACCCTCCCAACACAGCGATGCAAAAGAAGCTTTCAGAACTCAGATCGCACCTGGGGACTAAAACTCCAACCCACTGGACACCGTGGAAGAATTAAAATTTAAACTCCTTAGGTAAGAGTTATTTGTGGCCACAAGCCATAACCGCATAAGTTTTTTTTTCATACTTTTCATGAAAGCAGATTAAAGTTTCAAATAATCACTTCAAATCAGGAATATTTGTTTCTAAGCTTATTATTTTCGTTGGAATAACTGTTGTTTAAAAAAAGATTATGGTCATAAAAAATTAAGTGGCAGTAGATTTAAATGCTGAACACGATTGGTCAGAAAATATTTCTAAAATAAGAGTAAAGTCAATCGTTTCGTTTCACCGTGAAGTTATTGCGCGGCACTACTATTTATAAACTGTCTACTTTTTTTTTCTGTAAAGGATAGCTAGTCCTTGTCCTTGCAATCAACTTAAAATAAAAAATATTTCTTGTAAAAGTTTATTGCCATACTCAATTTTATTATTACTAAAACATGCTATAAAAAGGAGCGTCCTCTGTCGGCCTCCCGGTGCATCAGTAATTCGACTTGAGTTACTTGCCTTTTGCTACAGTCTAACGAAACGTGTTTCAGAAAATATTTTGTTAAGGTGCGGGAGCAATGCTGATAATTTAATAACCATATTTCATTTAAATTTCAAATCTAGTGTTTGGGCGCCAGTTATGTTGTACCCCACCCGTGAATTCACTGTATTGAAATGTATAAATAAACAGCTGGAACGAGTTCCTACCTTGTTTGTTTCTGAGAAGATTTTTTGTAACCGTGCTATGCGGATTTGGGCACCCATCACGTTGAAACTATGCCCACCTTTTTAAACGATTTTTGTCAGAATGAAACTCTTCCTAATTGTCAAAAAAATGTCCAATTTCGAATACAGGCGAACAGAGTGTTTTAGCGAGAATTGTTACGAGGACAGTTTGAGCATTAAATTGACAACATTTTCAGTTTTCGGGAGGGGTTTTGAGTATGACAGTTTTTGAGAAGAACTTAGTTTAGAAGAATTTTTTAAAATCTAGAGCACAATTTAACAACACTTCACAAAGCTTTTCATTTTCAGGAGGTGTTCCACTACTAAAAATACGGTCCACGAACTACGGCTGGGCTCTTGAAAAAGGCCATTAGCGGAAAAAGGAAATGATGGATCGAACAACTTCTCCCGCATCTTACCCCATATTCACTGCTTACTCCTTTAAATCCATTTAATCAAAGGGCAACCTATATATCCCATCCATTATCCATTCCAAATATAGTTCACAAAAAATCTGATCAACTTCACTGTCACTTTCACAACACAAGATACCCACGAGCACTCCTTTTCCCGACGAAACCAAAACAAACACTAAACTTGTCCGCACACAAACGGTGAATACTGAATATCCTGTCGTCAACATTAAAAAAGGACACAAAAACCTTTTAGCTTAATCACATATTAATTTATTTTTCTGTTCACTCCTTTATTTTGGCAGGTAACACGCTGCAGATAAAAATTCCCTCCCACGCTACACTGTGTCTGGCTCGGTTACAGGACACTCCGACTCAAGCCAGCTGCTGGCGTTGGACCCCCTTCGCTGCAGTGGTTGATATCGCGGCAATGAAATAAACCAGATAAAGTGGCTGAAATGAATTAAAAAAAAAAAGAACAACTGCGCCCTAACCATGTCCAAGTTCGGTTTTTAATTGCGCATACAAAGCGTGCGGCGTCACCATCACTGCCACCACCCTAGTTCCTTGTACTGACTGGGATTGGTTTGGAATATGTGACTCTGACTGGCAACTAGCAACTGGCATTCCGAGGGACAGAGAGCGAGAGTGAAAATAGCACAGGGAGACACAACCACACAACAAGACATGACGACATTTCCTTTTCCAGTGTAATTTAATTAAATCCTTGCACGCACAAAGGATCCACCACAGCACCAGCACAAAAGTAAACAAACAAGAAATCGGCAATACAAAACCACCTCGCCACCTTGTGCTCGTCGTATAGCTAAGGACGACACATGACATCCGCTTGGTGGATTTAAGCCTTAAGCGTCTTTCAATGTCAAGCGTGTATGCGCAGTTTAAATTCAACGCTAATTGGATTTATAGTGCAATAGAATTTCAATTGGAGCTCGCGCGTCCTTCTGACCACAACGGCCGCGGGCCGCGGGCCGCAGTCGAACCAAATTTAGACAGATTTGGAAAATTTTAATTGGCAACCGGTGTATGCATGAAATTCGTGACTCCTCTCGATTTGGACATCACACGCAGCAGGACTAGATATATTTTCTGCACTGCAGGTATAGTTCAACACTGATTTCCAAATGGCTTTCCTTTCGGCCACCAAAAGGGAAACGTGAAAGAACACCGCCGGCCGCCGCCGCCGTCATCGTCGATCTCTGGCACATCCTGTGTAACGTGTAAGGGACTACGGGGAGTCCGGATTTCGACCTCCAACCGCATAACCGCATACATACATCAATAAAGTCATATTTATAGCAGTAATACCAACATTGGTAGACATTAATCCTGTATATTACCATTTTTATATCACTCTCGTCTCGATTACTCTCGGCACTTGTAAAAACAATATGCGCATAAATTTCTATATAGAGCCGAAGGGAGGCGACCTGGTGTTGTGCGGAAGGAAACTCCAAGTCCAAGCTGCCAGGACAGGATATGAATATACGAATACGATGTGTGCATAGCAAGTGGTGAACCGAACCACCAACAACAACAACAAGAGCGAAGAATGAAAAAAAAAATTCAAACACAGAAATGACACAACTGAAATGGAAACCTGAACAAGTCGTGAGAGACCATCTGCGTCGACAAGATGCGGTTATTTTGCTTGTTGTGCCTTGTTAAACTCTGCGAGTGCCATAGCTGTTGGTGCGGGCTAGAAAAGACACAGCTCCTCTACAAGCGGATGAAGGAGAAACAGACGAAAAAAAAAAAAAAAACCACCAAAGACAACTTGGCATGATCGTTGACAGGATTCAAGAATCCAATGGAAGTTATGAGGATCGTGTTCGAATTAACACAAGGTAAATAAATATCCATGAGGTCTGGTGGTGGTTCTCCTGCGTAGCGTATATCTTAGGTCCCTGCTGGCTATGAATTTGATATTTTCTCGAGAGCAGGTGGTGGTGCGAGAGATTATTATTTTTCTCTAGAGACGACATTGTGTGGTTGAATGTTGAGGGCTCTTAGCAGGGATATCTCAAGATGATGGGGCTCTGTTTAGGGATGTTATAGCCGGTACTAAGGCTTCCTTATGGATGTTGTGTTGGTGTGGCTTTGGGGATATCTTTTGAAAAGCGTCGGTCGCTTGGCTGTGAAGTGTTTTGATCAAGGCTTTGAATAACTATCGTAATTAAGGCGCGTTTTGTAACTGACTTTTGATGGTTGTGGTTTCGGTGTTTAGGGCGACTCCAATTCACAGACACAGACTACCTTTTTTATGCAAGCTTCATGACTTCATTTCAAGTGGGAAACTTCGGCTTATCAATGTCGAACATGATGAAGGAATATATTCCTGAGGAAGGCTAACTAATATCGATTTTCAAGACTTTTTTTTTTTTGGTTTCTTCCTTCTGCCTTTTGTCTGATGTCTCCTTTTGTCTTCTGCCGTGTGTCTTCTACTTTCTTTCTACGTCTGATGTCTTTTGTCATTTTTCTTGTCTTCTGTCCTTCGTCTTCTGTCTTCTGTCCTCCGCCTTTTGGCTTCTACCGTGTTTCTTCTACTTTCCTTCTACGTCTGATGTCTTTTCTCTTTTTTCTTGTCTTCTGTCTTCTGTCCTCCGCCTTTTGTCTTCCACTTTATGTCTTCGTCTGATGTCTTTAGCCTTTTTTCTTCTGTCTTCCATCTGATGTTTTCTGCATTTTGTCTTCTGCCTCCTGCCTTCTGTCTTTTGTTGTCTATCTTTTGTCTTCTGCCGTGCGTCTTCTACTTTCTTTCCACTTCTAATGTCTTTTGTCTTTTTCTTGTCTTCTGTCTTTCGTCTGATGTCTTCTGCATTTTGTCTGCCCTCTAATGTCTCCTGCCTTTTGTCTTCTGCCGGTTGGGTTCTATCGTTTGTCTTCCGTCGGATGTCTGTTGTCTTTTGTTTTCATTCCTCTGCCTCCTGTCTTCCGTCTGATGTATTTTGTCTTCTGTCTGATGTCTCGTGCAATTTGTCTTCTGCCTGATGTCTCCTGCCTTCCGTGATTTGTCGTCTGTCTGATGTCTTGAGCCTTTGTCTGTCGTCTATCTTCTCCCTCTTAGTTTTCTGGTTTCCTTCATACATCTTCTGTATACTGCCTGATGTCTTCTATCTTCTGTCGTTTGTATTCTTCCTTCTGACTTCTCTCTCTTGTCAAGACAAAAGTCTTATGTTTTCTGCCGGTAGTCTTCCGCCTTCTGTCCTCTGACTTTCTTCGTCGTTCTTCTACCTGTTGCCTTCTGCCTGGTTTATCTCTTTGTTGTTTGTCGCCTATATTTCATTTTAAATATTCTGTCTCTGGTCTGATGTTTTCTGTCTTTTGCCTTCTGTCTTCTCTCTTCAGTTAAAATTTTTAAATCTCTTGATTTGGCTTCTGTTTTCTTACTGCCCAGAGGCTTTTTTCATCAGCCTTTTATATAAGTCTTCTGACTTTTGCTTTGAGTTTTTAATCTCTTTTGTTCTGTCTTTACTTCCATACAAACTTGTGTCCATCCGAGTAATATGCAGCGGACAATGAGGCAGCCTGGAAGTTGTATTAAGTGCATTTTAGCTGTCAAAAATGGCTACCAAAGAGCAAATGCCCCACCTAACCCGCATATTCACTAAAGAATGCATCTGCCCAGAAAAGCACAAACAACAAAATCACCGTCACTAGAAACGAAATCTTTCGAAAGTGACGTACGCGCAGGTGTCATTGTGCACGCCACCCAACCAAAGCATGTCACAAACTTCTGGCCCCACGTACTCAACATTCAAACATAAATCTAGACAACTCGCCAAACAAACTATGTCAAAAGCAGGCAGTTGATTTTTTCTCAATTTTTTTTGTAGTCGAAAAGTAAAACCACTCCACGCCTCCTCTCGGCTTTTGTTATGTCCGAACAAATATCGCATGGAATTCCGTAAGAGAATATAAAAATTCCGCATCAAAAGTGTTACAAGTGGGACTTCTAAGAACCGGATTCGAAAATGAAATCCCAGCAAGCCTGCTCCACTCGCACGCATCCCACACACGCACACACTCCACTTCAGTTAATTTTAGACCTCTCTTTTGACAAGTCGGACAAAAACGGTCCACGAAAAACCAGTCAACCTTTCGATTTCGCCAGCAATTACATGTCATGTGTACCAATTCAATTGTCCCGCATGTGACAAATTAGCCTGGCCGCACATCCATCCATCCATATGTCCGTTGGCTGGGAAATTAGCGTCAAGCGTACATCTACCCCACTGACCCAAAGAATGCGAAAGGAAATCTGGTTTTTTAGGTCGACCGCGTCAGAACCGTCCGAATTTTCGTCTTGTATATGTATGGAATTTGTTTGCAATTTCATTTGACGTCTTCATCGCTCGCTGTCGAGATGTAATTTGGGCAATTACTTTCTTTACTCTTTTGCGTACTTCCTACGATTGTGGTTTAACCCAAATTTCGGTTTTACTTCGAGGGCGGGACTGTAATTGTGTTAATCAATTTTATTAGGGAATGCTGTTGTTAAAGTAAGCACCTGCTCGGTTAATGATGGCAATTAACTGTACGCACCGATTGACCTTAAACACCGCTTTATGGGTGGTGGGCTGAGCTAACGCCACAGAACTTATTAACTTAAACAGCGGCGACTATCGATTTTGAGAGAACTCGATGATGTAAGTGGTGTGGCAATCACTTCCTTGATAAATAAATATTACGACTTTCACTGCACACATTTAATATGCTTGTTCAAGTCAACTGCGAGTATCCACATGCTACATGGGAGTGAGCGGTCGGTGTACCTACAGAAAAACCGCAGGATGTACATTTTGAGTGTAACATAATATTTTGTGTACCGAAAGGTTGTCCGACCGTGGATAAAATGTTACAGATCCGGATTTCGTTTTTGTTTTTGATTTTTTGTTGTACGTTTTTTAGAGAGCCACTTGAAAAAATCAGTGAAAGATGGTGACACCTAATCCGTCTCGTGTTGAAAGTTACTTTCTTAAGGCCATTACTGTTTTTGTTCTCTCGTCGAAGTGGTGGACTGCCATGGAAATTTGTATTTCTCTACTTATCCGCTGTAAGTCAGCTGAAGTGCTGTTGCTCGAGAAACTTGAAAGTCAAGTCGGCAACAGTTGGTGGTCCATATCTGGGTACATCTATATGACTTGGATAAATCTGCCTTTACCACTTGAAAAAGAGCTCGATCAGTTAATCTCCAAAAAAAGCTAACGCATAGTTACTTACAGTTAATCTGAAGTAGTGAAGGCGAGTGTGAATTATAAGGGGAGAGCAAATAATTCCTTTCTACCAAACTTTTGCCGATGGGAATCTGAATAGGGCACGGGTATCTGTGGATATCTGTACTTGTGAGTGTTTTTATGTGGACAAGAGAGGTTTTTTGATGTATAGCTCCGAAGAAAATTGCGGAAAATCCATTAAAACTCAAAATAGTTCCAAGAGCAGCCGAGATATATGAAACTTTCGTGTCGCAGCACAATGGATAATATTTTGGTTAAGTGAATTACATACACTCAGAAAAAAAAAATTGTAATGCCAACAATTTTCGTTGTTTAAAATTAACTTAAATATCAAAATCTTTGATTTAAGAATGAATTGCTGGCAATGATGACTGTGATAAAATACTTATGGAGAGTATATTATTCTAACGCTGAATACCTGATTCTTGAAAACTTAAAAATGAGTTCTTGTTAACAAAAATAATATTTGAACCAAGAACTTTTAACTTCTCAAAATTATTCGCTTAGCAATCTTTTTTTTTTCTGAGTGTACTTACTTCGAATTCATTGGGCACAGTCGCCTCCTGACCGAACCTAACCAGCTTGGTCCATTTAGACCCGAGTAGCGAGTTCCATTATTACGGGGTCGCAGTAATAATTGAAGAAAAATAATGAACCAATGTTCCGTTTAGCAAAGAGCCCGCACCAAACAGTCGATTTTTGCGAGTCTGTTCATGTTTTCTATTTGACTTTAGGTTGACGAATTGACAGAATGTGACAACTTTGATAGCCTCCATTGCTGAGAATGAGTTTGTGATGAATATCGAAATTATTTTCGTAAATGTTTAAGGGGCTGAATCACTAAAATAATGGTCCAGCTCTTTAAGCTTTTGGGTCAAAACTATATGTGATAGGGATACAGGTCCAAGTCGTTGTGCAAAATTTGCCAAAATCTAGCTTAACAGATGCTCAATCACGGATTTCAACGATGAGGGCTACAAATTCTAGAAATTTAGATGCACGACTAAAACCTATCTCCAAGCACTTCGGGGACCTGTTGAAGCGTTTTGAGTTTGCCTTTGCATTAAAGGAAAAAAGTCGGCTTACATTTGGGCCTCATAGACTACAGTTGCCGTTGTAGAACCAATATTCTCGGCACTCCTCACGGCAACGTTGTTATATTGCAAAGATTGCATAGATTGGACAAGTGCACCGATTTTATATATAACTAGCTGAACCCGGTATAATTCCGTTTTCGGTCCAGCGATTATTGAGCTATAACGTCAACGAGTTTCACCCCGAACAAATTATATAGATACCTAATAATAATAAAATAGACGATTTTTGACAGAGGCTAAAAGGAGCAATGCTAGTGATGTCCGATGCGTTTTTGGTGCTGCGACACACTTGAGTGTCTGCTGATCTCTTCCTAACCTTCGGAGTTGCAAGATGTCCAATTGAAAATTATTTTTTAGATGCTAACGGCCACAGAAAATTGTAGTTAGCGCAGGAAAAGTTGTCGCCACCGAACTTTGAATGCTTTGCTTACGAGTATTTGCAGCAGTATAAAAAGTGTGTACTTTTTCATGATTAAGTAACAGATCTGTGAGCATAGAAACGCGAAACAAACCGCAGCTAACTTCAAGCTAATGTGAAAAACTCTATTGCAGATATAAAGTAGGGGGCGTTTCAATTAAAAAACCCTCTTAGGTGTGTTACCTAGGAAATTGTTCCCCACTTAGGTGGAGCTTCAGTTTTTTACCGCAGTGGCTTAGAAGAAGATTGTTTTAAAGCAATGGTCGCGTTAGACTTGCAATCCATTGGCTGATTTAATACGCTAAAAGACTTGGAACTTTGATTTTGTTGTTTTTTTTTAATTCAAAAAATTTTCTGTTGCTGTGATAGCTTTTTTCCTTTAAGCGAAAATAAAAGGAAATGGACCAATCATCATCAAACATGTGTCCGCTGATTGTACAACTCCAACTCCGAACGCTGTACTAAAGGGTGATTTTTTAGCTGGTTTGGTTTTGGCAACACTGGTTTTGACAGCTGACGTGTGTTTAGTACCTTGTGTCACTGTCAAACAGCTTCAGTTTGGTTTGCAATTTAACCATGGATCGTCTTACAAATGAACAACGCTTGCAAATTATTGAATTTTACTATCAAAATTCGTGCTCGGTTCGAAATGTTCATCGCGCGCTGCTTCCATTTTATGATCGGCATTCTCGACCTTCTGAGCAGTCTATTCGGAAGATTGTGACCAAATTTCGCACCAAATTTACTTTGTTGGACATTAAACCACCAACACGTTTACGTACTGTGCGTAGTGAAGAAAATATTGCGGCCGTATCAGCTAGTGTGACAGAAGACCGCGAAATGTCGATTCGGCGCCGTTCCCAGCAGTTAGGCCTTTGTTACAGCACTACGTGGAAAATTTTGCGGAAGGATTTGGGCGTAAAGCCTTTTAAGATACAGCTGGTGCAAGAACTAAAGCCAGCCGACCTACCACAACGCCGAATTTTTGGTGAATGGGCTCTTGGAAAGCTGGCCGAGGATCCGCTTTTTTATCGAAAAATTGTGTTCAGCGATGAGGCTCATTTTTGGTTGAATGGGTACGTAAATAAGCAAAATTGCCGCATTTGGAGTGAAGATCAGCCAGAAGCATTGCAACAGCTACCAATGCATCCCGAAAAAGCCACTGTTTGGTGCGGTTTATGGGCCGGCGGCATTATTGGGCCATATTTCTTCAAAGATGATGCGAATCGCAGCGTTACTGTCAATGGTGAACGCTACCGAGCGATGATAACAAACTTTTTTTTGCCCGAAATGGAAGTTCTTGACTTGCATGATATGTGGTTTCAACAAGACGGTGCCACATGCCACACAGCACGCGAAACAATGGCGCAATTGCGAGGCGAGTTTGGTGAACAGTTAATTTCACGTTTCGGGCCGGTCAATTGGCCGCCTAGATCGTGCGATTTGACACCATTAGATTATTTTTTGTGGGGGTATGCCAAGGCTAATGTGTATAGGGACAAGCCCGCTTCGATTGACGCACTGGAAGCCAACATCCATGCATTCATTCGTGAGATACCGGCCGATATGTGTGAAAGAGTATGCCAAAATTGGACTCAGCGGATGGGCTACCTGAGACGCAGCCGCGGTCAACATTTGCATGAAATTATCTTTAAACATTAAATTGCAAGGTTCAAACTATCGATTCAAATAAATATTTCATTCATTTTTTCGATTTTTTTGTGTTTTTTTTTTTAAAAAAGTTCTAAACCTCTTAAAAAATCACCCTTTAAAAACAAAGCGAGTCGCTTCCTTCCTTTTATTTCAATACGTGTAATTCGTCTGACAACTATCTAAGAAGCTTCCTTGTAGAAAAAGTTCCACGTAACTAAGCAAATAAGTACTTGTCACAAAATGTCCGTATAGGACCTAAGGCCTAGCTTCTCGCAACTATTGATTTTGTGGCGATTTTTATTCTCTGGGAGGAGTGGAAATGTGTGCCAGTACATCTGATCAAGTCATCAAAATAACTGAATTAATTTACCACATCGAATGCCTCTTTTGAATTTTACAGATCGATTGCGACTTCCTCTCTTCGCTACAGCCACCCACGGGCGTGACCACCCTCCGCCACAACCAGCGATGCCAATAAATCCGCAACTCCTTTTTGAAATTTCATCGCTTTCAATCTAAAGTAGGCTTTATTGAGGAAGCAGATTATTCATTGTCATCTAAGCCTCACTCAGCCCTCATAAATCCTCTTGACATCCGAAAACATGGCCTTTGGAAACAAACAGAGAGAGAAAAAAAAACTCAAACGGATAAGAAAGGAAAATCCCCACATCTGACACAAAGTCGGCGGCAATCCATTGTTGCAATTCGGTTATGCAACTTTATGCGTGGAGGTGTTTTTGTTATACACCGCACCACAGACAGTCGTCTGATCCATGTTGTAATAGAGATCGAAAAGGTTACTGGCGCACATAGTGCACATTGAGCGCGCTATGAACAGCACAGCATATGCGATTTTTATCCGAAGCTATGCAAAGCCAACTCGATTGCAGCCAACCTGGTTGATAATATCTCCTGTCAGGCTGAAGTTGCATTGTGAAGCTCATATTTGGAGAGGGGTGGGGGTGCTCAATTTATATAGAACGTCATTCATTTAATGCGAGACTTCCGTCGCTAAACAACAACTGTAAATGGAACGTGCTGCCCGCAACGTCACCCATAAGTAGCACCGTTTCAGCAGCGGAAGTGCGGACGCTGTTTTTTTTTTTTTGGAAGTAGATTTTATTTGTGTCTCTGGCCTCACGCACCAACGACGAGAGACAGAGTAATAAATTCACTTCCACTCGGTAGAACAAAGAGCAAAACACCTGGGAAATTGGTCGGTTTGGTGGCTACCTACTGTTTGTGACCAATATCGTAATGGCCGTAGACCTTTGACACCGCGCCGTCCATATAGTTCGTCCACCTGGGCCCAATAGATTACCCAACATACGTGCTGTACGCAAGTCGCCCATTATTTTACTGTTCGCCAACAAACGGGGGTTCCTTTGTTGTGAATTAGTAATCAGATTTCAGAGAGAGAGAGTGAGTAGATAGTTTCGTTGTGCGACTTGTCCCCAAACACTTGTATTGATTTCTACATGGAAATCAATTGAAATTTGAAAACAAAACTGCGAGGGGGAAGTTTATGGCCAGCCAGAGGTGCTCATTCGAGCGGAAATTATGACGAGTAAAAGTCGGTAGTGTACCTCGTGACGGAGTGATATTTTTTTAGGGGAGAATTATGTAAACTTCTTTGTGTTGGATGTGAAATGAGCGTCAAGTAGCAGATTAAGCGATAAGCGATTCGTCCAAGAGCTCCGGTCCTTTTTAAACAGCTGAAAATGGCTACAAAACGATTGAAAGCCTTAAAGCCTCAGAAGATTCTTCTATTTTGCCACAAAAGAGGGTCCAAACTCCAATGCGGTTGGTTTTCATCAGGTCACTCTTTTATATTTTCAGGGATTCCTCGTATGTCCGTCATTGTTCTCGGTTCTTTGGCTTGAGTGCGAAACTTTCCTGTAATTTTGTTTAGTTTTCCCAATTCTGAAGCTCGCCAGAGTAGCTTCTTCTTTGATCTTGGGAGAGGAGGGGGACAGGAAGAGCACCAGCGCTTAGCCGTATACCATAGGAAGAACCTAGACCTTAGCTCAAGCCTATGGGTGCTAGAGGAGGGTATTGAGATTTCTCTTTATTGGAGCCAATCTGGTTCCTAAAAGAAAGTTGAAGTTGGAGACTGATTCGATGGAGGAACAGGTCGGTGGTTCGAAAAGGAGCTCAGCTCATACCCTCCAATTGGTAGTCATCTGACGAGAGTAGCATCTAAAACTTCTTTCCCAAAAGAAATATGCTTATCGGCGATGGAACTCCCCTAGACCACAGCGAATAGAGCAAACTTTTCAACGAATAGAGCAAAGTTTTGTGCAAACTTTGGTGGTAGCACGGTGCCAAGGGAATCATTGTGAACAGAGGTCGAGTCGCTTAGTCCGCGAAGGAGCAGTGAGTGACAAAATTTGTTTTTGCGTCGTTTTCAAAGCCAACTTGAGTCGTGTTCGTAGAACATAAGTCTTAAGTCAATCCCCTTAGAACTGAGCTTCCCGAGAAGCATGAATCTGATTGGCAAAGCCCGTCAAGCCCTTGGTCAGCTTGTCTTTAGCCTTTTCTGTCATTGATTAACTAAAAAGACGGCGCAACAGGTTTCCAGGCCTAGATTATTTGAACCATTCGTTGAAGAAATGCACTCTAAAAATAAACAGGTTCGTATTAACCCCTGGCATACACTCAGAAAAAAAATTATAAAAATGATATTGCCAACAATATCAAAATCTTTGATTTAAGAATGAAATTGTTGGCAATGATGACTGTGATAAAATACTTAGGGAGAGTATATTATTCTTACGCTGAATACCTGATTCCTGAAAACTAAAAAACGAGTTCTTGTTAACAAAAATAATATTTGACCCAAGAGCTTTTGACTTACAATTTTTTAAGAATCTCAAAATTCTTCGCTTAACATTCCTTTTTTTTCTGAGTGTAGCTTCTCACAATCATTGGTTTCGATTGAGTTATTCATTTTTGGGACGAACGGAAGGGATCTACAATTCGATGCCAAAGCTCTTTCTCGACAGTTCTACTCTCGAATGTTTGTCAGACGTTCGCGAGAGGTGGCGCGGTGGAAAAAACTCAGGATGGACTTTAGGCTTTTTCGGAAACCGGACCTGGGACCCCTCGCTTAGCAGTCCAAAACACTAATCACTAAGCCACTGCCGCCGAAATGCACCCTTGTTTCTAGAGAAGCCTTAGGCCTACTAAACTCCAAACAGAGGCACTTTACAAGGGTACAAATATTGGAAGAAAAAACCCCCATCAAAACATTCAGGCGTTCATATTATGCGGATCCATTCTGAGTAGGAATGGAAGAGGACGTGTCGTGTCGGTGGTGGCCTTTTTTACCGCTACATTTTCGATGAAATCCCCAATGGTAATACCATCATTCGGTTACGGTACCACTCTGCCTTAAAGGGAACACCATATGCACCTCTGGCTCAATTCCCAAACCAAGTCAATTGAATGCCTTCAATCGGCTTGTTCCACTGTCCTACCCACTCTGGTCGTTGTACTGACATTTTTCTCTGTGTCATCGCTTACGTACCGGGTTCGGGCGGTTCTCACACACGGCGGAGAATACGTTCCCACATCCCGGTCCCGCTCTGAATAAATTTCCATTAAAATACTAATAAAAATATATATTCATTCTTGTTAGAGGACACTTGTTATTTTCAAACGGTTCTTCAGTGTTTTGTACGACATAACTGCGCACCGGGAAGCACGGAAGTACCCGCACAACACCACATCAATATGGCACCCAAGTGAACAAGAACAGAACAACAAACCAAACACACGAGGAATAATAATAAATGTTCCGCACAACCAAAGCAACATCGAGTGACACACCAAACTGGGAACAGCCATGGTTTGACACCATAAAAGCGACAAGAGTCCTCTGCCCATTTGTGGTGCAAAAACCAACACACACACACGTACAGCTCGTATATCAAAAATCCCCATGGGGAGACAAGTAATTTTTCATAAAAATGGTTGTAAATTCTAATCTAACCATAAATAGATAAACAATTCCCTTCGAGTTATAGATACTTGGTCTGCGGTCTGCCTATATGTTAGAGGTGCCTCTGCCTATACCCATTCCAAGCTGTAGTTGAGCGTTGAGGACTCTGTCATACATATATTCTCTTATGCAACATGTGGCATCGCATGGCATGGCTGTGCCCAAATAGAGTGTACTAAGCCAGCGAACGGTTTTTTGATCGCCCTTTTGTACTCGTCGGTCGTCGCTTTTTGTACGGTAGACATTCGTGACAGAGATAGAGAAATGGATTTGCACATTTCCGCTGAATAAATAGTCCGTCACCCAGAATGGGTGCACTCGAAGGGTATATGCATTCTATACGTGGGATATCGTTGATTTCAGTCTTTTGATCTATTAGCATAGGAAAATGGAGAACAAGGGTAAATGATGATGATACTGTTCCGAGAGAATAGACTTGCCGTTGACATTTGTGTCAATGAGCGAAAGGTCACCCTGGCGGATGATATCGCACGAAGTCACTTCACAGGGATATCAACTTTTGACATGTTGACCTTAATAGGGAAGAATCTTGCTTACTAAGCTGATAATTAGAATGGCGATCCAGCGCAAAGTAGCAGAGGGCACTTGTGATGTTTATCCTTGTGATGGAGGGAGGTGAAGATTTGTCGACTTCAGTTATTTTTGATTTGAAGTAGGTATTGTCCATGGTTGCGATGTAGATACTGCCTCTCTATTCCATTCTTCTAATGAAAGGGGGGAGAAATTGTTGTGCCAGATTTTTCCAGAGACCTTGCGTTGGGCGCCAGCTCTACGAATCGCTCTATCTGGCAGCTGGACGGGCTACCCTTGTTAGTGGATCAATCTGCGCTTTAAGTGCTCCAGGAACCAGTTTTGGCTGACAATAAAATAGTCTTGAAATTTGTATTGGAATTGGCCTTCAGAAATAGTGCTGGGACAATGAAATATTAGGTCTGTTCCTTTACTTTTAAATCGTACGAATTTTACTAATTCTTACGAATTTTAGTCAATTCTGTTCCTTAACTCGAAAAATTCGTAAAAGAGAGCGGCATCGGGAGAGCAAGATATTACCCCTCCACTGAGAATCTTCCGAATTTTTACTCAACAAATTTCTTTGTGTAAGAATTGAAAAAGCTGTCAATTAACAGCTGATTCGAAATTCGTTGTCCTATTTGTCATTTGTTTTGATTTTTTGTATATTAAAATGGTATCAACAGGCGGAAAAATAAAATAGAATCTTCTCCTTAGGTTCTTTTGGTGGCGACGAGATTTCTTCCTCACTGTAAGAAGTAAGAAAGGACAATCTCCTTCAAGTAATTTTGAATGCTGTGCCGCTTTTTCCTTTTCTCGAATGCTTGTAGTTCAATCAGTACAATGAATTCGATTAATTCCGAATCACTTTCATCAGTAGGTAGATGAATCTACGACTTTTCGTACAAGTTGAATTTTTGAATTATAAATCTGTCGTTTTTCATAGATTACTACAAAAGCGTTCCCTAACTTTTTCGTAAGTGTTTCTCTCTGTGAGAGAATTTATCCCCACCACTGCCATTTTGACAGTCTTTTCCATTCTTACTACAAAAGTAAAGGAACAGACCTATAATCTACAAAGAAGGGGTTTCACACTCACTCCACTGGACGACGAACTAGAAGTCTACTGTTTAAAAAAAGTGACTCGGTGGTTAGTTTACTAGATTACTGAGCAAAATGCCTCCGGTTTAACCCCCGAAAATAAATAATTCACATTTTAAGGCTTTCTCCACTGCGAATTGGAATGACATTTTAGGTACATTCTTTTCGTATAAAGGAATAAAAACTCATACAACGGAATGGTTTGCAGACGGCGGGCGACCTTCTATAGAATCTTCAACTTTCCACATCTGTTCCTCAGTAGGAATGACTGTAGTTAACTGACTGATGTCCTGACTTCACTTTTACCAAACACGAAAAAGTGCTGGACCTAACCAGGTCTGCAAAATTCAGCAAAGGAAACGACTGTACAATGGATGATTGTCTTTACTAGCAGTGTTGCCAGAATCGCAAAAACGGAAAATGCTAGACTGAGAAAGAAAAATTCTAAAATATATGAAGCAAACAAAATATGTTTTCATGAGCTTTTTAAAAAATATATTATTTTGTCTTTTATACTACACATTCATCTAAATGTATTTTTTTTTGCCTATCTGTATAATTTAAAACAAAGCTCTCTCTTTAGTAAGGAATTCTGTGCTAAAAATTACTCAGAAAATAGTTACAGGCAAAAAAAAATTTCTCAGAACAACGAATTTTATTTGAACATCAGTCTTTAGAAAAAAATGAACAAAAAAAAAAAACCTTTTTTTCGAAATATTTACGAAACCTACTCAAAAATAAAAATTTCAATTCGAGGAATCTAACTAAAAATTCTGGTTATATTTTTTTGACTTTGGAGACCAGCTTAAATTACGATCCACTTTACATTAGCATGTACATTGTACACGAATGACCAAAATCCCAGTAAAAAAGCAGAGCAAAAATCGAAAAAAAAACTGAATATTGCAGAAAGTGCTAAAAAGGGAATTTGTAATTTTTTATTTTTTTTTAAAAATCTTCGAAAATGCTAGATTTAGCATTAAAAATATCACAGTGGCATCACTGCAATTGCATTTCTGCGTTTCCAGATAGCGGACCTTTAGTGTAGTGCATGCATTGCTGATATCACATATCACGCCTACTTGCCATTGAAGGTTTGTTTTCGACCTGCTTTTCGA
Source organism: Cheilosia variabilis (assembly GCA_951230905.1). Classification (NCBI taxonomy): domain Eukaryota; kingdom Metazoa; phylum Arthropoda; class Insecta; order Diptera; family Syrphidae; genus Cheilosia; species Cheilosia variabilis. Next base: position 14,883,886 of record OX579679.1, on the reverse strand, counting down.
GCCGTAATTCATAATGGAACATAAGTTTTACTATAGAGAAATGGCAACCCCAAAAAGAGAAAATCAGCTGGCAACTGTCCAATTCATTGTCATTGGTAAAACTGTTGCCAAGTCGAGAAACAAACTTCTAAAAAAAGTGTCTCTGTCTACAAAAAGACCCTCCCCTCTGACTCTGTTGGTCCATCAAAAGCCAAAACTTAAAGGTGCTCTGTAAAGTTTCCACAACTTAATTTTAATTTCTCATTTCTCAAGAATAATTATCACACTACCTCAAAATGCTATACCACCTAATGTGGGTGTTTACTCATTGAACTTGTTGACCAACAGCATTGGCACAAAAAAAAAAACCTTCGTCCAAAACCTACCATTACCACCCTCTTCGGTTTTAGTTTAGTCCAACTCAAACACTGAAACAGCGATTATCGCACATCCAAAATGAGTTTGGACTCATCCGCTTCGCTTGCGTGAGTCCCAGTATACGATAATCTCTCACCACACAATTCTAACGGTATCGGCCATTATTTAAAAGTTCATTAACACTAAGCGTTACACACGACCGCATAGTGTAAATTGATTTCGATTTTTCTCAGTCCAAACAAAAAAAGAAACACTTGTAAGCCATTAAATGAAAAAGAAAATGAAAACAATGTACACACGATCGGAACTCTGACAGCTATTGTCATGTCAAAAATTGATTGCTCACGAATCGAGCCAGTCGTCCAGTGTCCACTGGCGATTTGTTCCACTTTCGTGAGGATGGGTTTTGTTTTTCCCACCCACCCACAAGCACAGTTAACTCAAACTCAGCCTCCCTCTGACAGTTGACCGAATTGTATTGAATGAATTTAGAGCTCTTAATTTGCAATTCATCTTCCACACTGAGTTTGTACATCTGTCGATCGATTGGAATATAAATAAAAACGCTGCGCTCCGACCTCGAACCGGAATGCTTCTCGAAAGGGGACGACGGGAAGATGAATTCGGTTTGGAATGAGGCGAAAATTCGGTCAGGCGAGTATTCCTCGCCATGTGTTCATTCGCAAACGATTCGATTCGAAGAAATAACTTAAAATGCGCGATCCGGTTTAGCAGCCTACATTGATCACGCATCTAAATCGCAATCATTATCGCTGCGATCGAAAATTTATCGGGAATTGTGTGTATACACAGATTCGTATTTATCCGTATGATAGTGTTGGTTGTTTGGGACTGGGATGCAGCCTGCGGGTACACCTATCTACTTCTGTTAATGAAGTCCTCTGCGGTCTTGGGACGTGTCCAAAAACAGGGCTAGGCGATGAATCGCGTGCTGTTAGAGGGAGCATCCCATCTCAAGTTGGGGAATTTTAAATGTAACTTTAAGTGTGGGCTTGGGTACGGTTAGAAATGGATTATCGGCGTTTAAATTTGATATTTGATAGCCCGGATAGCCGCGAGGAAGAGTTGCCACACTCAGAAAGATTAAAAAGTGATGGCGGTTATTTTTCAGAAGTGGGTCCGAAATGGATCTTAAAGTTGATTGCTTAAATTTTTTACTAAAAGGTTCGTGGGGCATACTTTGGCAGTAGCTCCAATAGGACCGTTGGTATTTGAGCAACCATTCACATTTGAAATCGCGATCCACGAACAAAATACTTGACAGAATTAGGTTCCTTTTTTTATGTGAAACCGACCTTTTTCAGACGATTTGGACCTTGGATTTAGCGTGACCTGTGGCGGTAGTGTAACCTTGCCGCCAGTGCCAATTCAACCCTTCGCTAAAGGTACCAAATTTAAGCACCAAAATGGTAGGTAAAAACGACATTTTAAGGCGCACAAGGTGACGCGTTTTAAGAGAAAACTTGTACCGACAAGATCGCCAGATCAATGATTTCAGCAGATAGGGATTATTTTTAAAAAGAATTGAGGGGACCTACAATTGAATGGCGAATCTGAACGTCAGAGGTGAGAAGCTTTTCTGGACCAAATGATGTTTTTAAGACCTTTTCCAGAGGTAGGAGAAACCTTAGTAGCATTTGAACCGCAGACCTCTCCCTCAATAGGCTAGCTCTCTAATCACTAAGCCACTGCACCCAGTCATGGACACTTTTGAAGTTCCTTGGGAGCTCCTCTCGGTTGCAGGGACCGCATTAGATGCAGCATCTGTTTAACGGTTGCTTGGGTCGCTCTTTGATAGCCCTAATCTTTCTGAGGCTATCAACCTTAAACTCCGCACTATGTAGGAACCAGCGCAGGTAATGTACGGTTACGAGCAGACTGAATGCCGCTCGAAGGACCAAAATGTTCTTGTTCTAAACTCTTGAAGCTTTGAGTGATAAAAACGTCTTTATGCTAAATTTTGAACCATCTATAGTCAATGTTGTGGTCAGGTCCATCGTGACTGTTGGATTTCCCTGCAACTCCGTACAGTCCGCATATAAACGCGCAACAGTATGTGCCGCTGTCTTCAAGTCGTTGTCTGCATCTGGGTGATCTTCTAGGAAACCCATCTTCTTTGGGTTAGAACTCAAGTTTTAGTGCTCCTTAAGGTAGGTATGCTGAGAACCTAGTGTTCAGCGCTAGTTCAATTTTCATTCATAAAGCCTTTTATCCGTGTCAAAGTAGGCTTATTGTAAACTGAACACTTCTTGAGATTTGTTCGGACTTACCTACTGCTTTATTTGCAGCGTTGCAGGAACATATTTATTTTGCATCTGACCCTTTTGCTAAGTAAAGAGCCAGCTATCATCTCAGCTTTGTCTTCAGACATTTTCGTTCAAAGTTTCTAAGAGGACAATTGCTCTACCATCCACTCAAGCGACTTTTGCTCCTTCACTTTCAAATAGGGAACACAACCATCGTTCGGCCTCAAATAAGTGCTACTTTTGGGGACTCTACTGTTTCTGCCCACCACCGCATGCAGTTTTTTCGTCTTGAAATTAAGACCACCCAATAAATCCCGCACCCGCCCTCCTATTGGTAATGAAACCCACGAAACCGATTTCAATGACGCGCACCCGTTCCGCCTAACAATACGAGCCGAGTAACCGCAGCAATTCTTCAATTCGATCTGGCATTGAGATCAGCTCAAATTTGATCAGCTTATATACCTGTGAGCTATCTAAATCTAAATGTCACAACTAGTTTCACCAGAGCGCAGAACTGTCGCTTTCATGCGAGACACTGAACAATCCCTGCAGCCATTGGCGCCGCCGCCAAAAAAAAAAAATAATAATCCCGCATGTTAAACCGGATTAGAGATTTGCAATAATTTTAATTGATCGCTAATTTAATTGTTTTCTGGCGACTTATTGATATTTTTTTTCTTCTCTTGTTTTGATTGCGATATACATTTCGCGGTTATGGGGCAAAGACCCGGAACTATTTGTCATTCTGGTTATTTATAGAATTGTCGATATAATTGGATTTGTAATTCGTCTTACTCGGTAAATAAAAAGAGACAGAGGTAGAGCTAAAAATGCCATTGGCGTTGGGGAGAACCGCTATAAATCATCGCAAGTCCCATTCTTATTTACTTCCTTATTGATGCGGTGGGACAAATAAATTGACAACGAAGGAGCAATCGTGGAAGTCCTCCTTGGGACAGAGGCAACTTCGTGCTCCACACCATATTTTAGAACAAAAAGGGGCAAACAAATGAATAACTGTTCTTCGAGGGAATTTAATGCACGAATAACGGTAGCAGCAGCAGAGATACTCTCGTGCCATGTGGTATGTGGATGATGTGTGATAAATGTCATGTAGGCACTTCTGGGTTCGAATAAGTGTTGCACGAACCTAAAGTTCAAATATTTGAACCGCGATGTACTCGTATATAATATTGGAACAGCGAAGGGTATGTGCTGTGTCAAAGAAAATTTTTAACAATGCCATGGGTATGGATGAAGTGTTATTTAAAAAAAAAAAAAAAAACGAAGAATGTCATCGAAATTGAACATTTGTCTCAGTCGCTATTTGAAATGTTTTTCTTTCCAAATATTGGTACCGTGACACAAGTCAAACTGAAGAGTTCCTTGACAGTAGTCCATCTGAACTGAGATGATTTGGTGGGACAGATTCGCAACGTAATTGCCAGCAGATATGGAGGTTCAGTTCGTGGCGATGTGGCTGTTGTCTTAGCCTTTGTGTTTCTGTTTTTTTTTTTTTGTGGAAGAATGTTAACCAAAAACAGAGACCAGTTTTGACGACGATGTGACTGAAGTACTTGTGTGTCAGTTCAGGTGGCAGTAGCTCGCTTATTCAAGTTTTGGAGCCCAGCATTGTTCAAAATACGGCCCCGCATTTATTCGAACAAATGTCGAACGTTGAATCTCCCCAGTGGGCACTTTTTATGTAAAATAAGCAAGCACTGAAAATTAAATACCACGTAATATTGACAAAATTCGATTGTAAAATTTCAACAAAAATAGTTTTGCTGAACTGAAAAAAAATGGTTGCAATGCTAAATGAATTTTATCAATACAACTTCAGTTTTATCAATTTGAACGATATTTTGTCAAATGGATAAAACATTTACTACAAAACTACTTTGTCAGATTAACAAAACATAATTTTCGCAATTTAATAAATCGATATTGTCTCAATTCAATAATTGACAATCGGAGACTATATACTATGTATTGAGTACTCTCCGACTGCCAAATAGGTAGTTATAGGTTCTTAAATGCGTCTTGTTTATATACTTTTAATTCTTTTTTTTTAGTCAGTCGGGTGTTTTGGTTTCTTAAATTAACATGTTTTATTTTTATCTTTTTAGCCTATGACAATAGACAATAGAAATAGGGAAGAATACGAATATTATGATACCTCACTCTTCAAAATCGGTCAGGCCGTTTGGGCTACAGGGCGTCCCGTAACACATAACAATCCCTGTGTCCAGTCGGGTAAAAAAGGAATGGGTTGTCCATGAGGAGCTTTAAAAAGAACTACTTTTTTATCTTGCTGGGGTATTAAGCTGATTTTTCAACTTACTAGTGGAAGCTTTTGGACAATCTAAACATCAGTAGCAAAGATATTTATAATTTAGTGCATGTCTATGACAGGTACGACATTTACTTTCGGATACAGTATAAGTTACCCAATGATCGCGCAGGCATTTGGAATTCCTCATTTAACGTAGGGAATACCAAATCGAATTTTAAATATTTCCCTGTCTCAGTGGCAAACTAAACTAATGCCAAAGAATTTACGTCCGCAAATTTGTTGCCTTTACTTTTACTAGAGTTCGCCCAGTGGTAAAAAGCCTAACACTAATCTGACCTTTCTTTTACTCGACTTATTGTAAAACTAATTACACACAGCATTGCATCTCTACAGAATCTACCCAACAACAAAAACATTTAGCGAATATGTTGTGTTTAAGGCAGTAAAAGTGGTTCTTTACTATTTGCCTTCTCCTATTTATATATAAGATGTTTCCTAGTGCATTTTTCTCTTGGATGAGCTGCTTTTAATACAAAGTTGCGAGCTGTATAAGCAGGCACGGTGAAAAGAGATCCGAGATGAGTAAGAGAAGGGAGGGCTTTACTACTACCTTGTACACACATGTATACCATAGCACGCACAGTTATTGTTTCTAGGAACGATTTTCCTAAATTCGGATTGCTCTCAAGGCTGCAAAATTTAATTGTCATCCTCTTTAGTGGATTTAAATGGAAAGACCCCCGAAATAGTCTGCGGGAAATTACCTCATCTACGTAGCCAAATTCTCCATACCTGCAAAGAAAGAAAAAATCGCGATTATAATACTCAAAGTCACTTTGTACAGTACATAAAATATTTTACTACATTTCTGAATACCATAAATATCTGCCAGACATTTGGTCCCAATAGACTTTGAATAAAAATCCGAAAGTATTCCAAATGCTGCCAACCAATAACCGCGAGGCCGCTACCTCAGCATCATAGGACTTATCTAAATTCTGGAGAATAAATTACAACTCAAAAGACATTAATGCAAGTGCTGCAAATTTGTTTCTGCATTCGCCACCAACATCTATGCCAAAACCATTTATCTTAGTCGCGTAACTCGTAAGTGTATGTTTTTATTTTTCCCCTCGAACAAGGAAGAGCTATTAGCGCGGCATAACCATCTAGGCACACTTCATAGATCTACCATCGTGTTAAATGAGAAACTGATAGAGAAACAAAAAGCAACTCAACTACCATCTCATTTGCTAGTTAATTATATTACCAATTAAAATGGTTCGCCTTGATTTATGACTTCGATTTCAATTGCATGCCACACACCGAAACAACACGTGTTGAAGAGGTATTGCAAACAAATCTCTTGATACAGATTGAGATTGACTCGGATTGCTCTCAAGGCTGCCACCATAAATTCGAAAGTAACAAAAAATTAAAAGAAATAGAAATGCAATGTATCGACTTATTGAGAATTGCAGTAGAAAAAGTGTTGAAATAAAATTAGCTATCTGCGATTGGTTGCTAATTTGACTTTGAAAAGAGCAGTTGACTAAACCAGTTCGTCGGGTGAGTTTTTTTTAGTTTTTTTTTTTTAGTTTTTGGGATGGTTTTCTTCTTTGGTGGTACCTATTCCGTAAATTATGCTGTTGGGTAATATGTCCATTAGCACCTAATTAAGATGAGTTTGATTTATATTTTTTCAGACAGGCGCGCTTTTTTTTTTTCCCCGACTTTAATTAGCGGAATGTGTTTCGGGGCTCAACTAGTGCAAACTATTGAATTTGGGATTGATGATGTAATTTGGTTAATTATTCGATCGATGATGGTAGATTGTCGAAATGCCTATAGCAATTTAATTGAGTTTTCAAAAGCTTGTGGGAGGGCCAATCCCATGGACGATGTCGGTAGACAAATAATTGAATCGATGGTCTAAATATTAAATAGTGTTCCTTTGAAGCGAGTGCCATTTCTCAAGGGGTTTTTTTTATTTTCATTTGAAAGTATACGACTTGAACAGGGATTTTAAATTTGGGATATTTGAACTAAAAATGCCGCTTCAGTTGCCAAAGTGATAAAAGTCACCACAATTATTTGTCATCGTCAACGACTTAGTTGAATCTGCGCGGTTGTGGACAGATATCGGCCAACTTTTCTAGCCATGGTGTCAGACGAAAAAAAGGAAGGCAGAGTTTAGAATTACTGCTGCTATATACGTTAAAGTGTAGACGATGATCCGGAATGATCTGTCTCAACAAGTTAGTCCGATCCACTCTAGTATATTTTTTTTTATTTCTTTCCCTATCGTTATTTTTAAGACCAAACGTATTTATATCTGACTGCTTGAAGCATGAAAGCCCCACTGAAAATATTTGTCGACACGGAAAGAAACCAACACAAACAAATTTTGTTTCTTGAATCGAGAAAATTTTAAAATTAACCAACCTAGCCGTAAGCCCTGGCAGCTAGTGCTATCCTAGTTATTAATTTTGTAATTTACTTACCAATTAATAATATTATAATAATAATAATAATACAATTAACAATAAGTTCCTTATTCGAATTTAATTCAATGGTGTAACAAAAATTCTTGAATCAAGAAAATAATTCTTATGGGTAAAAGAATATCATGCTAATTAAACGAACAAATATTTCTCGATTTAAAAAGCGAATTTTGTAACACAAAGTAAAGAAACATATTCTGAAATCAAAAAGCAATTATTTGCTACTATGAATTTTGAATTCAACTCTAAACTTTTACAGATTTTCCAATACTAAGAAAATAATTGCAGCGACTTAGAAGAATTTTATTAAACTTATTGAGAAAAAAGAATTTAATTCTAAAAAAATTCAGTTCGAAAGTCTTTAAGATTTTCGTCTTTTGTTTAGATTTATATCATTGAGGAAAAGTGGTTGGGAAGGGGGTGGGAGATTAAGATTAAGAAACAAGTTCTTACATCGAGAAGAAATTCACTCCTCCTGCTCATATTCGCTACATACAAGAACCGAATTCTAGCATACAAAAACAGGACGAATACAAAAAAACATTTCCCGTATTGCCTTAAAGTAACTCAATGATTTTTGTGTTCATATTTACATGCCATCTACTCGATTAATATTTACTACAAATAAGAACCAAGTTCTTTGTCTTTTTCGAAGGATTTGCACTTTTTTTTGCAAATACAAATCATAAACAGTCAGTCCATTGTCCACTTCTTACTGAGGAAGTCCGAGTGTAAAAGTATTTAGAACAAATTGGTCTAGTAGGTTCGGACGGACAAAAGCGAAACTAATAAGGTTCCGTTTTTTCCCCTTGGGTACCTTAAAAAGTGTCGTCTATAGTTTTGGTAAGTTATTTTATTTTAATATCTTTATTGTTAGCGTTATTTTGTGTATTCAGTTGAAAAATGTTATTATTTTGTTATTCCATTTATTCCATTTATTTTTTTTAAAACTTCTGTCTCGCCAAGGCGAAAAATAGGCACATCGACCTAGGAAGGTATATTGTGCCGAATTAATTTTCTTTACAAACTTCTTAGTTAAGTCGAAAGTTCCTTATTTTCGGAATATTTTAAGCCACTAGGATATAAGAAGCAGAAGCGGTTTTTGCCATACGAATTGTTGTGAGAAGCCGTGTTTCCTGTACTTAGATATGTCACGTTCACTATTTTTATTTTATTTTGTTATTATTGAGCTACTTCTTATTTATTAATTTTTTTTACAATTTACATAGAAAAAACAGATGAGTTTTCCAGAGAAAAAAAAGTCGTACACCGCTGTAAATGTTAAAGACAACGAAAACTTGGAAGTTCCACATGAATGTTATAAAAACAAGAACCCTATGACTCGAGTAGGTAACATATAATTTGAAAAAATTTAAATTTTGTAATAATTACATAACTTGGTTTTCTAAATAAAAATAATTACAAAAAAAAAAAAAAAAACAGTGAGACCTTATTAATTCATTTCCATTTAGTTCTAAGTTCTTTATTGACTGAAGAAAATGATTTCTATGAAAATTTAAAGAAGTAAGTACTTATTATCGGAAAATTAACTTAATATAAATACATATTTCAAGAAAATGTTTTTTTTCATAAATTATTCTGAATAATAAACGCACGATTTAAGAAAAAAGTAATTGAAGTAAAAAAAAGTTCTAGATGTCACATTCCGTATTCAGCATATCAAGAATAATTATTCTTGATTTCAGAAATATAAAATTAATTGATTTAAGTAAATTGATTCTGATTTCACATAGAAAATTTATAAAACACTTTTTTGGGACAAGAAAACCCATGAACGATTTTAGGAAAAACGATTTTATTGGGGGAAAAGAGTTATCTAGGCAAAACACCTTATTAAGCATTTGTTTCCTTAAATCAAGACAAACTTTCTTATTTGAGTATTTTTTTCTCGTTCATGACTAATGAAATTAAATAATTGGCTAGGACCATTTTCATACTTTATGTTCTTGTTTTAAGAAACTTTCGGTTAGGAAATGTTTTTTCCGTGGCTTATAAGGGTCTGTCCAAGGAGCGCGTCCAAGGGAGCTCTTCGAAATGTGCGATTTTACTGTATATTTTTTGTGTTACTTGTGGGATAGTTCAGCAGATATATAAATCTGTTCTTTTGTACCATTTACTGTCGTGTATTGGACCGTATTTTATGAATATATGAATGTAAAAGGAGACAAATTCCCTGCTCTGTTTATACGTTTGTTTTTTGTGCACTATTTGAGAGTCCTCCTAATCACTTTGATTTCTTTAAAAAACTTTTAAATATAATGGGCCGCACTTCAGTTCTTATGAATTTTCTAATATTTTTAATGTCGAGTGGAGTAATAAAACAAATTGCTTTGCTCCATATCACCCAACAGATGGTTCGCAAGATCCAGTTGGTAAAATAATTGAAGCCATTTGATTAAAAAAAAAATTCAGATGCATTTCAACTTTTTCCCATTAACAAACTCGGTTCAGATATGAGGCATATTTTTTGAATGCTGGCGACGTCTACGAACTGGCATATGTTAAGAAAAAATCTCATCTCTCATGACTCCTTGGTCGCGATTGCATACCAAAAATACACTTTTGACAAAGCTTAATCGACTCGACTTCATAGGACCATTTCCTTTAAAAATTACAAAGCAGAAAATAATGGCCGACTGGTTTCCTCCAAATTTGCAAAGGAAACAATTTTTGGTTCATACAAGAGACGCCACATGAAATTTGTTGACAGGATAATTGGCCCTCCTCAAGATGGTAAGATTTGGCGCTTCAAAGAATGTACAAAATAATTCCTTCACATTATCAAACCCACGCCTGAATACGATTCGCATAGGACTCTGACTTTTCTTGAGCCACTAAAAACTTAGCCAACGGAATGACCAGCCAAGGTCTTCACATGTCATAACATCATTTTTAAATAGCCGAGTTCAGTTGAAGTACACTTAGAGGAATAAACGTAGGTTCTATTTAGACCTGGAGCCTTACCACCGAATTTTGTAACCAATTATAAATATTTTGTACATTACCTAATTTATTTTCTGAAACAAGCTAAAATAAGCAGGAAAAAAACAATTCCAATAACAGACGGACTAACGGGGACGCCCGTGCATTTCCATCATCCACATCCGAATAATTGGCTTTGCACAAAAGGTGGTGGTTAATCCTCCGAAAAGTTCAAAAACCGGTTGGTTGCTACTCCATCCTTGGTTTCGATGTTTTGCGAGATTTGATGAGGTATTTCTTTTGACAGCCTTCCCATGTTTTGCCCACCCGATAAGCGGCATGCCAATGAATTCTAACGCTGCCTTCTGCGAACAATTCTTATCTGCATACGCAGATAAAACCATATCGGTCAAGTGGACAACTGACACTAATAACACTGATCGTATTCGGCTTATCTGCAAATAGATGGACATTGTACAATCTCCGAACAGAGTCACACAGGTCTCGCCGATCTGTGCTCATTGCTTATTCATTCATTCATTTGTTCATCTATTATAATAGCCCATCTGAAGTTCGTTCACCCACACAAAACATAAAAAAAATAAATCAAAACAAATCCACTATCGCTCCCTCATCGCGCTGACGAAAGACGAAACTACCAAAGCCATCAGTTGAGCCGTTGGTGTCATGTTCCACATTCAAATGTTATCAATCAATACTGTTGGCTGATGCGCGCATGAGAAATCTTTCGACCCAACAGACCGCGATTTGAATAAACATAAAAATTCATTAGACGATCCGATGAGAACCTTTCGGCCGACACGCGGTCAAATAGGGGCGCCCAACCCAGTTCGGTAATTAATCGATTCTCGAGGAGTCTCTATCTGGTCACTATTTCCGCTGGAATATGCTAAACTCCTTAAGAATAATTTTTAATTAGCTCGATGATTTGTGCCACTTTGAGCTCCGCCACACTGCTGATTGGCAATCGTTCATTGCCACAGCTCCTGATCGAGCTCCAGGTCGATTTTCAAACGGCAATAATTTTTTTCCAATAAAATTCTCAAGTGTCATGTTCCGTGTCAGTCACACCCAACTGATTGGCGGATTCCACTGACCAGTTGCTGCCTTTTACCATTTTTCTGCTCTAGATTTGCCCAAACCACCTGAAATATTATGAATTGCACCAATGCTGCACGATCAATCTGTCTGGCTGTCTACTGGAACCGTCGTACATACACACATATTCCCGCACACTTGGTCCGGATTCAGTGAATTATTTTCAAAAATTAATGAATCTAAATCTGAAACAGTGATCGTATCGGTTTTCTACGATTTCGGAGCGAGCGGCAGTTGGCAGTTGTCTATGGAACGTGCTATAAGACCTGCAGCGCCCGTGGATTATTTTTAACGAGAGAGAGACAAGTCTAACGGCGAAAACCTGCCTACAGTTCGCAATCTTGTTGTTGATTTTTGCCTTTTACTGTAGATGATAATGCATTAAGCGACCGATTAGCGGTAGTGTTGCATTTGTGGATGGCGAAAAAAAACGACCAAAACAAACAAAAGAGTTGAGCAGCGAACTGGTCTTTGATCGGGTTGGTAACCTTGAAAATGAGTTATGATGACGTGGACTTCCAAGAAGTGGCAGGCCATATTTTGGTGCTAATCAAATTGACCACATTTTTGTTGGTTTTTGGTTGCAAAATTTATATAAACATGTGGATAATGAATTTAATACATGTTCAAGGTCTGCGATTGTGAATTCTCTATTTTATTGGACTAGCGTTAATTTTTGGGAGTGAAAATATAATGAGCGGGATCTATAAAAAAAAGCCGTTTTGTTGCACGAAAATGTTGATCTGAATCTGGTGTCTCTTTTAAATGCAATTCTAGATATGGAGGGTAGACATTAGTACAGGAAAATATGCAAGCGCACAGAAAATATTAGTCTAAACCATTTTCTTGCATAAGCCAACTTAGGAGAGCTGCTTGGAATGCTCGCTGGTAACTCTGGCAACGCTCTTTCAAAGTATGGATGCCCTGATGGGCACATTTTACCTTAAAAGCCCACAAGTTTAGCATAACACTTAAAATGGCTGAAGAGGAAATGCACCTTGAGACTCTTGTTTATAAAACTGCATTAGTAGCTCAATATCTCCAGGGTTACCGGGCGACTTTATTTTAAAAAAAAAAAAGAAGTTTTAAACGAAACGATCTGTTTGAACGCTTCGCGGACTTCAAAATCTGTTGAAATTTGAATCACTCATATGTTTTCTGATCACATATAGCCTCCTCTCCACCAAAGCCTTTTAAGGCCCGTCTTTCTTGGTCCAGCGCACAGCTTAAGCTCTGCTGCCCCACAGGTATAATTTTTGGAAGCGTGTGGCTGTCTGGCTGGATGTCATCCGATTTCGCTGAACAACAATTAACAATTTGTCTCTATTAGCGGTAGCAGTTTTTAAATGAAATCCGATAGGTGGCGCTGTTGTTTTACAGTGTTTAAGTTTTCAGTGCGTCTTTCTGTTGATTGCGCTAATCTTGAGAACCAGCGAACGGATTTTGATACAGCTTTCACTGTTGTATTCAGCACTTTTCGGGTAAGATTTTGAGCAAAAATTTTGGAAGCACTTTCCTGACTCAAACTTGAAGGGATATTTGTACGTACAAAAATTGAGCAACTTCAAGAATAGATAAGAAATATTTAAAATCAGCAACATCGATTTAACAGCTTTCACTGTTGTATTCAGCACTTTTCGGAGTAAATGTGACCGATTTTGGGCAAAAACTTTTCGTAGCAAATTGCTGACACAAATTTGAAGGCATATTTGTACATACAAAAATTGAGCAACTACAAGAATAAGAAAGATTTAAAATCAGCAACATCAATTTAATAAGAAACAGCTAAAAAAAAATGGCAGATGGCGCTAGTTTGCTGCTTTAAAGAAAATATTTTCATAAAATGTTTATTTCAGTTCATTTGGTCTTTATGTTTTCTTCGCTCATTATCACCATCGACGCAAATAGAAACAGGATCAAAAATCAGCTTTATTCCTGGTTCCCTTTCTGTCTCTCTAAGCGAAATGTTTAGGGTTCAACCCCGGAACAACATCCGAGAGCATAATAGCCCATAGAGAGCTTCTCAAATCAGCCGTCCGAACACGGTCTAAGAAATTGAAGACCCCCTTCCTTTGTTCCCAAAATAAAAACCCACAGAAAACAGACGGTGGTGAGAAGGTAGGAACAGCTCGTTTTATCGATATAGGAGCTTGTTGCGCGAAATTTTTTCAACGTTTCCACTTACACAGGGATACTCTCTGAATTATCTTCAAACTCTAGCATCTGTTCAAATGATAAATGACAAATGACAAAAGTTTCCAGGTTTCTAGGTCATAGTCCACAGTCGTAATCTGCTTTTCGATTTCCTTTCGACATCTGGGAGGTATCAGACATGCTACTGTTTGAGCCGCAAAATGGATACAACCTCTTGGACTGTCAGAGTGTCGATTTCGTCGGTTTTTTCCATTTGGCTCCAACATTTGAACTACTTACTTCTTACCGCCTCCGGTCATTCGACTTCCTTCATTGTTATGCAAATTGACAGAAATACCCAAAAACAAATAGTTGGCACACAGAGACCCGTGATTAATATACCATCCATCTTCGAGAAATGCCGCACTCAAACAGAGCTGGTGTCCAAGCAGTCCCCTCAGGCAGCCCGCCATCTCCATTTGTTTATCAGCTATCTAGGAATCTGTCTTCTTCTTCTGTCGCTCTTGTGATCTTATCCTCTTAGCGAATTTCTTTTTACATTGTTGCCACGAAAATAAAAGTTCATCTGCACAGCACGCAACCGTCAACAAAGCTCCAAGGAACCGACTTCATTTCACCGAGTACAATTGAGGTGTGTAGACGCGTATATCTCTGTGACTCTTATGTAACTTACTCCTACTCCCCCGTGAGTGAATTCACTCAATTTGTAGATGAGACCAAGCAGAAACAGAACTATTCTAACTGTCACTTCAGAAAACCCAACAAGCCGTGCCTGAGACGATCACGATGAGGAACAGTCATTGTGTTGAGTTCTGTGCGCTCGTCTTCTACATTACGTCTTACAAACGAACGCAGACAATTATATTGTATGCAGATGTACAGTACTTTTGCTCTCATGGGTTATTCTGCAAAACGTCGTAGATGTGCAGTCCTTTTTTTTTTTTTTTGCTATGTCGCACTCTCGGAGATCCGAGCGAAAGAAAGATTTTCTTCGCTAGCCAACCATGATGATGGCTCCACACAGCGCGCGGGAGATGGTGGCGATGGTGGGCTGCGCTAACTATATTCAGATACTTTACTTCAATTACAGAGTTTTTCTCTAAGTGATGTCTGGGAATTTTACAAATTATATATCAAACGATCGCATAGGCTCGCTGGTGTACGTCTTCGTCTTGTTCTCTTCCACTTTTATGTGGGATTCTGGAAAATTATCCATTGCTCTAGGGGGGGCGCACAATTTGCATAAACGCTAGTGGATGGGAAATTACTGAAAGTCAATTCATTAGACGCCTTCTTGGCCATAGGGAATGACGGCTGAAAAGAATCGTGAAAACGTTCTTCCTCGTCGTAGTCGAGTCGCTTAATTTCAATTACGTACTAGAGGCTGTTTGCCGTTAGATACAGAATCGAGCAAGTGTGCGTGTATGAGAGGCACTGTGGCGCTGCACATCGGTCATCATACGTCTTTGAATTTCGAAGCCTGCGAGGTTCGAGTGGATTGTTTGACATGATGGGAACTTGGCCGGGATCTCGGCTAAATGAAGACATACTCTGCCAATTGTGCTTGTATATCAATTGGTTGCCGGGGACTTGTTATTTCTGCGAGGCTTGTGTGTGAATGTGGACTTTGTGCGATGGGAAAAAGTGCAATTGAAATGCGGGATGCTCTGGAAGTGACATCAGGAAACGGTTTAAAGACAGATGATGATGGAAGAGGTTTGTAAGCTGGTTTGCGTTTCACAAAGGAGCGTGATTTGTCATTTGAAAAGAAGAATCAAGTGGATTTTAGTAATGTGCTGATGTGATGACCAGCGGATTTATGACTAAGCTGGGGATTTTTACACAAAATTTTAAGCAACTTTTTCATTTCTTGGATGGGCCAGTTGCCTTCAACATTTTTAAGTCAATTAATGTCAGCCGAAGATGGTTGTACGAAACCAATAAAGTGGATTTATAGCTAATCACTCAAAGCTGCTTCCACATCAAACATTCCCCGACAAAATTGGAAAACGCTGTCCTTGCTCTCACGGACTACGTTAACTTCGAATGTCAAATTTGCCAGGAATTTTATGCTACGACGATGTGCTTCATCAAACTGAATTTAAATCAGTACAGCAAGTCAACTAGCGTCAATTAAAGTCAATTTGTCATAAAATTTTAAATCGCTGTCCCTGCTCTAGCGGACTACGTTAAAATTTATCACAAATTTTACGTTACAACGATGTCATTTCGTTTAAATCAGTGCAGCAAGTCAACTAACGTCAATTTAATTCAATGCGAGTCAATCAAAATCAATTAATTTCAATTCAGAAAATAATCTCAAAAATCAGATCAATTCAAAAAAATCAGTCAATTCTTGTCCGAAAAAGTAGTTTTGCCTCGAAAATAATTTTCAATTCAGAAAGTAATCTCGAAAATCAAAGCTGACTCACAAAACTTCTGAAGGTGCAGCAATATTGACAGCGCTTCTTTCAAAGAAATCAAGAGGTGAATTTGGTTTCAGCATCTTACGTTTTACAAAACAAAAACTGTCTTACAATTTCAGAGCTCTGCACTATGATTGGCAAATTGGGGAAGCAAAATCGCGACATCTATCCGCGCAGTGCGAAACATGGCTTGTGACTTGGAAAGAAAAGTAGACCGCTTGGGGCGTTGTATTTTAGCTAAAAGCAGTTCGGCTAAACGGGTTTTGCTTCTAAATCTATTAGTATCTATTTGGCAAACGGAGTCATCCTATTTTTAGAGCTCTAAACAAATTACAAGTTCACTATGCCACTCTACTTCTTGTGGTATTTTAAGGCCATTTCAACCTGAGAAATTAAGGTACAAAGAGGGAAGGGAGAGTAAAGAAAAAGATGCTCACCATGCAGGCCAGCATTTCTGTATCATCCTCGATTTGAAAAGCTTTTTAAAACAGATATTCGGCTGTTAATAGCTGCAAATCCTTATGTGTGCCCCAGGGATCTGTTCTTGGTCCAATACTGTTCCCAATCTACCAAATATTCCTCAAATGGTCAGTCTTTTACAGGGAAAGTAAAAGCATTTTTCAGATGATCTTGCCATTGCAGCAGATAGTCCTTTACAGCTTAGGTGCTGATGAACATCAAGATGTAAACTGGCTTACTGTGTATTTTATAAAATAGTTTCCAGTTCAAAAAATAAATTTATTACCTTCAGCGTAAGTTGCTTCCTGACCTTGAAGCTATTTTTATGAAAAAAGAATTGTTGTAGGTCCGTAATGTCAAATTGTATTTCTATGGTGATGCCTAAAAGGACTTTTTTTAATAACAAAATTTTCTTTGGCACAAATTGTTTTAAAAAAAAAATCCGTTTTATTATTTGGGTTTTACTATTGAGCAAAATATGGGTCTGAAAATATTTCAAAACTTCAAACAATATTTTCGAAGCTTTTATCGTCTTTACTAATATTACCTACATAAAAAACCACCTATCAACCTATCAAAATTCGAGTGTAAAATAAGTACAACACACAAAAAATCTAAACTCAGTGCAAGGTGTTTTAATTAAATATAGTAAATCCTTAAAAAATGAGCGATTCCTCGACAGTTTTACGTCGCAATGCAGGCGCTTACTTGTTAAATGTCCTGACCTAGGAAACAACATTCGTTGATCGTCCCAACTTTTGCAAAATTATAATTATATACGAAAAAGATCAACGGCGGCTATCGAGTTTCCATTTGCCAATGTTTTGTACAAAATTGGCTGTCAAATGATGATCATGAAGCCGCGTGGCGTAATTTAATATGCGAATTTGCGCCAATTGATCATTTGCTTTGCTTAGGTTCTACGATTACGTAGATTTATCGTCATATATAATCGAATAAAAATTTACACCAACTGTGAAATGAACTTGTCCTAAAAAATTTTCCAGTTTTTTACCGTAAAAATGCTTTCTAAGTTGACCCATCCTTTTAAATTAGATGCTGTCACTTTTCTAGTGCGCTTAAAATTTACAGAAACACAGTATGAAATAAAGTAAGCTTGAACTGCATTTTGCATTATTTGAACATTACTCACAAAATGGACTCTGTATCCGGAACAGTGGACATTTTGAAAAAGTAAGATCGAAGAAATGAACCAACTGCAAATTTATTACAATTTAAATAAATACAAATATTTGACAGGACAAGCACAAGAGCAAGGAAATTTGAAATTAGCAGTGACAGTAGCCCAATAAGTCTTAGCTTAGCCTGTACCCATCACTGATATAGGCACTCAGTAGCCCCACTGTGACAGCTGACAAGTGACACATCTGACAGACGAAGTAAATTTCAGTCCCCCATCGAGCATTCCGCGAACCTATTCTTTTGTGATGACAATGAAAAAATTAAAAAGAAAGCGCAATTAAGCGACGTGTGCGCACATCCATTCGTAATGACATTCGGTTTTCTTTGCTCTTAATTACAAAGAATCTGCTCTTCATTTCTTTATCCGTCATTGTGACTGTCATTGTCACATTAATTTAAATATTTACATTTCTTTCTTTTCATTCTTTATTTCAAAAGAAATCAACTCGACGCAGGTGTTAATTACTCACTCAGTGCGTACGCAGATCGTTGTTGTCTTTATGAATAGGAAAACATTTTTCCGTTCACCTTCCTTTGTGAGAAAATGAGCGCGCGCGCCCTCTACGGGCTCTGTGTGCTTTTCTTTGGACACCAGCACCGCACTCTTCGTCTAATGATGTCTAATTAAGTTTAATTAAGTTGATTAGTGTTCCCGGTGACGACGAAGACGATCTTAGATGTTCTGCCAAGATCTAAGGTATGGTGGTGAATGGAATTAAATGATCTTTAGATGTAATCACAACGGTATTATACCATGGGTGGTCAGTCATAAATAAGAAGATGGGATGCGGTCACCCCTTTTTTATTTTTGTGTGTGAACACGCCATGGAGCTAGGAGTGATTTATTGCGGGTTCAGGTGACAGTTGGTTCTTGTTTTGGTTGTCTCTGCACACATCAATTTGAGTGCTGTAATGGGGGGAAAGAGATTATGCGACTTGTTTGGGATTCTAATAACAATAAATTTAACTGGTAATCTATTTTACCGGATTTTACGGGCTATTGATGTTGGGAAACAGGAAATGGATTACCTATACGAACGAAATGGATTTCAGCTTTATATTTGGGTGTGGGTTTAAGTCAAGACGAGAGTGGGGGATATTCGGTCCCTTTTTTATTTCTAAGTTATGTTCCCTTGAAGCGATAAGATTTCACATAAATTGCAGCGCTTTAGGCTGCCAACTACTCGATTTGATATGAATCGGATAAAATGAAAGGTTCTCCTTTTGGTATCGTGTTGTTCTTCGAGAGAAGTTGACAAACTCAGTTTGGTCCAAACATTTAAAATTGACGCCAAGCCATTCGCCTTCATCGACTAGTGACAGCGTCACGGTTGCCGTTTTAGTAACTTTGTCGCTATATCTAGTGGAATTTTCAAAAGTTTAGTGACAAAAATTTATTTTTTATAACTAAAAAATTCTAGTTACTTTTCTAGTGATTTTTTGCAAAAATGTTTTTCTAAATTATTACGTCCCTGGTGATGTTACATCCCTGGTATTCGAGTTTGACACTTGGAAATTGCAATATTCAATTTGAATTTTTGCGTGTTGTTGTTTGTTGATTTGTTTCGGCTGGGGTGGAGATTTTGGCTTTGCGAAGAAATAAAATTTTGCTTAACTTCTTAAGTTGGCGTTTTTAATTCGTTTTCCTTTCTTAGAAATATACCTATTGCAGATTTTCTACGGAAATTAATATTTTGCGAGCTAGCTGCCAAATAAACAAAAAAAGGTTGGCATGCAACTAGTTACTTACAATATATGACTATTAATAATATTTCCAGTCCAGATGGATTGAATATTTTTTTTGTTTTATTTGTAGGTAGTGAACATTTTTTTCTAGTGACTTTTTTTTTTAATTTTAGCATATCTGGTGGATTTTTAGGTTCGATTTAGTGACTTTTTTTTTAAGTTTACTGCAACCCTGGACAGCGTAATAACCCGGTTTTGTCAGTGGTTCTAACCATTACCACAGGTTTGAAAAGATTAAAGGTTCACGGGTAGCAGTTTAGCCCAAAATGATGCAACTGCATTGACTGCGTGGCCCAATTCAGCGTGCGGACTAGCAAAGTGTGCAGCAGGGTTCAATAGGGTGTAGCAATTGCCGGGAAATATTGAGTAATGTTGCCGAGAAAATTTAGAAACTCAGGACATATTAAAAAAATAGTTGGAAAGTTAAGTAAACTTTGTTTTTGTGGACAGTCCTCACACATAGTGTGCCATTATTTCCTTGCAAACCATTGAGATGTTATTAACCAATTTTCGCATCATTTACTTTTAGTCAGTTGTATGTAGACAGAGTCTACAAATTTATCAAAAATAATCAGATTTATAGGTTAAAGATGTTTCACTTGGTAACGCGTTAAATGGGGCCTACTCTGGTCTCAAATCCTATACAAATCAATGGCAGTAAAGATAAAAGTCCAAAGCACTTTTAACACGATCTGTTGCACAATTGGTTGCGAACTTTGGTGTTGGTTTTTGCAGTGAATTTGGTTGGTGTCTATAACTAAATCGAAGACTGATCGAAAAATGGAAATTGCGGCGAATTTCACTTCGACCAAAAGTAGGCTCACATTTTTTTTTTAAGAGAGGTCATTACGTGGACAAAAATAAAGATCAAGTTTTTATAAAACCAAACAATTCCGAAAATTGGTTCACACGCCATCTTCTCTTGTTAAAAGGTAGGGAAGAAGAATTTGACCATGGAATTGAATCCAGAGAATTGTAAAAATGGAAAGATAAGCTTAAACAAAAGAGTTGACTTGCTTCCTTTAAGACATCCTCTTTATGTCGAAATATTGGCAGCAAATATTAGCTCCGACTCACCTTATATTTTTCAAAATTGTTGCCACTCCAAATGTCCGGCTGCAACCTGAAAGGAGAAAACAAACAAAAAAATTGTCACTGCATTTATAGTTAAGAAAAAAGAAGAAGGAAACTTCAAAGCGGCACCTATAGTTTTAAAGATGCACTAGCATAATAGCCGCAATAAATTGCAACCCATTCTTTTCAGTCGGTTGTCCTATATTCCACAGGCCATAAATAACACAAACCGCACAAGGACTTTCCCATTTGCAAACGACTGTGTTTTTTTTTTTCAAATAAGAATTCGACTCACCAAAGAACGAATGACAATTTCCCAGAATCCCATATTTAGAGCGAAAATTGTACTTTACGTGCACCGAAGAAGAACCACTTACCACACCACAGACGCCCAATATCATCTTATAACTGACTTTGGGCACCACACAAAGCCGATGGGAACAAAAAAAACAACAACAGAAATCACAATTTTGTGTATCGAATGTGCAGCTGATTTGCAGCTGTAAAAAAAAAACAGAAACCCCTCCACTAAGCCACGAAGGAATGTAACACCTGAGAGCCAACAGCGAAAAAGCCAGTCAAACACACAGGCGCAAATATTTGCACAAACCATAAAATGCAAATGTGAGATACACCGAACATGCAGGCAGTTCTAGAATTTCTTTTGTGGTTATTTGCCAAAGCAGCAGTGCACACAATACGATCCCCCTATAGCTACTCGTCCAACTTGGCAGATCGATAACCCCTTGGAGGCCCTCAAAGGCCGAGCGCGAGCAAAATTAAAGAAAACAACAACCCATATCTCTATGTACTGACACCAGGACCGGCACCTAGAGCGCCCGCTCTCGTACACACCTAACGAAGTGTCTTAGCCATGGCAAAGAGTGAAAATCAGTAGCCAACGAGTGCCAGTGCATATATTTATTGATGGCCCTCCTTCATGCAATCGCACCACGGCGACGCGATCGACAGTGCTGGGTTTGGAGTAGGCACATATACTTGTACACAGCATGCCCGAAGGGACGGAAATGTCCTTTATAGACGATTTAGCATGCATGCCAATGAGCTAGCGGCGGCTGGTCGCTCTCTGCTGTGGCGGGCAGCGCTCATAGATGAGTGTGAGCTGCAAAACCAAATAGGTGGCCATTAACATACGAATATGGTGTAAATGAAAGGAATTTGTGGACACACGAGACATGAGCAGCGAAAAGTGGGAAACCAACCGCGCACTTGGCCAAGTTGGAAGTCCAAAGAAATGGCATAAAGCAATTACTACAGCACCATGGCGAAGGAGATTCAAGAAGTTCATGTTGCAACATAAATAAGTTGCATTAAGTTGATCAAATATTGACACTCGTGCTGCCGATGCCGAGGACTGTGGTGAATTTAAATAGAGTCCGTCTGTCGTTGTCGTTGTCGTCGTCGTCGTCGTCGTCGTTGAGCATGACAGGTGGTTTTAATGCCTTTTAAGTGGGGCTCTCTTGATGAGTGGCGGAATGTCGAACGAAAGTCTTTAATTGCAAAGAGTACCTAACATCTGATGTGTTTGTTAAGTGGTTAGAGTCTATGCACAAATAACATTTGATTGATTGAACTGTGTGATGTCGGGATAAAAGCTTAGTAATTGGACAAGAATTCAATGAAAGAGAAACAGAGGTCAAACGAGGACAAAGATTAATGGACAGTCGGCGGCGATTCTCATGACATACATAAGCCGCTTGAATTTAGAAATTGAAAACGTGTTCAACTTGATTAATGTCTTCAATCGAACAGGGTTCGCTTGAAGGTAAAACAAAACAAAACAAAACAAAGCACTCGTGAAATGGAAACCGAAAACGAAAAGAGTTGACGTGCGCGAACTGATTTTCACCCAAAAGTGAAAAAGAAACAGCCTTTGTGCTCAAGAATGTTCTAAATAGCTTCTGGCTGGCACAGGCGGAATCGATTTTGACAAGGAACGATCATTCAAAAATCACCATTAGCTGTGAGGATTGCTTACGATTTCAGATACGCGCGTGAAAGTTGCCATCATATTTTTGGATTTTTATTTTTCAGCAGACTTTGTCAGGGACTTCATTGTTTGCTTGATCCACAAGAAGGAAGGCGCTATTAACATAAATTCTGTGTGATCGCCTGAAGTCGCATCTGTTAAGGAACTGATTGGTAGGTCCACAAACCACAACTGTCCAAAAATTCGCACTGCGGCAGATCATCGAAAAAACCCAATCGAAATCTTTTTATCGATTTCAAGTCCGCATGTGACAGCATTTATAAAGACGGGCTGTACGGAGTCATGTCTATAGTTTTGGCATCCCTGTCAAACTTGTCAGATTGTGCAGAATGACAACGTTCACTGCTCAATAAGGATCAAAAATAGTGCAAGCGAGACTCTTTATGTCAAAAAAGAATTTAGACAAGAAGATGTGCTGTCATCTTAGTTTTTTTTTTCAAACCTCCGCATTATTACAGGTGCGGTGCATGCAATCAATGCAAGAGAAATTTGATTCTAAGTTCTCAAATTTAGTAAACTCTTTTTGTAATAATTTTGTTTATAGTTCAATATTAAGATCATTAAAATGATAACTTTAATACAGATTCTCTGAATTTTACAGCCCGATTCTGCCGTTGTGAGGCCTCACAAGTCACAAGCTCTTGTGAGGTTGATTCCTTGTCAGGTTTGTTGTAATTCGATAACATTTTTCGTATTCTCCGATAATGCTCACAACAAACCTCACAACAAATTGTTAGATTATTATCACTTCAATTTTGTGGGATCTGAGAACGAAAAGTAATATCTACAACATTAATTGAATAAAGGAAAACAAATTTATAAAGAAAATATGCGAAATTTTGACACTGAAATGTTTTAGAAACGAAGAAAATTAAATATTAACGACATTTGTCACTAATCAAAGTTTCCACATTTCTCAGTTTTTTTTTATACAAATATTAATTTTCCCCGAAAAGTTAATAAATATAGCGTAAAATGTCAGGTTTTGGTCTTTAAAGCCATCAGATACAAATATTGTCATTTGCGAGCGCTTATGACTGGTTTTCTATTTTGTGACTTGCTCCATAGGAGATCACAATTTTGATTGTTTTTGTGAGCCTCTCAACTTGTGATTGTGCTGCCAGAATACGAAAACCTCAAAAAATCAATTTCACCTCACGTTGTGAGGGTTTTGTGACTTGTGAGGTATCAGTGAGGTTTGCCAGAATCGGGCTGTTAATCTCAAAATCTTTACTCGAAAGGTAAAATGGCTTAGGTCGATTTTTTACATTTTTCGGGAGAGCAATTTTAAACTTAAACAAATTCGTGAAAAAAAAGACTACTTTGAGAAGAAGGCTGCAGAATTAAGAAGTTACTCCAAATGCAATGTTCTTACTTTCAATGAGTTAAGTCGTTGTAACAGAAGGAACAAACGGTTTTCCAGGGTAGGTAGAAACAAGGTGATTACACCAAACTGTAGCTAATTTTTTTCTCATTTCAAATATTTAAAAATACTGTTTCTGGCTTAAATCGACTTGAGCCACTTTACCTTTTGAGTAAAGAAATTAAGCCCTGTCTATATTAAAATTACATTTTAATGAAGAACTTATTACAATTAAGTTATAGTTGAATTGAAAAATAAATCTTACTCTGATTACATTATACGAATTTATTAAAACAACAACCAGTTCAATACGAGATCTGGATTAAGGTTTAACAAATTATAGCAAAGGATTACCTTTAACCCCTTCAAAATTGGTTTTAAATATATCAGTATTACGTATGAAACTAAATACATTATTTTGTCAGTTGGCTTAGCATTTATAATGTGGTTTCAATGGGGTACATAGTTTTTAAAGGAAAAAATAATATAAATTAGTTAAAAATTTAAAAAAATCATACAATGAGAATATTCTTATATATTACAAGTAAGTAATTATAAGTTTAAAGCATTCTTTTAAGGGCCAATATTTATTTGCTCTATTTCCTTTCAAGTTCTGGGGCGCAAAGATATTTTAAGTGGATTTAATTTCAAGACTGTATAGAGATTCCAGTTAATTGACTCAAAAATACAACTTTTCTCCTTATATGCAAAAAAGTAAGTACCGGACTCAATTATATATATTAAAATAATTAAGTATATATACCGGAGCTTTTCTTCATTTAAAGGGGTTTAGAAGAATATGTTAAAGGGAGTAGAGCGGCACTCTAAAGGATTAATTGCAAAGGGAATTTTATGCGGCCATGGAAATGAATCACTCACACCCAAGGCTTAGACATTATATTGTATGTATTGTCTAATAATATTTTAAACTAGTAGAACTTAGTTTTAAAAATTATATATTTGTTGTGAGAAAGTATATAATATAATATAATATAAAATATACCTAATTAAATTGTGTTTTATTTTAATATTCCACGGGTTAAAAAAAGCCAAAGAATTACAAAGTACCAAAGAAGGTACAAGAACTACATTTTAACAGTCAGTTTATTTATTTCGAACAAAAATGTATTGAAATACTATAACTTTCCGGTATATATAAATGTTTGAATTAAATATTTTCGGCATAGAAACCAGCCTTCAACCAATTTGTGGCCAAAAGCCATAACCGCCTAAGTTTTTTTTTCATACTTTTCAGGAGAGCAGATTAAAGTTTCAAATCATCACTTCAAATCAGGAATATTTGTTTCTAAGCTTATTTTTTTCGTTCGAAAAACTTCTGTTTAAAAAAAGATTATGGTCATCGTTCGGTCGGAGTCTTTTCCGACTGCTCCGTAGAAAGAACTACTGTCGCGCGGACAAGTAGGAAAATTCTGCGGATTGACTACTGTAAGCAAAGCGCGACGTTAGCTCGAAAAACGAGACGACGATAAAGCAACGAGAGAAATTAATGAAAAAGCTCTACTCCGATTGGAGTTGACAACGATAATGATTTAATTTTCTAGATTTGGTTTTCTTCTTACATGGTTTAGAACAAAAGAGTAATTTTTAGTACAGCAGAAAATATGCAAAAGATGGCCGACTTTTGTTTTGTGGCGCCAGATTTGAATTTTACAATTGGTATAATTATATAGTTAATTCATATTGCAAATACATTATATTAGAAGAAAGATTGATACATGGTAAGTAGATGACTATTTTACAAAATAAGGTAATTAATTTGGTTTTTTGAAACGTATGTGTGGGATGTGTTGAGACGGGGACGAGTTCCCCAACAGTCATAAAAAATTAAGTGGAACTAAATTTAAATGCTGAACACGATGGTGCCTATAACTGAATTTTGTCCTACCTCGAGTTAAGCGGTTATGGTTTGTGGCCACTGATAATAACAATTAAATATTATGTAATATTAATAAATTGCTATAGCACACATTATTCTAATTCAATAAATATTCTATTGATTCCTTGATTCAAAATTTTAAATTTTAATATTTTCTCGGCGTTGTCATGTATACAAATCAAAAAATATTAAAATTAGCGAAAAAACGAAGAAATTTTAACCGTGAATACGCTTATGACGTCGATATCATTGACAGAACCGTAACTGGTACATTTGAAAGTATCAGGACAAAAGTCGCAAAAATGTTTTTACGCGTGAATGACAGGGACAAAGGGCCACACAACATCGTAGAATCGAACAGAACGCCACGTTGGACAGCTACGACTTTGATGTAGTTTGGGACTTTGTCTACCTTGGCTCCGCTAATAACTCTGAAAATGTCATCACAGCTGAAATCAGCAAATATTCACTTTTGCCAATCGCTGTTACTTTGACCTTTTAAAAAAGCAATTGATAAGTAAGACCTTATCGAGAAACACTAAGGAAACTCTACATAGGACCGTCATGATCTCAGTACTGCTTTATGGCGCAGAAGCATGGACGTTAGTAAAGGCGGATAAATGTCTCTTTGGTCAAAATTCGTCGAGTGATTTTCGGTCCCGTTTGCGCTGACGGTATTAGCAGGAAAATATTTCACAGTGAGCAACTCGTATAGTAGTCTAAGATGGATAGTACATGTGGAGCGAATGGGCATCAACGCTCCGCTGTAGAGGAGGACCTCGCCTTAGGTGGCGCACCCAAGTGGAAGAGGACCTCAACTGAGGCACTTCCCCCTTCCCAAATTCATTGCCTTATTGAAGTTGTCCAAAAACTGCCTAAAACTGGCCGGCAGTAACAAAAGACAAACATTGAAAAGACTGACAGAATGAAAGAAGAGTCTTAAAAGCCCTCATCCACTAGTCCCTGGCCGTGATGTTTTCCACCCATAAAAATGCAAATTCATCCTCATTCGCTTACATCAATAAACCAGGATAACACCCAGCCGAATGAGTAATAAACTTGATTTTAACGATCAAAAGTGAGCGCAACAAAAAATCAAGTCAAAGTGTATTCATGCGGTGTATCTGCTTACATACGTAAATGTACCTGACACATTTAATCAATTCCCAGCGCATTTAACTGTAAAGTGGTCTTCAATCCCAAACCGACTGAGGACTGACCGCTCAGCAGACGATCAATACTGCCGCGAGGTACCCACTACACTATACGACGACGGCAACGACTACCAGGCGTAATATCAGACCGCGCATGTGAGTCATTGTAGATACTTTTGTTTTGTTTAAGTTTTATTAAGTGTTCAATGTTGTTGTTGCGAAGCAGTTGTATAAAAACTCGTTAAACGAGACACCGTTAGTTCGCCAAATGACATTGACCATAAAAATGGACGCGAGATTAAATCAGGTACCATACCCCTAAACAAATTTCGGGGATACAGAACATCCACTCGTATCTCGAGAATTCCGCTGAAACGTCGATATCGCGGTACTTGTTGGATGTTAATTAGCAGATACACCGCGAAGACCTTGTACCCCCTGGCGGCAAAGCATTGACCTCCGCGTAATTGATGCATCTCTAGTTTGAGATAGACTGATTCCGAAGCGGATACGTGTTGGATGATCGATTCCTTTATTGATGCAAACAGAGGGAACAAGCGACGTTGTGCGGCTTAGCAGTTGTGTGAGTGGACTATGGAATGATGTACGTAGATGGAATCTAGTCATGGAAATGAGGCTCGTCGCGGAATGTTGTTGCGACACAACTTTTCCAATGCCACACAGAAAAGTGTTAAGAATGTTTTGCTTTTCAAATAGAACGATTTTAACAGACAAATGCTATCGACCCAGAACCTGAAAGTGCCTCTGAGAACCACTCAACTCTACTTTCATACCCTGTTGTCCGTGACTTGTTACGAAGTTCCCTGTCGATCCTCATAAATTCCACCCGATTGACAAACAAACAAACAATCAAAACAAATGCATTTCCAATGAATAAATACACAACACACACGGTTACTTTACGGTAAATGTGGAAAAAAATACCCGACCCATGTCCACTGCATTTACACCCACAATAGTTTTTAGTTTTCTGCATTCTTCAAGTGGAGTGTATATAAATTTTATTTACAAGTCAATGACGCATTGATGCAATTTTCCTCACTCAGTTCGAGTTGGATTTTCAGTTTTTTCTTCACCCCAAACCAACGGCGGTTGGCTTCAATTGACAACAATGGGTCCGCATGCTGAAAGAGTGCCAAGCCAGACAAAGGAACATATCACATTCGGTGGTAGGTACAATTAAACTGCGCTTATCCGCCACTCGAAACCACCATCCACACTGCGATAGATATCTGGCAGTGGCAGAGCACGAGCCTCACTCTCTCGTATATCGTAAAACTGTGTGTTGCGAAAAAAACAATCGAATCCGAGTAGTTCCGAGATAGCTTGTTAGATAGATGGATTTATTTCAGATGAAACACCTCTGCCACCGATCCGCAGCGGTAGCTGAACAAAAATAGATATGGATAGCCCAATAAAATTGAAGCGAAATGCTAATTCGTATTCGTATTCGAATTCGCACTCGTGCTCGTGGTCGTGTTCGACACGAAAATGTTCGTGGGTAGTCTTCAGATGGTAGTAGGGCCAAAATGCTAATTGGTCATTAGTTCCAGCTTGCAATTTGTACCAGATTAACACTTGATCGGACTGCCGAAAGCGAGTTCAACGTCTCTCGCTTTGGTCTCTTCAAATGACAGCTCTAGTGGGACTAGGAGTAGTGTTGAATTAAGCGTAACCCATCATTGATTGATTGATCCTCGCTTTTCTTGTTTATCATCGGAGTGTAAATGTTTTGGCAATGCTGTCCGTCTGTGTAATTCTCTACCGCGTTACATTAAAGAATACAAAAAGTATTAAAAAAGTGATTAAAGGATCAGTTTTCAGTTAATGTGTAAATATTAACATTAAAAATTGTGTATTTTAAATTTGAAATTAAAAACATTGAATATTATTTTTCTTTTGCATGATGAGTAAACATTTTTTTTATTTTTTATTACAGGCGGCGTTTAGGAAGTGTTTCCCGTTTCAGATTGTCGTTAAAATGCTTGCTTTCACATCGCAGTGGAATATCAAATGTGATGCTTTTGTTCGCAGCTTTCTATTAGATACAAATTACAAAATTGTAAACTTATAAAGACTTTATTACTGTTTTTAAGCATTCACAAATAAATAAATAAATAAAAAAAGTTAATTTAGAATACCTACCAAAAAAAAAACCCGACTGACTGTAAAAAAAAAAAAAAAATTAAAAGACGTATACCTAACTAAATGACAATCGGAGACTATATACCTACACAGTCTAACAAATATATGTATGAGTATTGAGTACCCTCCGACTGCCAAATAGTTAGTTATAGGTAGGTAAATGCGTTTTTTAATTCTGTTTTTTTACAGTCAGTCTGGATTTTTAAATTAACTTTTTTTATTTTAATCTTTTTAGCCTTTGACACTCCGAGGAAGAATACGAATCTTATGACACCTCACTCTTCAAAATCCGTCAAGCCGTTTAGGCTACAAGGAGTCCCGTAGGAACGTACATAGGATACGCGCGAAACACATAACACTCCCTGTGTCCAGTCGGGAAAAAAAGGCAACTCACGAAAACAATATTGTTGAATTGTTAAGCGAAGAATATTGCTGTTTTTCAAAAACTGTAAGCTGGCTTTAACTATTATTTTCGATAACAAACACTCGTTTTTAAGTTTTCAAGAAAAGCCTAATTCTATAATTATAATCAAAAAATTAAATATTAGGGTTTATTTCAATTAACGCAAAACGCTTTTTTTTTTAGTAAACCTTGTTTTGAGTAGGTATTTTTCAAAAGCTTTGCGAACAGAGGGGAAATCTGTTGAATGGGTTTCATACAGTTCGCACTGCAACTCTTTTCTTTCGTTTTCAAGGGAATGTCGGAATCATTTTTCAGGAAAGCAGGTTTTTCGTAGTTTTTTCTCTGAGCTAGATCTTTATGTAAAAACATCCCAAGCAACATGAGCTCAGTGGGCAGTTGGCAAGGAAGGTCGAAGAAAAGACCCATCGATCTCAAAAGAACGCACTTTCAGCAAAGGAGCTTGATTTCCAAATGTTCAAGGTATTAAAAATATCAATCGGAAAAAGTGTACGACTCACCGAAGCTATTAAGTCCCCGGTGGACCTGTTGCCACCAATATCATGTTGAAGGTAATTTTTCATCATTCAAGATATTGCAACACGACTTAACACTGTTTCCGTGGTCCCTAAGAAGCAACGGACGTGCAGGTGCTATTGGATGAATAGGCTTCGTTTAGGGACGAACTGCAAAACTCTGCTCTACAACTAATCGGCAGAAGTCAGGGCCGTTTTTGACAGCTCAATGGTTTTCCCAGCGTGGAGGAATACTTTTCATTCTGTTCTCATGTGAGTTTTTTTTTTGTTAATTGGTCTTCCTAGTGGGAGCGAATTAAAAAAAAAAACACCCTTTCCTAGGTTTTTTAATTTGATTTGTCAGTACGTTTAGTCATATTTGGACAGCACAAGTCGTGCTACGCAACTTCCTTCTCTCTGAAAAGGTTACAAAAGACTCTATGCCAATCTTCTGTTAGTCTATTTCTCTTTGAAATGGCTTTAGAATCTGCATTCGATCTGATATCCATGCGCTGTCGAGCATTCATGTGTTCCTAGTACCATACAAAAGTTTTCGGACTAGGGTGCGTGGTACTTCCTATAAAACAGTCTTCATACAAAATGTCATACAAGCCACAGCTGCAAAATTTTGGTACATTAACTGAGCGGGGTGTAAAAGTGTGGGTGTAAATTGTGGGCAGTATTGTTTGGGGGCGTGGCAACTGCAAAACCTACAAATTTCGCAAAATGTAGGAGTGATTGGAAAACAGGGCGTGGTCCTTCCCACATGAAAGAAAAATATTCAAAACGCTATTTCTTAACGCTTGTGGGAGCTAGAATTGTAAAATGCTGTACATATCTTCCGACGAGTGCACTAAGACTGTAATAACAGCCATGAAGACTCCACTAAGTGCTATTGCCTCCGCAGGAGACATGAGCCCGAGAGATTTTACAAATATTTCTCAATCTTGAGCCTTCTTGAGAAAATATTTTTTAATATTTATTAAAAAGTAAAAATAATTTACAACAGCCCTACCTACAGGGGCTTTCGACTGAAATCTTGAGAGAAGATGTACCTCATTTGCTACGAAATAAACAACTCAATAATAGAAGTTTCCTGTGAGATTTCCATGACAGAGAACTGGGCCTTAATCACGTTTCAGATGACTGTCGTCGAAACGATGAAGCTCCAAAGTTAGTTTCAAGGCTTCATCCAGTTCATTCAGCATTCATAAAAATTCTCAACAAGAATACTGTTGCCTCTGTCTAAATCCACACAAAAATATTCAAATTTCATTCAAACTTACTCCACTCCTTCCAGACCATTTCACTTCACAGCTGTCGTTCAAAGTAGCATTGGCAATGGTACATGTAGCTGTCTGAAAAAAGTCCCGCAGATCGACATATTGCAAAATTCATATCGCTGGTCCACATATTTTATGCACCCAACAAGACCGTGTGCGGTGTGCCACTTCTTACACTTGCGCAACCCGCTCAACTTGACACCTATGCAATCGTTCAGTAATCTGCGCGTTGTCGTCACTTTCGATGCAATAAAATTTCGTTTGAAATGGACTTAACTGTTGGGTAACATCAGTCGTTGATCGTAAAAATCGTTGCATGATGTGAACGAGTAAACATTTTTTTGATATTTTATTACAGGCGGCGTTTAGGAAGTGTTTCCCGTTTCAGATTGTCGTTAAAATGCTTGCTTTCACATCGCAGTGGAATATCAAATGTGATGCTGGCTAATGAAGTCGGAAATATTTTCGTTTTCAGGTTTCAGCAAGTTTCAATGAAATTTTGATCAAACTTCTCTTGAACTTCCATAAAGAAAGCTCTATCGTTTTATCTGCTAAATCACTAAAAACTCGCCAACGTCATCTTAGAACATAAAAACGGTTTTTCTGAAGTTGGAATCATAACCAGTATTTGACGAGGGTTCTTGTGTATTATTTTTATTTATAATATGTATCTGCCCTTTTATTTCAAAACTTGCAGCCGAAGTCGTTATTGACAGACTGCTTTTTTTCAATTCGATTGAGAAGAAACGACAGAGAAATGAGTCTAACTTTAGGCGCAAGTTGCAAAAACGAATGTACCTATTTCGCCAACAAATTTATTTTGTATTTTTTGGGATTGCCCTTGATGATTTCGAATCGGTGGCAGCAGATTGAGAGGTATCCACCTGCACTTGAACATCTATCAACACTGACGCTTGTAGTCAACTGCTATACATATCAGAAATTGTGATTCTTGTTACACCCTTTAGTTGAAAAATGCGCACCTTAACTGGTGGTCCTAAAGAAGAAAAAGAAAAAAAAAGCGGCCAAGTGCGAGTCGGACTCGCCCATGAAGGGTTCCGACTCACACTTGGCCGCTTTTTTTATTTTTGTATTTGAGTTGATTGAATGAAAGGTAGGCTGAATTCCAAAATGTCAAAAAAGTGCGCATTGTGAATGCACACTGATTTTCTGATACCAGGTTATGAATGCTTTTGCGCTGCTTTGCATTTTTTATGCATTTTTTACTGCAAACCAAAGTAAAATTGGCAAATTGTTAAAAAATATATTAATTTACTTACTGCTCATGCCATCAATCAATTTTATTTGGGGGTTCAAATTGAAATGTCAAATGTCATTTGCATCATAATCATTACCGATGCTCTGTTTGCTTTTTTTTGCGCAGTTGATGAGTATACAATGCGTTTTAGAAAAGTATGCATTGCATCATAGTAATCCGTTTGCGTTTTACGCTTGATTAAGCAGTAATGCAGAAGTACTGCGTTTTGGAATTCAGCCGTAAATTGGTTTACGATTTATGACGTATTAAAAAAAACTAGATCTCGTTCAAACCAATTTTCGATGGAAGCTTGCATGGTATATTTTTTTTTAATTTGATCATTCTCTTATTTTAGAAGTTACAGGGGGGGGCACACATTTTACCACTTTGGAAGTGTCTCTCGCGCAAACTATTCAAAAAATGATATTAGAAACCTCAATTTTTGAAGACCTATCCATAGATACCCCACACGTATGGTTTTGATGAAAAAAAATGTTTGAGTTTCAGTTTTAAGTATGGGGAACCCCCAAAATTTATTGTTTTTTTTTTTCTATTTTTGTGTGAAAATCTTAATGCGGTTCACAGAATACATCTACTTACCAACAGTATAGTTCTTATAGTTTCGGAAAAAAGTGGCTGTGACACACGGATGGACAGACAGACATGACGAATCCATAAGGGTTCCGTTTATTGCCATTTGGCTACGGAACCCTAAAAAGTACACGCCCAAGAAATGTCCCTGCTGACTTACGCGCTCTGTCAGTGGTGCCATCTTGACTGCAATGGTACTCGATTACTTTGCGAATTTTTGTTTCATATTTTAAGTCACAACTTCCGTTCACAGTGTTATGACTTATACCTCAGTTAGAAGTTAGAAGCTTTCAAACCAAATCCATTTCAGATGGCATAAAAGTTCAGTAAAAAGTGCTCAAAAGATGACCAAACTTGTTGTGAATTTTCAAACATTTATCAGCTTTTTCTCTTTCAAAACAAATGAGTTGATGTAGAAAAACCTATTTTTCCGTCAGCTTTCTTACATTTTTATATCTACCGACGAACATAAAGTATAACTTCTTACAGACAAGGACCTAAAAGGTGAAACTGATTTGATTTGAATGTTGAATCTTTGTTTGTACATCGAGTCTATATTTCAAAAACAATCCCCAAAGAAGTGAAGCCATCTCCCTTCTTCTACTTATGTAACAACAATTCTTCAATTAAACTTGGCAAAAGTCATCAGCGCAATTTGCTCATTCATGTGCCGTTTGTTTTTAATTCCCAATCAATTACAGTCGCACAAACGTCGTCTTTGTTTGTTGTTTGCGCACAATCCAATCTTACGCAATCCACCAAATATTTGACAGGAATGCCCCGTACCTCCTTTTGTTTCGCACAGTTCTTTATTTATTTCCATTTCTTTCGCTTTACATATGCGAATGTGACCTACATTCGCATGTAAATTTAGGCATGTTGAATTTTCGATCAGAAAACCCACCAAATCGCAACGGAACATCACAAAGAACTGGTTCAGACAAATAAACGGACAGTCACCTTTTTTGTTCTTTATGCGGCCACTTACGTCTTGCAGGCGACCGCTCTGCTCTGACCGCACGGTTCATTGAAAAAATGCGGCCCATATGTAAATTTTCACAACAGATACATACATCACTCAAAAATATTACCCTTCAATGTGTCATATTACAGGTACTAGGTACTGGCACTGCAAGTCCTTTGTTGCACAGAGCCACTACAGCTACAGCCTGCATAGTGCACCGTGCACAAGACAAAGAAGCCTAATCGAACAAGCACTATGAATAAATCAATTTACTGATCATGTGGAAATACTCGTATGGTGGATATTTCTTTTTTAATTTTTGTTGGCAACATTCCTCAGCTGTCGCTTGTAACACGTGTTTGGTCTTCCGCACAAATCGCGCCGCCCACCCGCCGCTGTTGTGTGTGGAACAAAAAAAAATGTACATCAAATAGCCAACCTCTGATCAATCTGCACTTATTCACCTATGTAATGTATCTAATGCAATATTGAATGCATGAGGTTTGCTGCGGGCTGGACCAAAGAGAGAAAATGAGATATTCTCTGGTAGATCGTAAATACATTACACCTTCGCTCACCTCTGGCGGCGTACGACCGGCTTGACAAGAAACTCGCGCGACAAGCTTTGGTGCAAGCGTCGCTGTATCCAAACGACGTATAATGTCCACTGGTATAGCTGAACTGTATGTTTCTATGGGTATTCTAGCGTTATTTGAATTTTTTTTGTTTGTTTCACTTGAAATACCGGTAACAATCGCGTGCTGTCTGTTGAAACTGTGCAGACAAAGAATGGTGCACCGCCAACACTCCTTGTGTCCAATTGAAGGGGAGATACTTTTTTATGGTAACGTTTATTTAATAATTAGTCACTGAATACACTGGCAGAAAAATGTATGAACCATTTTAATACGTTTGATGGGCAGAGTAGTGGCTTTTGAATATTTTTATAAAGGGTTTCCCATTGGGACGGGTCGATGTTGCCAGTCCGTTTTTTGTGGCGCCTGTCTAATGTGTTTCTTTTTTTATTTAGTCACTGATGTTACGCGTCTTTGCAGCACGTTCAAATGACTAAAATTTATAATCAATATGAGTGTTCGTCAGTGCAAACATTTGGCGCGTTGCTCCCCTTTTTCGGCAAGCACGGCGGCCTTTGAAAGTCGACTCTCCAACGCCGTTTGGTGCTAATCGGCCAACACTCGTACGCAGCACTGCCATAACTGCAGATTTGTCTGCATTTTGCAGATTTTTAACCTGTCTGCAGAATTTTAGCAACCAGAAATGTCCAAAAATCTGCGCTTCAGATTTTTTCTGTATGTATTCGCAATAATATATTTTGTTCTTTTCAAAAAAAAAAAAATGTCGGCACACCTGCTTTTGCTTATGCTATCATTTTCGTATTCAGCTCTTTTTTTTCAAATAAAAAAAAATAACTTTGTGAACTTAGATCTTTTATAGAAATTTGCATTGCAGATTTTATTTTTTGTCATAATTGCAGATTTGTCCAAATGTGGCAACACTGCTCGTACGTCAAAGGAACACCAGATCGGCCGAGAATATTGCCGCGGTCCGTGACAGAGTACAGGAGAACCCGAGGCAGTTAATTCGTCACCGTGCACAAGAAGTCGGCCTTTCGCAGACTTCAAGTTGACGAATTTTTCGACGGGACTTGGGCCTACACGCGTATACAAGATCTAACTATGACCTGGGAGCTCAAAGTTCCTGGGCCTTACCAATAAACATTTAAAGTTTCGACTCGAAATTTTAATAGTTCACAGTGCGCCGCACTATAACAACAAATTTTAGTCTCGACTTTAAATTTCGAAAGCTCACAATTGCAAAATTTGTATGGAATATAAAGCCACTGGGAACTACTAAAATTTAGAGTCGGAACTAAAAATGTTTATTGGTAAGGCCCAGGAACTTTGAGCTCCCAGGTATACAAATTATGCAAAAGATTGGAGGGTCTAGTTATCTCTTGCAGATATACCATGAATAGGCCACCAAGATCGTGCGATTTGACCCCATTAGACTTTTTCTTGTAGCGTTTCCCGAAGTTGCAGGTTTAAGCTATTAAGCCGAAATAGACTGACTGATGTCACCAACCAATGCCAACGATTTATTTTATTTTTGCCGGATCTATGCAGCAGAGTCATTCAAAATTGCACCGCTCGGACTCCGTAAAAAGCCGCGGCGCACATTTAAACGAGTTTATATATTTTAAAGTTAACCCAACATGGGCCTTTGTTGATGCCTCACACACAGCTTGTTTTATTCGACTTCAACGTCGACCCGCTCTTGATGTAACTTCCGAAAATTAAAAAAAAAAAATAAGAGGAAGCTGCAAAAAGGTCTTATTGCCTAGAAAAAAAAAAAAAAAAACTAACTTCTTTCTAAGACTCTCGGTTTAACCATCATAATGGTAAGTGCTTTTCACACATCCCATTTTCTACGCGAATTAATTTGAGAGCCACTTAAGTCACAAACTGCATGGAATTCCATGTGTTCAAGTACTCTTTTTTGGTCTTAAATTTTTTATATTCTCTTGAAATACAGCGCCAAAGAGTACGACTTTGAATGAGAAATCAAAAACACAATCAAATTTTTAAAACAAACATCATTTTCACTCAGCCATTGCAATTTAAAATCTCACCTTCCGCAAGCGAAACTGCCGCCATTTGCATACATTTCTGCTGGCAAAACAAAATTCCGCAACGTGTGCATTTCCCGCACCACCTATCGGAAAATCTATCCAACTTCAATCGTCAGACACCCAAACATGATATAATTCGATAAAAGTGTGCCCCAGTTCCGGACGGACAACGCTGCCGGAACTCGCCTTTGCACTTTGGAATTCTTTGCAACTTTCAGTTTTCGGTTTTCCAACATTTTTTTTTGCAGTTTGTTATTTGTTTACATGGGGATTTGTTTTTATTACGTCGCTGACCAAATCGCGAAAACGGTCTTTCATAATTGAACGCAATTAGTTAACATAGCGGTACTCGCTTTCGATCGGATGTGAGACACATAATGGAACGGCGAACGGTTGAATGAATTAAATTTCGTCTCGATTTTTTGGCAGAGAGATAGGCTTTGTTCGCGTTGGAAACCATGACGGATAGTGCATACGCGGCACTCGTTGGTGGAATAATAAACACCCACGGTTACCCGTATGCTGCGGGTGTCGCTACTAGTCTGCTGGTAGGTATAGGTTGCTTTCTCTGGAGGGGGATCTCCAAAAGCGCACATAATCGACCACTTTGGGCCGCCAATCTTGATGGCAGAGAAATTAATCGTTTTATTCGATGTAACCTACACGCGGTTGGCATGGCATTTGAATTGCCCGATGATCAGCGAGAGGAGTTATCGATCGAGCAATCCACTTCCTTGTATGGCAGTTGGATGAGCGCTTTTTGTCTTAGGAAATTCCCAGTCTTTACGATTGAGTAGTCATAAAGAATTCGAGTGGCTCTTTAGGAGCTACAAGTATGATGTCAGATTTGCGGTTTCTTTTTGTGGATATGATTATTAGATTGGTGGAGCCATTAAGACGAATTAGAAGACAGGCTTTGAAATGGAAAAAAATTGAGAGACGCTGTGCTGCCGCTGAACCATTTGACCCTCATGACGGGCATTTCAAGACTTGGAAGTATTGTGGATGTGAATGGGATACTGGATGGCAAAATCTTCCGATAAGTATCAAGTTCGTCAATTAGCTGATTTTGGGGAAAAAAAGAATCACAACCGTCCTGCGACCAGGATATTGATTGTCAGTATTGTTCTTTAGGGGAATTTTTACACACATCCCTCTAGGTAAACTCTGTCAATTGAGCTCTTGGGATCCATTCGATCTCTTTACTCAAACTATGTACCTACAAGTAGCAGCTATATTCGGCTGAACTGCGATACTATTATTATTATTATTATTTATTTATACAAAGAAATATAGTACAGAGCTGCGATAAATCAATGAGCCCTACTTAAATCCTTTTTAAACCTTTACCTTGCGTTTAAATGTGGGTCACAGTGGATAACTTAAAATAAAAGAAGTTTTTTTGAGCTTCTAAAATTTCAACAGGACAGAAAAAATGATTTTAGTACCGCTTTCCACTGGGCGTTGGACTTCGTCAAAGCTTTGCCTTCTTTTCCTCTCATTTCATCTTCGGAGTGCCCAATCATCAGTGACTGTTGTGGGGACTTTCCGAATTGGTAGACCTGGAGATGAGTTACCGACCCTAGTAGAAGTTT
This sequence comes from Cheilosia variabilis, assembly GCA_951230905.1. Classification (NCBI taxonomy): domain Eukaryota; kingdom Metazoa; phylum Arthropoda; class Insecta; order Diptera; family Syrphidae; genus Cheilosia; species Cheilosia variabilis. The sequence goes on along the minus strand of OX579679.1, from coordinate 14,845,488 downwards.
TGATATTTAACCTCCTTTTGGTTTGACATTATAGTTGAGTTCAAAGGTCCTGACTCGAATGATGTGATATATTTAAAAGATCTTCTTTACTGCGACGAGCTAGAAGGTCCAACTGATGGAGCTGATGGAGCTCTTTTGAAGCACTCATTTCTGGTGCGAAGAGGTTGAATGGATAAGAAGGCGCAACAACCAAGCCTCTATATTGAAGACGACAAAGAAGACTGCACCACCCCCTCAACGACCAATGTTTAGGTCTCGACAACTATAAAAGCAGAAGAAAGGTAGGCTGCAGAGTTTTAGGTAGAGGCTCATCACAAATCAGGAGTCCGTAAGTTTGAGAAAAAAAGATAAGTCACTCGATCTTTCCAATGACTACAGGGTCTTTTGGGACCGAACATTTTTTGTAGCGCACACTCCAAAGGTCTGTAGGGTTGTATTAGGTCTGCGGTATTGAAGCTGGTTGTAAAAAAATCCTAAGTGATTCCCGTCTTAAAACGTTTGTTCAATGTGCTGGCTATGCAAGTGAAGTCTTAAGCTACGATTAAAGGTGTCATTTTTCGTGGCAAATTTTGACATGCAGACGTCACAAAAATTCGGCCATTCGGTGGCCGTGTCTTTCGTGAGAGTGCGCTGCGACAGCCCGTGTCACCAGACGCTTGACAGGTGACAAATTTAGGACAAATAATTATGTCATAATGACGTCGGGATGTCAAAATTTGACATGAGAAGTGGTGTGCAATCATAGCTTTATTGGAATATGCGCTGCAGTTTAAATATACCTCTTGGGATTATTGACAAGCGAGTTATCGAAGCTATTCTGAGTATTCCTGCGGAATTTATCAAGCAGAATCTATTCTGAGACTGAGTCTCAATCTGGTGTTGGGTGAACCTAACTTGGGGTGGATGCTAAGTTATCAGTCTTTGGGGTTTTTTTTTCCAAAGTGACTTAAATCGCATATACCTGCCGAAGAGATAAAATGAGGAAGACCAGAATACGTTAGGTCTGACGATGAGATAACGCTAAATGAATGCCCCACCCTTTGTTAAATGCTTCCAAGACGTGCCGTGGGGTTTGGGCCATCCGGCAGACATCCTCTGGGTAGGTGTAGTACGGAAATGCTTGGATCAAGTCCGACCAAATCTCCAAGCCCCATTGGAAAATTATATTTTCGCAATCAGTGCTCAACAAAAGTCTAACTCAAAATAGTTTTTCACCTTTACCTTATTTTTTTAGGTCACAATATGTGATTTTGTATGGGAAATTTCGCCATTGTGAATTTAAAAAAAATAGCCTAGACACAAAAAATTAAAATTAAAATTATTAGTAGCGCGCATTGTGCTTGGACATATTTTAGCTACGAAATAAGTTTGGTATACCCGCCTCCATTTTGAGGATGTTCATCAGTTTTAACCGTTAACAATGGGTAAAGTGAAGGTCGTCCTTATGTAGGTAAAGCTATCGATTCCTCTGGTTCGACTTTATTTTTTATTTGGACATCGGTTCAAGTGTCGATGGGCTTAAATGCGGACCGCATGACGGAATGGCTCTATAAAGTTTACTGACCTCACGGAATGAATTGAAAATCACCAATTGCAAAATTTTGAGTTGCAATTTACGAATTATATATTTCTCGCAAATCACAACGAAGTTTTCATGGATTGACACAAAAATTGGTAATTTGACATTGAAAACGGCGGAGAATACAAAATTCTGTTTGTTGAAAATTACGATTAGAAGTATCAATTCGAGCTTTTTTATTTGTAGTGATTTGCGAGATTGTTTGGCGCAATTTACCACTCCACTAGGTCAATTTCTCAAACACCACTTCACAATCTAAAATTGCAAAAAATATTTGGTGATTTACCAACACATGTGAATTGAAATCATAAATTGACGTAGAGAAATCGTGCACATTGCGTGTCGGTGCAGAGACATGCTTTGCTTAAAGCAGTCGAGTTTAAGTTCTTTAAGTATAACTAATTCGTATTGATAGGTTGTGTACTTCTAATTATAAAGCATTCTGGAATATATTTTGTAAGTACCTATTGAATAATTCCAAAAACACCGAAGTATGCATATAAATCTGTATTTTTTTCAGAATGTACATCAAAGAAGTATAAATTGGAATCTATTCTAAAATATGTAATTGAGAATAATTTTAAAGGTTCGCATCAATGTCAAGTTCATCTAAATATTTTGTTTGTGTTTTAAATTTCAGCATAGACCAAAAAACCATTCCAGACAAATCCCCTTGTCTCCGGACGATATGGCGCCGTAGGAGGAAAAATTATTATAAAATATAACCCTAAATAGGTATTCGAAAACTATGAATTTTGATTTGTAAATCACAAGATATAAATTGCAAATTGATTATAAAGTTTTCTAATTTCACGACCAAACATTTTCAATTTAATCAAATCGCTACTCAAGAAACGTAAATTGCAAAATACGAATTGTCAATATCTTCACTTCGTACAATTTCTAGAATTGCCAGTAAAATTAGTGAATTAGTAAATCCGTAGCTAAGCTCTAAAACAAGCTCTAAGACAAACTTTTCGTGATTCTGCGCTTATTTTTCTTGATTTGATCTTAAAATTCTTTCCGTGCTCAGAACAATTTCATCATATGAGGCAGCAGCGTTCTAAGAAGGCTTTGGAGTAGGTTTCTAGGTCCTGCACAGACTTTATTGAGTGTGTCCCGTCAAAAGCTTCAGGAAGAAGATGACTTTTGTATATTGTCCTTAATTTTATTTTGAGCTCCTTGAGCTTTTATCTGTGGACTCCTAAGCCCCATATTCTTCGAATGGCCCGTTCGTAACCACAAAAAAGACCCATGTAGAGATTTATCCCAAAACCTAAGGCTGACCATCAGTTTACAAGTAAAATAAGACTGTGGGAAGTATCTATTACCCCAGAACCCGAAGTCAGCCGATGCCACAGCGAAACATCACATAAATAAGAGCTATCCGATTATGGGAGTACCTACGTCTCCAAAATGATTGCGATTACAACTTAAAAGTAGACAAAAGAAAAGCGCTGACCGCTCCCAAATAAAGCAGCGCCCTTCTCAGGGCATTATCTCTGTCAAAACTCGTCCCATTGTCTGTGCCACTCTAAATTCATCGATTCTAATCAATTTTCATAGAAAATTAACATAAAATCTGAATAATCTCCACCCAAACGCAAGCCATCAATTTCCACGCGAGAGATCTCACTTAACGTGGGAGGGGAGGGAAAAGAAAGCCAAGTCAATCAATAAAATCATTTGTCTTCCATGCGGACAACAATGTATCAGATGCTCGCAGCGCCCCCCACCGCACCGAAAGAAGCCTCTCCTCATAACTTGGACAAAGCCTCTAAAGACGCTCAGGTTACTGCGCGCTACATCTGATGTTTGCGACCCAATTTTTGCCGACACGGCACCCAGGCATTCGGCCCGTATCCATCCAAGGCATCACCATCTCGCGCTCAGCTGTTTGTTATGTGTTTTCCACATGCTCAGATCAGCTCTGACGAACGAGCGATTAAATGCAACATTGTGCTACCGCGAGACCGCACTAATCGCGCATACAATTCGAGGTTTGTTGCGGTCCTCGTGTGTCGGCGTGTTGATTATTTGTTTCAGCACAGATACTCGGAGATTGTTTGGGACGACTACACCGATCATGTGGTCCACATTCGAGGCACCGGCCGGTCCCGTAGACCGAGTTATGATCCATCTAACGTGGGCTACGGTAAATAAGTCACTAAATCGGGCTCACGTCCAAGAGATTTGTGCAGCTCGCTGCCTCTTCGTGTTGCATGCAATCGAAATTGAATAGCAGCGGATTGTTGGGATCTCCATCTTCTTCCGGTGCGCGGTTGCAGCTTACATACAAATGTCGCTCTCGTGCGCTAGAGAGACGTAACACACAGACACTGACACGGTTCGTATTGCCGCGTATCCATAGTGGACTGAATGGTAGACGACGGGTAGCTAAGTGGCATGTTGCCAGTCACTGCAGCCCGGCTACTGTCGTCGTGGTGCAGCAGTGAGATTACGCCTGAGCGTCGCGTCGTCGTCGTCGTCGTCGTCGTAGTCGTAGTCGTCGTCCGTCCGACTTCGACTTCGACTTCGACTTCGTCTATGGCAGCTGAACTCGTGTAATTACAAGTTAAACTAACGGTTAAGTAATTAGATTCCATTTGTAATGGAGTATGGATGCTGCGGCTGGCTGCTGCTGCTGCTGCTCTTTACAGCTTTTTTTCGCTTGGTGCTGCCGTGTCGCAGCACTGTTGTCGTTGCTGCTGCTGGTGCTGTTTGTGTGTAGCTAGATTTATTGGTTGCAGCTCGTTTGGGTGGCGTTGCAGTCGTTTGGGGGCCAATTTGCATATTTGCATTTAAAGCCGCAGGATGAGATAGGTAGACTGGGCCGCAGCGCTTCCCCTCGCCCAGGGTCGATGATCTTTGACAGCGCGGTTTGACATATTGTCAGTGGGTCATGGGGGCTGCTGCATGTTGCGGATTTCATTGAAATTTATGTTAATGCCCGTACTTTGGGTATAGATATACCAAGTTTACTGAGCGATAAGGATGCCTGCGGTTTGCAGATGCCTGGCATTTGCACTGAAGATGCAGTAAATACATCATTCACTGACAGATTGATGTTTAATGGGGAAGAGGCTTTGGTTCCACTCTGTGTATCCGACTAACCGATGGTGAATGCCAAGCATAAAAGTTGCCATGACTTACTTGCGACGGTTTCGGAATTTCTTCACAAGTGGTTCGAGTTGGTCTCTTTTTTATGGGACCCGAGCTGGAGGTCAGGCGATGAAGAGAATTTGCTGTTTGCAAGTACCAGCAGATGGGTTCTTTGTGGGTGGTGGGTTTTGTATAACAGCAGTCTTAGATCGGTTGGTGGGGGCATCAGAGTCGGTGTAAGACCTATAGAAAGCCGCCTTTTTGCAACTCATCAGATTTGTCAAACCAAAAAAAGGGGTTGACTCTTCTTAAGCAGAACTACGTTGATGTTGTCTGCCAGAAAACTTCTGCGTTCAAGTCTTAAAGAAGGGCAAGCCTACTGACTTTTTCAAAACTTTTATTAAACGACAAGTTTGGCTAACTCCATACGGTAACGCAAATGTCACATAAATAAAACCATTGTGATTGTTTGAATTTTGAATGTGAAATACAGTAAAATATTTTTCTATATTTTAGAAAATATTTTTTTTAAATTGGCAGCACTTTCTGTTTGCGTTTGTCATTCCACAATAGACTTACGATACACGGCCCCTGTTCGAAAACTACTCAAAAAGTAGAAACTAGTGGATGCTTTTTTGGAGGTCTGGCCTTTCGACTTGGCCACACATTTTTCCAGCGACAATGAATTCGACAGTTGACACCCGACTTTGTTTTGCCAATTGACTAAAGGTAGATATATGTTTGCAATTTCACCAGAGCCAAACGATACAGGGGCCCAACCGACTTCACGGTGCTGAAAAATGTCATCAAACCGTTGAACCCGTCAAAGTCACTGTTTTTATGAAACCTTTTTCGACAAAGTTTTTCAGGTTATGTTATCGTATATGTAACTAAGGAATTTCGTTCTAAAAAGGGTCTTAAGGGTCCTTGATAAATCGCAGAATGCATAACTCAAACGATCAGTCAGATATTTTTTATTTTGAGCGTTAGTGAAACGATCCGATTATTCGGACTGAAATTGAGTGCTAATTTTATCAAGAATTTTTCCTTAACTTGAGGAAATAAGCTTCCATTTAACCAATTTGTCAATTTTTAAACGTAATCCAACTGACGGGAATGAGGCAGATTTCAGCGAGTACGATACGATTTATAAAATGTAAATTTATAACATTGCCAAAAAAAAAGCCAATCCGTGGACGGTGGGACTCCCAATTCTACTCAAAAGAATTAGATTGACTTACCTACAATAATGTGGCGTTTTCATTTCCATTCTTACTGAAACAGAAGAGGATCAGCCGGTTGAGCCCCCTATTTTGGGTGGAGTACCATTTAAAATCAAAGAAATATAAATAATTCAAATAGATATGCCCTTTGCTCCTTTGGAATACTAAAACGGTGAATAAAAACGCTGTTTATCATGGAGAACCAAAATTGAGAAACTCGGTTGAGCCCCAAAATTAGTTCTGAATATTTGAATTGATTTCCTATGACAGAGTGATGTCAAAAATGAGTGAGTTTCCTTTTCAAGACAGTTTTGGATCTCCATTCCTGTAAAAACGAAACGCCTGTCAGCCGGTTGAGCCCCCCAATCGGTTCTGAAGATTTTAATTGATTTCCTAAATAGAGTGAGGGAAAAAATTAGTGAGTTTCATTTTCAAGACAGTTTTGTATCCCTATTCCTGTAAAAACGAAACGCTGTCAGCCGGTTGAGCCCCCCAATCGGTTCTGAAGATTTAAAATTGATTTGCTATCATAGAGCGATGTCAAAAATTAGTGAGTTTCCCCATCAAGACAGTTTTGTATCGTTCTGAAACATTACAATTACATTTGCTGCAATATAATGACATAAGGTAAGAACGATCGCTTAAGACGTTTTCTGTTATATGTAGGAAGGGCTCGTTGTATAATGCTTTCACATGCCACAAGTGACCAGTGACCAGTGACCAATGACCACTCATGCGACATAAACCACATACCTGCGATTACGTCAACTCTCTTTATGGATGTCCAAATTATTATTTAACTCACCTGAAACGAAAGAAACGAACAAGAAATTAAAACAACATCACATCAAGTGCAAGAATAAGCTTAAAAGCAAAAATAATATTAGCTAACGCAGACTTGTGCGCATGACCTTACAATAAAACCTGAGCGATCTTTAACTTTTAACATTAAACAAAACAAAAAAGTAAAAAATTAGCCTGCTCACACAAGTTGCCAACGCAATCAGACATAAGACCGCGTGCCGTACATACTCGAGAAAGGTCAGAAAGGTTTTTTTTTTTCCCATAAAATGTAAATTACTATACCCAAAACGATGAGCCAGATGAACACATTGCCCGCATCCGTGTGGACCGCAAAGGTTAAGCCAATGCACTCCACAATTCACTGACATTAGCCATATAAGCTAATTGGATTTAAACCGCGACTGCATGTGACATGGCACACACGACACGACACACAAAAGTCGTGTCGCAAACAAACAATTTAATCTGCACGCGGGTGCTTGTGGTAGTGGTAGGCTACTTGACCGGCAAGAATTTACGTGGGCTGCGGCAAAATAGCTCATACAAAACTTCACACTCCAGGTGACCCACATTCGGACTGAAATCAGTCCACAAACTGGTAGGCAGCCTTCTTAAATGCTGTAAGCCGCTCACTCTGAACGCCGCTAATAAGCTGTAAGTGTTTGTTGGCCGGCTCAGGCGATAGCCAGTTTGAAGGCCGACCAGAGAAAAGAAATTGTAACAGAACATGTCGGCATCAACAGACACTCTTTTGGCGGTTTGTTTGCCATTTCAGTTAGAGTAGGTGCGTTCCGTTTCGGATACACGCCGCAAAGGTTCTAGAAGAGGCGACTTTTCAAAACCAATTAGATGGCGCGATTTCAGTAATACCCCAACCGACAGTTAAACAGCCGAAAAGAGAGAACCTTTGTATCTTTTGTTAGATAACGCAACATTCGCTTTGATTTTCTGACCCAAATATCTGACTTAAGTACGAAGTAAACACGCAGCCATCTTTCCGCAAACAGAGATTCGATAACACGTATTACGTACCGAATGTGAAAGAAGACCCGCCAAACAAGAGGCGAGCGCCTCTAAACTCTAAACGGGGAAGCTATAGGTAATTAATAACATTATTCACCTCGTTATTTTGCGACCAAGTGTACGAGTACTCGACGAGTGTTATTGGCGTTTTCTCTTGTGCCTCCCCGTTCGTCCGTCCGTCCGGTACACAAAAGTATCTCTGATGAGAGGCGAAATGCAATCTGTATCGGGACAGCGGATTGCAATTTGAGTAAAATGAAACTTTATTTTTTTATTCGCATATACCTACAGTCTGTTTGTGAGCAAAGCGGTAGCTATATGTGTGTAGCTCGTGTGTGTACCCGCATTCGTATCTATGAATAGAACTCAATGGTCTTCAAGATGTTCTACTTCACAGATTGATGAAGATGATGATGATAGAAAGCCTCCGCATGCGGATAACCCATTCGGTTAACCTGAGACATTTTTCTGCTGACATATTGAAACTTGAATTATGAGATAATCGGAACGTTTATTGAAGGAAAGCAAACGATCACGTGTTTGTGTGTGTGCATGTGGCAGATGTGAAGTTCAGTGATTTGCTATGGATAACCTGATTCCCATGGGAAAATAGTTATCGATATCAGAGACGTTTTGGTTAGTCGATGTCGATGTGTGTAGTTAGTTGGTTGTGGGTTAATGGAGTTTGTTTTCCAGCACAAAGTGGAGCAGTCCTTCCTGCGTTTTAAATTGGATGATGTTGGATTTTCTCTGTGACGCACTGTGGCTGGCTAAAGCGATGTAGATAGATAGACGGAAGCAGTAGCAGGATCAGCTACTCGGTGAGAAGTGGCACAAAGGTGAGCTGGGGGGAAATTGTTGGGAGCGCCATTTTCAAATCAACTTCTTTTTGTGTGGCGGAGGTATGGGAAAAAGTAGATAATAAAATTCGTATGGGCCCTTATGTTGGGCGCCATTTGTGTTGGATTTCACAAAATGCACCTGCTGAGTTTTGGAAACAGGCAGAATAGGTAATGTACGATAGGAGAATGCTGGGTTTTTGTTTTATTTCAGCTGCAAATAAAATTCGTATGGGCCTCATGTTGGGCGCCATCTGTGGTCAGAGTTGGATTTCACAAAATCCGCCTGCTGAGTTTCGGAAACAGGTAGAATAGGTAATGTGACGTAAATTACTTTGCGTGTTTGGAAAACAGATATATAAGAGAAATTATAGCTTCACATTGAAGACGGTTCCGCGATCGGGCAACTCGAGTGTTTGACTTACTTGCCAACCAAAAGCGAAGTATAACTTACAGTTTGAAAGGATATAAGAGGAATGTCAAGTCGGTGTTCGAAAGCAATTTAGATTTATTGTCCCCTTTGAGAGGAAATTTTTACAAAAATTTGTGTGTGCTATTTTTACTTACTTAAGCCAAGTTTCAAAGCCCTAACCTAAGCACCGCGTATGCTACAGTGTTTGTCAATAGTTTGTAATTGGAAGTATAAACACTGGCAGGAGCCTGATTTTGAATCGTCAGATAGTTGACAGTCTTCCCTACCGGTTCTCAAAGATTTTCTAAGTTTATCTTTCTTCGAATTTAAATGCGATCACAATTGTTGTGTATATGGCATTTGAAAAGCCAGAAGTGGCAATGAAAAATTAACGCTTGGCTTTCACTTTAAAAGTTCTGTTGGGAAATTGCGGTCGAATTGGATATCGCAATCGATTTCGTCAAACGATTCTCGTACGACTTCCGATCGAGTATTTTCGTCGATTAATTTATTGATTAGAAGGCAGTTGATTTGGCTTTTCGTCTACAAATACAGAAGGAAGTTCATTTGGCTTTTCGTCTCCCATGTGAATGAAAATGCTGTCAATATCACTTTCCATTTCCGTTTGTTTCTGCTCATCGATTACTGTTCATCAGAAGGCATCAGTGAGTAGATCCTCAAAGAACTAAAGAGGTATAGATGATCACTGAGCTAAAATAAGTATACCCGGTTGAACCCCATAAGCGGTCCGGAAACTTTTATTTCTTCACAGAAATATATATTGTAAGGTTGTAAGAATTTGTGCGTTTTTTACCATGTAGTAGTTAATGTTTCTAATCTTGTCGAAAATGATTACGAGGTTGAACCCCCAAAAATGTCGTAACACCAAGAAAATGTAAATAGTTCAAATGAAATGCCCTTGAATACTTTTGCAATTTTTTATAAAGACATATGGTTTTATCAATTCTTACGGAACTAAAACCTTGCCGGTTGAACCCCCGAAAACGCTCCTAGACCTTGTATTTATTCACAATTATGTATTGACGGTTCTTCAGAAATATGTCTATCTAACATGAAGACGCTTCCTTTTCTAATCCAATTGGAAAAGAACAATATTTTCCGGTTGAACCCCCAAACTTAGTGTTATCGATCAAGAAAGAATCCAGTAAATATTGAGACAAATATTCTTTGTTCGTTGTTGTTGCCTCCACTCTCTTCGAACAACAATCCGGCCACTTGGCTGAGCCCCCAAATGGATTCTGAAGAATTACAATAATTTGCAAATAATCTATTGATGGTTAAGTAGAATAAATGCCAATAACAAATTCACATTGAAACCGGTTGAACCACCAAATCGATTCTAAAAGATTTTTGTGATTATTCGTCTTGGCCCCTCTTCGATTCAACGAGACAAGGTTAACCGATTTCGGGTGTAGAACTTTTGAATTAAGAAGTCCTTCAACCGAAAGCAAATAAATGGAAAAAATGCCCTTTGTTACTACCCCACAAAGCACACTGGAATCACAATAAATCGCCTTTGAACTGCATGCCTCGTCAGGTCCTTTTTTAAATAAATTGCATGCACACTGTTATTACTCTTCAAGAAATCACCAACAAGAGGTAGAAAAAAAAAAATTTAACGAGTTAAATTTACCCAGAATGCAGCGCACAGAATACCCAAAGAATCAAGACTCCACAGGGATCTGGACCATATCCCCCCAAAAGAAGAAAAGGCGAAAATATATAACAAACAGATTTTTGTTTGCTTCTTTAACAAAGTCTCTCCCTTGCAAGCGAACAAGAAAACAAACAAAAAACGCAGCAGTCATCAAAAGCCCCTAAGGGGGTAGTTATACTTCGAATAACTGAACGACTCTTGTGGCATGGAATTGACTCCTTCGCCCTGCCGCGCCAGAGGGCTTTTGTGAGAGCGATTTTGCTGGCTCTTTGTGGGCGGCCTGGCCTCTTCACAACATTTCAACAAATTGAAAAATCCTTCAAGACTCCAGTATTCAGTGAGCCTTGTCCACCACCCCTCTCGCACTCGTGCCTCTGTGATTATAATTATTATTTCAGATTTTGAAACCAAGACCACTGCGCAGCATATAAAGAGTCAACAAATGAATGGGTGGTACCCCCATCATGGGAATTTGTAATTACATCCTTAGGGATCCTGTGTGATTTCGTTTTTGTTGAAATTCCACAAACAAGATGCCCCCCCGTAATAAATTGAAAAGAATTCGAATTCGAATTGGATTCGGAATCGTTTGTGGCGCACACAAAACTGCGGTTTCCTTGGCTTTTTTGCTAAACAGTTTTCCGCCGCTGGAGAAGAAAAGAGAGAAAAACGAAAAACAGGAGAAAAATCTCATTATAGGGACGTCGGACGCTGCACTGGTGAATTGTGCAAACTTCTATTAATAAATGGCGCTGATGATACCTCAAGGTCTCTTTGGGGGCTAAAAATAGCACAGAGACATATATTTAGCTGAACATTGTCGGCTGGATGCCGGAGACGGGCGTGTTGCTGCAGTTGTCTTTGGCCACCTTAAGCTGCGTTGCTGCGTTGACGATGACGACGACCACGACCACAACGACGAGGATGAGAAATCGCTTACGATTGCTCGTGTGTCTCTGGTTGCGTTGGTTTATTTGTTTTGTTGTTCATTTGCTGGCTTTAATGGTGAATTCTGTCAAATTATGCGTTGGCTAGACATGTCTAGTGGGTTTCTAGTATCTGATAACTACCTCCTGAAGTGCCTGTAAATTATATATATAGTTTCTTCAACTGATGTCTGTTTTGTTAAATGTTAAGCGATTATCTGGGTGGAATTATCTGTCATTCCGGCCAGATGATAATAATTTATTACAATTTTAAATTTATTGCTATTTATTTACCTAATGTGATCGTGATGTTGATGCGGAATATTGCGGCAGGATCTTCTCCTTGCCGCTCATGGGGGGCTGCGGTCTGTACTTGTACAATTTCTGTGTGGCAATTGGATAAAGGGGTCACGCATAAATGGATCATGCGGGCTGAAAGCGGTGCCAAATTAAATCGCATTTCTTTGGAGGACCGATAGAGGATTAGAAACTTTATTCAAGTATCCCCAATTTTCATGCCAACGATGTCTTTTCTTCCGTTGACCCTGTTGATGACAGCTATATGGTCGCAGTTGACTCTGCGTGGTTACAGGAGTCATGTTTAAGGATGCATCTTTTCAGGGCTGTCGTCATCAGTGAGTTGGTGCTTTTACCAACATTTACTCGTGCGGAATTTCCTAGTCAACATACTATAGCCCACTGGTTTCCATTAGACCTGGGCCCGGTCCTGGCCCTTCAAGAAGATCAACTGAAATATTGGTAAAGGCCCAAAAACGACAAACGTCATACAGACTCGTGATACCCCCACTGCAGCAGATGGAAAGGAAAACGGAAGGAATCTTAAATCCAGTCAATCCTCATACAAGTCGATGCTATACAGCCAGATGAAGGTATGGAAGAACCGAGACGGAGAACCGCGAAAAAATCAGTCAACGAAATGAACTCGGCCAGCCATTCGTTGGAAGAAAGCAGATCCTCAACCTCCCTAATGAAATCGCTGAAATAATTCATGGCAGTCACTCCAAGAAATCAACTGGACCGGAGAAAATCCTAAACTTCCCTTTAAAATAAGCTTCCGCAGTCCATCATGATCCTGCTGGCTACAGTGATGAAGAACAGTTTTTAGTTTTCTTCACTCCAAGTTTTCTTTGCCAATCACGAAAGAAAGTGTGTCAGAGGTGGTCAAAGGTTCGAAGCTAGGACAACTGACTTTCAACTTTACATCCGACCAGCGTCAGCTCGAGAATAGAACCAACTGCCTTTTCGGTGATGACTTCGCCACATTTTGCAGCTCGATGTACCCGACTTTTTCGTAAAAATGTCTACCAAGATCAAATGCGGATCTTGGTAGACATTTTTGGTGGCAAAAACTCTCAAATTGAGTTATTTTGACTTTAATCGACAGTGAAAACTGCGAGTTGTCCCGCGTTCCGTCCCTCGGTCGGTAGGTGGTATCACTTACCTCACAGAGCTACTATATACCCAACTGCTCCGATTGGAGTCGCGCTTTGCGATTTGGCCGACTTTTTACCTCGAGATCTATAATCGATGTCGGATTCTGCACGAGAGACGGGACCCAGGTTCGATATCTCCTCAACACGGACTCGTGTTCAATATATGGCCCGCTTTATTCCCTCACGTTCGCTGTTGCGATCGGTAAGGGACCTACTACCGTGCGGAATGACTCGCTCCCTCCCACCAGGGAAGGTGGCTAAATTTCTGATCTCCGACTTCGAGACCTATGTCCACCGTTGGGCTTGAACTTGGTCCAGTTCAGGAGAGGTATACAGCTACAGCGATTTAACAGTTGTTAAGGTGGTCTCAAGTGGCAGTTATAAGAGTTTTTGAAATTGGACCGGTCTGCATTTCTTTGGGAAAACTCCGGATGCGACGAGGTTACGCCTCAGCCTTGAATAGAAAGCACATCACAGTCACCTCAGCCTATTTTAAGCAGTTCTGTAACGTATACCAGGGAGGCCAACTCAGGAGCAGCGTGGCCAAAATGATACAAGTGTAACAAAAGAGTTACACTTTTTAATTATCTTATATAATTTTGTTACAATGTTACTTTTTTCGCTTTGCACACTCTTTCCCATTAAAATCATTTTTTTGTTTTTCTCGTTAAAAAATATTGAAAAGTTGAACTGGCAGCAGTTTTTTCTTTCGAACAAACTTCTGTCAAGTTTACACAAACTGCGAGTGGGAATGGGAGGGAACGAGAAAATACAATAATATTTTTCTGTCTCGCAGCGTCGCCGTTGACAATGCTCTGCATCTCGTGGTAAATAAAGTTTGTGAAATAGAAATTGAAATCTAGATTTTTTTGAGTTGAAAAACGAAAAAAAATTTCAGTTTGTTACATTTTTTCTCCATTTGTTACACTTTTTGAAAAATGTTGTTACACTTTAAATAAAAAAAAAGCTGTGGCAACATTGCTCAGAAGTGGTAGATACCTACCCACAGCTTTGAAAGGAAATATCTGAACCAAATCAGTCTGACCCCCCTTATACTATATTTTCCGATTTTCGTCTGACTCATGATTTGTTTACGAATATCACGTATCACATGCTTCCCAACCAATTTGTCCTCTTCGCAAACACAAATCCAATATAGCGAAAACGAACTTGTTGATTGAAGGCGTTAACCTCTGCCACAGATAAAATGTCAGCTCCCACAAAATGTAGGGCTTAGCAAACTGACTGTGCACCTTTCACCTAGGTAAATATGATTCACAGTCAGTATCTATAGCACGCAGCCGGTCGCCGAACGCCGACCAACCCCCACGAGGTGTTTATTTAATCGATGCTATAGATACAAGTTCCACTCCCAGAACCATTTAGGTCAAACCCATACAACAGCCAACCTTAAGTGTTCTAATTGAACAATCATCGTGCGCGCACACCAGATTCTACGATGAACGAGAGCCAAGGCGTGTGCATCGAAATTGTTATTAAATACTTGGAGAGAATTTCGCGTCAATTTTCTCACCGAATTATACAAATTATGTACAGCGAAAAAGGGAAAGAGGAAAGGCAAAAAGAAATTTCCATGCAAATTGTTTGGTCGTGCACTAATAAGCGGCACAATTTTCGGTAGCATGCGAGAGAAGTTATGCGCCACCGGAATCGGTTTCACACATTAATCACCGATATTTCGTTTTAAATGGGGACGGGTTCTCGAATGTAATTTGCACGAAGAGCGTGAAATACTGTAGAGGGTTTTAAAAGTGGATTTGTGTGACATGATTTCGACCTTAAAACGACAGTGCAAACTCAGAAGCCTCAAACCACCTTAATCGCAGTCCCTGCTGCATTAAATCAAACCATTCGCCGGCCTTGTGCACTCGTCCATTGTTTGTTCGCCAGCATCCCATCCGTAGACATTTTTACAAAGCGCGCAACCACCGAAAACCCGAAAGTACCCATACTTGGCGCACGAAGTTCTAGTTTTCATCTTTCCATGGCGGCCGAACTATATGCAACGAAGACTTGAATTATTCCGCAACAGTGCATACAACAGATACTTGTACGTTGTGCTGTGCATTATCCAAAATCATTTCACATAAAATTATGAAGACACACATGTGTGATGTGTGCAAGCCGCGCAGACAATGCGCTCTTCTGTTTTTTCTGTTTCTGGGAGGGGAAGGGGACCCCAACTCAATGAATATGTATGCTCTTGCTCTCTGCCGAGAAGAACAGCAGCGACATACTTGTCTTGTAATTTTGCACAGAAGAATGCGACAAACAGAAATATTTCACTGAAAGAACGTCCCTCTGTCCCCGAGGATGGTGCTTTTTTGCAAAGCACGGCACATTCCTTTGTGAAAAGTACTCGTGTTAATGACACATTAAATTCAAGCCCGACCATCATCCGAGTACCCTCATTTATGACAATAGAGTGCCATGGATCTGTGCACCATCTAATGCATGCTTTTGCAGATGACGATTGCATTTCATGTGTGGGCAAACTTACATAGCTGGCGGACAAGGTGTTGGATGCGACAGAGAGTGAAATAACTCCTGTGCAGTACAGCAGAAATAAAGTACCGCGGCACTGAGAGCTGTGCTGATGTGTGTAATGTAAGTTGAGTTGTAGAGGCCTTGACTCGAGAGTTTCACGTCCAAAAAGATTTATCGTCATCGTTTAGTGTTTCGTTGGTGATTCAGCTGAGTGGGGTATGGCTACTAGAACGAAATGGGGGCTTGAGAGGCGACACTGACGCCGTGCTAAGTGTTTCGATTAAAATGGAGCTAGTAGGTTTGGTAAGTTCAAACAAATTCTGGTTGCAAAGTGCAAAAGAGTGCAAAAAACAATTTAATAGTACCACCAACTTTTTGTTGATTTAACATAAATTGAGAAATATTTTGAGCATCACAGAGATTTTATAAATTGAAACCGTTCAATCGTTTTCGCCAAAACGAAAGTTTTGCTCCGTTTTACTTCGAAACCGACAGAATTTTCGTTCATTGTAAATGATTGGAACTAAACAGCCTTCTTATATTTATGAAAAACTACGGTCGGCATTCTGTAAGGCGAAACGTTCAAACGTTTTCGTGTGCACGAAGAAATTTGCTAGTGTAACATAGTGCAAAACGTCTGATCGTTTCGTTTCTTATATTTAGAATCTGACCATAAGGTTTTTGTAATTCATAATCGATCTCTGGCGGTCAATTTTGGTTCCACGAAAAAGTGAAATGAAAATGTTTTCACCCTTTCACCTTTTTTTTCACGTACTCATTTTCAAATGAATGTTTTTAGTGAGAGATTGGAAATTGAGAACCTGATATCGTACAACACAGTGTGCGATGTTAAATTCACCACGATATTTTCACTTATTGAACGAGAATCGCTTTTTAGTACTGAGTGAATCCAAAAAATAAGAGCAGTGTATGAAAGCGTTTATTCGATTTATTCGATTCACTCTTTCACAGAACCAGAATTGACCGCCTGAGCTTAATTGCTTCGCGTACTACGACTCCTTTTTTATTCATGTTTTTTGCCTGAAAAACTTGCTTCCTGTTGGTATTAGACGACTTTGTTTAGTGGGTGGTTTCGCTGATTCTCTCTTTGATTATTTGGCTGGCAATAATGGGATAAATGGATCGTAGGATTTAATTTGTAAAGATTTTTTTATTTTTTTTTATTTTTTCATAATTAATTTATTTATTTTAAATTTAAATTTTAGTTATATATTTATTTATTTATAATTTAATTATAGATACTTACTTGTAATCTTTTGTATATGGTTGCTTGTATAGTAAATAAATAGTGCTAAGTACTACTACTTTTCGGAAATATAAACCTTTTTGATTGTGATTTTCGTTTTTGTTTCCTCCTCGAAAACGAAAGAAGTTTTTGAAAACGAAAATTTTTCATTTACGTTTCTCATTTTACTTGGCATAACGACATTTGCGATTTTTACATTCAACCATAAATACCATATAAGCATGAAAAAGAAACTTACTTCTGCGAGCAGTAATCGTTTCCACTACCAATAAAATGACGATGCATTTCATGGCAAGCTTGCGTGAAAAAACTGCACATTCTAATTGAATAGCAAAAATACAACGCAACGTTTGCTAAGCGACAGAACCTTTGACTTTGCATTTCTTTTCGCCTTCCGAAATGCGAAAAAAATAATTTCGTTTCGTTTTCTAAGATGCGAAAGTTATTTTTGATTGGTGTTTTACAGAATTCCGCCCCAGATATTCACAGGACAAAGAAACACCCCCAATAAAATAGATATGAAAAACCACGAGTCAGATTCTGTAATGGCGAAAATGAAGAAAAAACTTTAAAAAATTCTACTACAGCTCAGTCGTAATCTCATCATGGGGTCAAAAATGTTCGTGTGCACGAATGATTTGTAAAAGTAAATCGTAAACGTTTGAACGTTTCGCTTTCAGAATGCGACTTCTGGCAATAGATAATGGTATAACGATGATCTTCGAGACGATATCGTTTTCGTAAGTTTTATAACCGTAATAAGCAATTTTCTTGAAGGCTTCTTTTCGATTATGGGCAGGTTCTATGGTCGTTCTTTTTTACAAATTTCAATGACGCTCTCAAACTAGTGACTTAAGACCTGCGTCAACGTTTTGTAAGACAATAAAATTCAAACGTTTTCGTGTGCACGAACAATTTACTTCTGTAATTTAGAGCAAATCAATTTTGCGCATGAAAACATTTCACCGTTTTCGCCTTTTAGAATCTGACCCCAGAGTTCCCCTTGTAAGTTGACACTTTTGAAAGTCTTTTATTTCGACGAAAATCCATTGAAAAGTTATGTAACTTGGACCCTGTCACAAATTCTTCACGCTAAATGGGTTTAACAGCGCGGCTGAAACGATCACCAAAAGTTACAAATATTAATTGAAAGGTAGGCAAGTCGCTTCTTCTTCGGTTCACTAGTTGTCGCAACCGGTCCGCATAGGTACCCTAAGGTCTAGCTTCCCATTACCATTTGTCTGTGAAGGCTGAACGGCTAAGTAAACAAGCTCTCTCACGTCAGTATTAGATACACTTGGATTGGTTTGTCAGATGCTCGTGAGCAGTGAGATGTAATTCGTGTTTTTCAAAACTCAAAAGCCCGCCTGCGTTATATTTTCGAGTATTTCAAAATGGAAACATGACGATAAAGCTGTTGGACACCGTTTGCAAATCGGAAAGTATGAAATGCCTTGAATTCATTGAATTCATTCCCAAAAATAACTTTCCGCCATCACAGAGTTTTGCTGATAGTTTCCAACTGAAAATTTAACGAAAACTGCTGCCTTTTCAGAGCTCTTTTCGGTTTAAAATCAGTTATTGTTGTGGTAGTTCTACTACCTTTTCGATGGCATATATTTAAATTGCTCAGTAGGTACATATCTCAAACTTTTGCCCAAAAAGTTGCACTTTCCCTATAAAAATCACAAAAAAAAAAACAAGATAAGTCTCTGACCATCCCAATGATAACCCACTTCAAACATCCAGTATACTACACCTCCGGTCCATAAATCCCCATCCCGTCTACTTTCTAATTCAAATGAAATTAAACCGATTCACAAATGCATTCCGTTCATATGGCAAGATTCTAATCGCAAATTGTCTACCACGAGCAGTCAGAAGGAAAAGTGAAATTTCGCCCTTCTCTTCTGCCGCGGCAAGGTGCCACTGGCCAAGAACAAGAACCCAATCTAGATTTGATAAACCAGATCTGTGCGTGTGTTGGTTGCTTTCGCTGTTCTTTTTCATAAGGCACCTCTGCATGCTTTGATATGAGTGGTACTCTTTATGCCCCTTTTAGCGACCTTGTTACTAATAACCTCATTTTCACACTCACTCCAGAGTCAGCATTATAATGCTCGATGAATTCTGTAGAATTGTTTTTTTTTTTTTTCAGCTTGTGATGTGATGTGTGCTGTGTTGCGCATGCACTATGACGTACGGATACTAATTAACAACACCAACAGAACATTAAACATAAAATGATGTTCGCAGCGAAATTTCTCTGAATTTCAACGAAAAGCATGGTTGGACCTATGCAGCATTTTACGAGTTGGACTAAGAACCAGAAATGGAAATGTGCGGTTCCACTTGGCAGAGTTGAAGTGTCTGGTTGTCAGCATTTTTATTCCCTTTTCACAAATTGAGTGAGATCATTATATGCATATTAGTTTGGAGTTTTCCTGGAAATGGAAATGGAGTTCGTTTTCGTTTCGTTATTGTGGGGTTACTTTTTTTACAATTTCGCTGCAAAGCTAACTGACATTGACATGGGGGGAAATGGTGGGATAGATCATTTCGGGAACTAAGTTGTGTCATAATTTTCATTCGCAACTTTATGATGAAAACTTTTCATTTGCACAAACATTTTTTTTCAAGTAACTATGAAAACGAAAGAAATTTTCGTTTCGGGCGTAGGGCGAAAACGAAACTGACATTTTTCATTTCCTTCGATCACTTCTACAGTATAAATTAACAAAAGTGTATATCTCAAACTACACTGATTCTTAAATGTTTGCCAACGAGAAGAAGAAAACGAAAGGAATTATATGAAAAATTCGCTTTCACGTGGTTTCTTTCGTTTTTTGAAATGCGAAAGAGGTTTTTTTTTTGGAGTAGGTATCTCATTCCAGAATTTTGGACTAAAAATAGTCTGCTGTTGGAGGAATTTCAACAAATGTCAAAACTAAACCCTAGGACAGCAAAACTGAAATTTTAAACGAATTTGAATCTATTTTTGGTAAAGTTATTTCGGAGGTTACCATAATGACGTTTGCTTTAAACTTCACCAGGAAACTATACTCTAAAGTGAAGGAGTTGCCTGCTTCAATAAATTTTGTAGAAGTTTGCAGATTAGAATCGAGGTGTTTTGTAAGAAGAATTTCAGGGGATATTTTGAAAATGTTTCCCTAAAATAAAGGACTGGGTTTTTTTTACAGAAATTAGTATATTTACTACACAAATTGAAAAGTAAAAAAAGGGAAAAAATAAATTCTAAGGAAAAAAAACAGGGTCACCGATTTTAACTGAAAGCGTCAACGCATTAGAGGAAGAACTCACCTAAAGCGAGGCGCACAAGGAGAAAGGAGCCTCAACCGGGGTCAGATTCTGTAAGGCGAAACGATCAAACGTTTTCGTGCGCACGAATGGTGTGCCCTATGTTACACAAGCAAATTTCTGCGTGCACACGAAAACCCACTTTTGTGTGCAAGACCAGGTTTGTTAGTCGAGGCTCACACCGGACTGTCACGTGATATAAGGGGATGTCATGTTTTCTTAGCATAGTATTTCCAGTGGTGAAAGGTTGCCTCCCAGAAAACACTTCTCAATGACCCACATACCGAAAGAGCTGTCACAAGCTTCTCATAATATCACGAAAACGTCAAAAAGTCATTTTCATCACAAATGCACGAAACTGGACTAAATTTCCTTTTAGAAATAAATATTTTTTTTAACATGAAACTTTCCGACCTAACGATGGCAGACTTCTCGGAAAGGATCCCTCAGCTGAAGAGTGAATTTGAAAATATGTCAGCCGTTGATTTATAGGCACTTATGGTTTCCCTTTCATATACACATGAGGAATCGTGAAAGTCGTTCAAGCCATTGCGTGTGGCAAGTACAAGGCTGTGCCACTTCATGCAACGAATTCCAAAAAACAGCCACCTTCTTCTTCAAACATGGCATCCTAAGAGCTGAGCACAGCATGTTACACATATACATGCTCTGTTCTCTGTGTCTGGTCCTTATCCTAATGGATCGGCCATATGTTGTATGCTTAGCGCATGCGTGCACCCCAGACACGGGATCCCATTGTCGGAGATCTTCTTCTCTCATGCTAGTGCATTTTTATTTCTCATTTTTTATTACAAAATGCTGCGCTCTCTTCCCTTGTGCGGTTGTGGTTTTTGCAATTCATACACTTCTGCCAGACATAATTATGCAGAATAGCGAGGATTATTACAAGCGAGGTACTTGTAATGGATAAGAGGTGCAAAAAGAGAAACAAAAGCATCCAACTTTCAAGTCAGCAGCCATCACACGACACACATATGGCTGTGGCTACTACAACGATGCTGATGGCGGTGGGGTTGTCGCGCTAGGGTTCTTCTCCATCTCCGTATAGCTGCGGCAAGATTCTATAGATATGCACAGCACACGCATGGAGGTACCGAGTACCGACTACCTGGGTTTTTCATGAGCAGCATAATTATTATGAGCATTGACAGCTGATGTCGTCTTGTCCAAGGTTATATGGCGGGCTTATGTTGGAATGGAAGTGGTGTGCGCTGGCCCGTTCTTATACCTTTATTTTTTGTCGTCTTCGTTTGGCTCTAGATATAACTTGGACTTAAGGGGCACACATACGCGCGATTTTGGAGTGCTGTAATATTAAATTACATCGGCAGGGGCACCTAATAGAGTGGCCAGGCCCCAGTGTGCGTGTATGGGTAGTATTGGGTTTCCATTATCATCAAGTTTTGTGTAAATTATGGGAATAAATAAAAACCGCTGCATTATGTATTTTTAAATGTGGGTAGATTACCACTAAGCAAGAGCTGCACATGGTGTGCCTATTCTATACGGCTGTGTGAATAATTTACGATGAAGCTTGCAGTTTTATTTTTTTCTTGAGTTTTTTTTTTCTGTGGCTATTAAGGTGGAAATTAATTGCGGATGGTGGGCGAGAAATTCGAACAACCAACAAGTTTGTCGTAGGTCAGTGAGGTTAGTAGATAATTTTTGTTGGCAACGTCAGCATGAGAATTTAAATCGCATTCGCTGGCAGTTTGGGGTTAGAATAATAACAGTTTTTCATTCTTCTCTCTGCGTTTGGTGGAATTTTTTTGTTAATTCTTCAGGGGATGTGTTATTCTTTATGAGGGATTCTACATCAGTCTCGTTTAAAAAACAAAATAACACTTTGAGCAATAAATAAATAGGATGAACACTATATGACAAATAAAATATGAAAAAACTCTAAAAAAGAACATTTTCAGACGCTCGGCGGTTTGTTTTACATCGACAAGTTGAATAAAAATACAGTTTTTCTAATAAATAAATAATTACGTAAAACAGTAAAACAACAGACAAGAAACTTGAATTCCAGTACCACACACTTTTTATAGCCATTTTACTAATCTTCACATTAAATATTAAAAATTAAATATTTTTTAAGTTACAATAGATAATCTAATACACTCAGAAAAAAAAAATTGTAAAGCCAACAATTTTCGTTGGTTAAAATGAGCCCAAATATCAAAATCTTTGATTTAAGACCGAATTGCTGGCAATGATGACTGTGATGAAATACTTGTGGAGAGTATATTATTCTTACGCTGAATACCTGATTCTCGAAAACTTAAAAACGTGTTCTTGTTAACAAAAATAATATTTGAGCCAAGAACTTTTAACTTACAATTTTTTAAAAATCTCAAAATTCTTCGCTTAACAATCTTGTTTTTTCTAAGTGTATGGGTAAATTCACAAAGTCAGTAATTTTTTCCCCCTAGTAGTTGCCAAATTTCCTTTTTCTTTAGTTTTTAAAGCCAATTGTACCCAAGTCGACTGCCTCTGAGAATGTCCGAGACTTCCTAGAGCCAGACTTCTGAGACCAATTTTTATAGACTTCTTAGACTTTATACTAAATATTTATTAGGTCACAATGGATAATTTAATGTGGGAAAATGCACAATAGTTGTGAACCGGTAAAATGGCGATAAAAATAATTATTATTACTGCGTGTTAAATATTCCAACCAATTTCGGCGCTTTTTTTCTATTCAGCTCCCTCCTTTCGTGACAGTGTTGCTGCATGTTCTGTTGGTAATAATTTTTCCCTCGATTAGTTGCAAAATTTTTTTTTCTGGTTTTAAAAGCCAATTGTACCCAAGTCGACTGCCTCTGAGAATGTCCGAGTTTTCCTAGAGTCAGACTTCTTCGACTTATTGTTATGGACTTCTTAGACTTCACGTTAAATACTTTTTAGGTCACAATAGATAATTTAATGTGGGAAAATTCACAATAATTGTGAGCTGGTAAAATGACGATACAAAAATTTATAAGTACTGTGCGCTTAATATTCAAGCTGACTTCTTCTGAGAATGTCCGAGACTTCCTAGAGCCAGACTTCTGAGACCAATTTTTATAGACTTCTTAGACTTACTTAGTCAAAGCCCTTGCTAAGTGGAAAAGCGTATTTATTGAGGTTCAAGACTACAGTGCATATAAGTAAGAAAGTAATACGGAAAAGTGAAGCCTCACAAACTTACAGACGCTTCTTTGACGAGCTATCTGAAGCTGTGGTATGAAAACTGCGCATAAACATGAATTGCCTGGCACCTCTACCTACCTAATCTTTTACAATTTAAACTTTAAGTCCCTACTTAGTTCTTGAAAATTCCAAACTTTCATTATTCTTATCATATCTTCTATAGAAAAAAAAAAGGTTGAGCTTCTTTCAACAAAACTTCGTTTTAAGAAAGTGGGCCAGCTCATACATTCCGCGGCCTACCTTTGCACACCATATGTCAATCAATTTGAGCCTTCGAATCGCCGAAAGTGAAACTTTCCATCAGCTACGGCTTCACATGTCATCCAATTCCAAGCTCAACCAACTCATTTAGATTTTAAAGAGTGAAACCGACCATTAGATAGACTTGCAGTCAGACTAAGATAGCCCTCTCCGAGCTCAATTTAATTCCACTTACGGCGCATTGTTGTACATCATCACTGATTAACAATAAATCTTCACCGACAATAAATCCAGCTACCACAGGCCGGTATTTTGTATCCGTGTTAAAGTCAGCTTCGAGCAATATAAAACTTTTCTGACAGCGAAACGAAATTTATGAAATATGACGAAATCGCATTTACATACACCGCACCTGATCATCGTGCCAGAAGAACGTAGTAAAATATGTTTTTTTTTTTTTTTTAAACAATTTTCTTACCAACATAATTAGAGGGAAAAGAGCAAAAGTTTAAAAGTTATTAACCATCAGCCGCTAGCCACTCTCGGGCAAGACCAATGATCTTCATCCATGGAATGAGGTTGTATGTAAGAAATTAGAGTACGTCTGAAGAAGAATAAGAAGGACACAATAAACTTTGCTTAATTGAGCATGTTGTTGTTGGCAGATGAGGGGAATATTAAGATATTTATTGAGGCATAAGCAGCAGCAACAAAGAAGACATGGGCTAAAAGTATAAAAACAACAATTTTGACTCTTCAAAGCTGATTACAATTTTTATTTCATTTTTTTATCTTTCAGAGATGAGCACAGTGAGTGAACTTTTAAGTACACAAGAAGCTTAATGAGCACTGAGACTTCATTTGACTTGGGAAAGAATTTTAAGTGATGGACGCCATTCGAAAAGGCGAATACTTGTATTTTCGGTCTTTGAGTGGATTAAATGGATGAAGTGTTTTGAAGATGGATGGACGGTGTTGCAACTCTGCAGTGATTGGACAGGGTTGCCCCTTTCGACTATAGATCTGTTGAATAGTGCGACTCACCCACACGTCATCCATGACTATTTCGTCAAAATGGATCTTATCTAGATATAAAAGACAGCTCAATTTTTGAGTTTAAAAATTTGCCGGGAGCGAAGCGAACCACCCCAAAAGTGGAGGTGGATAAAACGTCTACAAGATGAATATTCCTGCAGAACAGTTGCTTCCTATACGGGTATGAGATGATACAAGATATCTTTCAGGGTATGAGATGATACAAGACATCTTTTAGGTCGCAGTGTCAGCCAACTGGGCATGGGAATATAAAGAAAATGGGTATGCGATAGCCACGGATGGGTTGTACGAAACTGAGTCATACTCGTTGCATCGGCCCTTTTTTGAAACCTGTCTCCGTCTGAGATACTGCAGCCTTCGACACCGATCGCGGGCAAGATGCTTCCAAATTTAGCTTGGTTTTTAAAAGGGCTACTTTTGTTTTAAAAAACTGGTTTAAAAAGACTCTCTCTCTGTTTTTGTTCTTCGAATCGGTTTCCTCTGTCAGTGGCCTTCACACAAGAACAGATCGTGACTTTATTTATAAGGCGATCCTCAGCTGTCTATTATAGCGATATAAAACATACTCGAGATAGGAGGTAGTTTGATCAAATTAAGTTTGATTGACTTGATCATTAGAGGGGAATATTGAATATTGAACCGCTACCGGCAATACAAGTCTGGCTGTTGATATTTTGATAAATTGATCGGTGATAGAGCGTTGGAAATATTTTTCTTATTTTTTTTTCTATCAAATATTTTCTGAACAAATAAGTGTTCAATTTTGAGCGATTGCAACGAGTTAGTCGCGATCGGAGATCAGTGATGAGGTGATCGTGTTTCACGCGATTCCATCCTGTGCCAAGATCACTCCGCGTGTTGCAGTTGCATTGCTAACATTTTCTGAACGTTTGCTAATTCCACACTGAACTACCTACAGTCATCGCCTTAAATGCGAATATTGATAAAAAAAATTCGTTAGCGATACTCGTAGTTCGCTCCATAACCTCGACAGTCCATGTGCACATCAGCCTGAGAACTTCATGCGGCATTCCCCAGCACACAGCTCATCCGTGCGGTTACCTTCAAAATTTAATTACCACCTCAAAGCTTACAATTATGATCAATCACACAGCCTGATGTCATCATTACACCATCAATAATTAGGAATTCATGAAATCCAGTCAAAGGAACAAACCAATGCTTGTCAATACCGCATATTCAACTCCCAAGCCCAGGTGTCCATGTCCACTTCATCTTCGTCATCGTAGTCGTCGCTGACTGCGCGGAATCATAGTTCAATCTGACTGAAGAAATAACATTTCTGTTCCGTCATCACAATTGCACAAGCGTCAAACTGCACGGAGTACTAAAAATAACAATAGAACCCACTTCGCTAGTCCAAACGATATGCGAGTACCGAGTATTGGCATACCTACGTCAGACGTCACTGCCAATTAAAATTTGCGCTAGCGTAGTCAATTGACGATTAACAGCTCGCCAACTGACACATAATTACGCCCAGAAGACGCACAGACAGCCACAGACAGCCACAGACAGTCAGACAGACAGACAAATGCGCAGCAATCAAAATTGGTCGTGAAAATTTGCAATTTATTCGCGGTTATAAATAAATCATTTCCTAATCGATTTCCAGTCTTGTGCTATGTCAATTAAAGAAAGAAAAAATAAACCCCAACCACCTCTTGCAACCTCCACACGCATCTCATTAGAAGACGAGAACGATGCGGTTGCCATCAAAAGGTACCGCGCCTGCACGAGTCACCTCGAAGGATTCGAATTTGAATTCAAAGAAAATCAATTAAAAGGTGAGATAGTGAATTAAAGTTTTTATGCGTCTCAGCGGCGCAAAAGGGACGCATTCGCCTAATGAGACATCCGTGTGTCACGGCTGAGAAAGGTTTCGCCGATTAAAAGGTCGGTACTCGTACTCGTGGCTACTATAAATAAAATTGTAATAAACTTGTAAGTGGATAGACATTTCGCATTTTATCGTCGGTTTTATAATGGCTAATGGTGACGTCTGGGATATGGAATCGGGCTTGATGAGGGTAATTTAATTTGGCTCTCAATTCGACAACAAACTTGTGAGTGTTTGTGGGTGAAATTGTTGCAAGGGTTCGCTTACATTGATGTTCTTACATTTGGTGGACGTGCTTGATAAATTTAGACAGGTCCGTTGCCTTTTTAATTGAAAAAAGTCCTTTAATGAGACGGGTTAGATAAAACTTGTCGAACTTGATTTGGGCTGTAATTTCCTACGCATATAGTTTTGATGTATTTTTAAAAACCTCTGATTTTTGGTCGAATCATAGAACTGAGTCTAAGAAATGTGCGAAGTCTGTTGGTCTTCTTCGTATCCCGGATCGGAATGGCGGATCCATCCAAATGATCGCAGGAGTTTTCCAGAAGCCATTGTCGGCATTTTGTAAGGCGAAACGGACTACTTCTGCAACTTAGAGAAAATCATTCGTGCGCATAAAAACGTTTTAACGTTTTCGCCTGATAGTATCTGACCCCGGACCTAGCAAAGTGCTGCAGTAGAAAATCGGATTTAGTACGTCAAAGTCAGGTTAATATTGCCTTTTGTAATAGTTCACGTATTTTATTTTATCGAACACGAACTACCCGACATTAGGACTGCAAGACTCTAACTTCCGCATGCTTTCACTGATATGGTTCCGAAACGTGACGTTTTCTAAAGAAAGCTTCTGCTGCAAGATCGATTATCTTCATTCGTTTTTGACAGCATGCCGACGTGTTAATTTGCCAGAAATACTTCCCAGATCATCTCCTATCTGAAGATTTACTTCATGTCTTAAATTCCACCTCGGCTTTGTATGTTTCAGAAGTATGTGAATATTTTTGCAAAAATAAATACAAATGGAGGTGCATTTTAACGACTTTTTTAGAGATGTTACATTTAGTAGATTTTTAAATGTGCAACATGTTCACACAAAATAGGAAATAGAAGCTCACTTAAAATGGTGGCACATTTCACATAAAAAAAAAACACCACTAATCATAAAGTTCAAGTCTTGACACTGAGAAGCTTGTCTTTATTTGTGACTAGCTGTCGTCAATGTTAGAAATTTTATGTCCCTGCGAAGAACCTCTTTAGTAGCTTGATTTTCTTTTCATCTTTTCTAGAAACTGTTCCATCTAAAGAATGGTCCCTCTCTTTTTACCAAACGCTATGCACCCTATGCACAGGCAGGCTTCATCACATTTGCGACCAATTGACCACCGCACGATACAGGTCAATATTAACAGCTACAAGGGTCTCTTTCGAATATTAGAGTCCCCTCTTCTCAGACCCCCAAGACGTAAAAAGAAATCGATCGCATATGCCTTTCCAATGATCTGCTGGGTGTCTATTAAATTTTGTGGACTCTAAAAGTCTAAGATTATGGACAAAAGTTGTGTTGCGAAATTTTACAACAACCCTCAACGACAAGGTATCGTCTTTAAACAAATTTTAAAATTCAACCATATCGATGAGATTTTGGGTGAAATAAAGAGCGGATTCATGAAAGCTGGATCCAAAAGGTCATCCAGACAGTATATAGCTAGAGCCACAAGTCACCCAAGACAAAATGGGTCCCGTACTCGTACATCATTGAAGTAAACAATGCGCACAGAAACGGGCGCCCAACGAAAGGCGAGTGTCGGTTGCTTTATAGAATAGTTCATCGTCGTGACAGGGGAATGACTTAGGACTATCTTGCACAAAAGCCGGAAAGCCCTCCGAAAATGTTGTAAATCAGCGAGCTGTACATAATATCAAAAGAAGTTGCCTGACTTTGTCTGCTTCGGCTCTACCATCAAAGTTGAAAATCTCGTCAAAACCCCAAAGAACAAAAGAGCAAGTCTGTCTGGGACGTTCATGGTCTTTGATGCTACCACTGAAGGTCAACGGACCATGCAAGTTGAATAGAACCTCAACAAACTCGGACTCCGCAACTAAAAGGAATCGCTTATGTCCGTGCTAACTGAAGGGGCTTGTTGGTTGAGCCTCTTGTTGCTCCATTGAATTTTTGTCATCATCAAGGGGGGAAGGCATTTTTTTTTTTTTTTTTTGTTCAAAGGTTGCATCTGAAAACTCTCATTTAGCTTTTTTGTTTTAGCTTCTGGCATCAGCCACTAGATGGATATTAATACTTAAAGTGAAAATCATATTACGCCTTGCTAATAACCAATTTTAGTGCCGACTTTTAATTCATTGAGCCCAATAGCAGCTAAATCGCTGATATAAATAAATTTCGCAATTGGGATCTTTCGTAAATTTTAAGCTGAAACTATTTAGATAGCTTACCCAGAGCTGAGCCGTTTAAACTCAAAAATGATTTGCAATCGGATTTTTTTAAGTACTTTGAAAGGATACCTACTTAGAACAAAAATTAAAACAAGCTTCACAAGCTGCTTACTATAAATAGCTCAAGCCCTACTATGTGTGGTCCCTTATTCAACCATAGGTTTATTCCCTCCACTTAAATATTGTCTTAAAGTCGGACAGAAAATCTAAACCATTCGCTTCACATAAAAAAAAAGAATATTACTTCCTCTGGCAACAAAATTTTATTCGTTTGTTTACAACTTGGCCGCATCTCCGGCATGCACATCTTTTAATTAAATCTTTTGTTCCACTTTTGATTATATGGACACAAACCATAACTAAATATAAGCAGAGCAGTTTCGCAATTGTTCGGCTGCCCATCTCCATCTACGCGGCAAAGAATATAAACTAGGTACTTAAACGTGATTGTTCTTCTAACCTACTTTTATTTTTGAGGACAGTTTTCACTTTTTTTCTCTGCAAAATTTCATTATTTTCCCTAAAAGCAATACACGCAATATACTTTCTCCCGTTCTTGTGTGTTTAACCACGAGCGGTCCATAAATGGTGGCATTCTTAAAAAACAACAACTCCAATCATAAAACATTAATTAGCAAGGGAACCGAAAAATATTTCAAGTGTTTGGGGTGGCGGCAGCAATGGCGCGACCCCTTATACGGAATGCTAATCAATTAGAACGGTTAAGTCATTTATTGTCGACATATCAAAATACGAGTTAGACAATCGGTTCTGCAATAAATTTGCATTTTAAATGAAAATAAAAATACAAAAAACACGAGTTTGTAAAAATAGACTGTGCGCGCATTTATACAGAAACATGTTTGGTGTCAAAAGATACAATCACACCTTCGGGTGGTGTATTAACCTTTTTCATTGGTGGCCAGTGGCATAAGCTGAGAAGTTCTAAATAAATTCAGAACTCGCGTATCGCGTCATACATGACGTGTATTTTATTACCGCCTGAAGTGTGTTTGTTCTTGGTTTCAGATTTGGGTGATATGCTAATTTGCGGGCAGTCGATTTATTTTTTGTTCTCTGTAATAGTGCCACAAATGCATGTGGAATTCGTCTAAATGAGGCAACGAGACAAATTTGTTTTTCAAACGTGTAAATTTGCAGCGAGATTAATAACTAGCAACGCTGTACAAACTTGGCTCGAATATTAGTCAAACTCCTAACTAAGGCGGCAGCAAATAGCGGATGCTTTATAAGCTTGATGGAGAGCTTCTGGTTTATTTTGAGATGACACCACATACCTGAAATGAGAACAAAAAAAAAGAAAAATAATCAGCAATGGTTATGGGTATGTGTTTCGTAAACAACAACTAACTTAATTATGCAAGACTTAGAAGACCCACAAATAATTTATTCTCGGACAAAGGAGGTGCCTATTTTAAGCGTTACACAAGATGGGTGTAGATTTGAAACCAATTTACATACGCTTGAGAGCTGGAAGAGTGATTTTAGTTCAGAATTTGATTCCGGTAGACAGGGATAAATGAACTCAGTCAGACTCGGTCGACCGCCGACCTTCACACGACGGTGTTGGCAACTCAACTGGCACTGGCACTGGCACATGAATTGATAGAAAGATCGAATAAAAGGGATCAATGTTTTGGGGATTGTGACGATTTGATTTCTTCGTTTAATTTTATAGTGAGAGTGGAAAAGACTGTCAAAATGACAGTGGTGGTGATAGATGGAGATTCTCTCTCATAGAGAGACGCTAACGCAACAGTTAGGGAACGCTTTTGTAGTAATCTATGAAAGATGGCAGATTCATAATTCAAGAATTCAGTAAAAGGGTACGAAAAGTCGTTAAACTCTCTGACAAACTGGAAGAATTTATTAACAATATTAGTGAATTCATCTAATGATGAAAGTGATTCGGAATTAATCGGACCTCTTTTTAAAGAATCCGAGTATTTGGAAGAGTTTGTCTGATTGAGCTACATGAGCGTTCGATAAGAAGAAAAAGAAGCACTGCATTAAAAATGATATCGAGAAGATTGTCTCTTCTTTCAGGGAGGAAGAATTTCGACGCCTTTTTTGGAAAAGAATCTCGAGGAGAACATTCAAATTTATTTTGCCGCCTGTTGATGCCATTTTAGTAAACAAAAACTTCAAGTCATCTGTCAAAAGTCAGGCGAGTGACAGTTCTTTTCTTTTTTAATGGAAAAGACTGTCAAAATGGCATTCGAGAAGAGGAAAAAGCGACACAGCATTAAAAATTACGTGGAGGAGATTGTCCTTTCTTACTCCTTACAGCGAGGAAGAATTTCGTCGCCACCAAAAGAATCTAAGGAGAGCATTCAATTTTATATTTCCGCCTGTTAATACCATTTTAATATACCTACAAGAAATCAAAACAAATGTCAAATAGGACAACAAATTTCGAATCAGCTGTTAATTGACAGCTTTTTCAATTCTTACACCAAGAAATTTGTTGAGTAAAAATTCGTAAGATTCTCAGTGGAGGGGTAATTTCTTGCTCTCTTGATGACGCTCTCTTTTACGAATTTTTCGAGTAAAAATTCGTAAGATCCAAAAGTAAAGGAACACACCTATTGTTTTAAATGCACTGAGAGAATAAGACGTATAGATATTGCCTACAACGCTTTAGTCTCCACTCACGAGTATGTACATATTGACAGTGACAGTGACAGTGATTTGAGTTCAATTTGGATTGTTATTTTGTGGCAAAATATCGAGGGTTGAACCCCCAAAAAATAACAAATTGCACTTTTAGGATTTTTCCGCAGCCGCACTTTTGACTTTTGCTTGAAAAGCTTTTCAATTCAGCTGTTCGGATAGGGCGCAAAATCTTAGTCAGTAAAAAAAAAACACAAAGTTCTTGTTGTAAGAAGCTAGGCTTACGGCCCCATATGAACTTTTTGCTTTGAGCTTCCTAAGTATAGGGAAGAGGGAAGTTATTCGCAAGTTTCGCTATATTTCGCTGCCGCAATTAACAAAGTGCAATCTCTTCGACTTGATTGCTAAAATTCGACACATTCCATCGAAAACATCGCATCCCCTTGCAATTGGTCAAACTACCAGGATCGATATCTACTTCCGTTTGAAGGTGCACTGGAGGTCCCGTAGTTGGCGTTTCAAATAGTATTTCAACGTTCATTTGAGCTCTTTATGGAGAAAATTACTCGCTACTTTACTAATTCTTTCATTCTCCGTCATAGGCCGTAATTTTTCAATTATAACGTGTGTTAGTAGCGCTGCCAGCTGGAGAGTATTTTCCTTTTGAGTGGAATTTTCAGCACGCAAAACATTTTTTGCTTCCAGAGACTTGAATTTGTTTTCACTTTAAAATGAATCCCAAGGGTGATTACATTTATTTGCTGATTCTTGATTGGGACAGCATTCTTTTTAGGACAGCATTACATTGGAAAATTTGCTGTCACATTTATGTGAATAGAAATGGGGAATTTTAAAACTCAGCAGGCAAAATATTTTACTTTAAGTCTACTTACACTGGTGGTCGAAATTTACGTATTTTTGGTATATTAGGATAGCTAAAACTTCTCATTTGTGGCGCCCCAATTCTCTTCTACCTCGAATAGAATCTACTGGTGAATTATTTTCCCAAAACAAATTGAAACACATTTTCTAATCCACTTAAACAAACGGAATGGTTTTTATTACATCTTTCTGAAAATAAGTTGTGGCGCCCCACTTTGGTACAGGCATAAAAATAAGTTTCGTAGCGCCTTTCCAAGCATACATCAGACATAGTTTATTATCCTTCATCAATGGCTTTGATTTCGAAGTGAAACAAACCAACTTCCGAGATTAAAATAGACCTCACGGTTCATTTTTAGCAGACGCAGATCCCACTGCAGTATCCTACGTGGAAAGAAATTTCTTTAACGAAGATTTTCACCTCTTGTGGTACAAAGCCTTTGAATCGCCTTCATCTCCACACCTCGATAAACAAAACTTCATTGTGCATCGCCCTTACTTCTCTGAATCCCCATCTGCATTACATAAAGCGGCACAAATTCTACTCCCATTTTGACTGCCTTCCCCGCCCAATCCAATGAATGGGCAAAAACTCGTAAAAGCCACAGAAAAAGTGCGCGCAACAAGTCACAAAAATTATAATCCTCTTACAATGGACAAGTTTTCCTCCCAAAAATCACTAACTGGCATGGACCCAGCTTTCGTTGCGATTGAGTCACATTTAAACCGATTAGCTCAAGTCGGCTCCTTAGATGCTTTTAGGCAATCAATATACACCAATCCAAACACAGCATAGACATGGAGAGCACTCCCCTCCTGGACGGATAATAAATACGCAACTTAATTTCCCATTTCCCCCATATGCCGCATGTCAAAGGCCATAGAAAACCAATTAAGCGGTGAACAATATACCCGCCACTGCGCACAGTGGCCGCCGAAAAGAAAAAAACCACCCAGCACCCAAGTCACAATCGGCTCAGACACTTTGGCTATTAAAGGCTGCTTACGCAATCCTTTTCGGTTCAGTCTCTGCCAGTCTCTGTTGACACAATATAATATACCTGGCACAAAGCACCGCCCCGGGCGCGGGCTAATAAAATAAAATCGATTTCGACCACCTCCGCGACATGGTAAGAGAAAAGCCTAAACTTTCTGAAGATGCAGATGTAAAGAGTCGCTGGTAAAAGTGCGGTGGTTGGGGGCATTCTCCCTCGCCATGTGAGTGTAATTGATCAAATTATCTGGACCACGACCAACATACATAAAGTACAAAAAAATGATCTCGATTGGAGGTTACGTCGAAGAGCTCTTACGTAGACGTTTCTGTTTTTTTTTTTTTTTTGTTTTTTTTTTTAGTTTGCTCGCTCACCATCGACGTAGGTGGTGGCGGTCTTCATTATTTGAAGTCGTATGCAACCGGTCCATGAAAATAAATGGACGCGGCCAGTATTTAAGTATTTTGGTACGTTAGCCGCTTTTGGCAGCACAAAATTTGCAAAAAAAAAAAAAACAACTCCGATGATGGGGATCGATAAAGAGGATTTCGATACTTGTTAGAGTCAAGTCTGCACAGGCGCGGAAATTGAAGAGTGAGCGTGATGAACGATATGTCGGAGGTTAGTTGCGGGTCAATGGGCAGTTAGACGCCGTCTTGCCAATTGGCTTTGTCGCTCGAAAGGAAGCCGTTCCGAAAATTGACTTTCCATTCCGTTTGAGTGAGGCATGAGGCAATAAAATTTTATTGCGAATTGGAGTAGTTATAGATGGCCTTTGACAGATGGGCTGGGCAAGTTTGAACCAAGTTTGAACCAGGTTTGGCAGCGACTTTTGGGTATATTTCGATTTTTTTTTAAGAAAATAAATAAAAAAATATTTGGTTTTTTTTTTAGTGTGCGGATTGTTTTTGTCGGTCACGTTTGGAGTTGCCAACTGTGGTTGTTAAGAAGGATGTGGGGTGGAATTTTGGGCACAGTTTCTGTGTTCGCAGAGTGGATTTTCTCAATTTTTTTTTATCTAGAGTCTTTTACCTAGAGACTTGTAAACAATTATTTATGAAATACATAATAATTAAGAAATATTTTTAGTTTCGTACATCTTCTGAATAAGTCGGTCGATTTTCATGAAATAAAAACTGAATGTTGACTGACTACCGATGGGCCCACTTTGGTGCCTGATCTTTTGTGGCGATCTCGCAACCTCACTCAATCAAACGTAACCTAAGCCGTATGCTACGTCCGAAAAAGCCATGTGGATCGGGTGAGTACTCGTAGTTTCAACATGGTGCGGTAAGAAATCCCGGACTGCTGGCAATACTTCATAAACCTGGCATTTTAAATTTGGATTTTATTAGAAAAAGCTTTACAAAGTCATTCTGTATAGACTCTTTTTAGGGACCTTTTATAGAAGATCGACAGAAGCGTTTTTATCAAGGCTTAACCTCACAACTTTTAGCAGGGCAAAGGTGCCCATAAACACTCATTCAAGGGGGTCCATTAGTTTGTATAGAAAAAACCTCTGTTCACTGGTTCACTCCTTAAAAGCAAGAAGAGCTACCCAACCAGAGTCTTATGAGTCCACGTCAAGTTCCTCAGGTATACCACTCAGCGGCAAAGTTTCATTCTCCCATGCCATCTACGCCAGCTCCGAAATAAAATAAAATCTGTCAATCGTCAACTTCAAACTCGGTGTTCGGATACTCGTCAGACGCGGAGACACTCCCTCTCGTCGTGTTGACTTTTAATGAACGGTTTTTCTTTCTACAGCATACTTCTTCTTAGCATAGTTCGATCACCTTTAATTGCGTAATTAAGTTCGAAGCCCCCACCGAGAATGCAGCGCACGACTTCGCTTCGAAATCAAACTTTGTGTTTGTGGGTATAGGTACCTTTTGTGTCAATGCATTTCGATGTCGATGTCGGCTAACATGAACATTTCGATTTTAATTTCATAATCGACAATCGTGAGTGGAAGCATCTTCTGACAGACGAATCGTTTGCTCTCGCGTCTATTTACTGCCACCATCAATTTTCATAATAACACAACATTGTGTGTTCCAGAAAATGTTAGGTTTCACTCCCACGGGAGTGTGTGCCTTTTGTTTCCAGAACTTTGATAGCCAAACCGCGATTCCATCAGAAGGTATCCATTGGATACAATGAATGTTATGCACCACAGCCGACCGCAACGAACATGGTGTGGAATAGATTAAGTGCCCCCATCAACAGTCGGTGGGATGAGAGTGTACCTGTGTAAGAGAAGGCGGCTGGGCTATAATTTCGGTAATCAAATTAAAGTTTTGTCATTTCCCCATTTTGAGGGCCGTCTTCGGTCTTTTTTGTTGTCACTGGGGTAATTATGCTAATGCCGATCGAGTGGGAACTTTTTTGGGAGGCATCTAGCTATAGGCAGAAGGCAGACGCAAATCTGTGCAACGGTTGACAGGTGAATGTCAAGGCGAATCTGAATATACGGGTGCAATGTGTCAACTTGTTGCTATAAGCATTTTTAGAGGATTTCGGACGGAAATTCTGATATTATTAGGTTTGAATTGTTTGAGGGCATGCGTTCAAAGTGTTTTAGGAAACATTCTTTTGTTCTTTTAGTCGACAACTTCTACCAACTAAAGCCTGACTGGGTACAAAAATGGAAAGTTTTACACTCGGCATGTTTATCTGAGTGAACTTCGGAGCAACAACCTTCTGAATCTCCTAGACGTTGAAAAGATCGTCGATCAAGAAGGTCTAAGGGCATGTTCCAAATCAGGTTCGACATGACTGTCATGAAAGAGCTTCCAAGTTCAGCCGCTGCCACTCGGACTCGGCATAAAATTGTTGGTCCGTTTCATTTGTTCCAAAAATAAAAGCTCACACAAAACGAATAGTTGTGGGACGCAAGGCCTAGGGTACCTAGGCGGACCAACTATTTATTTGACAAAGCAGGCGAGATGTCAATCGCCGGAGTCTGCGTCTTTGGATACACTTGATCGGCTCGACAAAGTAAACCGTCAAACCGCAAAAAGTGTCGGCTAATCCATAAGTGGATGTCGCTAAAAGCCCCGCACATGCCTCTGGAAACAACGCAGATAAAATAAGCTTCATGGAGGTCCAATAAGCTGTCTAAACAACCATCCAATGTGTTACGAAAATGGTGAGAACTTTGGATGCTACCAGAGATCAAAAAAAGCATCTGTTTGAATTAAAAGTTGTATTGGAAATAAGCGTCTTGCGCTGTTGATCAGATCGCGATCGACGAATTTGAGATGTCACCACTCTACCAGGTGTCAATATTGACTCGGTCCTCCATACCTATCTATAATGCGAACCATTGTATACCTTTTGTGAATATTTAAAGAAGTCCAGCACCGATTTTACGGGGTGATAAGTAATAAATGCCATTTAAAGAGATTGCTGGGTTCAGACAGATCACGTCAAACGATCGTTTTTAAAATTTCGATGATCAAAATAAGTTATGTTCAGGCCAATTTCCTTTTGACCATCATAAGTTTTCAACACTTTTGCGGAGAATGAACTGGATGAAGCTCTTAAACTAGTAATCTACTACTTACTACTTACTTACTTTGCACCTTGTTGCTAGTTATGGAAGTTTATCATTTCGACGAAAGTCGTCTCGAAAGTTACGTAATTAGGGGTCTTTGCTGAACGAAATTTCACTCGTCGTGCCGCCAGAATCAAGTCCAGTTTGCTAGAGGTATCACTGTTAGGAAGCTATCAGAGGTCGACAGTCGACCACCAAAATGAATCCCGAGGCTCAATATGACAAATAACCGCAAGCTTATGCAACCAAAGAGCAGGCAAAGCTGCAAGGAGCTCTCTACAACCTATAGGCAAAGTAGAAAAGACTAGCCACAACTTCTCCGAAGAAAAATGGGGGAAAGTCAGTGAAGTGGGTAGAAAGATGACATCAGTTTCACCAAGAATAATTTATCGATGTGACGAAGCCCGGATCAAGGCCTGCAATGGCATAGAAAACTTCGTCAAAGCGAATGGTAAGGTACATCTTCTGCAGGCTTTTAAAACGTCTGCGGTTGTCACGACACATTCGTATCAATGATGACACGAATTTCGTCAAAAATAGCCACATTTAGATTTGAATCCATTAAAGACCGAGTTTTTCAGGTCATTCCGATGGATAGAAAGACTACCCAAAGTCCAATTGAAGAATTACTCCTGCCAATCGCTGTTTCTTAGGGAACGAAAGCCAATTGACATGCAAAATCCCTCGCAACAGAGTAACTAAGCAGACTTTGTACAAGACCCACACTATCCCCTCAAAAGCATTCAACTGCTGTGAGCTACAATTTGTCCATCTTTTGTCTGTCCGTCGAAATAGTTACTGGCATTTTGACTGTTGAATTGGTCCACCAAACCATGGGCCTAGATAGACGTCGAAGTAGTCCATGCAAGGTTATCTGGCATTCAGAATGTTGAATTTGTCCATCAAGCTATGGATCTTCCTTATGTTAGACTTCGTGCTAAAGAGGTTTGCTGGAGAAGGTTCAAGCAGACAGAGCCAAATTAATGGCCTAAGTTGGCTGGAACAAATAGAGGATGTGACTATCAAAGCTCCGGCTAGAAGAGTTTTTCGGCCTTACTTATAAACATTTCGAGCCCTCACCACATATTTTTTTGTAAAGAGATACTCTCACCCGGTTACTGCGACATATGGTCTTCACTAGGGTGGTCAATCGGCTCCTACTCTAAACCACCCCGCTACGAAACAATCTTTTAAGTCGCACTGTCGGCCATTGGGCAGGGAATTTAATAAAAAAAAAAAAAAACGAGTGTGCTATAGATAGAGCACACGACTGAAGTAAAACTTCTACTGACTGAGATATATATATATTTCAGGCACTGGCTATGAGAGAAAGAGAGAAAGAAAATTGTGCTCGCACCTCTCTCTCTTGCTCCTACAGTAATATACGTAACTCTCTCTCGTTCTATCTTCACTAACTTATATCTGCCTCTCAACTTCCGTTCGCCTCGCCCGATCACACTTTTCGTAACGCTCTCGTCACGAATTCACCAAGTGCGTAAGGAAGTGCGTAAAGAAGTTTTACTTCAAAATAATATATACCAATATATAGGTATATTTTCTAGGTCACAATAATTAATTTTGAATGGAAAATTGAACCATTGGGAGTTCGAAAAACTAAGCCTGGACCCTAAAACTGGTTCGACATGGAATCTTTGACTTCCTGGGGTATACTCAACGCAGTAGAGGAGAACCTTTCCTTATAGGTGACACACCCAGCGCAAGAGAGACCTCATTTATAGCCTTAACCGGAAATAGAGGCTACTTACGAATCGATGTTTGCCCCGGACCGTATGTTGGCCGATTTATTTTTGCCATTACTTATACAATAATACCTACTTTAATTCCTTTAATTGTCGGAAGGACACAAAATACAACGCCGCCGCCAAATTGAATACCTAGTTCCGTCTGACAAGCGGATGAGGAAGAAGTCACCTTTCTTCTCTCCTCAGCTTATAAACCTTTTTCATTTAATGTATTTTCGATACTCGATGTTAGTTGTGTTCAGTCTGCTGATGGTTGTGTGTGTCCAGTAGTGTTTCTAGTTTCTAGTTTCTAGTTTCTAGCCACAAAAGCTTAGTGCGAGAACTACCTCCAAAAACTTTCTGTAGAATTTTTGGAAAAATAAATCCCCCTGCATCCTGTTTGCACACCATAAAGTGCCAAAAAGAGGATTCCTCGCAATTATACAAGTTCTCAGATCACAAAACCCAGCCATCGTGAACCAATTACCATTAAAATGTCATCGGCCTTTGTTTGTTTGTTGTGTCTTTCTCGCCCGACCAAGAGCATACCTACCATTCGCGACAACTTATGCCGTGTGAAACTCATTTCGAAAAAAAAATTTAATTACATGCGCTGATGATGATGATGCTACACATAACCTAGCAGATGCCAAAACACAAGTTTAAGGTCATGAAAACAGACCATCTTCTGTTTTTGCACACAGATGTCTCGCACAGCGCTCGCGGTTACCTTTCCAAGGCCGCCAAACAGATAGTAATCAACACCTGGACGAGTAGACAACTTCTCCAACTCGCACTGCAACGCATGGAAGACCGAGTGATAATGGCACTCAGAGTTAAGTAACGATGCAGCTGCAGATCGCTAGTAGCACATAGTAGTAGGTGTGAGCAACGAATGCCACTAATAGGGTTTCCTATTTCCTGCCCTCTGATCGGCGTGCATTCATCCGTGAGAATACTCGTAACTCACTCGATGTGAAAATTCACACAAACAATCCAGAGATTTGCATACATAATTGGTAAGGCGATGCTACGAGTATAAACAAAAAACAAATTAAATTAATACTTTTTCGATGCAGTGGGGTAGGGGTTTCAGTGGGGACTTTAGTCCGATGGTGGGTACACGTGACTCGGTAGAAACGATCTGTCTCAAAAAGTACTTGGCCAGCTGTGGCGCATTTCCCTGTCCGCATTAAAGAAAGTATCGCTCCCCAAATGGCCCTAGTTTCACAAAAAAGTGTGCTGTTTCAAGCTCAAGTTGAGGTGTAAAAAGTACTAAACAAGTGAGCAGCACTTTGATTGAGCAAAACTGTCATCATGATCGTCAGGCATTGCGACTGACGACCTCCAAGCTCCAACAGAGGATTCGATTTGCCACAAAATTTATACGCCAACAAAGGACAATTATTTTTACACATCTTAACCGTCGAGCTTTTGACGTGGCGTAGCCAATTTCAATTAAGCGGCCATTTCGACTGTCCATCGGGCGTACTATCTATAGAAATATTGTCTTGAATTTGTATAGTGCGATTGTTTAGAAAGGGTCACGATGATGGCAGCCTTCACGGCTCACTCGAACTGATCAATTCAAACGCACCACGAATAGTTACATAAATACATATATACAGCAAGACTTGTAGTTGTAGACACCAAATCAAAACTGACGCCTTCACCTAAATTGTGTATTTCTTTTGATTTGTCGCTCTCCCTCGCACTCTGTGCGTCTAAAAATACACAGTGACGTGCTACACAATTAACAACTCACGCTCATGAAATGATTTAATCATTACTTAGGAAGTTAATTAATCATTGAAGTCTTAATAATGTTTAATTTGAGTTTTGTGATGTTTTAGCGCGCGCATTCTTTTATTTTTGGATATGAGAACTTACAACAGTTAACGGAACACTTTGACACCCACAAAACGGTGTTATTATCAAAACAGAGTGTCTTGAATTCGGCTCAGGTGTCAGTTTTGTTTGGGATGGATTTCTCATTTCCTGAAGTCGATTTTGACAGTGGGCTTGGCAGGGGTTGGTGACTGATGTAGACGTGTGCAACTGATCGAAGAGTTGTCATTGTTGGGAGGCTCTTCAACGAAGCGATCTCAACAAGTCTTTCTCTGAGCGATCGTAGGCGAGATGGGATTAACCAAATGGAAGTGGTAATTTCATCATTCCAATTGATGAGAAAAGAGTGTAACGATGAGCCGTGCGACTTTGGAAACGTCTACCAATGACCTTGTTGACCTAGATTCACGGGATCTTCCTTTTATTTGTCTATTTATCAGTTGTTAATGGCGTAGGTAGTGCAGAGACATCTAGCACTGAGAAAGGCAAACATGCAGAGACATCTGTTATTTTTTTGTTTGTCCCATGCCCAGTTAGCAGACACTGCGACCTGTAAGATCTATTGTATCAATAGAGAGACATCTGTAACTGAGACAAAAAGACACACAGAGACATCTGGTATTCAGAAATTTCAAGTCGAAATATAGCTGACACAGGTGAAGTCGAAAATTTCTCGGAGAATGTTGCGTTCACAGCGGTCGAGAATAACTTTGGATGCCTTTGCTAACGGCCAAGCTTCTGCGCAGGATTATAAAAGGTTGAGGTTTAGAGAGTCTCCTAAGTGCTTCTTGACAAGGCATTGCTACTCAGTTTTTTGACAAATTTCTGATGTGATGTTGCTGTCACAGTAGGTAGGCCACTTCAAGGTTATAGTCGTGAGACCGAAAAGTGTCCTTAACGTCGACATTATCAGTGAATTTAAATGTAGTTGCACAGAATTTTAGAAAATTGGGCTTCTGCTTCTAGCTTTCTAGCTGCACAGTTTCGTTAAGTATGATTTTGAACATCAGGTCACAAAGGGCATCACATTTGTCTATAAGTTTCGCTTTTTACATCTAAGGTTTCGTTTTAAACTACAGTCGAATTTAGGTCGTATTAGCCGTTTAACCGTCCGAATCTATACCAAAAGGCGTCCTTGTTCGTCTCTACAAAGGTCTGTTCTGCCTTGACAAGTTCATTCTACCTTTTGGTAAACTTTCAGGACCTTACGGTCAGTAAATATCATAAACGCCCCGCACCGCCTATTTTTTGTACAGAAACTTGGTTTTCTCCTTGTATAATCTGCGACAGAGAAGCAAACTTCTGTAACCACTTATTCGCTCACATTTTAAAAAGAACGTATCATTCCCTCGAAAGAGGGATCTTAATAAAATGTTCAAACCCGTTCGTTGCTAACTTTCTGTGCATTCCAAGGTAAATCTTTGAGTTTAACAACAAAATTTGGTCAGCCTTCCGAGTTGCCTACTCTCATAGAAGCTTCATATATACCGCCTCCATGAACTGGCAACTTTACGCTGCTCTTTGACGATCAACTGATTAATTTAGCGACTTTTTAGAAAACATCGACAGCAACTATCCCTGCGCCCCACTTTTCAGGCTGCCCTCGAAATAGGGCTGCCATTGCCAGTTTAGATTTAGGGTTTTTCTATTGTGTAGCGGTTTTTCAAAAATCTATTTTATTTATTTCTGTCCACAACCAAATGTTTCCAAATTGAGCACAACAGTCGAGGATGAAATAGGTAAATTTAAATTTGCTGCTAAATAATCGATCGATCCTAAAAATATATTGAAAATGATTTCTTTGTTCAAAAGATTTTGGAATATTATTGTTTACAAAACAAGTCTATCAAAAAGAAGCTAACGCCAGTTTCATTAGGTAAAAGTTATAGTTTTTTTAATAGTTCCTCAAACATTTTTTTCCGGATTTCAGCACCAACCTCAGCTGCAAGTTTTATAAACAACAATTTCATCGAAGTTGCGAAAAGGCTGTGCAAAGCCGTTCAGTATGGTTTCAAAATGCGTTGACATTTGCAGTTTTTCCGAAAGCCAAACTTACATGTTCACGTTTCAAATGCGAAATTCATACTTTTAAGTCGTAGATACATAAAATATGCTAAAAAAAAATATTGACAAAAAGTTGGGTTATTTTTCAAATTTTATCTGGGGGGAAATATTTTGACCGTCTGGCAACGCTCCCTCGAACCTTAAAAACTAGAAACTCAGTACAAAAGTTAAAAGTCCAGTTCAGTATCCAGCAATCATAATAAAACTGGCGACAATCGAAAAGAACTCATTTGAAAAAAAGCTGCAAACGATCGTCACAATTTCAAAAACGATACACGATAAAAAAAAACTTACTTAAAATCAGCCAACTTTCGGTTAAAAACTTTCAAGTAATTCTGTTAAGATTGCTCTGCAGAATAAGTGGATTGAAAATAAACGAGTCAACTTGTTTAAGGAAACACAGTTAAAAATGACCGATTTATAAAATTTTCCCTTTATATATATTTTTGGTTTTAAAAATCGATATAAAACTTGTTGACATTCTACAATCTAGACGAAACATGGTTGATAACAACTGATAAAGTGTGTTTTTTTAACAGCACGCATTTTAGTATTTACCTAGTTTATAAGTAGTAGTTTTTAGTTTTTAGGTAGTTTTTAACAACGAAAACTGTTTTTTTTTTTTTTGAAACACAGACTTATTTAATTTCAAAAACTTTTTTTTAATGGATTAAAAATCGCACTCGGTCGGGGTCATTTTTTGAGCGTGTATCGTTCAGGCGATATCACCGTCATTGATTTTCATTAAGTGGGGACTCAGACTTTAACCTGAAATACACTTTTTGACTTTTATGAAAGTAAAAACAAAGTTCTAGCAAAAAAATCAAAAAAACCTATCGCAAACAGTAAAAATAAAATAATTTAACTAACTTCGTAGTTGGTGCTTAAAGTGCTTTTAAAATATTCTTCCATGTGTGCATAAAAATTCCCCCACTCAATTAGCCGAATAATAATTAGATAGGCAGCCCCTTCAAGCGCTCTATAGAACCAATATTCTGAAATTAAGTGTCTGCACTTGAGGTATTCTCGATATTTAAAATATGCTGTTTCATAATGTTGATGTAGTGGCATTTAGCCATTTAGCCATTTAGCCATTTAGCCAACTAGTCAAACAGAAATAGCAATCACAAATCACAACCTCTCAGTGTAGTTTTTTTTATAAGAATCTATTCGTGTGTGCTTTATTTTTTTGTGCATTTAAATTTCATAATTAATTAGATTCTACAGCTTTGGGAATATTCACAAATATTTACGCACTTAAATTGCTTATGAAAAACTCCCATCTGAGATAATACTCGCACGGCTGGCAATGACAATGATCCCATATGCATATATATAATTATAAAGGTGCGCTTTGAATCCGTAGGCTACTCCGAGTTGATGGTTTTGAACATATCAAATGGCCAGATCTGTTTCCAGCCAAAGGGAACAAACTAATTACGTAGACTTTTATAAGGACCCGGCTGGAATAAAGAAGTTCACCCCACAACCAATTACTCAATCACATATGTTCATTAAACGGTTAAAGACCTTGTTATGTTTAAATTCCAATTAATCACACATTGTTCGAGTATTTTTTGGGGGTTCGCATTTTTTTCACCAGAACCTAGGTTATATACGAAATGGAGTTGGAAACAAAAAATGTCTATCTCTATCTACACTTGAACAGCTGCAGGGCTCTACATTTCACTTCCTTGCTAAGCAGAAAAGAAAAAAAAGAACGACCG
The DNA here is from genome assembly GCA_951230905.1 of Cheilosia variabilis. NCBI lineage: Eukaryota > Metazoa > Arthropoda > Insecta > Diptera > Syrphidae > Cheilosia > Cheilosia variabilis. Next base: position 14,801,116 of record OX579679.1, on the reverse strand, counting down.
CCAAGCGTGTGATTCACACCTGAGCGAGTGTGCGCGAGATTTTAATTGACTGCAATTGCTGCCTTGGTAGCTGGAAGCACTTAAAAGCCAACTCAGCTGTGAAATATGAACGCGAATTATGTTGGCGGCATCAAAACGCTGGTTCGTGTGCTGGGACCAGACACAAATTGTGCAGATATTTCTGTTTCTGAATTCAAATGCAGTGGGGTAATTGTTTCTAGCGCTGCTGTGCAGAAGTAGGTGGATAGTCTAGTGGTAGGTATGCACTTTATGGATATTTGTAATCAGATAAAGTGCGATCATTTTAATATCTCTATTTCGTTGTTGTTATTCGTTGTAATGAGGGCGTGGCGACTGGTGAGGTGTGTGACTTGCAGCGTTATTGAAACTTGAAAGAGTTTTCTTTCATGACTTTTTGTAGATCATGGCGTATATCATTTTCTGGACATTAAATCGATTTAATTGCGAAGAAAGCTCAGGTAGTTGGAATGGAAATAACTACCAATCTGTTCGACATACCATTCTTATGGCTTCCAGCTTCATAGTTGGGAGTATGACCTTTTCGCATGCGACTGTGCTCTGCGAGCATACCTGACCAATTGACGGTGACGGCCTTACAGCCTTCGAAGAAATAGCTGTCTGCGTATTTAACTTTTACACGAAACCTATATGGCGTCTTTGGGTTGATGGTAATAAGGAAGGCCAGGAACTAGAAGCTTCATACTCTGAAGAGTCTTTCATTAGAACCTTACGAGCAGTTCTTTCTATTTTTTTTTTTTTAGTATTTGAAGACAATTTCCGTCACATTAGCTACCACTTCCAAAGACCTTTCAGGAGGTAAAGCGGTTCAATTAATTTTCAAGCAATTAGCTCGATATATCCCGAGTACGGCCAGCCAAAACTTCAAACAAATTTGGCCTACACCGGTGATCAAGCGATTTAACATATTATTTTGCAGATGTTAAACGTCAACGCTTGACTTTTATTGTCAATTGACTGCTAGACCTCGGAAGATCAAACTTAAGGGGTCCATAATTGCACGACAGTGTGAAAAATATTGCGCAATTCTGGTGAAAAAACGTGTCCTAAATAATCACTGAGCATCGTATTTTTAAAGACTTCACCGAAGATAGTACAAGCTACAGCTTTGGTTGAGAAAAAATAAGGTCCGACGATGCCACCGCCGTAGAATGTTTACCAAACGCTTTTTTTTCGGATGTAGGCATTTTTCCTACAAAACCGACTGCTCTGAGTTTATAAACAAGTTTTCTATAACCTTTATGTGGTCTACATTATTTGAAAGGTCTAAGTCGTTTCTTTGCCTACTCTGTAGTTTATATCTTATCGATAGAGCTTCTTTTTAACTTCCCCAGCATTGTATGATCCACGCAGCTGTTGACCTTCTTCTTAAATCGCTGTGCTTCAAAAAAGGCTTTCAACGGAGTTTTTAAACAGAAAAGCATGGGCCAGCCAGGCAAACCAAAAAAAAAAACCGACTTTGAGGTGTATTCTTCTTAAATTTGGTAAGTTTTTTAAAAAATAAATAAGATTCATAGCTATTAACTAAAAATGACCCTTCAAATTGCCAAAATAGCCTTAGGTTGTATTCGGCATGCTTCTAGAATGAGCTTGGGTACTCACACCCATGTGAATTTCGGGAACATTTGCACGTGATTCAAGAATACGCTATACCCTACAACGAATTAACAACCCTGTTAATGAACTTATTTCAGCTTCAATTCACCTAGGCACTGCTCCAACTTTCTACGAACAGCTAGCCTTTGGAAAATAGCTTACTTTGATGGACTCCTAAACATCAGCCGCTTAAAGGTAATGAAAAAGCTATAAACTGATCTGAAGACGTTTGTAAGTTCCATTTACAAGAAACCCAACTGCAGTACTCCTAAATTGGCAATAAATTCAGCTCCTAAAAGCTGTAAGCACAAAAAGTACCTGAATCTTATTATAAACCCCCATCAGGCCTAAGGCATTTTAAACAAGCCATTTGGCACTTAAGAAACAATCCCAAGAAGTGCCTGAATTTTAGCATTTACCTAAAGACGTACATTCAAAACTTTCGACTTCGGTGAGTGAACTAAAAGCATGAAGTACCTACCTAGTCTATACTAATATGAATTCCTTACAGTGGAATATAAAACTTGTCGTGAGCTAGTAAGTAAGTGGGAAGGGTGGGAAGTTCATTTGACTTTCTGCTTGACTTCAAGACGCGTTATGGAATCCGTGCTATTAGGCTAATTCAATCAAGTGCCAAGACTCTCCTCAGCCTCAGTAGGTCCTAGGCCTTGCTTCTTAAAACCATTCGTTATTTTTGTGTGTTTTTCCTTTTTGGGACGAAGGGCGAATTTTATGCCGAGTCCAAACGTCCAATTGAGAAGCTCTTTCATGACAGTTATCTCGGATGTTTGACAGACGTTCACGAGAGGTGGCGCAGTGGAAAAAACCTTAAGATGTAATTTGTGTTTTTCCGGTAATCGAACCGGCACCCCTCTTTTAGTAGTCCAACATGCTAACTCTAAGCCACTGTGAACAATTTTTTTAAAAATGTCCAACAAAAACCAAAAGAGTTTCCAATACAAACTCACTTTTCCTGAGATGGACAAACTCGAAGCCATGCGGAGTGTCACACACATCTTTGGGAATTTGCAGTTTGAAATCTCTGTTAAAAATGGTTAAATTTTATATGAGATTTATATATAGACTCTAGGAATCGAGTTCAAAAGTTTTGCGTGCTCTTTAAGTTCAAAGGAGATTTGAGAAGGTTATGTCACCGTGGCTAAAGTCCGTTGAGAGGTACTAAACAATTGTCAGTCAGAACTCTGTTGCATCTGAACACAGTCATCGGATAGCCGCGGAAGCTAAAAGCTCGATCACTTTTACTACATGCCGACGAACCTAACCTAACAGCTGTCACTTTCTTTTTGCCGCCACCCGCAGAAAGCATCGTCAACGAATTGAAGCAATTCATTTTCCCTATTATTGCCGATAAGTCGAACGACTAGGTGCAGTCACATTCGGGATGACGAAAGTCAGTACCCCAGGAAGGTTCTTAAGATGGTAAAAAAAATTCCTATTAATTTATTTGACAACTTGCATTATATATTTATTTTTAAATTGTCGTACCTAGCTTGAAATAAAATCAAATTGAAATTGTATTTAGCATTCTTCACATATTATGAAAAATTTTATTGGCAAAAATTTTGTTAAGCTCTTCGGAAAATCAAGATACACGGATAAACCTATCCACCTCTATCGGGAATAATTTCTCCTTACAAAGGTTTTGTATTCAGCAATCTGATTTAAATATTGCTGACGAGAGAAACATTTCCATTGGAAGTTAGGGCGCGCTGAACTGCTCATCAATAAAATTTCGGCTTCGTACGAAATTGGGCTTAAGTCACCAAATTTTTAAGGCGATCCTTATTGAAACTGCCCATTTATTTTAAAGCACCTATTCCGAGCTTTAGCTTTGGCAAATTCTCGTCCATTTCCACAAATATCAAAACTTTTGCTAGTAATAAAAATTCAATCATTTTGCTGACCTAATAGCCTATTCTGGGTCGGCATTCTGTTAGGAGAAACGTTCAAACGTTTTCGTATTACTTCAACTTAGAGCAGATCATTCGTGCGCACGAAAACGTTTCAACGTCTTCGCCTTTCAGAATCTGACCCCGGTCTTTGAAGTTTCACAAACAATCGTCGTCTTGCGCTATCTACCTCGTACATGGTATTTTAAGGCTCAAAAATTAAGCCTTGTTTCTTGTACTTTAGGTAGGACTATCAAAACAAACAAAGACAACCAAAATCGAATCAAAGCGACCCAACTCTGTTTAAATATCAGTCTGCAACTATTACTCACATATCCACGAAATAACATCAGCACACCAAAAGGAAGTCTTAAATAAGTAGGTTAAAAATACATAGTCTCTCAGAAAGTATAGACACCAGTTGCTAATATTGTTTACGTTTGGCAAGCGTATTGTTTTCAAATCAATTATGGAACCTCTAACGGGTTCCATACCGCTGCCTTATTTTGGATCTACTACTATTATAGAGAAAGAGGAAAAAAAAAACTAAATAGAATTGAGAACGTAGCACCATATCCGAGCCAATACGTCACACACTCCCGCATTCCATGCCCAACCGCTACAAGTATGTAGATTTAAGTGTCACACAAACTTCCTACACCGGTTTCCATTTAAACAAACATATAAAAATTAATTAATATTATTACAGTGACAGTCGCAGTCGTTAGTCTACCATCTGTAAGGTAGACTCCGATCGCTTTCGTCAACAACAAAGCCGACAGTCCTTAGGTAAATATTTTCCAAACACTTTGATTTCTACCTACACACAATTGGCCGAGTGAACAAAAATACAAAAAATAAACAAAAACATTCAACGAAATTTGGAAACTTGAAAGTCCCAACCTACCTTTCAGATACTCTTGCAGAGGCTGGTCAGGCGAATTCATCCACTGTTCCAGTGAGCACGGTGTTGCTTTTATTTGCAGTCTTTAACGGCGAAATCGGCAAACGTTACAAATTTGGGTGACCGAATTTATCAATCTCTCTCTCTTTTTTTTCGGGGGCCTTCCGTTAATCCTTTCTTGAGCGACACCTTTTTGTATCTCTTATTCACTGCTTGATATTTATTTTTAATTTTTCTTGCTTGCAACTCACTTAAGTGCTAATTTATCTCCCACTTCATACGTTATTCGAGACGACGCGAATCAACGGTGAAACGGTACAGAAGAGACACACAATGCATATGAAATTTTTAGCAAAAAAAAAAAATACAATTTTTATTCAACATTTATTTTTTCGCCACGGACAAACGGATACGAGGAGGAAAAGCCAATTTCTTTCTCCCTGGCCGGACACAATACGATGCACGAGTATTAACTAAGCCTAACTAAACTCGTCGACTTGATCAATTAATTTATTTTTCTCTCGTTTTGTTTAATTTGTTGACTTATTTTTTAACCGGTTTACTTATGTTTTCCGCGCACTGTAGGACAGACAAAAACTTATTTTACTAAACAGCACTTTGTTTTATTTGTTGTTTAAATACAATAACTAATCACATGGATGTGTATGGTGATTGGATACCGTTGAGAATTCTTTTGTATTTGTGATTGTAGCTGGCGCTATTTTGTATTCGGATTCTTTGCTGAACTAACTAGCATTCAAGAAGGCGAAGATGAAATCTGGTGCTCTATCGCTGACTGAAACAGAACCGCTCTCTCTATCCAACGTAACGCGTACACATCCGACGAATGGAAAAGCTCGACTGAGTTAGGCCCCAAACGGCTGCCACAACTAGTAGTGTAGTCGTAGTGTAGTCTGTAGTGCAATAATCAACAAATGTCTTCGGCGAGCGCAGTGCTGGATTTCTACCAGTTGCAGAGAAGAAGTAGATATACAAAAGTATCTATTGTATAGGGCGATGGGGGCAACTTTAACTAACGGCAGTGTGTTAAATGGATAGCAGTGGAGAGTTTTTTTTCGGTTGGTTCTGCTCACAAATACTACGAATTGGAAATCGAATAGATGTAGATGGAGAGAGAGAGAGAGAGTGGGAGAACGAATGCTACGATGGAAAGAAAAGCCAAAAAATAAATAAAGACTAAAACGCTTGCCGTGATGGCTCGGTAATCGACCATCGTCATCAGCATCATCATCATCAGCATCGCCATCATCATTAAGAGTGCAACGCAGTGTTGTTGTCTTTTCGTGGTACGGTGACCAACAACACCGGTTTTGATGACGACGGACTACGGCAACATACGGAGTACGGACTACGGACTGCTGCCATAGTGGAATAAGAACCAGCCAGCAATAGAATTCTCCAAGAACGGAAGAGGTGCTGCTTTTTTTTCTAGTACTTGTTAGTAGTGGAAAACAAAAACAAAGTGACGAGTGTTGCTGCGTTGCCGGAGAGGTAGCAGTTGCATTGCATTTTCGGAAGAAAAAAACGTAGTGAGGTGCAACGCGCTGACGAAAAGTTGATGCTGATTTTTTTTAGAAAATACTGTAGATTATTGCTTTACGCCTACGCACTAATTTTATAATGCTCGCTGGTTCACGGAGTACGTGATTTGGCCCCGAAGGTACCTACTTGTTGGTCCGTTTGTCAAAAAAAAAAAAAAAACAATATGCTGCTGCTGCATGAGAAAAAATTAAGTCCTTAACCATTTTTCTACTGTATCTAAATATAATATCGCTAAAATGAGTAGAACTTGCTTCGTTGCCCTGTACGTTGAAGGCAGCAGAATTGTGCCACTCGACTGGAACAATTCTACCTTTGTACTGAAGGTTGCAAAAAAAAAATAGCTACGAAAATTGAAAAAAAAAGTTACCAAACCAAGATAAAATTTACCAAAAATCTGAAGACGCTTATAAAACACAAAGAGAACAAATTTACTGGCCAAAAGCATGATTTTCTAACCTCAAATTATTTTATTTGATTTTTAAGATCCAAGTGGCTATTCGCACATAATTTTTTTACTGACTGACGTTTGCCTGGCTTAGGGATATGGTAGTGTCATTAAAAATTGCGATTAAAGAAATAAGTTTTGCCTTAAAACGTACAGGATCGTGCCCGAAAATGAAATACGTGAGCTTAGAGTCCTTTTAGCGAGCGAAGCGAGCCACATTACCCCTATTTGCCGCGGTTTAACTTTGACATTTCGTTACGTAGCCGTTAAAACAGCCTTTAAAAATTGCTTGTTTACAAACATATTTATAGAACATTTATAAATTAGGTGATATCGAGTTCGTATTTTTGGTGCTCTTGCTCAAAAAGTTACCATAACCAGACAAAAACTACCAAATTACCAAAATTCAAAAAGCAAAAAAAAAATTACAAAATTTGGTAAAAAATTATCAAAGTGGCAACCGTGGGTATATCTATCCATTTGATATATTTACAATATCTTGGCATTTCATTAGGGAAGACTTGAATTTATGCTGTCAAACGTGAAGGAACTTTCAAAATCGGCGATTTTGAAAAAACCGTCATGATGGATAGAAACATTCTGACTGACGTTTCATTTTCGTTTGTTCCCGTCGTAATAATTAAGCTTCGTATTTTTTGTCTTGTTCCTGTAACTTTATAGTTCTTGCCTTATAGCTTTTTAATTTTAATTTTTTTTTTGAAAATCTTTCTCTGATATCTTTTTCTTTGTGGCAACGCTGCGCTGGGCTCCACTTTGCAAAATGATGTCGGCGAAGAGATCAAGCGAATAGTAGCACTTGCTACTCGCTAATTCTTCGGACTAAGAAGGCTTCTAGTAGAGCCCCCTCTCTTATAGAACCGAAGGAGATGCTTTATAAGACCTTTAACATCACGGTCCTGCTGTACGTTGCAGAAGCATAGACTCTATCAAAAGCATATAGAGACTCGCTGCAATATTTTTAGATAAAGATTCTTCGGGTAATATTTGGTCCAGTTTGTGTTGATGGGGTGTAAAGGGAGAAGATTTAACAACGAAATTTATGGGCTCAACGCCGCTGGACTGGTCAAAGAGCTGAAAATACAACGGCTATTAGGGTGGGACGCGTGGAGCTTATGGGCAACAACCAACAGAATGAGTCTTTGAGTATGACAGCTGTGTAAACTCGAAAATTTTGAACTATATCCATAAGTTTCGGTTAAAAATTTTATTCGTACCTTAAGAATGAATACAAATACAAAAAAAAACACACACAAACAGTTTCAAACCAATCTTTTCACAACCCTTCACCATCAGTAAAGAAAAAACCTGAAAATACCTTCAGCGAAAGCATCTTTTAGACCTTTTCAGAAGTTGCTTACCTACATCTGTATTGTAGAACTAATGGCCCTAAATATGTACACGGTTAATCATCTGATTCGTAGATAACTACATTCGTAACACATTTCCTTTGCGACCCGTGACAAAGGGAAAAAAATACCTCTTGTAAATGCACTTGGTCCTTCTTGCTAATTAAACTTGTAACAATGTAAGTTCTAATGAATACCTTATGGACTACTCTTCTTCTATGACATAAGCTGTTTCATAAAATTGTATGTCAAACTTAAGTCGCTATGAAAGGGCACATTAAAAAATCCAGTTGTCTTAAGTCGACTAAATTGCTGACGGCAACAAATTAGATTGGTCGGGAACGTCACTTTTCCTGCGTAAGCCCCAAATATGAACTGTCAACTTAGTACTCACTCACGAATTTCTTTTTTTCGTCGGGTACCCCTCCATAAACGACAACAAAAACAGCTGTTCACATATGACCGATCTTAGGCAGTCAAAATTAAGATATATCTGTCAAGTCTGGCAGCTGTCAGACTAACTAAACAAGATACTTGAACGTCCCCAATGGCGCCTAAAGTGTTAGGGAGGCAAAGTGCTTCGAAGTAGTACTCATATTGTGTAAAATGTCTCATTAATTCAACCCGCCGCAGTGGCAACCCCCAATACTGCAAGAAGTCTCCACTTCTCCCCAGGAAGGTGGTGGGCGAATGTTTGTATTTCGATTTCAATCAACAACAGCACAGGCACTAAATCGCCTTCGCCAGCATCAAGTCTTTTACTCCATCCAATCGTTGGATACTTTTTTTTCTCTACCTCTCTTTGTGTTCCTCTTTCATCACATTCATTCCGCTCTATGTCTCTCTTAGGCAAGTGCACTTGTATGAGTGTTAAATCCAGTTGAATTGGATACCGCCAACCATCGAAGGCATTGGGGGTGTTTGGGTATTTAAAAAGCCGGTTTAGCCTCAACAAGAGGAAGCAACAACAAAAAAAGGTTAAAAAAGAAGCAACCAACAAAAAAAAAGAGCATAGAAAAACATTTCGTTAGACGAATGAAAAGGGAAACGAAGAACAGACAAAAACGGGCAAATGAACATAAAATTACACGGGCGAAGAACATTGCATCGAGGCGAGTGTGTGGGACGATAATATGGTTAGAAAGCAGGACGACCAAGAACTGCACTACTGTTGCAGTCACATTCACTGCAAGCTGCAGACAAACCACTAACAGTGCGAGTTTGATGAACTGCACTCTGCAGAACTGGGCGGCTGTTTAAAATGTAAACGCAGTATAACAGTTGAAAAGTTGCATTAGAATTGTTCGAATCGAACATGTAAGAGTTGAAGTGGAGAGAACCATTCGCCGAACTGCCGCGTTTGATAGCTCTTTTCGGTTTTGGTTAATTAAAATAAATTGTTGCATGTAAAAGGAGTATTATGTAAGGATACCGTAACAAATCAGGTAGGTTAGGAGGTAGTGGGCCATAATTACATGGATAGTGTTGGCAACGCCGCCAGACGATACTCGAAAGCGCCGCCATTAAATCAAATTGAATGTAGGGGAACAAATTAATACGCACGCACTCAAAAAAAGGAAAAATACTCGACTATATACCTTATGAATTATATTAGGTTCGTTCGTGTACTTTCATCATAGAAAAATGAAAAATGTCAAATATCAAAAATCGAGAGAGAAATCTCTCAATTTCAAGAGAACTACCTACGTAACCGGTTTTCTTGCAAAATTTTTAAGAAATGTCATTTTGAAATTATCGTAAAATGCGGCCTCTGCAAAATAAGTTGGAATTGAATTTTTTATAAGCTAAATACCTATTAAACTTACCATTTTGAATGCGCTGATGTTCTAGGAGAACATTCAATTAGAACTTCTTCCTCCGACATCGTTGAAGACGAAAGAAAATAGAGCTCTACTTGTCAATCTTTTGAGCTGTCACTTAGTTGTCAGTTTTAATTTTCAATTTTTCATTAAGTCGAAATTCGGCGAGTAGAAAATTACGAACAAATTAAAAGAGGGGAAATGGATTTCTCTCTATTTTTTTTTTTAATTTTCTCAGCATTTGTACAGTTTCTTAGCAAATTTTCAATAATTTTACGTTTGCAAAAAAGAACCCGAACGAACCCATTCCCTCCTCAGCGGGAAATTTGGCATTTCTACTATAATTTTCGTTTTCAACACAAATAAAACAAATTGGAAAATTGACAACTTCAAATACGCTTTTTCGTGAGCGAGAGCGATATATGCTGCATAGAAGAAACAGATATTATGTGAATTTATTCATCCCTCTCTACTCCAGTGGAACCTGGAAGGCTGAAACACACTGGAAACTCATTAAAAAGGCCGCTTAAAACTAACTTACAGACGTAAAGGATGATAATCATCTTCACCATTTGCGTTGCTTTTCAGAAAAGACTATACGTGGACATTTAGGAAGAACTTTTCATCAAAAATTGGGAAGGAATTTTTCACCAAGGCCAACTGAAGACAGTTCCTCGCCATCCCCACGAATACCCCCTCAAAGTATCAATGGCTTAGTAGGTGCATGCGAGGTACACATTTTGCCTGATGCATTTATGACAGCGAAACAACCTCACTTTACGAACGATCTTTAAAATTCGAATGCCAAATACACAATCCCGTGGCATTGAAGCCGCACCGGGTATGACACGTCAATAAACGTTAACCCCATTGCAGCGAAAAATGTCAACCTTCCACAGAGTGGTGATCTATTGATCGCGCCAACACTACTTCTGCGATTGTAAACACCATTATTCCACTGGAAGATCCAACAACACTCCATAAGTCAATGTGACTTGTTTTTTATGCGGGGAAGATCTGCACAGTCATGCGGAGGTACTCCTTCATGGTAATCACGACTTTTGCGTTTTATATCTTTCTCGCGGGCTCAGCCGAAGAATCGAACCTTTACCCGTTTTCATTTGACATTTGGAAAATTGGGTAAAATCGACAGAAAATCTGTCGGTGAGTTCGAAGTGTCTGTTTGTCTGAAGTTGGTGTCGTTGTCGTTACTATAGATTCTTCATTTGGCATGTTTTACTGCGATGATGACACAACTAACTTTGAATGCTAGAGTGCAAAGCGAGTAGCTGTGACGATCCTCTTCTTGTTTAAGTGCCATCGATTTGTATATCAGTGGTGTATGCAAAATTTTGAGGTGCTTCGATTCCCGCCAGCGAATGGTAATCCTACGGATCAGATATATTTAACTTAAATGTTTGCCCGGGGACCGTTGGTTTTTTCTTTATATTTACGTGAGGATTTTTCATTTTCTTTGCGGGAATCCATCAAAGTGTCGGCTAAAAGTGAAGAAGAGCTAGATGGCGGCGTGAAGAAAGCGAACTCGATGTGAGCTTTATGCGTTGCGGATCAGAGATGGTATTTCACTTTTGGTTTTAATTAATTGTTGGCAATTAATTCAAGTCTAACAGATGGTTTGGTAGGTCGCAGAAAAGACAAAACAGATGAGCGGACAACAAGAGGAGGGCGTTATAAAAATGGACTTTCTATTCGAGGTTTTCCAGTGTCAAATTGGTGTATTTTAAACTATCTGGGGTCTGTTGGCTGGTGTTTGACTCGACTCGCCAAATCTTCTTAAATTTGTTGGACATTAAATAAACAAATTAAATTAAATGATAAAAATCTATAAAATAAAAAATAATTAATTCATAAAGATTCATTAGAAAATCGGTAAGGCAGTGTCTTACGTCTTACCGACTTAAATTTGCAGATACAATGGCGAGCGATCTCTTCAGGTCACAGTAAGAACTTATTGTTGGATCTTTTCCAACTTGCATCTTTGTTATTTTGTAAAGTCGTGAAGGGTTTTAATGTTCGTTGACAAATTTATTTCGAGAAAACTGTCTGATAACTAGCATGATACCCTTATTTAAACGAAATGTTCATCGTTGACTTAATGTCTGCGGCCTACGCTGCTTTCCATCTCAGTCGGGATCGATCCAGGTTCAGGAACTTCTAGCCATCATGTACCGTGATAGTCTCTCCCTTTCCATTCTTGCTAAATGCCCGCATTGTCAGCTCTGTTCGCCTTAATTAAGTTCCATTCCTTTGCAATTGTCACCCTCAAAACAACTTCAAAGCGACTATTGACTATTTCCAACTAACCACACTCGTCTGGCTGTCAAATTGTTGACAAACGGCCCTTACCTGGAGTCTAAAAATTCCTCGATGAACCACTTTCTGCATTTATTCGCCGCCAATTACGAAAACAATTCATTTCAATGAAGTAATCCCAACCGTACTATAACCTCTATTCGAGTCATAAATCTCTGCAACAGCCCCAGAGAATTCCCTGACCCAAACTATGCCAATTCTCCAATAGATTGGCTATAAACCGGCGGCGGCCCCCCACCAAACCCCACTGCACAAATGACCGATTACATCACACAGCGCAACTGCATCGTTTATCTGCCACAGCTCGCCGCAGAATTATTTTATTTAATAAGCTCCCACTACTCCAAAGTCGAAAGAGATGGAAACCTATCTCGCGATATCGATGCCACCGCACCACTCTGCTGGCAGTGGCAGCAGAATTTCGCATGAGTTAGCTTCCAATTCGTATTTCAGGTTCACCGAGCGCACATACACAGAGAGGACCTGAAAATTGGCACACAGTAAATTTTCATTCGCTGCGCTGATTGAATAAATTGGCCCCAAAGGTGATGACCCAAACACAACGGACCATGCCTTACTGCTATGCGGAATTCGGATGAATCCGCCAGATATATACCTTGATTCGGGGACTCCTTTCTGGCACACGCATACGAGGAGCTGCCCGCAAATGGCTAACAAGATCGCACCGACTGACCGTGTGGCTTGGTGTTGTGACCTCCCTCCGAGGTATATCCCCATCAGAATCCCACAGTCCAGGGATCATCGCCAAAGTGGACGCGACGACGCGCCGATTATGACGAAGATGACGAAGACCGTTGTTGGTCATGTGTTCCATACAAGATAAATAGGCAAAAATGGGGAAACAATTTCTGTTTAATCAGCGTCCAAGTAGGAAGGAATCACCGCACCGACGCGACGAGGAGCGGGCGACTCTAACGAGACAAGAATGGCGTCAGTGTGTGCTATCCTAACAATTCAATTGTCCAATCGCACAGGCTGTGTGTGTGCGCCTTTGGTATCTGTTTGAAATGTTGAATCAATTTTGTTAATTTGGAAAACGTGACGGAATGTTCGAGTGATTTTGTTGCGCGCAAAGAAATGCTTTATGGGTTTTGAATGGATGGGTGCTGGTGTATGTGCATTTTTTCTTCAAAATTGTCCACCACGAGCTGGCATTTATAGACAGAGAGAGAGAGAGAGAGAGAGAGAGACAATGAACTGTGGATGGGAAATTGCATCTGATTGCTTTTAATTTGAGAACCTAGGACTAGGACGCATTCAGTTTGTGACTGATGGCGGTGATATTTGCGCCATTAGTCATGGCTCATGGAGGTCGATGCGATTTGTTAGGTTATACATGACTTTGGCTGGTTTAATGGATGAAGGTTTCGCAGAGAAGGTCATTTGCGAGGGAGGAGGATTTTATACGACAGACAACTCAGACTTTTACCTCAAACGCAGTATTAATGCGGGCAAACCAAAACTTTTTTGACGCCTTAGACATTGCGGCACAAAAAACCACGAGAAATAGTGGCAGAGACAACTCAGAACCTTGTGGCACGGTTGCCACTTTGGTAATTTTTTACCAAATCTGGTAATTTTTTTTTTGCTTTTTGAGTTTTGGTAATTTGGTAATTTTTTTCTGGTTTTGGTAACTTTTTGGGCAGGAGCACCAAAAATACGAACTCGATATCAATTCATTTAAATGCTGCCTTACTGTTTCTGAGTGAAAGCATTGCATACGCATAAATGCATCAGCACCACCCCTGTAAACCTAGATTGTTCAAAAAATTACTGAATGCACTCATTTTCTTCTTTTGACAGATGGTGGACTTCGAAATAGTTTCTGTTTAAAACTACATTTAGATATGCATAGGTTAGTTAATCATATTATTTATTTGCAGACATAAAACTCTAATTTGTTAAAGTTATAAGAAAAAAGGCTCGGAAATGGTAGATGATCCCATGCCTTCTAGCAGCTGGTAAGAAAAGTTGTTTAATTGCTTAGACTGACAAAGTTCCTACTGCGTTATCCTTACTGAGTCTTATGTTTTATAAATGATTTTTTTTAAACAAGCAATTTTAAAAATTAAATAAAATAATTTGTGTTTAGAAAATCGTGCTTTTGGTCAGCAAAAGTATTTAAAGTAGATACTACTATTACATTAGTAAGTTAAGTCTTATTTTTTTATTTCATAAAGTAGTCGTTGTTTAACTACTTAAAGACTGACTAAGTTCCTACAAACCTAATGTACCAAATTTATGTGTTAAAAATATTTTATCAACGTCTCCAGATTTTTGGTAAATTTTATCTGGGTTTGGTAACTTTTTTTTCCAATTTTGGTAGCTAATTTTTATGCAAGTGGCAACCGTGCTTGTGGGACACCATTTGTTTCGTCAGAACAGATAGCATCATCTTCAGGAATAATTACATAATAAGCAAAAATAAAAATGTGAATTAATTGTTAACGATTGTGGGTTAACCTAACAAAAAATTGGTATACAATTTGAATTTGACGGCCGTCTTTTTTAATAGAAAGAAAAATAGGAAGAAAATAAATGCATGGACTTGCCAAGGACTTGTGTCAGAAAATTAAAGTTTCTATAATTTGCAAAAAATCTGGTGAATTTTTCGCCATTGCATGGGAGATCTATGTAACGATGCTAAGCAGCTGTTATGTGTTAAGTTGGTGTTCCACATGGTTCCGTATTAGCTGCACTACTTTTACGGGGCTAAATGAGGTGGGTAGTCTCAATGAGCCTGTTTGCCACGTGCGTCGGTGGTCAAGATACCCGAATCAAGTCGAATTTTAAGTGCAAAAGTAAAACAAATACCTTTACCGACTATTCGTTCACGGATAAGGCGATTCTTTCCCTGATTGGCTTAAGTTTTTGTAACCTGTTAAGACCCTCTCTGATTTTGTTGTTAACAGTTCGTTCTAAGACCAGCGCGAACCCCGCAAGACCTTTGTTCAACTAAAGTTGTTCCTTTACATCATTCACAACCAGTGTTGTTATATCGTGGGATTTATCCCTTTTTGTGGGAATTTCGATGTCCGAAAAGCCTTCCGTGGGATAAAGGGTAAAAGCACCCAATCGTGTGGGAATTTCAGAAATCGGACAAAAAACATTCAGACTATAAATTTTGGGTGAAATTCTATCAAAACACCTGTATTTCGTCATGATTATCAATACACTGAATGTCCATAAATAACAGCTCATGTATATCGTCTTTTATCAAAATTTTGTGGTACCAAAAAATAATCATAGCAGTGTTTCAAACTGCGGTTTTTATACTAAAGGTTAGTTTAACGTGATTTTCTTTCCGTGTAAAACCAATTTTACTTTTAAAAAATGCATTTTGACGCAAAAAAGTACCGTGGGATTTTTAAAGGGAATTTGAGTGCGGTGAAAAGGGAAAAATGACCACGCTTCGTGGGATAAATGAAGAGAGAGTGCTAATAACACTGTTCACAACAAATTGGCTTGTTCTGCTATCCGTTTGCAGGTAAATATAGCCATCCCTGTCGTTTGTCGATTCCCTCCATAACGCATTTAGCGCCACCACAGACGAGATACTATGTACGCAATTAAATTACCAGTTACAAAATACAAATACACATAATAGGAACACAAAAGTATCGCAGTACATCAGCGCCGGTAACGCTGTAATAGAGGGAGCAGGCGAAATGAACCGTTAAACCGATATTTTACAATTTACAGTTTAGCCAAAGATATACATTGTTATAGGGACACAAACAAGCTAATGGCAGACCATGGCCACAGGTAACCGATGGGAAAACCAAAGAGACCCTCCACCCTATTGCAAAGAGACAACGGCGACGACGACACAGGCCAATTGGCAATCAACTATCCCAAGCACATGTCCGCACAATAAGAGTCGCCGTACATACATATAGAGAATACGAAGAATACGACGTATCCAAACTCCAAAGCAATTGGCATGGGATTCTATTGCGTCTCCTCTATACGAATCCGAGTGTGGGTACTGGGTACTCCTTGTGGTCGTTTTTTGCGGCGTCCGAGTTGCGTACTTACTCGTACTCGCATGTAATAATTATCTACCCGCAATGAGTTCCACCGCAGAAGAAGAGTGTGGCGACCATGTTCGCTGCCCATTTGCTGGCTGCATTTGTAGTCAAAGAACGCCAGCAACGACGACAACGACATGCAAATCGATTTGCATTTCCGTTTTTTTTTTTTCTTTTTTTTTTCGTTGCAAAAGTATCTTGTATTTGTCTCTCTGTCGTTAGTTTGTTTTACTTTGCAAAGGAATAAATAAAAAGCCACAAATTGCAAACTCTAAATACCGGAAGTCTAACATGCTGAAGACCCTTAGAATGGAAACATTCGCTTGTAACGAGCAAATGATGTAATTTGTTTGCCCATAAGGAGTAGGAGACAGTTTTTTGTTCTGGCGGCGGCGGCGGCGGCGAAATGGAGGTGTCTGGAAAGTTTTGCAAAACCCGACTCGAAGGTATTGCGGGCGAAACTTCAAGTGGCAGCAAGGTGCTAATAGTTAGTTTGTTTTGCTTTCCGGAAAAAGGAACAGTACGCAAGAAACTTTACTTTGCGAAGTCTTTGGTGGGAATGGTGGAACAAAATTTAACGGGTGGTTAAGGGGAAATAAATAAAAATTGCAGTGAAAAGTCATTCAGTTTGAAGGTTGCTCGGGCATTAATGGCGTTTTCGATTGAAGATCCGAGAGAATTGCCCCGAAATGCAGAATCGCTCTTTGATAAACAAATAATTATTTCTTTATTATTTATTTATCAAAGAGCAATAAATAAAATAAATAAATAAATAAATAAACAATGAAATTCGTCGGAGCACTTTTGTAATAGTGGTAGAAACCATATGAGAGATTTGGTTTTCTGTTGCTACTTTGTTTTTGTTTTCTGCAGTAATAAATAGGTTAGGGTCGCCTAATTCCGAACACTCCCAGTAGTCGAACACTTTTTGTAAAAAGCTACACAGCTGTATATTTTTAAGATTTTCAACTCCTACAAACGCAAAATGCTACATTGTGGCATTACCTTTAACTGTTTTTGCAATATCAACTGGTACAATATTATTGTTAACGTTTCAAAATTGCAATTTAAATTGAGTCTTTGGCGAATGCGTTTGAGTGCGGGTTCAGTAGAAAAAAACAACTGTTGCGATTGTCGGAGGAAAGTGCATTTTTTTGTTTGAAAATTCAGGTAAATGTTTATTTTCAATGCTTGTTTTATTAGTTTATATATACTTTATGTCTTTGTAGTAAAGTTTTTGTCTGAAAACATAATAATTTTATTATTTTTTGACCGTTCGATCATAGGGAACCAAACGTCTTCGAGTTTCCTATTCGAACACTAGTGCGTTCAAGACTGAATTAATGTACAAATTTTATTTTTAATTGTTTGTGAACTCTATTTATTTATTTCCTTTTAAGTTGTTTTGTTACTGTTTTTTATGTTTTAAATAAAAACAAAAATATGGATTCTTCTTATTTCCTTAATTGAAAATATACACGAGATCTAGCGTTCGAAGTAGGGAAACTTTATGTTCGGGTTTAGGAAGCTAGTGTTCGACTACTAGGGAATAATGCTTTTTTTCAGTTTTTATTTTTTTATAAAAAAACAATAACAATTACAGGAAAAAACTTAACTTTATTTTAAAATATTTGAGTTATGGCAGCTCATTAATTTTTCGTGGCATATTAAATTCAACGGTTCTCTAACAGTTAGTTAGTTAGATTATTTTATTATTTTTCGACTATTGGAGACATGACCCTACTGCCAAGTCAATTATCAATTTAAGTTTACATTTTGCACGCATAATTGTATATTTTCGGATCACAGGCGAAAAATTTGTTTCTAATAACACGACAAACAATTCAATCTGACATTTTGTTAGTATATGTTGGTGAGTTTAGGGCAATTCTGTAAAAATATTCCGGACACTTCTGTCGTGTTAAGAATTGACCTGGAAGTGCACGTTTTTTTTCAATGAAACATAGACTACATCGAAAGAGCACTTCTAGATTTGCTTTTTTCATAGAAAGGACAATTCTTTTCTTCAATCGAAAACGCCAACGATATTCTGTCTGTCATTCTTAGGTTTTTTTTTACTCTTGTGACTCTTCTGCGTATGGCGCATTTAACTGCATCGTCTTCTGGAGGCGTCCCATTTACAGACCTTTGAGGAATGAGAAACGAAAGATGTGCTTTCGGTAGTTCAGACGCATCACGGGGACGACAAGGCTTTCGTGGTTATCGAAAAAGCAATGCTCGTAGAGGTCTCCGTGGCTAAAAGCAAGGGTCGGGGAGTTTTAAGAAGAGCACTGTGTGAATCAAGAAAATCAACGTGAATATGGTGCTATCCAATACACGAACCAGATATTTATTTTTGGGAAGGGGAAATTCCTCGTACCCAAAGATTTAGTAGGTTAGTGTGCTTTCTGCATATGCAGCTCACCAGGTGAGACAGGCGAATTGAGTTGCGTTCACAGTTGGTATCTGATGTGGAAGGGCGCTTGGCGGGTTGGTAAAATGTGATTAATTTGCAACTGGTACCCAACGCTGAAACCCCAACCTGAAAAAGTGACAGGAAGAAACCCGTCTTCATTGATATGGGAATAAGGAGCCCCAAAGCAGAGGGGATCTTGTTTTTTATTTATTTATTTATTTATTTATTTATTTATTTATTTATTCGTCAATTCGGAATGGCGATAAAGTCGAAAATCAAACGTCAAAACACTGACAAATCGGGAAACTGAAAGACCTAATGCGATGGCTGAGATACTTGATCAAAAGTCGTAGAAAAAAATTACACTTATGTGCATAGTAGGCCCAACAACTTCAGCAAAAGTCGTAAGAAATAAAAGAAGCCCAAGATACGACGTACACCTAATGAGACTTATAGTTTGTACAGGCAAAGGTGAACTCTCCAAAGATAAGACACTCTGCAAAGTAAAGTCCGATCTGAAGCCCGTCAATCTGTGGGAATTGGCAACTGGGACCTAGATAGATAACCTCAACCAAAGTATATGAAAATGATGACCCAACAAGGACCGATATTGCCCTAGTCAGTGAGCCCTATAGATCGCTAGATGATTGTAGCTGAACAGGCGACCAATCAAAGATGGGTGCGGTAACCTATGAAATCACGCTTTGCAAAAAGTGGGTGGTTTAGCGGGCTTCATGCTTCATAATCTAGAGAACCAAGATAAATGGTTCTATAACACTAAAAGACTATCTGAATCTTGAAACGGAACTAATTGAAGAAGACGACTTCACCTCGAAGCTTCGCAGAACTAGATTTAAGTCCAGGTTACAGCCGAGCAAAAAAATTCGTTTTGATGAGCCAGCACAGAGTCTATCTTGGATAAAACTTTTAAGAACCACCTGTCAATAATACTCAACATGCACAGAGGCGAGCCCTGGCAGCTCCTCGAACAAAAAGGTTTCGAAGTGGAATGCACACCTTCTTCACATCCAGCAGTGGACAGGTTTGAGGTGCAGCAAAGCATATAGAAGATCAGACCGTACAACAATTTCAGCCTAGATCCAGAAAAGCACAAGAGTTCCAAGAACGGCTACCTAACTTCTGACTTTCGAAAAGCGACCTCTAAAGCTAAACCGAAGAGAGTTACGGTAAGAAGAAGATCTAGGGTCTAAGAGCTTTGTAAAAAGGGTTCTGAGTTAAAGCCGCTTCATAAATATCCTTACCGACAGTGCAAAGGATGATAGTAGACCATAAATAAAAAATATATAATATATAAAATTTGCTAAAGTCTTGCTAGTTGAGCTAGTTGACTACAAGCTGGAGACTGTCCTAATAACAAGCCGAGGGACCGTAAATTATATATTTTTTTAAGTCAAGGAACCGCATTATTAAGTCGAAGGATGCAAAATATACCTAAGACAAGTGCTAGGCAGGAGGCTCAGCTTCGAAATGCGCATTCAGTGAGATACTAGTAGCAACAGCGAATCACAAATTGAAGAACCCTTTTCCAGAATGCTACCAAATATTGGTGGGCCTGAATACTGAATACCCTGGAAGATGCCTGCATTCAACTGTTGCCACTCCTCTTATACGTGACTCCGGTCTAGACTTAATTTTTGACACTAAATATGCTGAGCTAATTTATTCGGAATTCGTTCGGATCATTGGAACAAGAGCCGCACCAAATCTATAGCCTACTCTAAGCTCCGGAGTATTCCGAAAGTATTTGCATCATTTACCAACACAGCTTCCAGCACGAACAACCTGTCGCAGCATAAATCCAACGATAAGAATGCCACCCTACGGCCTGATATGCAACCAAACTCTGCAACTCGCACCAACTCCCAACCATGATGTAACAAAACGCCACGGCCTTATCAAAACCCCCATTCCCAGGCGAGTCACTACCGCGCTTGTGCAATCGGCGATTGCTATGTGAACGCGATGATTTAACCAATTACTCCTGCAGGCCTTGTGACAGTGAACGGTCGGCCGGAGACGTGTTTCCGTATTTCTTGTTTCGCTCAACATCCACTTCGTCGGCCAGGCCAATTGACTCGCGTCTCGATTGCACCGCATCTTCGTCGCGATAACGCGAGTTGAAGAACCCCACCTCAATGTGTAATCCATCTTGAGCCAAACAGCCAACTACTAGCGATTGTTCGCCCAGCACTTAACATGCACGAGGCGATTGCTCAGTTCGCTCTGCGAGCACGCTTTCAATCCGTTTGCATCGGCGCGGTGCGGACAGATCGAAAAGTGGTCTTCGGCGGTTCAGTGAACTTTTTTGGCCGCATGATGCATCTGCGTGCATCTGATCGTCACTTACGCACCACACTTCTGGGCATCCGCATATGGAGTACGAACGGTATTCTCCCATACCCAGACCCACCCGTGCCGTCGACGTCGACTCGCGACCAGACAAATCACCTGTCCCGGACAATTCTGTGTGTGCGATCAATTGTGCGGCGGCGACGGCGGCGTCTCGGGGGGACTGGCACTAGGCCTCCTCGCAGCGGTCGATGATGGTGCCCGCTGACTGAGTGTTAGATGGCTAATTTGTATGATGGCCGCGCGTTGTCGGTTATTAATTACGCTCGCTTTATATGAATATCGCACATCCGCCCACAGATTTTCTGGGAACTTGGTATGTGTGCCCGGGCCGGGCATTATGCAACGGACATTGACGTTGGGGCTCCCATGCAGGCGACAGTGGGCTGGGACACGTTCTCACTGAAGAACGTTAGTGTCGATTGTCGAAATGCTTTGATGTTGCCAACGCTAATGGTGCTGTGCTGGGCCATTCTTTGGTGAGTGCTCCTTTGGTGTTGTTTTGGAAGACTCTTTTCGGCACGTATACCTAGTTGAGTGATGACAAAAGAACGCACTTCACATTACACAAAATATTGGGGTCAGCGACCCAAAAACTGTTCGAGGTCGTTATGCGCCTTTTGGGAATGACAGTTATTTTGGAACTTCAAAGAGCGAATCAAGCCGGCGTGGTTGTTCGATTTGGGTGGTCTAACGTTGGGGTGGGTTCAGAAACGTTGTTGATTGAGGTTCCTAAAGCACGGATGATTGTAGTAAAGTACGAACTATGAGCTTCCATTTAGTAAGTGGTTTTTGGATGACAACGACTTGTTAACAAACCCCTACCCTTGTTCGAATTACACCACAAAATGATCATCAGACTTGTTTGAATATTTAAGCAATTAAATTCTGACAGTTCCCTATCTCATTTGAATAGACTTATGATTTTCCGTCGATGTATATAAAGAATTGAGATCAATTGCATTGCCAGCTTGTGTGGCACGCTGCTATATTACCGGAAAAAAATCAAAGCAGAAATGCTAATTCTCTACACAAGTACGCGTTCAGTTTAGTAGCGCATAAATCAAGCAAAATACTCCGCTCAATCGATGTATACTTTCGGGGCTTATAGATTTGTCGCAATTTATTTTCTGGCAACACCCAGAAGTAACTGTGCTCCGATCAAAATGCAGTTCTTAAAACACGACAGCCGTTTCAGTGGTTTGTCTAAAAACTGGCCTATTATCTGTCAAATGACACTTGAAAATGTCGCCGTACACACACGTCTACAAATAACGAACGTAACACGTAATGATTATTTAAAGGCTGATACTGACTGAGAGAAAGTAAAAAAAAGCTGTCACATTTGAATGAAAAAGGAAAACATGTATTTGGACCGTTATATCTGTTAAATAAAATTCTCTGTAAGTATACGTACAACTAAAATTTAAGAACGAAAAGGAGAATCCTAACATTTCGATAAGCATTTTATACAGAGAGGGCGTTAGTTGTTTGACATGCTCTTCTTTATATTGTTCAAATGTAAACTTTTCTACATTACAAATTTTGAATATGCTATACAAATTTTTAGCAGTTTCTCATTTCTAACAAAAGTTGAACCCACAATTTGTAGAAAAAAACTGACAACCTTCGTAAATTACTCTTGGTTGTGAAATAATGAGCTCAAAATATCGTAAGAGAACTGTCACATTTGGCATGAAGAATAGTTTACGCAGACCTTCCAACTTTTCGGGATGATTTGTGCTGATGATTACACACAAATGTCAGACTTTGACAATTTTTTTTATTTTGGAACACAAAACTATCGGCATGTTGCATTTTCCTTTTGTTCCGAAATAAATAATTCATTAAGTACCAAATTCTTTAAGAATTTATCAAGTTTTTTCCTTTTGAAATTTGAGTTTGACAAAAGGCTTTCGACTTGGTAGTCAATTTTAATAATTACATTTCCAAGCACCGAAGAAATTTATACATAAACGAGCTGCATTTTGGTATATTCGAGTACTTTTACTTTAAATAGCACTAGAAATGTTTAATAAATAAATATTTGAGAATAGTGTTCTTTCTAAAAACAAAAGTTTAAGTATTATTTGAAAGAAGTGGTGCCGTTCTACAGCGAAGCGAAACATCCTGGGAGAACATTCGAACATTTTCTTTACTATGCAACATTTTTTTTTAATTTGTGGATATTAGGCGTTTTTTATTTTATTTGAGCATAATAAAAAAGGCCTATGGTGAATTTTGGTATGAGCTTACAATTTGTTTCTTCTCAACCTTTTGCATTTGACATCGTATTAGTACCTGCTTGTCAGTTGCAACTCCTTGAGTAGATATAATTGGAACTACTCGTTACTCGTTATTTTGCTAAATTTCTATTTTTCTGACATTGAACGTGTGCAGTGAGAACGTGTAGGGACTTTCTGCGATTGCGATTGATTTAAGCCGCGTACTCAAATGAACCTTTTATTAAATTTAATCAAAACCCCTATTGTTTTTTCTTATATTCCTGTCAATTAACCTCTGTAAAATCATCGGTGTCGGTGAAGGTCAGCTAGAAAAAAAAATCAGCAGATGTCGGTAATGGAGTAAATCTGAAAATAGTATTATTACTCTTCACTTGTTTAAACAATTCTTTGCAGAGGAGTATAGCTATAAGCTAGTTACTCATCTTTTGAACCATTTAAGTAGTTCCTGACAACGTCAGTGTCAAATGAAAGGTAGAAAAAAACCAAGTGACAGCTAATGAATTTTTAATTTTAAAAAGCTAAAAAGCTAAAGACTGTGCGCCATTTAGCAAAACACTGTCGTGGCCACATAAAATATGTCATATTTCTCTACAATTTTTTTTTGACGTTTAAGCGTAGTACGCTGCTCGAGTTAAACTAAATTTTATCTGGTCTTCAACTTTTCTCTCCAAATTAGCTTAGATCCTAGCTAAATTTTGACATAGAGTACGCCGTGGATAAGTATCACAGGAAGCAGCTGTTCTTTGAAAAAAATTCCTTCAAAAATGTAATTCTCCCTTATTTCAGCTATTTCTGATTCTAGGTACTTCTCGTCCATGTAATGACTTAAAGAGCTCATCCTTGCATACTTCTCCGCAACAGAACAACAAATACACAACGATCTGTCACAATTTAGCTTGAGAAAATGTGCCGACCCATTAAGTGGGCACGCTAAATTTTTACAGACACATGAAGTACATTCTGAAACAAAAGTTTGATAAAATTTTGTTTAGCTCGAGTTGCGTACCACTCAGCTAAATGGGTTTGCTTAAATTTAGCTGCGCTAAATTTTGGAGAGAATTTTGTACGAGAGCGAAAATTAGGCTCCAGCAGCGTACTAAGCTTTAGACGAAAAAGATAGCACATCTGGGATTTGCGAAAAGCTCAATTTAAATATACCTTTTACGTTTATTCGATTCGATTGATTTAATTATTTGTTTTAACAATTTGGTTACAGCATTTTCAGAACAAGAAACTGTTGTTTATAGCGAAGTCGATAATGCAGTTGTTAGTTGCGTACATATTTTGTAATCATTCGAATAGTTGCCTTGTAGGGTTGTTCAAATAAGTATCGAATGGATCACCCATAAGAATAGTGTCATAGGCCAGTTTGTTTACAACATTTTTGGGGAATACAAACCGCCTGTCTGTCTGTTGTCTTTCTGTGTTCAGCGTGAATTTAGCGTGTTTCGTATGTAAATCTTCAAAATCTGAAGCAACATCAAATGGGTGATTACTGTTATTGAATTTAAGTGTACACTTCCAATTCCCAGAACTAGTTTTCATAAAGGCACGTTATTTATCGAGAATTTTCACTGGCTTTACATCTGTGTCAACAACTAATACTGCTTGTTTTCGAATGCTCAAGTGGACACGAAGTCTTTGCAGATGCACGGTGGTCTGTGGAAATGAAGAAGCCATCGAATGAATCACTAAATTAAGACGACCAACTTGTTGATTTCCGCCAACGCCTTTCCCAGCGGGGATTAATGTCCCGTCGGCTTAGGATGTTTGCTCTTCGCAACTTTATTCTGATACTTAGCGCAGTCCAAAGTGGGTGGAGGCTTGTAACTCGATATTTATTTTTCAATAACCTCCCTAATGGATCCCTATTTTTGCGCAGTGGTTAATGCCGATTTTATTAATTAAATTGCGATTCCGATCCGCTCCTATACAAACATAGATATATCTCCTCACATAAGTATTGGTATAGATAGGTACCCTGCCCACTGCGAACCGCTTAGAGTAATATTCTTTTGCACTCGGCATTGGTCATAAATTCATAGACGATGATGACAGAAACAACCGCGCTTTGCCAAAAAAGGATCCACCAGCATTTCGTGCCAGAACCTAAAATGCAATCATCGCACGAATGCGGGAGGGAACACACAAGGGCAACGAAATACGAATGCGAATTTAAAAGCAAAAAACAATCTCAAATGTATACAGTCGAACCTTTTGCGGTCTTCGGTTGATGATGCCGCTCGGAAGTCTTCGGCGACTAACGCAATTTACGGTTATTGCGATTCGCCATTTGTGTCCCGCATACATACTCGTACACGTTGCTGGTATAATGAAAGCCACATGGATTACAATTGCAAGGTCTTTAAGTCGATTGATAACGATGCCATTGTAGCCATCAGCATCACCCGCAGATGTGCACCACCACCGCCACCGCCACCGCACAGGCCGGCCGATCATGTTCACGATCGCACTTGTGATATTTGCTTTAGCCAAATGAATCGCTTATTACAGTTACATGGACGTGGATGCGCGATCCTCTACGCTTACGTGAGTAGGGGGAAGCAATTTGCCTGTGATTTCGATTAAATTTCCTTTTAACGGTTCTCTCGCCATCCGCACGCCCATGATCGTACATTACCCTCTCTGGTCATGATCGGTCGATCACTTGAACAGTACAACTACCAGTTGGCTTAATATTCATTGTTTTACAAGCTATTTGAACGGTTCCACCATAATGACGGCGAACGGGATAGGATTTCGTGCGCGCTGCCGCATGTTTACACGAGGGAAGCCTGCTGCAATCGATAGATGGAGCCCACTTGCGTCCTGCGTGCGCTCGTTCAACGCTGTGTTACGTTTACGTCGAAAGGTGTTCTGTTGGTTGATAGAGCCATATAAATCGCTTATCGAAAGGGGTAACCAAATTTGCCTGTACCACTGCCAAACTGGTTACTAATGCTGCAAGTCACTTGCACTCACTGGCTGTGGGGTACGAGTACCAGTTTTACGGCCCTAGGAACGCTATTAATAAACCAATAAAGCAACAGATTAATCTTAATGGACTTGGATCCAAAAACGGATGCTACCATGTTGATGTTGCTACATTTGAGAGTGTTTACATAATATTCGTGGCGGATCTGTGCGAAGGAAGGCTATGAAGATCAATTTGGTTTGCAACAATCAACTCGTTGCCCTGGCAATTTATCACATACCACATACAGTGGGTATGACAAGAGTGAGTTAGTTACTCTGGCTTGTCCTTGTAGCTTACTAAATGCAGTTTGATACGGGGTCAGTGACAAAAATCAGTTCCGTGGTAACAATTGATTAAATAAATAATTCGTAAAAGCCATTTCAAAGCTTTGACAGAAATTTTGTGGTAATTTCTTTAAGCTCACAACTCCTTGTAACAAAACGTTTCTCTTTATGAAACCAAAAATGGTCCCCACCAGCATACAGTATCTAAGCCCATAAACTAAACAAGAATTTTTTTAAGGCAATATATAATTCACACTCGCTTTTGATAGTTCGTTTCTTTACTACCCGATTGTTGGCAGCGTTGCCACAAAGATACAATTGCATCAAATTAGCTTCATTCTTGCTTCCGAACAAATTCAACAATCTAACATAATGGAGCTTCGCAAGAAAAAGTTTTTCTATTCAGTATTTATTTAAAGGCATTTTTAATCCAAAAATAAAATAAACTAAAATTACTCTATTCAGCTTTGTTAAAAACTACCGCCTTTCGAAAGATGCCTTTATATACTTGTTGAACAATATTTCAACAGACCTAAGTGTTCGTAAAAAACAAACTTTTGTTCCCAACATTAGAAAGGCTGTTTTTAAATACCCCTTGGACAAATCTTTCAAACTGTGACACTTTTGTGTTTGGACTTTTAGATGATTCTCTGGGACAAAAAAAAAACAAACATTATACATATTACTCTGTTTATGAAATATTCATGAATTATTAATTTATAAAATTTATTTACTTACATGCTGAGAAAAAAAAACTTCATAAATCGACCATCTCCGCAAGCACATTTGATGTAGAATGATTATTTGCGAATTCGAACGAATTTGACATTAACTTTCGGAAAAGGTAGTACCAAATTTGTATCAAGAAAACAAAAAAAGAGTTGGCAGTACTAGAGCTGTTCGAATTTCGCTTTCATAACATACTTATAGAATTACAGAGTTGCGATTTTGCGAGTTCGAAAAGTTTCACTTTAGAATCAAGTTTCATAGTAAGGCCCCTGTACTGCACATTTATGGTACGACTCGAGCACATTTGCACTCGTAAATTTCTCCCAATTTATAAGAGTGTATGAGTTATTCAATTCAAATTCAAATTATTTTTTTCATATTTATATTTTTTTAGGTTTTTTTTAGAGAATTATTTTTTTTTTCGTACTAAATAATTGACTTATAATCGGGTGATGTGAAATGTGATGTTTGTTTTAAGGATTTTGTTATTTTGTATTTTCTTTTATTTTTAATAAATTATGATACATTTAAAAAAAAAATATACATTTTTCGAAAATTCAACGGCAACGCTGATGAAGTTTAAAAAATGTTGGAGCTGAATTTATTTCTGCAAAATGGATTTTAATTTTTCTGTCCCGCTTCCAGTCGCAGTCATCCTGCAGTCTTAAGCTTCTTTAACACTCACTTGCTAATTTCTCATACTATTATGCTCTACTGGTAGGATACTCTCAGTTATCCAAAGCATTCTTGCTGTGGAACCGCTTTTTGCTACCCTGACCGACTAACTTGACTAGCTTGACCACAACCCCCTTTAAGAACCAAGCTCCAAGTATTAGGACCGCTTTTTGAAAACTTAGCTAAGTACAGTGATCTTACAAATATTAAAACCATAAGCACACTGTCTCTTTTGGAAAGTTTACGTTCCTCGGAACCCAATTTGCGTTCGAATTATCCGTTTCGGTACAAAATAAATGAAGCATATAAACGCGTTCATTTCACATTAAAGTATTCCGCAGCAATTAGTTGTCGGAGAGCTTCGGAAAAAATGTACGTGGTAGCCAGGGCTTGTCAAATTGAGGGATTTTTCCCGTTTGTCGGGATTTTTTGAGCCTAGAGGGATGCATTTTTTTTGACACATCATGATTTCAATAAAAAAAAAAAAACACTAAATGAACATAGCCCTTAGTCTTGCCATGCGCTTCCAACTTTTAAAAAAATATTTCCGGTTTCCAGGTTGATTTTGAGTTTGACAGATTTGTCATGGTGGAAAAAAGTCGAATCTCGTTTTTGTTGTTTTATTTTGCTATTCTTGGATTAGAAATTAGATACTTATTTGTGATACAAATTTATTGAGGCTAGTCTAACATAATTTGAAATGAATGTGATATGTATATTGTATAGCGTTCTAAGATATTTCTTGTAATGATGAATAACATTTTTTTGTTATGTTTAAAAATAGTTTTCTTTTCCTTTTTGACAGGTATCCAAAAAGGGAAAACAAATCATTTTGGATGAAAATAAAAGGGAATACATTTGCCAAAAGTCTGGCAACACTGCGTGTAGCTGCCAAAAGTAAGTGGTATACGGCGGTTCCACGTCATCGGAGAATTTTTCCGAAAGTTCTATCGGAACGAATATCTCACATGGAATTTCCCCGATTTTGTATAAATCGGAGAAAATTCCGTTGCGAAAGGATACCTCGATAGGGCCGTATGTCTGATCGGTGTCCCACATAAAGTGTTTGACAGAACTTCTAATTGGAGATTTTATTAAATTTTTGACATCAACTTGAGGTCATATACTCCTTAAATCTTAATGTAGCTCTTGCTGTGCCAGAGTAGCACATTCCATTAAGAACAACTGGCTCTAAATATTTTACTGTCAATGTCAAGGCTGCTGTGGCAAGGGCGTTCAAATGCCCTTTTGACATGCGGTCCTTGGTCAGTGGGTTGTCATTTTTGAAACCAGCTTAAGGCCACATGCATTTTGTTCGTTGTTGGTGACCCTTAATGTTGATGTTGTTGTGGCAAAGTTGTCCACTCCACGAAGAGCCGCTGGTGCTAAAAACGTTGCTGCTGTTGCTGTGCCACTCCATTGATCACCGTTTGAAATGTCGTCCGCTGGTTATTATTAAAGGAAATTTGTGTGCGATCTGATCTTTCCCTGAAGGAAGATCGGACAGACCAATGATACAAATCGAAAAAGAGTCAAAAAAAACATTTTACAAACCGCAAGTAGCATGAATACAAGGCATGTTCTATAAAAGCTGAAAGTACAACCATTTTGATGGCAGCCAGCACTCTTTACAGTGCAACAACTCCTTTACCATGTCCTGGAACAGGCGGTCTTTAAAACGAGGCAAACACAAACTTAAAAAGTTCTAAACACTCGAAGAATCTAATATCTTCCGTTCAGTAGGTCAAAGAAGTAGAAAAGGACTGATGGAAATGGACCACATTCAATTGGAGGGGGGGGGGGGGGGGCAACCGGAGGTGACTAGATGTAAGTCAAAGCAGTTTAATATCTCCCCAAGCCTATGTTACTCCAGGAGACAAAAACCAAACTACTTAGACTCGCCAAACATTGGAAAGCTGTCATTATGAAAGCACGGCTTCTAAACCACCATATATCTCAAGCCGCTTTTAACGAATCTTCTGACCGTGACGTGTATGACACCAAAACTAACTCCGTTGGCAAATTGCAGAGAGAAAGCGTGAACGAGCAAACCCATTCAAATCTGACCATTTTGGGACAATTTTCCGCAACTTCACCCTACTCAGTTGGGCGACGATTTTGTTTTGTTGCTCAAATATACCCCCTTCACGCACCGATTCACGTGTGAGTATGAGTACGGTAGCCGCATCTTCTTCTCAAACTCTAATGGCTATTTAATTGCTTTCAAATGGCTTCGCAGGCCTCTGCAGTCTTCAACAGCGGCCACCGTAACTTTTCATCTGACTGCTGTGCTGACATGTCAACGAATTGTAGGCCAGCAATTTACTGTCATTCTGTCACACTGAACGCACTGATTTCTATTAAATTTCCACCCACCGAGTTAGTGTGTTAATGTGTCAAAAACAAAAACCGCCCGCAAACACATACCGCCGCCATTTGGAGCCGTTTTTAGGTCAAAAACGTGACCAACGCCAACCACTCGGCTGGGAGTCCGTGTGGCGTGACAGTGATGTGCAACTTCCCAAAATGGTGGCAATTACTTTTTGGCAAAAGTGTAATTATATCCAGCTAACGGTGCGTATATGTGGCGGATACTCGCCGTCTCCAATGGAACAAGAAAATTAACTCGTTAGATAGGAGTACGAGTACGAGGGCATACGTAGGGTATTCGTTTCTTTCGTTCAATCGGGACTGATTGACAGGTAGCACACCCGGAAGATGGGGGGAAAATCAGCTCCGAGTCGGGCCGGCAATTGAAGTGTTGTGTGAAGTCATCGCGTAGAAAAAGAAACACCTCGTCCGACAAATATCTACGTTAGTTCATCGCTATAGACAGTGGGATGAGTGGCGATGATGATGCATCAACTTCACCATCTTTGACGTGCTCGCTGCTACTTTTTTCCCTACACTACACTAACTGTGACCTTGTTGGCCAGCAAGGAGGCAAAAACATTGATAATCACTAATTAGATGTCTGTTTGAGGTGATTACACACAAAACAAGTCGTGATTAGATTTCTGGTACCCCCCGCTCTTATCCGGGCTGTCAATCTCCGCCAGAGATGCGTTCTGTTGAGGTGTCATCGCATAATATTTTGCTGTTACAGCTTACAGCACGTACCGCGCCACCTTCAAAGTGGGCTAACCTTGAGAGCAGATAGAATTTGGCCAATTTTGTGCGGCCAATTATATTTCATATAACTCACCACAGTCGCTCAGGAACAAAGTGGGCGAGGCTGCGCTTCTATGTCTGATATAGGTATAGGAACAAAAATGATGGCAATAAAATGTATCTTTTACGAGTCAAAATATTTTCGTTTGACTAGATGCCGAGAACAGATGTCTGTTGATGCGGAAGACTGCAGGGGCCAAGGTCAGTATATGATACTATGACTGATGATGTGAGCCAGTGTTCGGGAGGTAAGAAGATCAATGCTACAGGCCGAGGTAATGTTTTTCGAACAAAAAAATCTAATTATCCACATAGATAACAACCACAACATACACTTTGGAGTGTGATTACATAGGAAAAGCACGTGTGTACGGCTCTGAAGGGGAACGCTAATTGAATTTGATTTATGTGCTTAATTGTGTCTTACGACGTTCCTCTGTGATGTTCTTTGGGAGGGGCGTGTGCGCACCGTTCACATTTATCATTACTAGAAATTATGTGCTTCCGGATTAGCTGCTAAGGATTACCCATGGAAACTAATGACTTTGGCGTCTTGGCTATCCGCCATGGAGTACGTGGAGTTAACGAGTGACGTGATGTTGTCAGAACAAGTTGCCGGCTGTGGCTTGACATATATTTTGTATCGAGTGGAATGTTTCAGTGCAAATTATCTTTATCAGCCAACAGACGGAAGTCCTACTGCGCACTGCTAATGATCAAAATTACCACGAAAGCAGGAGTTTTTGTAGCCACAACTCATCAGACTCATTGAATGCGTCAACAATTAACGAAAGAAATGGAAACAATTGAGAAAACTGTGCCATTCGCTTCGTATTCCCTGGAAGAATATTTCCTTCGCCAGCGAGTTCATCAAGGAATCCTGGGCGACACATGTTTTGTGTGAAAATTTGGACAGCACTGCGAAAGAATCGGCTGCGATTCGCTAAAAAGCCCACGCGGAAGAACAAAAGGCGAACAGCTAGAAAAAAGCTTATACGAATGCAAACAAGAAGACAAATCCAACTTCCTAGAAAACGACACATAAATACTTATAAAATATGAATCTTGTGACTTAACAGCTGAAGAATAGGCGCCGCAGCTCCTCGGCTAAGTTGTTGTTTTATTGGACTAAAGTTTGTCAGTTATTTTTCCAAACTATTCTCTGTTCGATATCCACACAAAAGAAGTCCACTGATCTACTTACTGCGCCATTACTCCGATCACAATTTACCAACGAAAATTGGAATAGACGACAACCACTTGAATAATTGGATACTGGAGGTCAATTCAGTTGACTGAGCTCCTCTACGTTCCATCCCGGCTGTGTGTGGTGGATGCGGCAGCGTGAATAGCGGCAGTTTGTTTATTGTTTTTCTTGCGATTATATACCTCTTCTGCGATTATTATCCTACGATAAATGCATTTCCTGTTCTGTGCGGGAACAGTCATCGATCTGCAATTGCGCGCAAATCAATCAAACGATAACAACGCGAGCAAAGCAAAACAAAGACCATCACTGGCTGCTGGCCGCTGGAGTTTGTACACCAAGAAGTGCTCCGTCCGCGATTGTTGTATGCAAATACGAATAATTTCGGTTGATTGTTCTTTGGATTGGGTTATGTGAATTTGGTTGCGCCGCTGTTCTGTTCTTTCTCCGTAATCTTTCGCGTTTTTGAGAAGCAGTAGTTACACAATTTCAGTACAACAAATTAAAATTTACTTGTTGAACCGAAACAGATGTCAAACTGACAAATGGAATTATGTGGGCTTAAACCAGTGTCAAAACAAAATTCGGACAAAGGTTGTGTATGCATCTGGTAAGCAGAGATGCCGCCATTCGCTTCTATACTGGTCGTAGTGAGTGACACCTTCGGCGATGACTTCTGGGCACGGTTGCCACTTTGGTATTTTTTTGCCAAATTTGGAAACTTTTTTTTTGCTTTTTGAGTTTTGGTAATTTGGTAATTTTTTTTCTGGTTTTGGTAACTTTTTGGGCAGGAGCACCAAAAATACGAACTCGATATCAATTCATTTAAATGCTGCCTTACTGTTTCTGAGTGAAAGCATTGCATACGCATAAATGCATCAGCACCACCCCTGTAAACCTAGATTGTTCAAAAAATTACTGAATGCACTCATTTTCTTCTTTTGACAGATGGTGGACTTCGAAATAGTTTCTGTTTAAAACTACATTTAGATATGCATAGGTTAGTTAATCATATTATTTATTTGCAGACAAAAAACTCTAATTTGTTAAAGTTATAAGAAAAAAGGCTCGGAAATGGTAGATGATCCCATGCCTTCTAACAGCTGGTAAGAAAAGTTGTTTAATTGCTTAGACTGACAAAGTTCCTACTGCGTTATCCTTACTGAGTCTTATGTTGTATTAATGCTTTTTTTTAAACAAACAATTTTAAAAATTAAATAAAATAATTTGTGTTTAGAAAATCATGCTTTTGGTCAGCAAAAGTATTTAAAGTAGATATTACTATTACATTAGTAAGTTAAGTCATATTTTTTATTTTTTAAAGTAGTCGTTGTTTAACTATACCTACTAAAAGACTGACTAAGTTCCTACAAACCTAATGTACCAAATTGAATATTTTAAAAGACCTAGGTATGTTTTTTTTTTATGTTTTAAAAATGTTTTATAAACGTCTCCAGATTTTTGGTAAATTTTATTTTGGTTTGGTACCTTTTTTTCCAATTTTGGTAGCTAATTTTTTTTGCAATCGGCAACCGTGCTTCTGGGTTATAGAACCTCCACCTACCGCCATCTGTTCGAATTCTCTTTACTGTACCAGTCATCTACAGTGACGCACATTTCGCTTCTTCTTCTTCTAAGTCAAGCTCGCGTAATCTCCCCTCTAAGTTTGTTTTCTATTCCCTTGAAGGTTCGCATAATCTTCGCATATTCCTACAGAGGTTCGAATTTCGCTGTTCTGAGTTTGTCTTTCAAATCGCAACCAATTCTTTTAACGGCATTCATCGCGACGACCTCCACCGTTTCACACAAAAACTGCATCGCCTTGGATTCTTATTTGAACTTGCCCGCAAACGAAATCTTCTTTCCGGAACTCTAGGAAAAGAAAATGTGAATCACATAGCTTACTTGGTTCCTGTGCTGTTTATGGTGGTGAAGCACTCTGACATATTACCAACCCGACAGTCTCACCCACAAAACGAGATACAGTTCTTGATTACCTAATTCGTTGTCTGTGCCGGACATAATTTCGTGTAGCACACGCTGGCACACTGTTTGTACTGTGGTATTCTAATTCAACAGCGAAACCCATTTCCACCGGACGTCGAGGATAAATGCCAACTGGTAGCTCTATGACAAGGAGTGTCAAAAAACAATCCGCATAGAACTTTGCGCGCGTGTACATTTTCCACAGTCCCCATGCAACCATTATAAATTGCAAGCCATCTTGTAAACAAAGTAAACAAATTTACAAACACAACTCGGGTATCAATTTCCCCGCCGAGCAATATAAATCATTTGACAGCCAAAAGAATCCGCGCAAGGAAATCCAATATAATACCTACACACGTGCCTCCAGACACAGAGGGAAAGAGAGCCTCACCTTATTTCGTGCGTGCATGATTGAAGACTGAACCGAAACGACAAAAGAAATCTCACGCCAGCTTCCCCGCTGTAGTTCTTCTTTTCGAAAATGATTTGAATTTTGACACTCCTCTGCGATGCCGTTATAGATATTAGATAATAATGTCAAGCCAAAAGGAAGACAGCCAACCGCACTCAAAGGAGGGATGCCTCTCGTCTTCCTCGATCGCACAAGTAAAAGAGTGCAACTCTTTGGCACGTTCCTATCACTGCAATTCCACTTTTGGCACCTGGGCTTCGTTCGTTCACAGAGAAATTGAAGAAATCGCCAAGATAAAGGCAGCTCCATCGATAATACGACATTTTATTGCCAAATTAAGGTGTAAACCGAATGCAGGCAGCATTTAATAGAAATGTACGAAGGCGGATTCCCTCTCTCGTGTCAGATTGTTTGTCATGCTTCCCTGTTGTGCATGGAGTTAACCAAATCACGAAGGCAAAAGCACCTACAATGGAATACAATGGAGAAAGCGCTGCTGGTTACTGCACCTCCACACGCTGGTGCGCGGCAAGCCCAAATGAGTTTTGTTTCTTTTTGGGCCTTTTTTCCATCATCAGTCATAAGAAATGGAAGGATGTGCCATCTGGTACAACAGTCGATGTGTATACCCACTTCAGGGAGATTAAATCAAATCGAAGGGAAAATTTGTCGTTTGTCAGGAACACTGAAAGTGAACGAAGAGTCGCGCTGGAGGCAATGCGATAGTTTTGGGGGGAAAAGGTCGCCCATTATCGCAAATGATTTCAATTAATCTGCAGATGGCCCTTTTTTGTCGATGGTTCGCGTGTAGGAACGTACTTAAATGTGCTCGAGGAAGTGAAAGTGTTAGCGACGATGGGGACATTTTGACAAATCACTGCGAGAACTTTTGGGCCATTAAAGAGTTTCAACTGACTGATGACTTCGCTTTATCATTGAGGACAGATATTTAGCTCTTAAAACAGTACTTTCGTCTTTACAGACTGCGTAGGTAATTAATAAAAATTCACACGGGGATTTTACCAGCTGACGCGAGTAAAGAGAGAACTACAAATGGACGCCAAAACAAAAAGACATTGAAAAATGACATTAGTAAGAACAATGT
Source organism: Cheilosia variabilis (assembly GCA_951230905.1). Lineage (NCBI taxonomy): Eukaryota > Metazoa > Arthropoda > Insecta > Diptera > Syrphidae > Cheilosia > Cheilosia variabilis. The sequence goes on along the minus strand of OX579679.1, from coordinate 14,765,505 downwards.
GATTCAATTAACTAAATATTGAATAATTGTTCTTCCAGCTAATATTAAACAACTAATTGACAGTTCAAGCTGACATCTAGTTGACCAGTCAAGCTCATAAAACTAGCTTAGACAAATCTAGTTGACGTTCTACAGCAACTAAGTTTCCGAACGTCCCTATTGGCATTCACTGGCTGTGTTCAGCGCTGCCACCTTTGAACAAATCTACTACATTTTGAAAACGTTTGCAATCGAACGCAATCGACATAAATCAATCGCAATCGTGCAAAGTCTACATACCTTCTCATGAAAATTTAATAAGAAAAAAAGAAAATTAAATAAATAGCCGACTCCCCACTTGGATCTAAGTAGTTCCGAGAATTTCTTAACGCATGTAATGGTGAAAGTTCCCAAATTTGACAGGTAGAAAAGTAAAAAAAAAAAACACATTTGCAAGGCAGTATGATGTCTCTTTCCACCCTAGTTATTAAGTTAGGTTAAGTTATTTATCTCGCTTACTCGACACTACGTCAAAGTAAGAACCAATGGCTCTCTTGAGCAAGAGCCTTTATTTCATAACAAAACCGACATAACACCATCTCACTCACCCCACAAAGTATTTGCTATGTATGCTATGTAGCAAATGTCACTTTAAAAAAAAAGAGATGATAGGGCAATACGTTTATAGCCTTAAATATTTAGTTGTAAGAAAGAGAAAGTTGTAAACCTTAAATGTACAAAACAAAAAAAGTCTCAATAAAGATAATCTGAATCTGACATTTGCAAGGAGAAATAAGAAGTGAAAATAAATAATATTTGATAGATAAAATGACAGATGATAGAATTCTAAATTGATATCCACAATTTATCCAAATGTCCCACCCATTACCGATTGTATTCAACGGATCGTCCCCGTTAAGCCCGTATGACACTGCATTTTTCTGTAATTTTTTTTTCAATTTATCACATTAAATTATTTTGAAAAGTCAGCTGCGTGTTAAAGAGCCAAAAAGTGTTTTACGAAAGGGATAGCAATTGTTTGCAAAGCAACTACAAAATTGCAACCGAATTTACTTCCAAAAAATGTTGAAATGTCAAAAAAGTTGGCAGCAGCTGAAAAATGTTATTTAAAAATATTTTAAATGCATTTTGTTTGATATATCTACATTCATAAGGTTGGTATGTTCGCACTTACTACTGTCGGTAATGTCCCTTCTATATTTTCGTGCTTTTTTTAACAGCATGAAAAATGCATGTCATACCGGCTTTAACGGGTGAAACCAAACGAACAGACCCCAACAATTTTTAGTTTAAAATGTTCACAAAATATGTTTTGTATAATAACTTCACAGACACCATGCTTTATGATTAAACTGTTATTGGCATTTCAGAATTTCTATCACAAAATGTGCTTTATCTCATTCTTTCTCAATTCACTCACCGACTCACCGTCCATGATAGTCTGTCTCATTCGTTCAATATTTTCGCCATGGAATCCGATCGATAGCACTTTTCACAAACCGTCAACGGATTTAACGGAAACAAAAATACAACCATCTCCCTTACATCCGTTATATAAATACGTTGCACATTTCAGAGGCTGTGTTGTATTTTATCCTTCCGTCAGTTGAATACTTTGGAGCAACGGACGCTACGGATTTTATGGTTTTCGACCTTCGTATTATTTTTTTTCATATGTAAACCCAGTTGTTTGTTTTTCTTATTTAATTGATTGTAGTTGCTGCGTGCCATTGAACGCTACCTGACAAGCAGCATGTCAAGATCTACTCAAATTACATATCGCCAAATTGTGTACTCATCTTTTAAAGAGCTTTCTGCAAAAACTTGTTCCTTTAAGTCCCTGACTTAAAAACACAAGACGGAATAAGTGGTTGACATTTCTTGATGCAACGGGACTAGTTTTTTTCCATTAATGTATTTCTCACTTCTATAGACATAAAATGTTGTTAAATATATATTTACATCCCAGTACGCACTGCTCTAGCAACAAACTTCAAATTGGCTCCAAAATAAAAGCACAACTCCCTCGTACAGATCACAACTGACATTTTGTGTCCACAGTAAGAGTGCCATCTGTTGTCAGTTGTCAGCCGTTGTTGTCATTATTCGTTGTACGACTGATGCGCCTATGTAATCGATCAACAAGAACAAGACAATAAATTCGACTGATTCCTCATTTCCTTTTATCGATAACAATGGAAATTCACAAACTAGCGGAGAAAATTGCACATCGGTGACTCCGTCCCCCTCTCTTTCGGTCATGCATCGCATCGGTTTCTGTTGTACACTGTTTTATTGCATTTAGACAAATTGAACCGTTATTGCCCCCACATATCGGCCTAGTGCTGTGGCGCGTCCTCCAACGAGAAACCTTATAACCTACAAAACTCCGCACAGCTGTAGTTGGAAAATAATTAAACTTTTTGCACATCTGTCCATGTCCAAGAATGGCATTGTGCATCGGAGTGTCTGCCACGTATATAGGAGTTTGATTTCCATCAGCGCGCGCAGATTGGAAAATTGGTACCGCTTTCCTCCTACTTCGACGATTTATTAGTGAAACCATTCTTCTTGTTTCGGGGATGGGTGACTCTTCTGTGACTGGGTGTCTTTAGATCTATGGGCAAAAGATCTTCCCCATTTTGAGTCTGATGATGGGAGCCGATCGCTGATGAGGATTTCGCCAGAGATTGCGTGGGAATCGTAAGCCGCGGGGATTTTCCTTCGCATTTTAAGCGTTTTCTTGTTTATTTTTTTGCTTATAGAGGTTTCCCCCTCCCGAACACTACTTGATGAAGCCAGCTTCAACGTAGCAGCGCTCTGACAAATGAGTCAATAAATATGGCATCAGTTAAATTGTCGACTTCGATATTGAACGGCGCTGATCTTCGTGGATTTGCATTGATTGCGATGCGCGACTAGGATCCTCGTGTTTTGTCATGGGAGCTGTAGGTATAGACCTGTGGTTGCGGGAATTACCTGCGAATTTATGACCCAGTGCCGGTTTGTATTTGGATATGAGTTCAGCTTAAAGTGTGAGTACATTACGGTTGGACACACCTCTAGGCGGTGGCAGTTGAAAAGGTCAATAGTTGATGCTTTTGGATAGCAATAGCTGGAGGTTGTGCTCTTGAACTGGCTTGGTCATAGGAGGGTTATTTCAGAGGACCGGGTTCAATGAAAATTGGTTCGAAAAAAGTCAAAAATACTTTTCAAATGTGGCCTGAAACGTGTCTCATCTTATCGAACTATCAGGCAAGAAAATTTCAATAAATCACCAAACGTGACGAATCACGGTAAAACGCTTAAAACTCTAATAAGCTGTCATAGTATTTCGTTTAGTTTCCTTTCGCTACGATTCATCACTTGCTTTCCGTGGCACTTTATTAAATTTTGCAGCACAGCGCTTTGTGGCTTCCACCTGAGATGCGTTTATGCTATCACTCTGCTTAGTTTCGCCTTTTCCATGGTTCTGTTTTCTGTATTTTTCGCACTTCATCGCTTTTTCTTTCATTCGACTCCATTGACTTGATATTTTGTTGCGTTTGTAGTTTTTTGATTGAATCGTTCAGCCCTTTGTAGCATTCCTCTCGTTTATGTAGTGTATCCTGTATCTCTGCTTGTCGTCAATGATTTGTTGCGCTTTATTGTCTGACGGTATTGATATGTGTTTTGTGGAGTTGCAGCTTCTTGTAGTATTCCTTTTCATTTTGTAGCATGTCGTTGTAAATTGCTGCGTTTTTATCGCTTAGCTTTTCATTTTGTGTCGTGTATATTTCCTTGTACTAAACTTTTGCCGCGTAAGCATTTTATTCCACTACTTTTTGTAGCGCTCTATTTTGTATTATGTCGCCTGTCGCGGCCACTTGTCGCTTTATAAATTCTGCGCTATTTTGATCAGTCAACTTGAAGTTGCGTTAGCAAACGAAGCATTTTATTGCGTTCTCTTGCGTTTCGAAGAATTGCGTTGAGTTTTTAGCGTGTCTTGCAATGCTTTTTATTCCGTTGCATTTTTTTCGCTTGTTTAAATAAATCGTTGCAAAAGCCAAACGTTTAGTTTTGCTACTCTTTGTAGAGTGAACTTATTACTATTTTGTTGCGTGTGGCGGCACTATGTTGCCCTTTGCTGCGCTTCATCGCGTTGTGTTTGTTTGCTGCATTCTGTTGCGTGTCGGGGTTTATGTTGCTGACTTGTTTCCCTGTCATGAACTCTTGTTTCGGATGAAGCTTTTTGTCGCATTTCGTTGTAGCTTTAGGTGTTTGGGTGTTGCCCGTCCTCGCATTTTGTTGCTTTATCTATTCTTTTGAATTTTTGTTTCCTTGTCTTGAACTCTTGTTTCGCTTGAAGCTTTTTGTAGCATTTCATTGTAGCTTTAGGTGTTTGGGTGTCGCCCGTAGTCGCAATTTGTTGCTTTATCTATTCTTTTGCATTTTTGTTTCCTTGTCTTGAACTCTTGTTTCGGTTGAAGCTTTTTGTCGCAATTCGTTGTAGCTTGAGGGATGTAGGAGTTGCTTGTCTTGATACTTTGCTGCTTTTGAAGCGTTTACTTGAGTAGTGGTGCTTCGTCGTGCTTCATCGCTTTGCTGTACTCATTCTGTTGCATTTTGAAGCATTCCCATTCTGTTGCGTGCGCTCTCATCCTGTTGCTTTAAATCGTATTTTCCCAATAGAATCTCCAAAGAATTAGAATGAGAGTCAGACCCGTCCTCATCCTCATTTGCAACTTCTGCACCTCTCGTTGGATCCCATACACAGTTAAATCATAAACAGATTGCTGCAATACAGATTTCCCTCATTCTAATTGGCTTATTAGACCCAACCTCACTGTGCACTTATCAGGAACAAAAACAGGAACAAATGCTACGTCTCAATTATAATTGCCCTCCCCTCATTCTATCGAATACGTTTTGGACAAGCCCAAATTATACTCGTAACAAAGTGATTATCTGCTAACGACAAACAACATAGAATCAGCATATCATCTCATCACATTTTTTCATGTATGCAAACTATGACTAGACGCGCCGAGATGCTCATTGCAGCAATCACACGAACCAAATGCAATGAGCAGCCGCATCCACGCCCAACCAAACAACCCTGTGGCCTGGCGCTGTCTTCCTTCTCTCCGCACCGCCAAAACGTACAGAAATTATGAAATTGTTTATGTGTAATCTAGTTGCATTAAGTAACGTCCAAAGATATTTACTTGGATACACGCTCTAACTAACGCTGATTACGCCAATCAGAACGTCATTAATTTGTCTTCATTTCGTTTTGTGTGCGCGCCTGCTGCCTAGTTGTGCGCCTGATTCCTGAAAATTGAAAGCAATTGATCACGTTTTCTGGCGTTTTCTTTGTTTTTGTTCGTTTTGAATCCATTAGCGAGTCGAGCTGCAGGGTGCCGGTGCATTCCACGGGTATGCCCACCGAGGGTAATCAGTATTTTTATGGAACTACTCTGCGAGGGGGGATATCACGCAGTAAGAGAACATTTTCTTTCTGTGCTGCTCAAGGAAATGCAGTCGAGAGAGTCCTTGATCGGTTTTTAATTAGATACTGTGACTTTGTGGGTTGATGCAGACGACTTAGGTGGTCAGGATGGGACAACTGCTAGGTGAGCCTGGCATTGGGGAAATTGCCATGTGATGGGATTTTTTATGAGGGGGCGTATACTTGTCATTTTCGCACAGGATGTTACTCGGAGAACTAAGTCACTGTCTTCATGCCATTCAAAGTCGAATGGCATGTCATCAAGGTGGAACATTGTTGATTGGAATGCGGTTTACTGAGAGACTTGTCAAAATATTCGTGAATATTACACACCTCCCACAATTTTGTGCATTTTCAAATGTCTAAGCTATTTTTGCCAAGGACTACTTGCCAAGAGCTACTCGTAGTTTAGTAATGCGCGTACTTCAAATGTCTGTCGATTTCGCTTCAAAGAGGCGATGGTGGCTGAAATGTCCAATAGATGATCAATCAGATCAATTGTCGTTCTGTGAAAAAGTGAAACGAAATTTTGTTAGCCCTTTTACAGAAATTTCTATATACTCGTTCTACGACAGTATGAAACCAAACTTACAAAATTTTCGTATGAATAATTTTTAACTTTTTCGATTACGTAGATATTGGATTCGTACAAAATTTCGAGCTCGAGATGTTAATCAATTCTGACATTACGATGACAGAAGAACTCAAAAAAGTGGGTCGCAAAATTCTGTCCGTCTGTCTGTCTGTCTGTCCGGATGTCCCGAGGCCTATAGCCTAAACGGCTGCCCGGATTTCCTTCAAACTTCGGATTTCAAGTTTGGGGGCTTACGTTCGGGAACGTTTTTTTTTTTTTCGCACGGTAACCTCAATATTAATGGTGCTTCCCATACAAAATTTTCATACCAGTTTGATTTGTTTGAAAACGGCTCCAACGATTTCAACCAAATTTTATATTTAAGCTTAAGTGGGTAAGGTTAACATGACTGCATACTCCGTTTTCCGCTGAAAAATTGAATAACTGTACTTTTGAAATTTGGACATAATTATGTATCTCGAAAACGGTCCATCCGATCGTAACAAAAATTAATTTCTAAGGTAATATGGTTATTTCTCACTTCATTGCAAGCTCAGTATTTCTCTGTATTGTCGTAAAATGAATTTTTGAAAAAGTATTTTTTTTTAAATGCAGTTTTCTCTAGTTTACTGAAAACGGAAATAACGATTTTGACTAAAATGCAAATTCAGAGTAAAATTGATGTTTGTGAAATGATTGCGTACTTAGTTTTCAATTGGAATCACCGAAAACGCCAATTTAAAAAACTGCTCATATCTCGAAAACCCCATGTTCGATTTCGATAAAACTTTAAAAACCAAGTAATGCGTACATCCCTGACAATAACTTGTACTCGTTTTTCAGCTAAATGGTTATGCAACAGTATTTTTCAAACTAAACATTGCAATATTTGGTACTGTTTTGTCTGCCAAATTTTACAAAAACCGCTCTAACGAACTTGATCAAAATTCATATTTAAGATAATACGAGTATTCTTAATAAGATTCCGTACTTAGTTTTTCTCAAAAAACTCGAATAAATCAGATTATTTATTATTTCTCAAAAATGACTGCATAAATCCCAATCTGAATTCACATACCTACGGTTTTAATAATCTTTGTATCGCACTTCCAGTAAAATAACAGCAACGCAAAACTTCTTTTTAGCTAATATAACCCACTTCTCCTTTTTTCAACCATATTGCATTTGCAGCTTAAAAAAACCACTTGAAGCTTACACAATCAGAAACTCCAACTTCATTTGCACACCACACACGTCCATCAGGATATTCAGTTCTGCTAATGCAAGTGCAGAAACAAATCTCTGAATTCTTACATCTATGTAAAGATATCGGTCTTTCAAGAACCCTCTGTTTCCAATAATAGCCACCTTACCCCAGCGCTACTAATATATTCCAGTCAAAAATGAAAACATCGGAAAACAGAAACTCCTGCTACACTTTGCCTTGTACTCAAAAATCTTGTCAAGTGTAAGAGCTTATAAAATATTGTTGAACAGGCGCTCATAACTCTTTTAACAGTATTAGCTTTTAATTTTATTTAACACTATTCCTTTTCCTATATTCCTTGCACCGTTTCTTTTATGTAGCATTGTTTCTCAAATTTTAAATAGGAAAACAACCAACCAAGCTTTTGATGAACGAGAAAGTTTCCTTCGACCCAGTCGTGCACTTCCTCACAGAACCAGAATTGACCCCCAGTTGTCCCAAAGATGAGTATTTCTATAGTGTTTTTGAAATGGCCCCTAAAACTTTCTACGATATCGAGTACGAGCTTCAGAGCTGTCTCAAAACTGCGGCCCGTTTTTAAAACCGACACCCAAGGTCACCTTTCCAATACAAGCGATTTTGGAAAGCTTCCTAAAATCTGATCAAATCTGCTCAGCCCGCCGGCAGTTGATAAACATTTAAATATTGTTTGCTTGCCTTTCCCATGCACATATTTTCTTTCCGGTTTTTTGTCTTAATTTAAACTTCTTTCGTGTTCAAATGCGAGTCCGCAATTGATAACCCAAGGTATAAATACCATATCTAAATTTTGCGTGTTATCAGTCGACTAGGTGAAGTCAAGATGAACGGAATATTGTGTGGGCCTTGCTGCCGCTCTTCCTCGTGTTCAAAATCTGATGTGGGGATGAGCTAAATATTCGTTGGCTGTAATGTTTTTTTTTTTTTTTGTAGGATTCGATTCGGAGATAGTTCGCGAGAAACGCCAATTCAATGCTGAAGGAGGTGGATCACGGTCACAGGGATTCGGTCTGAACGCCGACGCTCGTGCTCCAGTTTGGCAAAGTCAAAATCAACGTCACTCGGTGCATGGTACGACTGGCTATTCCCAGCATGTGGGTGGTCCATACGGCAGCAGCAAGCCGGATCACCGCGGTGGAGTTGAATACTCCTACAAGTTTTAATTTTCTGTGAATAAAAACAGTCGTCTCGCTGGAAGAAACTTTCGATAGAACAGACCTACGTCTTATTCTTTATCACTGACATCGGGGAAAATGGCCTCAAAGGCGACACGCCACAAGAACTCTCGTCTGTTCAAGATTCCACAGAAATTGAATTCTTTAGGAAAACCGCTGTTTCCGTCTACAATTATAATGAGTTAAGTTCTTATCGCACCTGGAAAAGTACAAACAGTTTTCTATACCCACGCGGGCGGGCAGGTAGTGCTCTCTTTCACATATCCTTCGTCTTATTGACGGAAGCCAACGAGTTGAAGGATAATAATTAAGAAAAAACACCATCGCACCCTCTGCACACATCCATTATCCGTATGCAGGATAAGAAAGTGTCCTACTCCGCAGCTCTTTATAATGACTCCATAATAGATCCGGCCTGGTTGCTGCGGACAAAGGGTTGATCTGGTTTCAAAAGCGCCTTTTGACATACTTTCCCAGGTGAGAAGTTTGTGTTTGAGTTTCTGGAAATTGGTTCTGGTGTAAATGGCTTTTCAAAGAAGTCCGCACATAGGCCAGTGCACTCAAAGGTAAAGCCTTTTGAAACTTAAAGGGGATAGCTTCATAGATGAAAGAAGGACAAAAAACTCAAATAACGTTGAAAGTATATCCCTTGGGTAACCAAAACAATGGCTGATTGATTAAACAGATTGATTTATATAGCGGCTGACATAGCGCCAAATGTAATGCGCCCTTTACAGTGGGTTGGATATAATATCCATCTAACATGAAGCCATAGCTTTGCTTGATAGATTCACACGCGCCAGCTTTTCATTAGGTGTTTGTAAGGACACATTTATTTTAGTCATGAAGGAGCCCTTTTGTAATATAATGCGGCGCGCACATTGATTAAGTAATAGGCATATGATTTCTGGGGTCTCATAAAACAAGAACCTCCAGTCAAGGTTAATGATAAATGGGGAAAATTTGCATTTGCGTCTTGTTTGTCGAGTTGGTTTCTAGTTATAGTCACATTAACTGATATCAAAAGGAAGTTTCTTTCCTAGCAACGAATTGTCCTTCATTTAGAAAAAATAAGTGAAAATTTATGTTATGGAAAGTAATACACCCAACAGCGGTTTTATCTTCAATATTTGAACTATTTATTTCATTTATTTTTAAGTGACAGATTGGGCTTAGAAATGCGAACAGCAAAATACGTAGGTAGTAATACTTCTGGTTGAAATTTCATCAACACTCGTGCGTTTTACCTCAATTATCCAATGCAATAACCCCTGTTATAATGAATAAGTTAGAACGAGCTTGCTAGCTAGCAAACGTCAGATAACTGCCGGTTGAAAGGTGAAAGTAGCGTTTTTATGTTTATTACGGTATTTAATGTAAAAAAAGAGCTGATGCAATTCATATCTTATAAAACAGAAGCAAATAGATGACCGATGAGCTTAAATACAAAGTTCAGTTTTAATTTCCGCGTACCATTCGCATTAAATTTCACAAATTTATTAAGCTAAGACATAAAACGGTCCCCTAAACAAAAGCGCTTTGCGAGAAAATGATTTTTTGATATACCGGTGATGTTTAGAGAATAAATGTCTGATAAGGCAGCAGAAAACGCTTGCTAAATTTTTGCAACTCTATGAGGGGTAAAATGGAAAATATATTGATCACAATCCATAGAATTCAGTGGAAACTTCTGCGAATGGAACGCGCCGATTCGCTTTCTTCATTCTGCCAACAAATTTGGAATTTTTCAAATGAGGTTCTCTGTAAAATTTCGATTCGTAAATGAAATCATTAGCTGCCGATAATTATTTTCGAAATTCGAACGAAATTTTCTCTTTTCGAAAAACACAATTGTTAGTGTAACAGATTAAAATCGCAAAGTTGGTCACATGTCTTCCCTGTCAGCGATAAACCAAATGTTCAGTTGGATCGTTTTACGCTTTATACTTTCTGGATGCAATTTTTAATTTTAATAAATTGCAAAAACAAGCATTGACATTTCTTTCAGGTGACAGTTAAAGCAATAGAAGCAAGCCATTACAACAAAAAAAGAAACAGCAATTGGTATGTTACGCAAATCACAAAGAAAATGGGGTCTGGTTCTGTTTCTTGTTGTATTCCTGGCTAAGTAAGGCAGAGTTGTCATATGAGTTGTCATGCGAGAAAGACTCATGATATTAAAATATGCGATTTGACTACACTCTCTGTGAATGTATTTACCAATAAACGTAGTCAAGAACAAAAACATGTGCGTGACGTTTTCTTGTGTTTACGAATCCTCCACAAGTACTTTCTATTTTCTCTGACTCCGCGCAGACGCATTGGGCGTTTTTTTTATTTTACCGTCATAATCTATTCAGATCACTGTTTACAACAACAGTTGAATCTCGTATTATTGTTGTAAACCATGGACATCAATAATCTATACAGATAATGTGGGCAAAACAAAAAGCGCCTATTAAAAAATAAGTAATAACAACAAGACGATATAAGTTACTGTGGCGATTGTGGACTGTGGGAACCATAGACTTTTTATATACGGACTGGTAGAAGCCAACTTCGCGTTGGTTCCAACATAAGCGCTAGCGCTCTAGGTTCAAAGCGGAACAAATTGGAAACAAATTATAAAATGCAGAAATAAAGTAGTAGGTTTTATGGGCTTCATTATTAGTATGAGGAGTTTTTAAAAAAATTGTAAATGTATTGAAGACAAGAAAAGCTTAGAATAAATTTCGTTTTATAAGTTTAATAAGGAAGTTTATTCAATAGCCGCCCTGTTCTGTATTTCTAAAATTCGGAAGGAATTTCATCCGATCCTGCAGCCTTTCGATCATTCAGATGATTTGGAGCATCTAGTCATCTTCCAGAGTTGTAAAACAGTCAGAAAACTTTGTTGATTAAAATATTTGCAAAAGTGGTATTGCATAATATTTCCAAAAAAAGAAACAAAATGTAAAATAACAGAAAGAACTCATTCGGAATCAATATACGAAAATTGTGCAATAAATGCATTATAATAGGATTTTTTATACAAATTTTGTTAGTTCCATCTTTATTAACAACTTAAACTACCACATTTTCGATGCGACATCTACTGTAAAACATTCCGCAACAATTTGAATTTTAACAGCTTTACTCAGTAAATCTCCTAACACCCAATAGGTGTCTCTGGCGTTCCATGAAGAGATCCAAGATGGATGGCATTTTGTTACACATTTTATTCGCTTTGAACCAAGAGCGCTAGTTATGTTGACGTCATTTTTTGGGCAGAGCTTATATTGAACTGACATTTGACTAGTAGTCCATATAAATATAAGGTGTGTTTTTTTGAGCTTCGATCTCAGGAAAGTAAAGTAGGATTTTCAGCACGCGATTACAAGAACTACAACCGAGTCTCGAAGTGTCAAGTAGAGCGTAGTTGTTGTAATTGCATGATAAAAATCCTACTTTACTTTGCTTTGCTGAGATCGAAGTTCAAAAAAACACGGATATAGTAAGTCAATGGTGGGAACGTTCAAGAAACTAGTGTAGTAAATCTGACAGCTGGCTGAGTTGATGTGTTTCACTTAGATTGTTCACGTGAACAGTTTATTTAGTTAACTTAACTTTTTAACCTTGACATGCAGTCAACTGTTCTCCCACACACACCGTGTGCATTTTTTTTGGTTTTGCTGTACATTATGTTTTTCAATTTTACAAATTCTCCCATATCAGTTCAGTTGGAATAAAACGCTTCTACTCACAACATTGGTTGGCTTGGTCATTTTTCTTTTGTCTAATTTTTTCCTCGCGTGTATATCTTCATATACAGTTGGCGTTTATTAAGGGTTCGCTCACAATTGCGAAATTTGTATGGAAAATATTGCCACTGTGAACTACTAAAATTTTGAGTCGAAACTAAAAATGTTTATTGGTAAGGCCCAATAATTTCGTGATTCAGTTCTAAGTTGACATCTCGTATATGTGACTGAAGTTTTCTCCTCCAGATCTAGTCGCCTTGGGATATCTAGAATTTTCAATGCGTCCACTGTTCGCACAAAACTTCTCAGCTGTTTCGATTTGACAATTTTATAACATTTCGTTGACATTTTAAGATACATTTACAAGTATAACTTCACTAAACTCTAAAATTGTCAAAGTCAAATAAAGTCGAAGAAAACTGATACGAGCTGTAAGTTTTTGTTTCTGCTTTCAGTTTTTCTCTTGTCTGGGGAATAACCACACCAACGGCTGAGTTGCGAAATACTCATCTTCGATTGACCTAAGAAACAAAAACATGCCTGCCATCGGAATCGGAAAAGGTCAAATTGATCTTTCGACGAGTCATATATAAATACGGCTATCGAAGAGAACTTCGATTGCACAAAAATCCCAATGGAACAATTGCATTTGAATAAGTATAGTATAGACACCGTTATATAGCAATTACTAATAATTATTAGTAAGTGCTGAACTGTTCACCTTTAATGCTGCTGAACGGTTTTGTTAAAGTGATTTATTGGACAGCCAGACGAATGAACTTTTCGTGATGTATCCGTACTGACAGTAAGTGCAGTGGTTAGGTGATGATTGATAGCAGGCAATGTTCATTTCTTTGGCAACACTTTTGGTTTCAATTCTGTTTGTCGGTTTTTATTGCCTGCGATCTAGGAAACAATGCAAATTGGAATATCATTTTCTCTGTTGTAATTGCTGTCAGAGTTGGTGGCAATGTTACTTAAAGAAGTCGCCTCTAACTGTTTGGAATATTTTAAGAGACCAATGGGTATTTCTTAGAAAGGCCTTTGTTCCAGCTATAGGTGGGTTAGGCTAGGCAAGGTTAGCTGGCTGTCTGGAAAGACTGACATACACCAGATTGGCAGGACCTTCGTGTTACCACTTGAGTGAGAGGAAGGGACGATAGGGAGAGTGATTTCTATAGATGCAACTATGAAAGTTGTATGTACCATTTTGGGATCACAACCGACCTTTTATGTGTCTTACATTTTACACCTATACCCATTAGAAACTATTCCTCTCGGCACATTAATAAATTCGAGAATAAGTTTCTTCAATAAATATTTTAATTTAATACAACAACTTCCACAATAATCTGATGCAAATAGTTTTTCACTTCGATTTTTGCAATTTAAAAGCGATGCGTGAAAATAAGTCCGCCACCATAATTCGGGCGACTATTGCCATAGGGACCACCAAGATGCTGGGAGTATGAAGCTGTCCCGTCCAACGAGTTTCGTTGATTCTGACTTTGCCAAATGGGGAAGCGAGAATTCAAGCCCAGATCGAAACCTTGACGGGGTGAGCCTCCACCACCGCCTTGAAGTTGTAATTGACGTCTAACCCTTTGGAACTCCAAGTTGCTTTGAGCGGGTTCCTAAGAGTCGCCATATTATAATGATGCACAAAAATAATATTTAAACGAAAGTAACTTTTACCTCTTGGTATGCAAGCTCATCGAATTCCTCTGCTGGATATGCCAGAGCAGCGCTGATGCAGAAGGCGAGAATAATAACCTTAGCGTACATCGTAAGTAGTATCTGTACTAAGTGACGTTGTGTGACAGATGAAACAAGTACTCTTTGAGAATCGAGTGTTTACTGATAACGGCAGAGGAGATTGTTTCAGTATTTATACTTTACGAATTGATGATTGTTTTCGAGATCGGGGATTTACAATGGCTTGGGATTTTTAGACACAGAACTAAATAAGCCAGACATCGATATTTAATTGGGATTCACCGCTAAACACGATAGTGAGATACTTTTATACGCATTTAGAACTTTATGTAAAATAATATTGAAACAATTCAGAAAGTTTTGGGTAGTATTTGAACTGCATGAAGGAACTGCGACTACTGGAGACTTTTGCTGAGCGTTTGTTTGTCCAAGCTTACGCATTTTCTGGGGAGTCTCAATATTTTTATTATATTAGCTTTTTAATACTTAGCTGGGAACTTAGACTTTGTTTGATTTAGCGAGAGAAAATGTTTTATATTTTATCAGTAGTGTGCTGTGCTACTGAGCGGAGAGTATTTGATTCGATCTTTAGAGAAACACAAATTACATCTTAAATTCACTTGTATTCGTTTCAAAAAAGAAAACTCAAAGAAGTGGGAATTCCCAAAGCACCATTTTCACAGAGTGCTATTTTGTAACTTGCATTCAATCAATAAAATGATCCAATTCCCAACGCACCCAAAAGTGTCATAAGAAGTCCACTGAAACACTCTGAACGCGTCAAAAAAGGAAACAAAAAACCGCCTCAAAATCTTTTGGAAAATAGCTTAAAACATTAAAAAAAGCTCTAAAAATAAAAGCCAAAAGTCCTTTTAAAAGAATCGGACGAAAAATTCCCGAAAACCCTTCAGGAAACGCTCAGCAAATGTCAAAAAACACGCCTAAAAAAAGTCATCGAAAATGTCCCATGGAAAACCAATCGAAAAATTTCACTAAAAAACGCCAAATCCACGTAACGTATTAAAACGACCCGATAGACGCTCGATAAACTCCTCAAAAAATTATGCAAAAATGCTTGAAAAATTTATAAAGGGCCTTACTAAACATTTTTAGTTCCGACATTCAATTTTAGTAGTTCACAGTGGCTATATTTTTCATACAAATTTCGCAATTGTGAGCTTCCTCAAATTTAAAATCGAGGCTTACATTTGTTATTACAAGGACAACAATACGGAAAATGCCTCTAGAAAAATGTTCCAAAAATGCTCTTAAAATTACACAAAAAACGGTTCTCGAAACGTCCCAAACTCCAAGGAAACGCTAAAAAAATGGAACGGAAAAACTTCCGAAAAAAAAACATCCCGACAGGGAAAAGTTTTGAGAAATGCTCGAGTACGTGATTCTTCATTAATATTGTAGAACGATTTATGTTACCAAGGTTTAAGTAAATACTACCAAAAGCATCATTGGCCCAAATAAAAATCTTTAAATAAAACAATTTCATATCCAATTAGCTAAAACCGAAGCTTAGGAGGACATGCAGCTAAGAAATTGAATCGCATAGCATATTACTCGATTTATTTGTAATAGAATCAAATTGTAAGCTATTATTGAGCATGGTCTATTCAACTTTAAGGTTCTCACCACTTAAATCTACCAAATCTTAAACAAAACTGGTCCATTTCCTCTAGCAACAGATTCTCACAATTTATTTACTATTAAAATCGAACTACCAATTTCGCTGCATACATTTAGGCAAATCAAACCATCCACCCAAAGTGTGTACACCAACCACGTCGAAATAATTATTAATTCTTGTCTGCATACAAATCGTCATTTACACTAAAGTTCATTGAACTCACTGCCAGTATGGATATGGATTTTAATGCTTTTTGTGTGACAGGCCATTTTCATGTAAATCATGCAATTTTCGGCTGGAAATCTGAACCAAAAACGCAAAACACTTCTGTGTAATTGCGACTAGCACGCGACGAAATAGTACTATTACCCCTCTTCAGTGGAACTAAATGAAAAAGTTAAATTAAAACCGCACATGGGCTGAACGTAAACTCAACTCTCCTGGAATGCCATTAGTTCCTGGTAATTATATTAACTGCTGCAGTGCAATGGTGCCACCGGAACAGCTCATGGGTATTGGTAAGTACCCACTCCTCTGTGTTATATTGGTGTTATTGAAGTTTTAGTGGGAAAGTATAACAAGCGTGTCGAAGTGCTGTTTAACAGTTCAAAAAAAGTTACTCTTATACAACCGCTACTCCAGTGTGTAATTTAGATAGCTGAACGCTTGGCTAATGAGAATCAATGTTTCGGTGAAATATTTATAACCAAAATCAGATTTAACTATAAGGCGTACCTACCAATGTCTATAATCGCAAAAAGGGATTTCATTTCACACGTGCAGTCTGTCTAAAATTTATCATATTATAGCCCAAACGTAGTCAACCTTCTAAGCTTTCAAAAGAACTTATTTATATAATCTTTGAGCTGTCTACAAATTGATAAGATAATTGCACAGCATGGTAACGCTTTGGAATCTTTCTCCGAATGAGTATGCCAGTAATGCTCTACATACGTACGGTTTCAAAGACCAGACAAAAAGGCAATTTCGTGGGGATGACTTTTCATAGGTTTGAACTTTATTACATTGAAATGTGCTAGCAATTTCATTGTCAAAGGGATCATTTCATTTTTGTAAAGTAAGTGCAGCTCATCAATCTAAATTCTACAATTTATTTGGTTTTGCAATTGACGTTTTTTTCAGGAACTACATGAGGTTCGTTCGCGTACGCGGTTTGAATCGAACGCAATCGATAAAAATCGATCGCAATCGCACACGTACTCATCAAAAATGACAAAAAAAGAGATAATCAGCAAAATAACGAGTAACGAGCAGCGATACCACTTTACTTCAATTGAAGTAGATTTACTACTTCCAAAAAAAATGTCACCTAAGCCCAGACTCAAAAAATTAAATTGCATCAAACTTCACTTGAAACACAAAATTTTCTGACGTTTATTATTGTTTTCCTTTCAATTTTCTGTCAAAGAGGTGATACGTTTGGTTTGGTTTTGGTTACTGTCTCTTCCGAAAAGTGTGGCGAAATACGTGAAGATATTTTGAAGTAATGAAAAATGTGAATTAGTATTGGTACGCAAAATTATAATTTAATAAACATGTCGTTGTGCACCACTTATAATATATTTTTTCTAAACAACTTGCAGAAAATAGTAAAAATGAAGTGAGAAGACTATTTAGGTAGACTTTGTATTAATAAAAAAAAATATTTTGTAGATCTTAAAACGTTGTTTTGGACATGTTTTATATATAAAACTAATATGGAATTAAATATATCATTTATTACATTGAAATCTACTTCACTTTTTGGGTCAAATCTGCTTCGCTTTATTTTTTTGAAGTGGTAACGCTGGTAACGAGCAGTTCCTCTCTTGGCTCGGAACAGCTCAGAGAATTTCAACCGGCAAGTACTGATAAAAATGTCAAATGCGCCAAATTGACAGGAAAAAAATTCAAAATCCGTTTTAAAAAATTGTACCCAAAAATAAAATATCTGAAAATAAAGAAAATTCGGTGGTGGTGGAATGTTCTCCTAGAACGTTTCATATGTTTCAAAAAGGTAAGTTATAAATTAATTCATGATATGGATTAGATTTCAAAGATGTAAGTGACTCAAAGAAGCTCGGAGTATATCCACGTACTTTGGAGTATATTTTCAGCTCTCTGAGAGTGTTTCGCTCAATATTTTGAGTTTGACAGATTTTTAGTGCTTGGCTCGTAAAAGTACGCGAATGGACCTATGACTTAATGCATCTTAAGTTATTCCACCTTCCCAAAATTCGCGAACTTACTTCTTGAAAGAGGCAGACTTTAATATTTGTATGGAAAATTCGAAGAAATAGTTAAAATCATTTGAATATGCTGTTTGATTGAACAACTACTTGTCTACAAGGACTGCAATTGGAATTACAGCTATTTCGCATTGCCTCAGTAACTCAACAGTTGAATTCTGACAATCAGCTCAGGAAATTACTCGTTACTCGTTATTTTGCTATGTTTCTCTTTTCGTATAATTTATTTGGAAAAGGTGCATGTACCTAAAACGTTGTATTTAAACCGAGCCTAATGTCATATGAAATGTGTTTCTTGCCTAATCCGAATAGAAGTAACAAATTTAGAAACATGTTGATAATGTTTGAAAAATGCTTGGCCTGTGCTGTTTTAGATCTCATGTTACCATGTTACACGAATAGTTGGTTCGGCTTTGTAAAGAATACAAGAAAACCCAAAACCAGTGAACCAGCTTTTTGTAAGGTAATACTTCCCGTCCTTGGCTGATGCTAACAAAAATAGATCCGACATAGACTCCTTTTTTGTAAGTGATTTCAAAAAGATTTAACAAAACCTTCAACTTTGTCAATTCGGAGAGGCTAAGCGTACAAATCTAGTGTACCAGCTGTCACTTCTTTCTAAATTTATTTACCGGAAAACTGGCTTCAATTTGACTCATCTTGCAGTGTAACTCTAGAATATTCGTCGCGGTGGATGACACAACGTCATCAACGTTTTAGTTGTCTCATTTGTAATCCGAAAGAAAACATTCTTTGAACTCTTCATTATTTATCGCTAGATGGCCAAATGTCAAAATTCATGTACAAAAAATCAACTTCTAGTACAAATGATTAGGGTTATGGATCAAATGATTAGATGTCCTAATGATGATAATAATGATTTTAAGTTTCCAGATTAGATCTTACGAACTTACAATGGCGAAATTTTCTATTTACTATAACTCCTTTTGATCTAAAAGATAGTTAGTGTGGACGTTAAAAATGATTATAACTCTACCACATTAATTTGACATGTAGCTACTCATATACCGGCCAAATAAATTTATTTCTATATTTATGTTGATTAGACTACCACTGGCAAATGTTAACAATCTAAATTAACTTTAAACAAAAACACTCAACGATAACTTGGAACTTGATAACAAATTTTGAATGACTTTGCTAATAATATTTGATGATAAACACAGCGAAATACAAAAGCCATTATCAATCCATTCCCTATCTGCCAATAACTAAGTTAATACACACCCAATCCCAGCAACGGCTTCAACCTTTCTCCCCAGGTTTCACCTCAAAATGAATGTCGTCACTACCAATGTGGCTACTGCTGCCATAGTTTAACGTTTTTGGTTTCGTCCATTGTGATTAGCATTCAAGCCATACTGTTGTTGTTCTAGACCCCACAATTAATAAATCAGTACCGTATAAAAAAAACAAAAAAGAAGAGAACAACTCTCAATCGGACGATACATAAGCGACACGGCGTTTGGGCGTCAAAGCTTTCCATTTCCATGCACAGTGTCCAGTTGCCACACAATCAGAAGCGTTCCAGTCGCCGCGCTGAAAGGTGAAGGGGCTCAGTGCACAGTTTGGCAGTTGCCGTTGCTATATACATTTTGATTGATATTCAATTGTATAGACTATAGACGATCGCGCGAAGAGTAACCGTAACCATGAATTTTAAAATAGCCCTTGCAATATCAGTAGCGGTTCTGTCATTTGTCACTTATCGACTGATTACGAAAACGTTCGCTATTCCAGAATTGGACAAGAAAAAATACTTTGGACCTGGCGATGCCAGCAAATACGTCGAGGATGTGTCAATTAAACCTTTTAAAGTTGATTTTGGACAAGAGGTATGTAGATAGGAAATAAATTCAGTATCGAATAGAGTAGCTTAGCCTTCTCTTTAATTAAGGTTATCGATGATCTGAAGAGCATCCTTGATCGGCCATTGAGACTGCAAGATCCACTTGAAGGCGCTGGTTTTACGTACGGTTTTAACAGTAATCAAATGACAACGTTTGTCGATTACTGGCGGAATGTCTATTTGCCCAAATGGAAGACCAGGCAAGATAACCTGAATAAGTTCAAACAATACACCACACAAATTAACGGGTGAGATCAGTGATTGCCATTTAAATTCGACTATGTTTCTGATAAAAATGTTCATTTGCCTTAGCTTAAATATCCATTTTATTCACGCGAAACCAACCGAAAAAGCTGACGCAGGCAACTACATTCGGATACCACTGCTATTGCTTCATGGGTGGCCGGGTTCAGTGCGGGAATTTTACGAGTTAATACCGAAACTCACCAGCTATTCGAAGAACCATAAATTCGTTTTCGAAGTTGTGGCGCCAAGTTTAGTTGGATACGGATTTTCATCGGTAAGTTACTTCTCATGTCTCTTCTGTTGTAGTCGATGTCTACGCTTTAATTTGGGTCGTTTCCTTAAAACTTACGATATTCGGAAATTTGACAAAATGTCCCACGCTAACGATTCGCTATATAACTGAACGCCGGAACTTTTCTTTTCCATATTTTTTATTTTTTTGCAAAATGAGCGGTCAGCAGAGTGGAAATATTTTGAACTCGAACATTATTCACTTTTCGAAATTCAAATCACTCTTTATTTTGCAATATTTTCCTTTAAAAAAAAACACGTAATATGACATTAGAACACCTTTTCGAAGATTCGAATGTTTGACATCTAACACAGCACCTCAAAATTAAAAATGTAAATATTTAGTTTATTTGAGCGCAAGGTTTGTTTAGATCATGTCTCAGAATTGGCATAAGTATATAACTTGTGTCAATTGTTTTGGGGAAGGCGCAAGGCAAGAACTAACTTATGTCAATTCCGAGACATGATTTAAGCATTCGTCATTTCCAGCCTTCGAATACTTGAGTGTTCGTGGGGCTCTGTCAAGTTATAGATACATATTTTATCTGAAGAAAAAAACATCATAAAATTAATTTTCGCCCTATTGTTTAAATTTGAATCTTAAATTTGAATATTTTGTCAGAATTGGCAAAGCCGTTCGGATAGATCGAAATAACATTACTAATAGAACGACTTCCTTTTTTACCCGACTGGTTGTTGAAGTTTTTTAGATTTGAGTTTTGAAAAACCTGCTGTTCAAATATATCAATTGATAAATCGAATTTATACATCCAAGTAGTGAAAATAAGGTCAGAAGACGTAAACTGAGTGTTGCCAACATTCCACAACTTCGAAATATTACTTTTATTTGTGCGACTGTTTTATTTTACTAAAATAAATATTCTTCCGAGTTGATGACATATTTGACAAGTGAAAAACTATAGAAAGTTATCTAACTCCCGGACATTTTATAATTTTCTGCCAAAAGTAAGTCAAAAACAATTATTTAGCGCACCTGACATAAGGCCTTAATGTAACAAGTTTATTGTTCCTCTGGGTAATGGCTGCTCCGCTGTTCAAAAGACTTCAAATGACAGGGCTGATCAAGCTAATCAAAAATAGTAATGCAAAAACTCTACAACTAGCTTGAGAAATATCGATAGCAATTATGACGTCGATAACCAATGTGCCCAAACAGCACCACCTGGTAATAAATATAAATATGGTAGCCCCATACAAAAATTCGACTATTCCCAAGTACAATTAAATTAAATACATTCATTCGTGATTGTATTAGCATAAAAAAATGATGAGAATTGGACAATTCTATTTGGCAAATCATTTGGAGGACGAGCTGATTTCGAATAGGTTACCTATTATAAATAATTGTATATTGGCTATTGTCATTAGACAAAAGCGCGACGTCAGCTTTGTTTCTATTTTTATCTCAGATTGTTTCGAGTTAGATTGTTTGGAAGAAGCAAGTTACCCAAGTGGGCCTATTCTGATTTCCTCCAATTAGATCTTGCTCATGGTTTCAGACTTTTTAGCTCAACGAAAACAGAACTTGTCCATTTACAAAAGAAAATATATGACTAATAAGCTTTGCATAGTATTCATTGGCTTAATTTTTTTTATGCCACTTGTTATCATTTTTGCTAGCCTTTGCTTTTGACGTTTGTGAATACGTCACTTGGGAGATATGAATATGACTGCTATTTTTAACTTTCTCCATTACGTAGTAAGAGAGAGATATTGTATTCGTACAAAATTTCGAACTCGAGATGTTAATCAATTCTGACATTACGATGACAGGCGAACTCAAAAAAGTGGGTCGCACAATTCTGTCCGTCTGTCTGTCTGTCTGTATGTCCCGAGGCCTACAGCCTAAGCGGCTGAACGGATTTCGTCTTCAAACTTCGGATTTTTCTTTTTTGTATGGTAACCTCAATATTAATGGTACTTCCTATACAAAATGTTCATACCAGCTTGAATTGTTCGAAAACGGCTCTAACGATTTCAAAATTGATATTTAAGCTTAAATAGGTGAGGTAAACATAACTGCATACTCAGTTTTCCGCTAAAAATTCGAGTAACGGTACTTTTGAAATTTGGACATATCTCGAAAACGGTCCATACGATTGTAACAAAAATGAATTTCTAAGGTAATATGGTCATTTCTAACTTAATGGATGGAAAACTCAGTTTTTCTCTGTATTATCGTAAAATGAATTTTTGAAAAAAGTAATTTTTGAAAAATATAGTTTTCCCTAGTTTTTTTTTTCAACCATATTGAACATGCACCCTAAAAATATATTTCCAACAACTCGGAGCTTACACAATCCTCCCACTCCATTTACTTCAATACTAATACGAGAAAATAAATACGTTCGACCCAGTCATGCACTTTATTTATTTGAGTGCTGAGTTATAAGTTTTAGGAATATAGAGCACACAAACACACATCCAGTTTATGTTTTCAATTCCCAAATTTTATGTAAATAATGGAAATAGTTTAGACAAAATGGTTTGTATTAAATAAAACTAAAAATAATGGCCTGTTGAAAAGACTACTTTGAACCCACTTATATGACATCTCAGAAAAAGTGTATTTTATTAGTTTTTCCTTTGAAAAAGTAAACATAAGAACGGAAGCAAGATTTAAAAATAATTGAAGGCATTACTGCAGTCGTATATATTAAGCCCGGTCTTTCACACAAAACCATGTCCTTAGTTTTGTGTCTTCACTAATTAAAATACATTTAAATTTTCTTTCCAGGCCGCTGCTAAACAAGGATTCTGTATCTACGAAATGGCCACAGTAATGCGCAATCTCATGCTTCGTTTGGGCTATGATAAATTCTTAGTTCAAGGCGGCGATTGGGGTTCAATTATCGGCAGCCAACTGACAACCCTATTCCCCGATAACGTTATTGGCTATCACTCGAATCTGTGTCTGTTGCGAACTCCTCTGGCGTTAGTCAAAAGTCTTATCGCTAGTGTCTACCCATCACTGTTCGTCAAGGAGGAACATCAAAGCTATCATTTCCCCCTGAGAGAAAAGTATTCTGACTTAATCTTGGAAACTGGTTATTTCCATATCCAAGCTACGAAGCCAGACACAATAGGTATTGCGTTAGCCTCAAGTCCTGTTGGCTTGGCCGCATATATTTTGGAGAAATTCTCAACCGGAACGAATTTTAATTATCGGGAACTGGAGGATGGTGGATTGAATAACCATCCAATAGATAAAGATGGTCTCCTGGATAACATAATGATTTACTATTTGAACAACAAAATAACATCCAGTGTGCGTTTCTATGCCGAGGCGATGTCGAAACATCAGAGGAAAATACCAGTCGACAGGATCACCTCGTACGTGCCCATGGGATGCACTCGCTTCAAGAACGATCTGCCACAAGTTTTCGACTGGCAGTTGAGGGATAAATTCCCGAATTTGCTTCACAGCACTTACATTGATGATGGTGGTCATTTTGCGGCCATGCAAGTCCCTGATATCCTTTATAATGAATTTATTGAATTTGTTAAGAAGGTCTATGCAGACAAGTAATTTGTAGTTAGAGACTTTTCATTGTTAATTCGGCTCAGGAATGTTAAAAGCAAATTTGTTATGAAGAAAACTGTGTTTTTAAATAAAATAGATTACAAAATTTAGTTCTGGTTATCATCGGTTTTTCATTTTGTATATGACGTTGGAAATATGTCCTCCCGCAGCCACAGGTATGTAACAAAGAACAAAGGGCTAGCCCGCTTGTAATTTAACAAGTCAGTAGAGTTTATATATATAACAATCTATCAGTCGAAAAAGAAAACAATATTTTACAACAAACATTTAAGAAAAATGTAAATTTTAAGGTTCCTCCCAATTCTTTGTTTGAGTTTGTCAATTTGAGTACATTTTTTTTAAAAAAAACATCTTCAGGGACTCGTTACCAATAATGGCATCTAGCAGCCATCAGGGAACTTATATAAACAACCTCTTAAACATTTTCTGTCACACATTTCAAACACTTTCTTTGATACAAAAAATCATTTATTAAATAGTTAATTAACTGACCAAACTTGGAAATACAAAAACTACTTTAGAAAAATTACAGTGAAACATTTCCATACTAACATCATAAAAGCACTTGTTAACTAGAAAAAACTTTTGCAACAAATTGAACAAAATCTTCATACAGCACATTTGGCAGTTCCAGCGCAGCAAAATGGCCACCATCGGAGTGATAAGTGCTTGTCACCAGATTTGTAAACTTATCCTTCAACTGCCAATCAGTTTGGTGCAACAAATCATACCTGAAGCGTGCACAACCAACGGGCACATTTGTTGGCACTCGATCGATTTGCAATGCGAATTGTGCCTTGTTCAACGTCTCTGCGTACAATCTCTGTGACGTAGTGATGGAGTTTGACAAGTAATAAACCATGACATTGTCCAAAAGGGCATCCAAACTGAACTTCTTTTCAAGACCGCCATCCTCCAGCTGTCGGAAGCCCGCATTTGTCCAAGTCGAGAATTTCTCCAAAATGTATGCGGCCAAGCCGACTGGGCTTGTACTTAAAGCTGTTCCAATTGTGTCGGGCTTAGTGGACTGAATGTGATTATAACCAGACTCTTCTATATTGAAGAACACAGAGTTCAAGGCAGGCAAATAAAATGCCTCGTGCTCCTTTTCAATGAAATATGACGGGAAGTTGCTGGAAATTATCTGCTTTAATATCGCCACTGGAGAATTACTAATGCACAGATTCGAATGGTAGCCGATGCTGTTTTCAGGGAAAAGTGTTGCAATACTGCTGCCGATAAGTGAGCCCCAATCACCGCCTTGGATCAGGAATTTCTCATGCCCCACACGGAGCATCAAGTTGCGCAGAACTACGGCAATTTGTGTTGCGCCGAGACCTTTTTTCGATGAGCCCTTAAATATTATTAAATATTTCAATTGTTTATGGAAAATTGAGAATAAGATTTGCATACCTGTGACCAGCCATAACCTGGCAGACTCGGGGCAATAACTTCAAAAACATAGTCGATCTTCTTGTTTGGTGTAGTCAAGAGTGGGATCAGTTCGTAGAATTCGCGGACTGAACCGGGCCAACCGTGCAACAGAAGAAGCGGGACAACTTTCTTCGTGCCTACTTTTGATGGCTTCACATGGAGGTAGTGTATCTTCAGTCTGAAATGAGAATATTGCGGCGTTAGAGAGGTGATAGAAATCGTACCCAACCTAGAAAAATTAACCGCGCTCTTAATTTGGCTCACGAGTTAGACTCACCTTTATAAAGAACCGACCAGTTCCGAATGTCAATCATAAAGCTATTCCTTCTTAAAACAAAAACAACCGATAACGGATGCATCCACTGAATTTATTACCACTGCAATCAGCTATTACTCAGTGCTAAGGTTAAGGCTAAAAGGCTATCCAGTATAGGTACTCTCAACAAATAAAACGAAATCTTTTAAAACCGAAAATAAATCACCCATCATTATGATCGTTAAAAATTTAAGAACAATTTTGCCCGGGCAATATTTTCATACCTTTATAAGTGACAAACTTGTGGGGTTACGTTTTTTGACGTTTAATTTAATGAACGAATGGGCCAATGAATTTCGTGTCACTTTGCTTCATGAATCTTTAATTTGCATGTCGTAGTCGTAATCTTCCTTTCAGTTTTTTTCTTATACATAAATACGCAGCGAACTCCAATGAGTTTGCCTATTAAATTTGACAGATAGATAAATAATATTTCAAACGTTGTTGAGTGACAACATTCATTATCATGATGACAAGTAAATACATTCAACCAGATTCAACCCACTTGCACTTTCCATGTACAAAAACAAAAAAGTCTCTCTCACCTCTTGACAACAAACGGTTTCATAACATACAAACACATCTGCTATACCGATCGTTAGGTAAAACTTTACGGTTCACTTACCCCTGAATCTGTGTCGTAAATTGTGGTAACTTGTTCAGAAACTGCTCGCGCTCACTCCACCGCGTCAGATAGTTGTCCCTCCAGTAGGAGATGACTTTTTCCAGCGCTTTACTATTGAACCCGTACTCAAAGCCGACATCTTCCAATGGTGCATGCAATTTCAGAGGACGAGCGAGTTGCTGCTTAAGTTCTGCAACTGCTTCTTCGTATTTTATCGTAAATGGCTTGATTGATGGATCTTCCTTGTAGGAGGCTTTCGGTCCTGGCCCCCAGTATTCATTCACATCGAGTTTAGGAGCAGGAAGTGGCCGTGAAAAGTTCTTGTAATTTTGAAAGAGAGCTGCTGCTGCAAGTGACAGTATAACAAAAAGTACTCTCGTTCCAAGCCCCATTGTATATTGTTACGGTGACAGATGATTTAAACTACACACGATCGTTTCATCGAAAAGCGAAACACAAACTAAATGTAAATCTGAGACCAGATGGGTGGGAAACTGGAGACCGTCATCGAACATGCGGCACGTATACATATAACCAAGTAGGTATATCTGAAAGTTTTAGCCATCTTATCGCTGTGTGTTGATTTCAGCCATTGAAAGCTTTTACGGAAAGCTATTGAATCAAAAGAGAAGAATCATGTTTACTTCTGCAAGTCATCAACTTTTCACCTTAATCATGTCATGACTTATTATGATGTAGGAAGTATGATTTTAATGATTTTTAACATGAGTTTAACTTTATTTTTTTACATACGTTATATAATTTGGTTGATTGGGGTTGCGTATTTACGGGTAATAGGGGGAATATATAGTTTGCATCTGACTTGGTATTTTCTACTTGCTTTGGCTTAAGATAAGTGGTTTTCTTTAAGGGATCATTGCTATTGCGATCTCATCGACGTCCAAATTAACCCCTTCGTTCGACCGGGTATCTAAACCGGGGAATATTCTGGACTGAATTTGAAACAGCTCAAAATCAATTGACATTATTGACATGTTTCCAGGGACGTACGTTCCTAGTTCCTCGTTTTCTTAATATTTGACATTTTAAAATCTGCATTTCCTTACTTTTTGGTCATGTTGACTAGTGATTGACGATCATTTGATATTTGCTGAAAATAGCCCAACCAAATGGTAACAGTTTTGGCAACTAAAATTGTCATAACGACATTTATTGTAAACATAACGTTAATAATTGTAAATCTTACTGGAAACCAACTACAGGCGTGTTTTACTAAACATCTGCCTCAGCAAAGTAAAGTCCATCAACATAAAGTAGACTAATGTTCAATAAAACAGGTCAGAGTGATAAAGTGATATAAACTAGTATAGTCTGCTGTATGCCATAATGTTCTTATAGCTTCGCTAGCTGAAAGTGAATGGCGACGAATGAAGTTTAGCAGCAGTGTAATAGATGCATCTTCAGAAAGGTTTCAACTTAAACTGCTGCTGTCAAGATACTATTATTCTTGGGATAAATACCTCAGAAGTGTCAAGTAGATTGCAGTTGTAATAATTCCTCATTCAAAAATACCTACTGTCAAAAAGCAACACTCCCACTTTAAGCATATAAGAATATAGCTACATAAATATAAATAAACAGCAGCCCCAAACATACATGAAGGGTCTTTCTAACCGACTAAACAACTTCAAACTTTCAGTGTGAACGCACCCTTAAACCTATTACCGAACTGTCACTGTCAAAATATTCCATAAAATCAACATCATCACGGTGAACAACGTTTACAAATAATTTTCATGCCGGTGGCGTCATTGGGCCGTTACTTTTCGTCAATGAAAATAACCGCCTATGATTTCAAAGTTCAGCTTCATTCTGCTAGTCACGATCGACGATAACAAGTTTAAAACCGAATTATCATGCAACCTAAGCAGGAGTCCCACAACAAATTATTCAAATTGGAATTCATGACGGCAAACGCATACACACGGCCATATAAAATGACAATCAAATCTAAAGCTATGATTGTGTCGAAAAATTAATATCGCAGACAGAGGCGATAGCGATAGGCATCCTCTCTACTACAGCAAAAGTTTTTTTCCACACACCAACACACCCATTGCCTAGCGATAAGCCATTCACATATTCTATTCATTTGTTACAGCTGGGGTAAGATTTGCCGGTTACGACTCCTTCAGTATCAATTTGTGATAAGCTTTGATCTTTTAACAAAGTGGGTCCCGGAGCAAAAATATTTTTTTTTGCTCTCAAATTGCAAAAACCTTTCTCGGACATTTCCATCTCCTGAACTCGATTTAAATAAATACTGGGGGCCAGGATGCCTCCATCTTTTATTTGGATTTCAGACTAAATGTACACTACCTGCATGTGAAGCCATCAAAAGCAGGCACAAAGAAAGTTGTCCCGCTGCTTCTGTTGCACGGTTGGCCCGGTTCAGTCCGCGAATTCTACGAACTGATCCCACTCTTGACCACACCCAACATGAAGAGCGACTATGTTTTTGAAGTTATTGCCCCGAGTCTGCCAGGTTATGGCTGGTCACATTAACCTATGCAAATTGAATCCAAATTCTCCATAAGAGTCATAAAATATTTTGCCTTCCACAGGCTGCATCGAAAAAAGGTCTAGGCCCAGCTCAAGCTGCTGTGGTCATACGCAGCTTAATGCTGCGTATGACCACAGCAAATTTTTGATCTAAGGCGGTGATTGGGGTTCAGTTGTGGGTATAAATATTGCAACGCTTTTCCCTGACAGAAGCATCGGTTATCACTCAAACATCTACCTTAGACTGTCGGCATTGTCTATCTTAAAGCAGATCATTGCCAGTAGTTTCCCATCGTATTTCATCGAAAAGGAACACGAGGAATTCTTTTTGCCCGACATGAATATTCTGTCATTTGACTGGAAGTCCTGTTGGATTGGCCGCTTGCATTTTGGAGAAATTCTCTACTTGGACAAATGTTGACTTTAGACAATTGAAAGATGGCGGCCTGGAGAAGAAATTCAATTTGGATGCCCTTCTGGACAATGGGGACGTTCAAGTATCTAGTTTAGTAAGTCTGACAGCTCTCTCACTAGATGAAAATCGGCTCTGATTGGGGGAAATCGGTTGTGAGAGCAGAAGTTTCAGTTGACGTTTATGGGTAGCCGACGAATCTAGTCGTGAAATTCGTGACTGAGTACTAAGTTGACAGTTCTCATATGTGGCTGACGTAGAAAACGTGACGTTCCCGACCAATCTAGTTTTTGCGTTCAAGTTACATCTCATCCAGACCAATCTAGTCGACTTAAGATGACTAGATTCTTGAATGCGGCCAATGTCATGATTTATACTTGTCAAGATTATACTTCAAGAGAAGAACTGTGGAGAAATCCAGAGAGTCTCTCTGAGTAAGATTTACAGTGGTAGAGAGACGAAAAGAGACCCGACAATGGTGGTCTGATTCGATTATCTCTCGAAATATATATATATATATATATACTTGTCAAACTCCATCACTACGTCACGAAGATTGTATGCAGAGATGTTAGGCATCTTTTTTTGCAAGTTTTTAACGCCATCTGTCAGCTATAGCCAACAAGGGTGCATTCCAAATTTCGTCATTCAATAAACTATATAGCATTGACAGTTGTGACAATTTCAGGAGATTAAATTCAACTAAAGGAAGAACTGAAAAAAGCGTAAGAATTTCACTGTCAAGGACTCTCATCACAAACACCCCGAATGGCAGTTGTCGGGTCGCTCTTGAGGCCACGCTAATTGAAAAATATGTGTCTCTAATTTTCTAATCTAATCTGAAGTAATATATCAATGACCGGTGACAGCGGTTATCGAAGAAAAAAACACAGCCGAAAGCTCCTCTAACCGGCATCTAACAACAAACTAAATATCAATTCATCTGTCATCTCTGCGTAAACACCGATGAATTCCGACAATAGAATTATAAACAAGAATAGTTACCCCCAATATAACTTGCAAAAGTCAAACCGGTCTATGCTCCGTGATACCTTTCAATTGTTTTGATTAAACAAAAATAAACTGAGCTTTTTGAGTAAGCTCTCGTTGATCGCCATCAGAAGACCTATGTCATGTGATGTCTAGACCGATAAGAGCTCACAGATGTTTGCTTCCCACTTTTTGCGTATCGATGAAGCCATGCCTGGGCCGGTTTCCACATTTCCAGTAACAGATTCAGTGTGCGTTGATCGCTTCGGTATAACGGTCGTCGTGAAATGGGATTCGGAGCGAGGGTATTTTTTGTTGTCGTTGCACTGGGAGTAGCAGCGCTCTTTCAGAATTATAAAGCTATTACGAAGCCAGTGCCAGTGCCGCAAATCGATGTGAACGAATATTGGGGACCAGGACTGAAGACCTCATACAAAGAGGATACGTCAATCAAACCGTTCGCACTGAATTACGAAGAGGCAGCTGCTGATCTCAAGCAACAACTGGCTCGTCCATTGAAATTGCATGCGCCATTGGAAAATGTTGGATTTGAATATGGATTCAATAGTAAAGCGCTGGAGAAAGTAATCGCATACTGGCGGGATGACTATCTACCGCGGTGGGCCGAGCGTGAGAAGTTCCTCAATAAATTTCCACACTTCACAACACAAGTTCAGGGGTATGTGCACTGAGTTGGGAATTTTTGTCCGAGTGTGTGTTTTATAATATACATATAATTACCTTAATTGTGTTCATAATTTATTTATGAATACGTCACGTCATTCCCAAATTTGTTTATTTGTATAGAGAGATTAGATTGTGTTTTTTTTGGAAGTCACTAAAATGTTCCGAGATTCATTTTTTGCAGTTGTTAAATCTGTCCAAAGAAATTGCATGTCCAAAACGATTGTCTGTATTCTATAATTTAGCAAAAAATTACATCTAATATTTGCAGCTTAAGCCACCTCAGTTCTTACGCAGGTAACGGAAAAACTTGTAACTTGTTTGTAAAGGGTCAGCTACCGCATATAGGTGAACACTTGCTTTTGACAGAACAGTACAAATTAGTAAATATATTGGGACAAAGAAGTTGCTTACATTACTATGTACATGGGGGACGTTCAAGTATCTAGTTTAGTAGTCTGACAGCTCTCTGACTAGATGTATCTCGGTTTTGATTGGTCGAAATCAGTCATGTGAGCAGCTGTTTCAGTTGACGTTTATGGAGGGGTAGCCGACTAATCTAGTCAAGAAATTCGCGACTGAGTGATAAGTTGACACTTCGCATACGTGGCTGACATAGAAAAAATGACGTTCAGGTTGCATCTTATCCAGAGCAATCTAGTCGGCTTAAGATAACTAGACTCTTGAATGTGCCCATGGTGTGTTGTGTGTATGCAACATACGACCGAAATCAATTTAAGAAAACTAGCAATTGTTGCCTAACCTGCGTCAGTTTTGGTGCATTTTTGCCCGCTAAGGGAAAACGTATACTCCACTCCAACCCAATGTATTTTTCTTGGCAGATTGATTTGGGTACACCCTTTGTTATGTCATTCTTTTCTATTCCTTTTGTTATGTCATTCTTTTCTATCTATACAACATACAACATGCAAAGTAAACATCAAGCAAAACATAAGTATGGCTTCCACCAAACTTCAAATAAAATTGATTAAATTTCGCTGAGAAAACACTTATGCAGTTTAAATGACAGCTTATGATCTTGAAACTGAAACTTTTCTTTGCAATATAAAAAGACTTGGTAATCATATCCAATTATCTTTGGGTGAAAATAGTTCCCATAGCATTTAAACTGATTGATACCCTACTTTTTTTCCAAATGCTATTGACAAACTCTTATAACAACTTAGCACAAATGAGTACAAAGTCAAAACAAAGCGATAGTAGACAATGGGTGAAAAGAACTGACGTTACAAAAATCTAATCGTTCGACATGGAAACATTTAAACTAATTTGTGTCTTAAAATTACACAGATACGTTATTGGGCAATTAGCGGCACGCATATTTTTGATTACAAGTCACCAAAACCCTTATTTGTTTAAAATAATTAATACTAATGTGGTATTCGATTGTGCACTCTCAGAGCACTATTTTTGCTCTATGTCACTTTTTATGTTCGATTGTTACGAAAAACAGCAATAATTTTCCGATTCTCAGAGCTGCTTCAGATTTACCAAAACAAGTGCGTTTGAGTTTGACAACAAGTGGAGTTTGTTTATATTTTTTCATGATATTTTTCAACTGCAAAGAAACGCATTGAATTGGGTGGATCTATTTTTGTTAATTATGTACAAATGTTTAAAAACCAATCTGAGCGCAAATTTTGAATGTGTTAAAATAAAATTTAACCAGTGAATGGAAAACGCTTAGAAAAGTGTCAAAGCCTATACACATATATTCCATTCGCACGAACATCACCAAAAAAGAGCAAGTGACGTTTTTATGTTCGATTAGACACACGAAATCTGAAATCTGAGAGAATCTGAAGAAGCCCAATCGAATACCACATAACATTCATATTAATGGTAAACTATCTACCGTGAAGTCAGAATAAGCGTTTCCTTTATTTCCAATTGGTTTCATTTGGGGACTTACTAGTTCTGAGATTTAATCGAACAATAAAACTGAATTTATTCGAACTCACCCATGCTATGGCGAAATGTCAAAAAAATCTTTCGCTCTTGATAGTGGCTTAAATAAAAAGCATAAACACACCGAATTAAATTTATTATGCCAACTTTAGGAAGACCGCCAATTGTGTTGTCAGTGGTCGCGTTACACTGACCGCTAGAAACTAAGCGCTTAATATCCCAGATGAACAGAAACACTCTAGTGGGTGTCTATTTTAACTTTTTTCTGACTTCAAAAATCAACTTATATTTCGAATGAGATAATTTACTACTTTAAACTTTGTACTCAAAAAATTGCTTATTTTATCGGGTTTATTCAAAATTGGTTTACTCTTTAATCGAATTAACAGCTTTTCTCAATCACATTTTGAGAAAGACAGAAATGCGGAAAATTGGAATTGAAATGTATCTGTCAATAGTTTGCGGACGGTTACGCAAAAGTCTTTAGAACCTACAAATTGACATGAAAGTCTGAAACCATAAACTGAAAATGACTTCATATTATTTTCGTCAATCGAAAATTATATAATGAAATAGAAAAATGAAACAAAATATAAATAAAAAAGTTGATTTTCCTTTGGTTAGTGCCGGTACTGATAAGACTGAAATAAATACCATCTGTTGCATATTCGCAAACTGTTCCTAAGTCTTATCAAGAGTTGATTTCATTTCACATTTATTTATGGAACAAACACATATATCAATTATTTTGTTGGACTTTCAATTCCATTTAAGATCGGACTATGAATAATATATATGAGAAAATCATCGGATCATGTCAGTTTGAAGATTTTATTGATTAATCATGGAATGCAGGGCAAAGAAAATAATAAACAGTTGTTGTTTACTGGAAAGGCAATCTTATTGTTATTATTAAGCCTTACAATCTGTTGGAGAAGTAAAGATGTAGTTAAATGTTGTGCGCAGTAGGTACTAATAACAAATTTAAGTCTCCCCTTTAAATTTACGGAAGCTCACAATTGCCAAATTTTTATGTATATATAACAACTGTGAACTACTAAAATTTAGAGTCAAAATTCAAAATGTTTATTGGGTAGGCGCTGTGTCTGTTGTGTGATAGTATATTACAATCGCGGATTGCTATCATTTTTAGTGTCCAGGCGAAATTTTCTATACAAAATTGCAAATTGTAAACTACAAAATATTTTGTGCGGAGGTTCAAAACTTCTCAACTTCTTAATAATTTCGGAGCTAAGACTTTATTAGGTGTGCGCTTAATATTTAATCAGTTGCATTTGCGACTTGCACGTGAAAATTGCTATGAAACGGAGATGTAAAGAGTAGCTAAGCGACCTTATGTAGAATATTTCATGGATTAAAATGGACTTGCTGTTGCAGTAAACGAAATGTTTTTAAGAAAATGAGCATTCTCCATTAACGTTAGTATAGGGACGCAATTCAGTGGGTAAAGACCATTTACATTAAATGTTACGTATACGACACAGGATGCACTCGACTTAAGCGGTTCTACAATTCTACATGCATTAGTATAAGAATAATGAAATCGATTTGAAGAGCTGCTTTCCAGAGCTGCAGCAATTTCAATTGAAGGTAGTACATCCTGAAGTTGTTGACTTTAAGTAATGGCTATGGTACTGCCCTTACATTTTAGAAAAATAATATTCCAGAAACTACTTCACGGCATGATATGAAGACCTATTTTTACTTTCCAGGCTCAATATCCACTTCCTGCACATAAAGCCGAAAAATCCCGGTACCAAAGTAGTCGTCCCTCTGCTATTGCTTCACGGTTGGCCAGGATCCGTTCGGGAGTTCTACGAACTAATTCCACTGCTAACAACTCCCTCAAAAGATCACGATTTCGTATTCGAAGTTATCGCTCCAAGCCTGGTTGGCTATGGTTGGTCTCAGGTTTGTAACCATTCACAAAACATCCCTCACACTTTATTGCAATGATTGTTTTTTATTTTTTTTATTTTTAGGCATCTGCCAAGAAGAATATGGGTTTTACCAAAATGTCTGTCGTATTCCGCAATCTGATGCTTCGTCTCGGTCACAATCGATTTTTAGTTCAAGGCGGTGACTGGGGAAGTGTTATTGGAAGCAGTCTGGCAACATTGTTCCCCGAAAACACCATTGGATACCACTCCAATATGTGCTTCACCAATACTTTACTGTCATTTATTAAACTCTTTATATCAAGCGTTTATCCGTCGGCATTCTATGAGAAGCATCAAGAGCAGTTCCATCTACCAGCGAGTGACAAATACCTTAATTTGATCGAAGAGTCAGGATATTTCCACATCCAGGCAACTAAACCGGACACTATTGGAATTGTTCTGCTTAATAATCCAGTTGGTTTGGCAGCATACATACTTGAGAAGTTCTCTACCTGGACCAATCCTGCTTTCAGAAAACTTTCTGACGGTGGCATTGGCAAGAAATACACGTGGGACTCACTTTTGGACAATGTAATGATTTACTACTTGACCAATTCGATAACTACCTCACAGAGGTTGTATGCGGAGGCATATGCCAAGCCGGAGCGAGACTTACAAATGGATCAAGTGCAGTCGAAAACACCATATGGATGTGCTAGATTCAGACATGATATATTGTTTTCCAGTGATTGGCAGCTTAAAGATAAATGGCTAAATTTGGTTCATAGCACGTATCATGAAGATGGCGGACACTTTATTGCACTGGAGTTGCCCAATGAGCTTTATAGGGACTTTATTGAGTTCGTTAAGAAAGTTGTTGTCTGAGATGTTATGCATTAAGTTTTGAAATAAAAATCACAAAATGGGTCAGGTTTTGGGGGCCCCAGCTCCATCAAAAATGTTTGGGTACTTTCTTTAAAAAATGACAAACTTGTGTCATTGTTTTATAATATGAGCTTTGAATATTTCCATTCCAAAATTCCTTGCAGTCTGCACAGGGTTTGCACATATGTATATATTGCTCGGTTACACCCCCGTTTGGGTGGTGGCTTTAAATACTCCTTACTCATCGAATAGCGAGGACTAACAATTTTTTTTATGACAATCGAAACTATTTAAGAACGCCTTTTGTATTTTCTATCATTTCTGTACGTTGATTATCCGGACAGGCAAAAATCCTTCTACATATTCTAACACCAACGCTGGAAGATCTAATCGTATCAGTGTTAATGAAAAATTCCCAATTGGTTTATTTTAGTTCAAATTTTATTTTTTTATATATCGTTGTGCCTTTTTCACAAAGCTAATAAAGTCTTTGTACACTAAATTGGGCCGTTCTAATGATGCAAAATGACCACCCTGCTGATAGTAGGTGCTCTGAATTTAATTTTTGTATTTATCCTTCAGCTGAAAATCCATAGTAAAATGATATGGCGAGTCTCCCTTGTAGCGTGCACACGCTGTCGGAACAGACGTTGGCACTCGATCCAAATTAAGAGCAAGTTGCTCCTTCGACATTGCTTCTGCATAGAAGCGTTGTGAAGTTGTAATCGAGTTGGTTAGATAATATATCATTACATTGTCAATGAGGGTGTCCAATTTGTAGCGTTTAGTTAAGCCGCCATCTGGGAGCGTCTTAAAAGTGCTATTTGTCCACGTTGAGAATTTTTCCAGGATGTATGCAGCTAGACCGATTGGATTATCGGTGAGGGCAGCTCCAATTGTGTCGGGCTTGGTAGCCTGAAGATGAAAGTAACCACTTTCTTCTATTAAGCTGGCTAGAGTCTTCGAGAGTGGGAAGAAGAAGTCCCTATTTTCACTCTCAACGAAGAGAGATGGAGCTAGACTGGCAACCAAGTGTTTGACCCTTGCCAATGGAGTGGATAGCACGCACATGTTTGAGTGAAAGCCTAGAACGTTTTCTGGAAACAGAGTTGCTATGTGTGAGCCTATTACTGATCCCCAGTCACTGCCGTGAATGAAAAACTTTTGGTAGCCAATGCGGACCATTAAATTTCTTAAAATGACCGCTGCTTGTGCTGGACCCATGCCTTTTTTAGCGGAACCCTAGAACAAATACAAACAAGTAAGAGAACCTCTATAAATAATAGATGAAGAGAGTGTACCTGTGACCATCCAAAGCCCGGCAAGCTTGGTATTACCATGTCGAAGACATAATTACTATCGGCATTCCCTTCGTATAACTTTGGAGCAAGATTGTAAAATTCTCGAACTGAACTGGGCCAGCCATGCAAGATCAGTAATGGATACATTTGTTTAGTCTCCTTGACATCGTCGTAGACTTTCAGGCTCAGGTAATGCAAGCGGAGCCTAAAGTTGAACAATCGTTATTCCTCATCAAGATCTCTTTGCATTCACTTACCCCTGAATAATAGTCGTGAAATGAGGAAACTGCCAAATTTTTATCTCTCGCTCTCTCCATCGTTGAAGATAGTTTTCTCTCCAGTACCTTATCACCTCCTTTAAGTAATTAGTATTGAATCCATATTCAAAGTTCACATCCGCAAGCGGTTCGGTTAGTGAAATATTTTTGTTCAAACGTTCGATTAGGTCTTCAATAACCTGGCAGGAGAGTTTGAAATTAGAAACCACGTCAACATTTAAACAGATCTCATCTCACGCTGTCTTGATAATAAGGCCGCACCAACTGGAGCTTTGCAGAATTATTATAGTCCGCTGGTATCTCGCCTTCACCCCAGTACTGATCAAGAGGAAGGTCAGGTCGCGCAACTGATCCGAAATATTCGTTTACACTCTTGTAGATTAATGCTACGGATAGGAAAACTATCAAGATTTTTTCTCTGCCCGCCATAGTGCTGACTCGATCTTAGAAGCAAGACTGACTCGCAGCAGCAAGAACCACATAAAATGCCACTTTCAAACGTGGTTAGCTTCTTCGATATGATGGGCTATAGATAACTAGCTTAGTCTTAAGTGGATGATAAGGTCTTAGATATGACACTGAATGTGAATGGCTTGTTAAAATGAAATAGGTAACCGATTTGGTCTAGAGCTGAATTTTTGTTTATAAGAATCGAGCGTGCCTCTATTTGCATTTACAACCAAGCTCAACGATAGCGATACTGAAATCGACGCACTTACTAAACGAAGTTGCCATTGCCACTATATTTAGTCTATATATTTATCTGACTTCGCGCAAAGTGAGTTCTTCTTCCAAGTTTAAAAATGAATGTTGCATAAAATTAGGCTCAAGCTAAACCCCTACGACTTTTGCACACATTATTGATTATTATATAGAAAACGGAGATCGTTTCCTCACCGACTGCCAAGGTTGACAAAAAAGACCGTCTTTCATTATTCATCAGCATTTATTACAAAAAAAAATCATATAAAATCATCTTAAACCCTTTGAAATAATACAAATAAATTAATGCAGTAACAAATAAATCACATTCATCAGAGAGCTACAAAAAACGTTATGAAAACTAGAATGTCGACTCCACAGGCTCTCCACTATCACTCTCATAGAGAATCTTAAGCACCTTCTTGGCAACGTCCACATATTCACCGTTCTTCTCACTTTCATTGCATCTGCAAAACAAGAAAGCAAAACTGATTTAGCACATCAAGTCACGGCTACATGCCTTACAGTATTTCAATCTGTTGCAGCCTATTGAAATAGTAGTTCCTCTCCTGCTCCGTCGTAACAACCTGTAAAAAGACATGATCTCAAGATAACCTCTTAGATACAAATTTGATAGAGCTTACACCCTCCTTCAGTTGGTTTAATGTTTCATTTAATACTGCCAAGCTGGACGGTGATACAGGACGACTGGGTTTCGAAGTCGTCGGCGTAAGGTGGCTAGTTGATGATGATTTTACACGCAAAGACTTGGAACTTGAAGCGGAAGTCGGGGTTGTCTTCTTTGCTATTCCAGCTGAACTACCTGCAGGTATTTAAGAATTAGTTTAACGGATGCGAACACTACATCAAACCCACATGATGCCTTTAAATTTGAAGTACTGATGGCCTTCCGGATTGGCTTAACAGCAAGCGTATTTGGAGACTTAGAATTTTCCTTATTACCCGAGTGTATATCGTAGAACTTCTTAAACCATTGCAAGAACTCGAAATTGTCTTGAAAACGACCCTTGACCAGTCGATCAATGGGAACACTCTACAGAGGATCTATATTTTTAAGAGCACTAGCAAAATTGTGAACTGAATACCTTATCAAATTTCAACTTTAAGAATGCCCCTTGGAACAACTTCAAATTGGAAGCGAACTCGTGTTCCAATTTCGCAGTGGTCTTCACTTTCTTCATGCCAATGCAGTTGGGAAAGAGAATTTCCATTAGTTGGCAATAAGCAACACCTGAGAAACTCCTTAAATCAATACAATTCGTTTAGTGAAATGTGTATTCGAAATTTACCGGAGCAAAGTTCCTCGATTTTATTGTACTTAGATGAGAGAGTGGTATTTACCCACTGTAGCATCTCGTGGCGGGACAAGTTGTCTACCGTGGAACCGCTTAGTGCTAAAGATTTTAAATCCGGCATTTTTACAATCTATCTACTTATTTAGAGTTAATTTAAAGAAATGAAATCAATTATATTCAAGTTTTTCGCGGTTTAACTTCGGTAACGGATCTAGAGTGCAAATGGTATAAATAATTCCAATGTCAGATTTGAGTAATGGTCGAATGGGAATGGTTGCATTCAAGGTAATTTTTGATGTTAGGCTGGATTTTTTTGATAATAAAATGCCGATTCGCCAGGATTTTCACTTTTTTCCTGGTAAACTTCGTAAAAGCTTAATTAACCCGGTTTTTTTTTTTTTTGATTTTTTTGGGATCTTATTTTTGTTGGACGTCCCGGGTTTTTCCTCTTTGGTCCATGCAAAGATTAAGACTCCAACTCCTAGACCGGCGGAGATAGGAAGTCTTAAAAAATGGTCCATTTTGGATTATTTTTCTTGTGCGGCACAAATCAAACGTCATTTCTTAGCCAAAGTGAAGTAAAACAATCAATTTCAACTCCCTTAAGTCAGTCTGATTGATATTTTATTTATTATCGCGTCATTTTCTCGGTTTTGCAATTGTTCGCAATTTTCGTGAAATTTCGTGCATTTTCGCCCTTAAGGACCGATTCTGGAGTGAAAATCCGCTATTCCTGGTGTTTCGGGACTTGCTTTTGCGGTGGATACGTTTCATCTCGAATTTAAAATGATTAAAGAAATTATCGCAATGAAAATGAATGCCCCAGTTGGTTCTTTTTATATCATTAAAGAAAAAAAGTTTTCACTTTTTAGTTTTACTCTCAAGAATACAATACTTTTTCAAAGAACTGCCATTGGCACTAGTTGGTTCTAGTCCGTGCCCAATCAAACATAAGTGAGATTATTGTTTTTTTTTTGCATTTGTGTTGGTGCGTGATTTAAAAGTTAGCTGCTTAAATTGTAATTAGTGTTTCAAAATATCCATTCAATTTATATTGATATCCATTGCAGCGGCCAAATGTTAATTTTCCTCTATTTTTTACAGACTCGTCGTCTAAATACGTATGTAATGGTATACTTCAAAGTTTAAGTATTTCTGAGTGAAAGTATTTGTAAGTCTCGCTTAGAAATCGAGATTCGCAAAATTGCTCTGACTCTGAGAAATGTTTTGTTTTTTTTAGCAACCAATGGAACATGAAAATATTCACAACAGCTAATTTCTAGAGCAGGAAAACCTGAATTTTTATGAGCGCAAGTATTGCGTGTTGACAATTGTCACGTTAAATCAAATTTTCTGGGACTTAGCTCGTTTTGGCTAGTGGGAATTAGTTCCAGTTGGGACTTAGTTCGTAGGGTAAATTTTGTATACCCAGCCCACAGATCTATGGCAATCAATTTGTACACAACACACTCTTCGGCAAACGTATAAAAAGTATGTCCTTCATTAGATTCAATTGGTTCGATCACCTCATCAAAAATGATATGTTCCTGCAATCCCTCAATGCATTGATGACTGATAAGCTACATTGTACATCTGTTGTACTTCTCTCAACATTCTAGGAAACAGGCTTACGGATGACCCTTGCTCCATATCTGGAAAACATTCTCCGCCTATCCGACATCAGTGATATCGCATGCGACGATCTAACCTCAGACCGCATTGCATATTTATTTTTTCAATTTTCCAATACTTTTGGAGACAAAAAAAAACAACGCAAAGCAAAATAAAAACTAAAGGCGAGATTCGCATTCGACAATACTAAATACCTGATAAGCGGCCACAACACAGATAAGCCACATCGTATAAGACGCTTCCGAGACCGTAGCTCAGATTCAGTTACTTCGCAAGTATCAATCCCAAAGCATATAGCAAATTTAAATTAATTTATTTGAAATTTAGTTAAGCTTGGCATTTCTGTGATATGAGCTCAACAGTTGTTTTCTAGAATAGTTCGTAACCGCGAAAGTAACCGAGATTACCAGACACTGTCGTGCGTGGCATATAAAAGGAGCACAGGCCACCGAAATTAAATTTAGTATTCACCAAGTCTACGTTAAGCGTGCAAGTAGAAATCAAAATGGAAATACCGCCACCAATAGTGCTGAAGCGCCAGTTAATGGTCCCCAACAAGACACTGATGGGGCCAGGACCATCGAACTGCTCACAGCGTGTTTTGGAGGCCATGAGTAATCCAGTTCTTGGTCACTTGCATCCTGAGTGCTTACAGGTCAGTACTAAGATTATATTGCAGCCCCGCCTGGTAATTAAATAGACGCACAGGGTTAATAACGTTTACATTTCTGAGATGCGTGATTGTTTTGACTAGTCATTGCATGGTGGTATCTCTTTGGAGGACGATTAACTGGGCATTCATTTTTATTGCATCCAATAATGGATTGAACTTCGATCAGACGAGATACATCTACAATCTACATCTGGCTGGGTGATGGATGGGCTCATGTGGAATTGCTGGCGCACTTACTTACAGATTACGATTTGTTTTGCACGACTCTTATCACGACTGTAGTAGCAAACTTTAATTTCATTACAAGCTCGATAGTTGAATCGAAATTAAGTACCATATTTAATTGTGTTGAATATTAACGTACTAATGAAGTAAGTTGGGTAATTTGTTCTGAGTAATGACGGCAGATGAACTGACGTCCGAAAACTAGTTCGTGTAGAGAGCATTTCTAAAATGTTTGTGGGTACGTTTGGGCAATGTTTAGAACGGCGTTTCATTTGAATCTTACGTCTACGATTGGCAGAAGTGTAACTTTTCATTTGACAGACAAAGCCCATAAGTTATAACTGGCAACTCTGACGTCATGAAATTACACTCTTGCATCCAAATTGCGTTCCTAATCAAGTTCCCATCCCTAATTGAACAATATTTATATTGTTGACTTAGAAAAAAGTTAACAATGTGAAACAGATTATTATCAGTTCCTCAAAATTGTTTTTGCTCTTCGTATTTGAGTTGTGGGTGTTTTTTTATAGTTTTTTTTTTAACTGCCCACATAAGGATGAAGTATATTCATAAATAAAAAGCGAATCCAAAGGCTTTCATAATCAAATTACGTCAAATGAACCTATGTATGAGATAGAAAGATAGTTGGCACATTTTCTGCTTAAATTTAACAACAAACAGAACTTTCTCTATTACTTGTTCATTACAGATTATGGACGAAATTAAAGAGGGCATTAAGTATGCATTCCAAACCAAAAACGAAGTCACAATGTGTATCAGTGCCTCGGGTCATGGAGGCATGGAGGCCGTAATGTGCAACCTCATAGACGAGGGAGATATAGTTCTATTTGGCGTCACTGGAATGTGGGCGCATCGTGCCGCTGATATGGCCAAGCGATATGGAGCTGATGTTCGTTTTGTTGAAGCTCGTTTTGGTCACTCACTGACAATGGATGAAATTGAGTTCGCCATGGAGGGACACAAGCCACAGGTGTTCTTTGTAGCTCAAGGTGATTCTTCAACTGGCATTCTACAGTCAAACATCGGTAAAATCGGAGAACTTTGTCAGCGCTACGATTGTCTATTGGCAGTTGATGCAGTTGCCTCTTTGGGAGGCACAGAATTTTACATGGATGAGTGGAAGGTTGATGTTGCGTATACAGGGTCACAGAAAGTATTAGCTGCACCTCCGGGCCTATCACCAATCTCATTCAATAAAAGAGCAATGACTCGTATAATGTCACGATTAACAAAAATTAAGGTATACTACTGGGATGTTACATTACTGGGTCAATACTGGAACTGTTTTGGTGGATCGAGAATCTATCATCATACAGTCTCGTCGACATTGCTGTATGGACTTAGAGAAGCCTTGTCTATATTCTGTTCCATGGGATTGAAGTCGGTGATAAGGAGACATGTGGAATGTTCATATAGGCTACAAAAGGGCATCGAAGATATGGGCTTGGAATTGCTTGTGCCTGTGCAAGATGATCGATTGTCAACCGTGAATGCAATCAAAGTACCTAAAGGAGTCGACTGGAGAAAAGTTTCCGAATACGCAATGAAGAAGTAAGCTTAAATTCGAAATAACCTTAAAATGTTTGCTAATTTGATTTTCGTTTGTAGATATTTTCTTGAAATAAGTGGAGGTTTAGGGCCAACTGCTGATCAGATCTTTCGAATCGGTCTGATGGGTGAAAATGCAACATTTGAAAAAGTTGACCTGATGTTGACCATCTTTCGGGAGGCTATTCAGAATACTTCTAATATAACACTCAATGAAAAATCTAAGATGTGACAAAATGGGGGAATATAGACTTAACGATATACTGTGTATTTGAATACAATAAATAAAGATGGTAATCATTTAATTTCTTGTATTAAGGAAATGCAAATACAAATCTGACGATCTTATTCTATTTGCTATGATAATGCCAAGGAATAAAGCATGCATGCTTTGATACGCTGCAACATTGAAAGATGGATATATTCCACTTTTTGAAAAAGTCGAGTTACGGATGCATTTTAATTATCTTTCTTGTGATCTGTCTATTACTGTTTTCGTTAGTCTCAAAAGCCCACTAATTCCAGAGATATTAGGCCTGTGTTTTTGAACTTCG
The DNA here is from genome assembly GCA_951230905.1 of Cheilosia variabilis. Taxonomy (NCBI): domain Eukaryota; kingdom Metazoa; phylum Arthropoda; class Insecta; order Diptera; family Syrphidae; genus Cheilosia; species Cheilosia variabilis. The sequence goes on along the minus strand of OX579679.1, from coordinate 14,721,754 downwards.
ATCTCAGCAAAGCAAAGTAAAGTAGGATTTTTAGCACGCAATTACAACAACTACACTGTACTTGACACTTCGAGACTCGCAGTAGTTGTTGTAATCGCGTGCTTAAAATCCTACTTTACTTTGCTTTGCTGAGATCGAAGCTCAAAAAACAAGCCTGTTTTAAGTTGAATACTTGAGTTAGAATCAAAACATATGTATTCCTTATTTCACTTCCTTGTTAAAATCAAAATAACGCTATTCCAGTACTAAATTCATTGGCTACTGTAAAAATCAAAATATGAGTATTCGACGGCTTAAGAAACGTTTTCTTTGAATATCTTAGAACTAGTACCAGGGGAATAGGTACGTTTTTTTTGATTCTGATAAACAGAAATACTCTGCCTTTAATGAAAATTTATTCAAATACCTAGTTTGAAATGAATAAATGGAAATTTTAACATTTTATTCGAAGAAAATGAGCACAAATGACATTTTTTTGTACCTATTGTCAATGCAGCGTTAAGTGCACTTAATATGGACACCGTCGTCCTTAATATAAAGTCCAAAAGCTATACCTCTTGCAAAATCTGCTGTATTCGTCCTTCGTCGTAGTATAACGTTGACTCAAAGTTTAATAGAAATCCCCTATTCATCAGCAGCGCCCTCACACCGCATGTCAAAACTTGTACGGACACTTCCTAATTTTCCTACGTCAAGAAACTGTCATGAGCACTTGTCATCGCCTAGTGAAAAAAGGTTTGTCTGCGTTTATGTAATTTTTTTTTGTTTTTAAATAAAAAACTATTTAACAAAAACAAATAGCTGACCTAAATTCTATTCTATTTTAAAGTCCTAATCAAATTCTATTACAATTTGTCACCCATACAATGTGATAAAGCCTAATTAATCGGCCAGACATCTCCCGAACAAAAACAATTTTCCCATACCGTGTGCAGTGGTTGTTCTCCCTTAGAAATGTCAAAATTTTTAACCGAAGCGGATCGAAAAAAAACGACCCCCTATATATCTCCTGCGAAGATCTTCCAAACAACAATCCTCCAAAAGCAACCCCTGCAAAGATTTTGTTTTGTTTCGTTTGAACTTTGTTCGGTCCATCATCGATTACGCGTACAAAAAATTGTGTGTGTGATTAATTCGATGTGAAAATCGAATTCTATTTCTAGTTTTGCGACATTTATCTACTGTATTTTGCAATAAACTATCGTATTTCTTTTGCGATTACCACACATGAGGGTGGTGGTAATAACAATAGAATTAGAATACTTATCACGTTATTTCTTTTGTAGCTCACAGTTAGGAGATAAAGTAAGCCTTCTCTTCTTTTATTTGCAGTGACCCAATAAAGTATTAGAATTGAACTGTGAGCGCACTTGTATTCAACAACGCGCCTTGTGTGTGATTGATCGATTGGAATTTAAACAAACAGAAACGGCTGAGATATGGTCGCTTGGAATGCGACTCGTCGGAATGTTCGCATCCTTCTTGTGGGGGATCAGGGCGTCGGCAAAACTTCACTAATCCTATCGCTGGTCAGTGAAGAGTTTCCCGAAGATGTACCCGCCAAAGCTGAAGAGATCACAATTCCCGCAAACGTAACACCCGAGCAGGTTCCAACTAACATTGTTGACTATTCATGTAAGTAACAATAAAAGCTACAACATCGTCAGTGTTAAGGTTTTGTTTCTCTTCAGGTATCGAACAGACCGACGAGATACTCCAGGAGGAAATTCAAAAAGCTCATGTTGTGTGTATTGTCTATGCAGTCGATGACGATGAAACGCTGGACCGTATCACTTCGCATTGGCTTCCATTTATTCGCAACTCATGCGACAAAGATCAACAACAGCTTAGGAAACCGGTTGTATTAGTGGGAAACAAAGTCGATTTAGTGGAATACTCGACAATTGATGTTAGTTGGCCGGTTAGTTGGCTGTCCCATTGGGTTTGATATAAATCTGTCTTCTGTTTGCAGAGTGTTCTGACCATCATGGAAGACTTTCCAGAGATCGAGAGCTGTGTGGAATGCTCGGCAAAGACTTTACACAACATTTCGGAAATGTTCTACTACGCACAAAAGGCTGTACTGCATCCGACATCGCCACTGTACATAATGGAGGAGCAAGATGTGAGTACAAATTGTGCAATCGATTTTCAATTTTCCATATATATTAGGCAGGTGGAACAAAAGGCATACTTGCGTTTGAAATTGGCCTTTCGTCTGAAAAATTGACGTTATCCGAAGGCTACATTATCGTAATGCAAAACTGATAACAGCAGTCTATTGAGAGAAGGCACACAATATCTTTACTATCCCATGTGATAATGACGCGAGGAATTATAGTATTAGTGCAAGTTTTAGCGATTATTTATTATGACACTGGCTTTCGATATCTGGCATCTGCTCCAAATATGAGCGAGAACAATAGAAATCTGAAGTTCAGTGGTTAGCACCTTGGGTGCAAAGCCAAGAGCCTGGGACTAGATGATCTTAAATGTGGCTGCGTTTTAATAATGCCACTCCCTGAGGAGGAACTCCTTAACTACGTCCAGACTGCTACTTAGTGTTGTATGTACAACCATATTGGATTGGTCTTCCAACGACTTAAAAACTTAGATCTTGTTGAATTCCATCATCAAAAAATGGTCATAACAATCTGTTTTATTTGCAGCTGACGCCAGCGTGTAAGAAGTCTCTAGTGCGAATCTTCAAAATTTGCGATATTGACGGTGACAACTTGCTAAACGACTACGAACTCAATCTATTCCAAAGACGATGCTTCAACACGCCCCTCCAGCCGCAGATACTTGACGAAGTGAAAGCCGTAATTTTGAAGAACATCCCCGACGGCATATTTAACGATGCTGTCACCCTGAAAGGATTCCTATACCTGCACTGTCTGTTTGTACAAAGAGGACGCAACGAAACCACCTGGGCGGTATTGCGGCGCTTTGGCTATAATGAGAACTTGGAAATGTGCAAGGAATATCTGCAGCCACCAATTAAAATACCTCCCGGCAGTAGTACAGAACTCTCCCATCGCGGCCAACAGTTTTTAATTGCTCTGTTCGAGCGCTACGACAAAGACGGAGACGGCGCATTGTCTCCCGATGAACACAAACTTTTATTCAGCACCTGCCCCTCATCGCCGTGGTCATATTCGACAGATATACGCAAATCGTGTCCAGTCAACGACAGGGGTTGGGTGACCCTACACGGCTGGCTGTGTCGCTGGACCCTGATGACGCTCATTGATCTGCCAAAAACGCTGGAATACTTGGGCTATTTGGGATTCAATGTCCATGAAAACGAGTCACAGTTGGCGGCGATTCATGTTACGCGCGAGCGTAGAATCGACTTGGCAAAAAGACAAAGCAGCAGATCGGTGTACATGTGCCATGTGATCGGTCCCAAAGGAGCCGGCAAGACCGGCTTGTGTCGTGGCATTCTAGTCGAAGACATGAAGAGTCTAATCGGAAAGGACTTCAGGACAAATGTGGTGTACTGTGTGAACGCAGTCCAGGTATACGGCCAGGAGAAGCATCTTATTCTAAGGGATATCGAAGTGAAACAGGTCCTGGATCCACTTCTGCCGCAGGAGGTCAATTGTGACGTGGCATGCCTGGTGTATGACACATCCAATCCGCGTTCGTTTGAATACGTCGCTCGTATCTATATCAAGTACTATGCCGAGAGTAAGATTCCCGTGATGATTGTCGGCACAAAGGGAGATCTAAGTGAGAATCGACAGGACTATCTGTTGCAACCGGCGGAGTTCTGTGAGAAATACAAACTTCTGCCACCGCATTTGTTCACACTGAAGAACAACAAAAAGGAACTCTATATCAAGTTAGCTACTATGGCTGCCTTCCCGTGAGTATTCATTCGGTTTCTATGATTTCTCATTGTAAAGTTTCATTTGGATGATGATGCAATGCGCGTTTAACATTTTAACATATATTTTTTTTTTTTGATAGAGATATCCATTAATCATATTAACACGTGTATGTGTGTTTGCGAGTGGCATTTTTATTTTTGTTTATGATAAAATGTTGTTGATATCGCGTGAGAGAGAAAAAGAATATGTTGAGCTTAGGACTGGTGCCTTAAATTTGGATTAGGATCTTTGTTTTTGGGTTTAGCTACGTAATGGGGGTGATTGTTTGTATTATCTTATAGTATTTGTAGATCGAAAACTTTGTAACAATATTATGGTAGTCTTCTTGGCTTAAAACGTATGGTGATAGTTAGAATGGGGGCATCAACTACATACTTTATTGGTTGGTGGGCTAGAGTTGGTTTTAGCTGCTACTTAACATGACACAAATATGGAGGAATTCAAAAAGTCTGAACCTATTTAGATGAGGTTATACAAATAATCCACTTAACTGTGGAAGGTGAGGTTTTACAGAAAAATGTCTGCGAGATGCGCCGAACAAACAACTCAACATAACCCCACAATATGCTGTCATCCAATAATGCGAATGCTCCTGCGCTTAAAGATTTGCATCAATAAAAACTACATCCAATGAATGTGTTGACAGCTACTCGTATGTATTTGAAGGAACCTTCACTAGAATAAAATCTATTGTTGTTGACATATGACAGTTTCTCAAGAACAAAACCGGCGACTTTGGCAGTGCTTATAAAGGATTTCCTAATTTCTAGTAAACCCACAAAGTTGAGTGGAGACACCACTGGTATGGCCTTTAGTAGTCTACATCAGCGGCGATTTAAATTATGAGCAGAGTCCTCATTGTACTCACTTCCTCCGCAAATCCAATTCAATCACTTTAAACCACAAATGTTCGTCTTGAAAAGAGTTAAACTGCCGCTTATCACAAAATTAGAACCTGTACTGGCATATTCATGTAAATTTATTATAAGCGGCTTTAAAAAAAAAAATTTTTTTTTTAACCAAAACACGCATTGCATCAACCACTCCAATAGACGTTTCTTTTCTTTTTATTATTATTATTTTTTTTTTTCAAACAAACTCGGGTATTTTCAATGAATACAACTTGTTTAAAATTGTTCACTTTTCTTTCAACATTTTTGTCCAATTTTTACTCTATGTGGTGGTGGCGTGCGGTTGGAATTTGTTCTTATATTGTAGTCGTTTCCAAGCCGCTTGGATATTGTTTTACAAGCACAGGTTGGTACAGCTGTGGGAGTCAGCGTAAGTGTGAATTTTATTGCCGAATTAATAAAACTAAAACAAATATTTTTTTTCATTTCTTTCCGTCTTCTTTACTGTTAGAGAAACAAAACAGTTTTTCGAAAAGATACCATTGAGACATTACAAATATATATATTTTTTTTAATTTTGCGACTTGTTCTCTGTAGTTTTATTGTTTGTCTATTTTTGGTTTTTAATTTTTTGTTTCAATATTTCTTGTGAAATACTGAAGTGTAAGGTGAGGAGTTTGTAAGCTCTAATGACACTAACCAGCATCTAATCAAAGAAATGTATTTATTCTAACGTTGCATGCTTTTTTTTACTTAAAATTATAACGTATCTAGTTCTTATGTTTCGTAGACGTAGCACATTTCTGATATATCCCATGAGGTTGAGAGTTTAAGAAATCATTTAGGGCAATTTTTCTCATATCAGTTGAAATATCATGTTCCCAACAACGTGATGAAGCTAAAGGGATCTGTAAATGGGCCCATCCACAGAACTTTAGGTGTTTTAGTTGCACACTTCAATACCATACGTATAAAAGTGCTACAAGAAAATTAGCAGCAACACATTAAACGGAATAGTTCGAATGCTTTGGATATTTCCATCAGTTGGGTAGTATTCGGTGGTAGTCCAATAGTTAGCTCAACTGTTTTGCCACTGTAATTCGCTTTAAATCAGAACCTCAACTAGATTTGGGACATAGATGTGTGATAGACTCCCTCCTTTTTTAAGTTGGTATGTCCTCCGCCCTGTATGAATAAACAAACTTTACTCAACCTTTTTTTTTAGAAGAGTTGTGCATTTGCCGCATGTAATAATGAAAATCTTGCCCCGATTTTTATTCTAATTTAAGCTTTCATTCTTTTTGTATATAGACATCTCCGTCAGTTTGGCTTAGCAACAGAGGATCCCACTGTATGGTGGAAAGCCGGCGTTGGTATTGCAGCAGCAACACTTCTTGGATTCCTGGTGATGAAGGCTTTCCACGGAACCACTGGACCACATTCAAAATAATCAATTTTAGTCTTAAACATTCAACAAAATCACAAAAACAAATTAAATATTTTTCTATTTAAACCACAAAACAATAACAATTGAGGAACCCCTAGGACTGTTTAATACACAATAGGATATACAAATTATTTTCTTTCCTTAAATATTCGCTACCATTGAGAAAAAATGTATACTTTCATATTCAATCATGCAAGCAATATTCTAAACATAATGTAATACTCTTATAAAAGAATTAAACACAACAAAATTCCTATTTTTTTGTTTCTCTATAACACGCTCACAAAAAATGTACGTGTGCGTACCCTTCTAAGTCAAATGCGTGAATGCATTGTCCATTGATCAATGTTTTGTAAATAAATATTTTGTTACCTAAGATCCTTGTGTATGTAATGTAACACGTTGTTGGTGGTATCTTTTTGTGTGAACAGTGAACGCCTACGACTACAAAGGGTAGTTCACACAAGTGGATACTAACAACAGATATTACTTTTATATTTTTGAGAACTCTAACTATACCCACTCTTATTATAATATGTAACTATTATCTACTATCAAAATATGAATACATATTTTGTTTTAATTTAAAAGTTTCGTAGTTTTTTTTTTTTTCAAATGACAAACAAACGAGAGAATACTATTACACATTCATGTAAGAAGATGTTAAGCTTTTTGTTGAGTAAACAATTTAATTTCTTCCAAAAAAAGTATCTTAGAAGTAAAACAAATAAAATAAGAAACGTTTGCGTTTGACTGGACACAGATATTTGTATAATTCTGTCGATCCTGGTCGAGTTTCATGAAGTCGATGTCTTAGATGAAACTCCAACAAAATAAATCGATTCATAAATATGTTTAACGGTTTTATTATATCTATAAACTATCATACGATCTATATATATTTTTAGTCAGGGAGATGTATGTAAATATTAGTGCAATAAAAACCAAAATAAACTCTTTAATCTTTTTTGAGAAAAAAAATCGGAAAACTTTCGGGTTTTTTTTTTTATTTTCTTGATCGTTTCAGAGTTTTTGGCTTGGAAAATGTGTTGAACCTTAAAAACGTTACTCGTTTGAACCACATCCACATAACGTTCGCAAAAATATCAAGATGTCTCCCGTACGAAAGCGCTTAATCGGTAACACCATCTGTTGAAAAGCCACAAAAAGCTCTTTGCAAATGATAACAAAGTGTAAATGTCATTAGTGAAAGTGACAAGTAGTGTAAAAAACCAACCAAGAAACCAGCTGTGATAACTTGTGAAATCGGTAATTTGCGTACTGTGTTTATTTTCCAATTTTATAGCGAAATTGCACAAATGTTTGCCGTAAATAATTTTTTAAAATATAACAGATTCAATTTAATTCGATCGACATGTAAGCTTAGTACAAGTGCTATCGCGGCAGCTAGAAAAAAAGTGTGTATAGTTGGTGCTGGTCCGGCTGGATTCTATGCCGCTCAATACATTTTGAAGCGTATTCCCGACTGTGATATTGATGTTTTGGAGAAACTACCTGTTCCATTTGGACTAGTTCGGTGAGTGAGATTGTGTTTGCTAACCAAAAATAACTGAACGTATAATGTTGGATATGTAGCCTGCAAAGTAGAATTTCTATTAATATCGAATGCATACCATTTTGATTTATACATACTTCCGATTGATTCTAAGTTTAAGGTCGGCCTGCCATCAACGAGTTGCAGGAGAACGAGAAGCACCAAAACTAAAATCTGTGTACTACTGAACTGCAGATTCATTTTGAGGAACTGTGCACTATTTTACAGAGCATATAGACCTAATGACGGCTGTGTACCTGGTTCTCATGTATTTATAATTTTCAGTACGGCTAATGTTCTAACTGCACTAGCAATTTGTTATTTTGCTCACTAGAAGATAACGAACAAATTAGCATAATCGTTTAGCTGATCTCGGTGGCAATGGAATGGTTTCATTGCCTCCAAAGGGCTTCATGGTTAAGCGGTATGAGCGTCAACTCAATTTGCAATTTAACTAGGTCTTGGCTGAGCAAATAAACTCTTATCGCAAATACCGAAGTCATTTGCTGGTCTATATCCTGCGACAATCACCTACATCTGCCAGTTCGTAGTGTGTAATCAATAACAAAAGAACTAGAAAAAAACATTCCCGGTAATCTTCTAAATGGAACTTGGGATCCCTTGCCAATCAGTGTAGACTATGGGGTTCACCGCGTAGAGGTCGATTCATCATATGTGTCGCACTAGCGGGGAACGCCCCTTACAAACGACGTGTCAAATGCAATTATATACGTATTTCCTTGATATTTATTCGCTTTTTTATCTTTCAATTACTTCAAAGAAGCACTTGAAATTCGCCATCATAGTTTTCAAAGTCAACTGCCTTGTCTGAACAAATGCAAACATTTCTATTGAAATTGCAGCCACTGTGTTGAAACCGTCTCGCAATACAAAACCGCTGACAGTCTGCCAAATCACTTGATGTTTCAATGCATTTTCCTCTGAAAACATGAAGGCTGGCTGCAAGATATGGAATTTAAATTATAAATACTTCAAAGAAATATCTGTGTTTACCTACGTGCAACGAGACGTGAAAATCTACTACGATCGGATTTTTCCGGCACAATAATGCCCCCAAATGTTGAACTTAACAACGCAAAACAAATTAAAACAGGAAAACCAGTGCGATCTTCCATGTTCCAATGTATTCTGTATTCTCCACTTAGCGTCTTAGAACGAACTGAATTGTTTAATTAAAACAATCTATAGCTGGATGTGTTATTGAAATCCCCCTCGGGAGGAAGTTCTTATCTTTGTATACACTGCATTGATGTGAACATTTATATTGCCAAACAGTCGTCCATTCATGCATCACGCAATAAGCTTAAGTTTCTCAGAATTCCGTAGACTTGAATCCGGAATGGTGTCGCAGCCGCACAGATGTATGATGCTAATTTTTGAGAGATGCACTGCTCTGTGATTGTGGAATTCGACTGTTGTCGTTCCTTAAATCATTTAATGAATATTTAAAAACGGTTGAGCTAACTACAGATTTTTTAAGTTTGTTTCAAAAACACCATTGCCATCATAAATCAGAAGGGCAGGCGAACACTCAGTTGTATTACTAGCGAGTGATTCATTTTTGCAATGCCCGGCTGTAACTAAAACTTGAAACTAGGAAATCGATGACTTAAGGAATAAAATTCAACAACAAAACGTTGCCAACTCCAACGCCTGGTTTTAACTTTATTTTCATTTTCTTATACTTTTATTTGCAGTAGTCACGAGAAACTCAACTTAAGTTTACCCATTTTGGTTATTTCCACTCTCGGTTGTATGCATTAGTTCAATTGCATATGCAGGACCGCCTTTGGCACATTCCACCATTTGCTCCAGATATAAAGCAGTGAATAGTACAGGAAGCATTTGCAAAATTGATAGTATCATAAAAAAAGGTACATGGTGCTGAAAATGTACTTGTTACTGTGGAGTTCTGTGCAGTTTTAGTACTCACTCGTATTTAAAATTGAATTTTTGGCGTTCCTCTTTAAAAATCCTTCCAGCGCATTTACAAATTTTTTTTTTTAAATCTATATTTGTTATGAACATTTTTTTTGCAAGGGTACTCATTACCAAAAAAAGTGCCCGAATCCGCTTCACAGCACCCGTAAAAAAAGCACAAGCAAACTAAAATAATCGCTGCGCCCCTCATAGTGAAGCTGTAACTAAACCGTGCTTAGAACTTTGCCTTATAAACCGAAGATCGCACTGCGATCCGTCCTCATGTAGTCAACTAATTAATATTATTATTTGCAACATGCGTTTATATTAAGAGAGCACTAGCTGCCAAGGCTTTCGATTCCCACTAATTACACATACACTAATTACAGGTTCGGGGTAGCACCAGATCATCCCGAGGTGAAAAACGTAATCAATACATTTACGAAAACCGCAGAGAATCCCCGCTTTAAGTTCCTTGGAAATCTAAGTCTTGGCAGGGACTTTAGTCTACAGCATTTGCGGGATAACTATCATGCAGTTCTACTAACCTATGGCGCAGACGAGGACCGTTGCATGAATGTTCCCAACGAGGACTGTGGAAAACTGATATCGGCGCGAAAGTTTGTCGCTTGGTACAACGGACTGCCGGGGTCAGAGGACCTAAATCCAGACTTAACCGGGGAGACTGTTACGTTAGTTGGACAGGGCAATGTCGCAGTCGACGTTGCCAGAATGATTCTATCGCCTGTTGACGCCTTAAAGGTAAGGTATATGGGCTGATTCGCTTTGGGTGAGGCTTTGTCAACTTTTAAGTCTCCTTTGCAAGTCGACGGATACCACTGAGTACGCGTTAGAGGCGCTCGCTAATAGTAAAATTAAAAACGTCTATTTAGTTGGCCGCCGCGGACCGCTTCAGGCTGCTTTTACAATAAAAGAACTCAGGGAGATGTTGAAACTACCGAATGTAGCAACTGTTTGGCGAAAGTCTGATTTCAAAGGTAGGGGTGCACTCTGATGCACCAAGCCACGTTAATTCAGTCTTTTGCTTTTAGACATTCCAGAAGTTGTCAACTCTTTGGCACGCCCACGAAAACGCCTCACAGAACTTATGCTGAAAAGCCTGAACGAGCAGACATCCTCAGGGCAGGCGAGCAAGAAATTCCTGCCAGTATTTCAAAGATCTCCGAAAGCCATACATGATGATTCCATCGAATTCACTGTGACTCAGCTGAAAGACAATACAGCTATTCCAACAGATGTGTCAGAGAAATTTCAGACCGATTTAATTTTGCGAAGCATCGGTTACAAGTCGAAACCTGTCGATGAGACTATACATTTCGATGATCGGCGAGGATATGTCACAAACAAAGAAGGTATTGTTATATATTCGTAAACGTTTTCAATGTAACATGTTTCATTTTAAAGGCCGCGTTCTTCAAAAGGACTCAGATGGAGATGTTATTGACAAAGGTCTCTATGTAGCCGGTTGGCTTGGAACTGGTCCAACTGGAGTCATTCTGACCACAATGAATGGTGCATTCGCTGTTGCGAAGTCAATTTGCGATGATATCCAGGGCAATGTGATCGACTCGTCGACTCCCAAACATGGGCTGGATGTTAGCGGCAAGACTGCGGTAACATGGGATGGCTGGAAAGCAATTGATAAGTTCGAGGTTGAGGCTGGCAATGCCAAGGGAAAACCAAGAGAGAAGATTGTAAACATAGAGAAGATGCTACAAGTTGCTGGTGTTTAAAAATTAATATTTTTTTTATGGATAAGAATAAATATATTTCCTGACTGATTGTTGGTACTCTTCTGTTTGGTGTGTATATTTTTTTGATGGTCCGATCTTCTTTAATTACAAGTGCGTCTTCGATTTTAGCTACTTTTTACTGAGCTTTGAAGAAACTTGAGAAAAAAACGACAAGACTACTGTCTCGCATGATAGAACAAAAAACCAAAAGATTCGATCAAATTAATTATGAAATGATATTTGGAAAAGTATAGCAGATCTAAAAGCTTAGTCTCTAAAATATTCTAAGGCAAAATTTGAAGTAATTAAACATTATGGAGCTAGTCTCAACGCCAGAACCACATTACATCCCCGGGTAAGGCTGATTCTACTTTGGAGTTCAAGTCCGATGTTGATTGATCGGCTCTTTTTTGCAGATACACAGGATACTGTCCACAGTATCTCTCTCGTATTGGCAAAACCTATGGAAATCTTACACATAATCTTCTCGTAGATCCATGCGTTAGACACTCACCGAAAATATTGATCGCTGGTCCAAACGAGAGCAAAATTGCCCAAGACAGACCAAGTCCCAAGGAAATCGATCTTATTAAGACCCACGAACGAGAAGGTGATGCTGTCTACAAGTATCCGATAGTACCAGGTTATGACGGATTTATACCGAACATAAGATCAAAAATTGGCGATCGATTTTTAGCTGCGGCGGCGGCAGGTGTAGCTGAACATGAGCAGTACAGGCAACAGTTGAAATGTGAAAGAAGAAATCTTAAGCATAGGACTTTACTGCAGAATGGCGAAGGGATTTTCGCAAGAAATTTGGGCGAGCGATCAGTAAGATCTCAATATAAAATGAAAACCATGTTATTGACCTTGACTTTGGGTAGATGCAAGACACGACCTATCAACTACCGCTGATACCAGTTCGACCGGAAGCAGAAGGTATAATCCGATCGAGGGATGATGCAAATGAAGTGAAGGTTCCATACTCCAAGGACACACCACCACATTTTATGCTGGAAAATGATCCAGAAAAATATGTCATAAAAGGTAGGGCATAAATTGCAAATGCAAAAATAGGGTTAAGTTCGGGCTTCAGTCCAAAAAATAATAATATGATATTATTTTCGTTCATGCTTACTGTTTACTGTCTCCCTATTTTCTAAATCGAGAAAGCAATCGATTTTGTCTTTAAATCAGTTTATTTTTCAATCCCATATGCAAATATTTCGAGCAATGTGTTAGAAATTCATCTAAAATAGCGGAAAATTATATTCTACGTTTTCTTATTTTACAAAGGATACAGTGGTCACATTCCAATGGCTTTCAATCGTTTCGGACAAAACAGTAAGGATTTGACAACCAGCGCTCTATGCGAGTTTGTGAACAACTATCATCATAGACGCAGTGCAGAATGGGTGCCGATGGAAACGACTGGAGTTGGTACATCCTTGCCTTTGAATGCGCCATTCAAGATTTATCAACGTACCACCGGAATGATACCCAACTATGGAGGTCATGTGCCTGGGGAGATATTTAAATTCGGCAGCACATATGGCAAGAATACCGTTGACGCAAAGCGATGGCTGGATGAGAACTTATAAATTTATTGTGGAAACACATTTTTGGAAATAAAGGTTAATTTGAGTTTGTTTAAGTAGTCAATATCGCTATTTCAATATTATATAAACTGCTAACGTTCAGTTATTAGATATCTGTGCAACAAAAGCAGTATGCGGCCAACCACAAGGTAAGTTGCGTTTCCATCACTAGGTATTGGGATAAGTATTTAAATTGAGTCTCAGAAGTGTCAAGTAGAGTGTTGTTGTTATTCGCAATCACGGTTATATTCGACGTTGGTTTACTGAAAAAAGTTTTTTATATTTAAACAGGCATATTACTATTTTTACGAAAGTCCATATACATATTTCGTTTTCAGACACACTCATTTTGTTTGCATATTTTCTTCAACTTAATGAAAGTACCTCATTCTCAGTCGTTTTCCAAACACTTCCCAGACAAACTTTCGTTGAAGAATGCATCATACAATCTCTCAGCTACGTTTTCACCATACACATCTCCCACATCGCAGAAAATTTTTGTACCCAGCCAGCGCATAGCAAAAGAAAAAAACACAACACAAAAGGCAGATTGGAAAAGTTCTCTGAATCGCAGAGTAGTGTGTGCATATCTCGGATATCGGAAAAAAAGGAGCGCAATCGAATTTTCGCCACATAACTGATGAAAAACGGTGAAATTATCTTTCAAAATATAAACCGTCATGAATTCAGTGTCTAAACAGTAATTTTGTAAAAGAATTCGGCGGAAATTTTCCACTCGAATATTCAAGTGAAACTTTTTGCACTCTTGTCCATTTTCTTTTTTCAATTCATTTAACTTTTTTTTGTATGGTGTTTACTCGAAAAAAAAAGAAACCAAGTTTATTTGATGACCTAAAAATGCACTCTGTCTCATTTTAACATGCACTTGTTTACATGATAACCCCCTGTGTATGCATCGCGAAAGCATAGTGTCGACCCTTTCAGAGATAAAATTGTTGCTAATTCTCTTTTTTTCCTTGACGTGAAGTGAATATTGGTGGCCTTAGAGCGTGAGTGCAAGGGAGTCGGATACAAACGTTCACTTAATATAAACTACATCCATCTTCATCAGTGGAATTTTGTTTCGGTGTTGGATCTTCGTTAAAAAAATCAAAATTTCGATATACACCTTATTTTCGGTTTTTTTCTTCAATTCGTCGTGTTCACGAGTATCTATCATCTTGAGAAATTACTTGTCTTATCTTTACCGATTGGAAAGCAAAACAGTAAGAAAAAAAAAACAAATTTCTAAAAACGAAAGGAAAAAAAAGTGAAACAGAAATAGAAGTTCTTAAATGGTGGCACATTACAACAATTATTCTTCTCATCACCGTCCCGCAGTGTTGTGTTTACAATTATTTATGACATATAGGATGGCACGAGCGTGCTAACTCTCGATTGTTCGCAAACTATTTTGACTCGAGTTTTTTGTTGTGTGTTTTGATAAAACAGGTGAGTGCAGTGCGCATGTTCGAATGGCAATATTCCGTACTTTGATAAATAAAAATATAAATAATAATAAATTGGTGTGTGATAGGGATGTCAATTGAGTTGTTGATTGGGTGGCATTCAAACTAGAGTGAGATAGACTAGGTAGAATTTCAAAGCACGTATAATCTTCAAAGGGGTGGTATAGGGTTTGTCTTTCTCTGTCTTTCACACTGTGGAATAATTTAGAAATTTATATAATTGCCGGCGGGATTTGTTCTGATTGCATCTTCCTATTATAACAAACAAAAAGTGTATATTGTGTGATAAAATTATTATTGAGAAAAGGTAAAACGAATAGATACGCTGTATACACACATAACAAAGAATTGTGTTTCTATTTCTGTCAACATTTTGGTGTAATTTCTAAACGAAGGGAAAGGTCGGTCATGCTTTGTTTATGTTTCTCTATCGTTCGTTACAGCAAGAACGCAAACAATTTTTTTTCGTGTTTGATGTTTTTAAATTGAAGCGCATTCTGTTGCATAGTTCAGTTTTTTTTGTTGTACGGGCTGTTGGAGCGCAGGGGTGAAATATCTTATTTGGAATCTTGCGTATATACATGATTTGAATCATGCGTTGGTACTTCAAAAGGAACGGGATTATGAATCTCTATCTACCTAACAAATTTTCTAAGAGAAAAGTAGGTGTAATGGAAACATTATTGAGTTTATCAGAACAACTAACCTACATGACCGTAAATTTGGAAGGACTGTTTCTTCGAGTTAGGGACTCAACAATATTTTATTGTTGCCCTATAGATTAATCAAACTGACTGCTCGCTATCAAACAATTTACCGAGCATACCCCGCTACTTAATTACGGAACACTAAAACCTCGACAGCTCGCAAGTCGGCATATGACAATGGTATAACATTGTACCCTAACTTAGTAGGTGTAGGTATAGGTATGTCAATTGTCAACAGATAAAAAAGGAAAATAGTGCAAAATAAACTGCATGCAAGAAATGGCTCCATTTCTGAGAAAAGGATTTCGTTTCATCGCACACATTTTTTGCGGAAAACAGGAATAAAAAGCAATCACAATGACAATGACACTTGAAAAAAATGTTTATTTTGTATTCGCTCAAATCTTTTACAATCTTCATAACATAACCGAGGTGGATTCAGGCCATGAGTGGTCGAGCGGAGTAACCCTATTGGATATTGGGCTACCTGCTCTTGGTCAAACGATTTAAATGCCAGAGTTTTACCCGGAAATTTAACCTGAATGCGATATGTAGTCGGAGTTTTTATTTTTATTTGCTTTTTCCTAGATTCACTGATGGATTTTATAAGTTGTTGGCAATATTTTAGAAAACTTTCTACAGAACTCACCAAATTAATAGAGGAGTCCAATATTTCCATTCGTCTATTTGTAACAGCTCTTATGCAAATGCTTCTAATGTTGCATAGCAAATCGTGTTGGACGTCTATAGAAAGCGCCAACAATAAATACAAAAAACGTTGTTAGTCTTTATCACACTCCTTTTGTACAGGATATATACGAATATGTAATATTTTTCTCTATTTTAATGAATTTCTGCTAACAATATACCCCTATCTTTATCCAGTAAAGCAAATGTAGCCCATTCATCGTAAAACTATCACCAAACATACTCAACTACTTAACACAGACACACAGTATGGAATCTTCTGAGAACAACTCATTAGAAAATCTAGCAGTCTTACTGCAATCCGGTGTTAACAAAGAGGAGATCAGCAATACCTTTGAATTTGACGAGCAAAGCAATGCATCTGAAAATAAAACAAAAACGGACTCACAACCAAGTGTATCGCCGAAAGATGTAGATCGTAAAATACAAGAAGACTTAGTCGCAGATTATAGCAATAGTTTCGAGAAAAACGACGAAATGGATGAAGAAAAATACAACAGTAATCAACCACAAGGTCCAGAGACAATCGATAATGCCTCTCAGGAGTCGTCGATACCAGAAAATATTCTATCTCCTCCAAAGTCCGAAACACAAACAGATGAAACAAATACCGCAACATCATCGCCAGCCTCTGATTCGCAACTCTCGCCGACAGTGGGGGCAACTGCTGGTGTTCTGGGGGTAGGTGCAGCAACAGCAACCGCCACCTCAGTGCAATCTGAAGGTTCATCAGCCGTCTCACCAGCGTCAGGAAGTGGCGATCAGTCGCCAAGAGTGATCCAACCAATCAACATTATCGCCAACGGAACGATTCCGAAGTCTGGCAAGCCCTTGATGTTGACGAGAAACAAGAAACTAAGCAAACCAAAGTCCAGAAGAAGTCAGAAGAAATCAAAAGCTATGGTTGCAATGTATGAGAGTGAGGTAAGTTGTTTTATTTGTCTCAATTTGATTGCTATTGTTTAACATGTTTGGTGGTGTCCCATTAGATTAGTGACAATAAAATTGGCATAAAGCTGTGTATTAAAAAATCTGAGAGTAGCACCACACCCACTAAAACCAAGCCTAGTCGAAAGAGATCCCGCAAGTCCAAGACCCGCGTGGATAGTGATGACTCGGAATACGAAACCGCAAAGCGCCGACGAGAGCGACCTACAAATAATAATTCTGACAGGCCGAAGCGAGGTGGAGGTGATGCGGCGGCGTTTAGAGAGCCCGTAGAGCAAAGTGCCTGGGGCTCAACGTTGCCCGAAAATGTTCTCTTTAGGGTAGGCCATTGTTGAAATTGAATGTTTTGTAAATGTTGAGAAATTTTTTTTTGCGTCTTGTAGATTTTTCATCATGTCGTGGAAAAAGAGGGCGCCTTACCCACACTCTTTAAATTGGGACGGGTTTGTACGCTGTGGCGGCAAGTCTCGCTGTCCGCGTCACTATGGCGATCTATGGATCTGAGCACATGGGTTAAGGAAAAATATCGCACAGAATTGAAACTCAAATGGTTTATCGAGAATCGAGGCAGAGGATGCACCGACTTGAATGTCTGTAAGTGCATAGTTGGCCAAGTGTGCATTTTCATGAAGTGCTGCAACCACCTGCTTTATAATTTTTGTTCACAAATTTCATTGGTTTTATCATTCTCTAGCCAACTGGAAGGTGACGGACATTTCGTGTTTTCTCTCCAAATTATCAGTTGGCTGTCCCAATCTAACAGGCATTACACTCAAGGGATGGAAAGGTTTTACATCGGATCATTTAACGTTCTTAGTTGACAATATACCAAAACTAGAGCGCTTGGATTTGAGTTCGATAAATGTAAGATAAGGTGCTCGCTTTAAATAAGATCTAACCTATTGGCTTTTTTCAACAGGTGGAAATGAATGCAAGCAGAAGTGCAGTTGGCCTACAATCCTTGTGCAATTCATTACAAACAATCAACGGCCGGTTAACGCACTTGCATTTGGCGCACAATCGACTGGCAGGCATTCCACAAATTGTAACAATATTAGCAGTAAGTCGTACGCCACCATTCGCACGTGTGCATTTAAAAACTGCTTTTATTTATAGGCACATTGTCCCAATTTAGTGCTTCTGGATCTCTCGAATGTGCGCACCGCAGCTACTTCCCATGGAGTATTGCATATAGAGAAACTCCAAAACGGTTGTCAGAAGTTAAAAGTGCTACGCGTTACCAATTCCCATGTAACTCTTAGTCAAGCCACACTCCAAGAGTCGGTAAGAATGGCAAATGCATTTGGTTGTAAATTAATACTGACAATATCACGTTCCCTATGCAGATGGACTCGAGTGGTTTTCCTGATTTGGAGGAATTGTCTGTGGCGGCGCTTACCGACGAATCTCGATTAATTGGCGACGATCATTTGCAGAGAATTCTGAAGTGCAGCTCAAAGTTAAAGCTCCTCGATGTCAGGGGATGTACGCGTTTGACGCATGAAAGCCTGATTCGGTTGCCAGCCTGGGATATTAAGCATTTGTTTCTATCTGGTTGTTCTGTCACGAGAGATGTGGGGTAAGGAAGAGCGTTTGACTTGTTTTAGCGGATAATCTGATGGTTTTGTTTGTAAAGGTCCGGTCTGGAGTTGATAGCTTCCAAATGGGCTCACAGTTTGATAGAGATTGATTTGGCCTGGGCGAATGTGCAACAGCCGCTGGACAATGCTCTAAGAGCGCTGGCGGAAAAGGGCAGTGAATCACCATTAACGTAAGTATACTGAGGTGCTGGCCACTAATTACTCCTAAATCATTTCAAAGGCATCGCACCGCTATTCACTATAGAACGCATAATTTTCATTGTAGTCGAGCGCACAAGACACCCACCAATCGCAACATATTCTGATTGAAAATTATTTATTAGGTCTTGTGACGAAAAACGCATGAAAGACTGACCCAGGTCGTGCAGCAGTATTTGAAATCGACAGAAATGTTAAAATCTGACAGTCAGTTGCCAGTTCTCTGTGAAATGCGACCATAATTCCTGACCCATATTATGCGGCTCTGACCCCGAATTCTCTTTAAACACTGTTACTCCTCTTTTTCCCACACTCGAACAAACGTTAAGATTTTAATAATGTGCGGAAAAACACGTTTTATTTTGTCTCCCAACAGCCATGTTAACCTGTGTGGATCTTCGGTTTCAGAGGATGCTGTCAAGGCGATTCTAGCAAATTGCGCCCACATGAACTCAATTAATTTGTCATCGTGCCGCGGCCTGCCTCGCGGTGTAAAACGTCTTATGCATGGTCCAACCGAAATCCAAGAACTTCGCGATGTCTTAAAGGTGCAAATGAAAGTCAAACTACCTACGCCGGCGAGTCAGCAGGGCGTCAAAACGGATGATGCAGTCGAAAATTGATGCCACGAACCAATCTAGAGAAGTATCAATTTTAGGCAGTCGTCGTAGAAATAGTTACGTAGTTTAAATTTTAACAAAAACACAAAAGAAAATCTACAATTTCACAATTTTTACACCCCCAATGCCCATCTCCTCACTAAACGCAGCACACTAAATCACCTGGCAGAAATAATTCGCTGCTGGCAAGCGTTAATATTTCTGAGAAATTTCCAACAAAAAAAAAATAACACACTACTCCTCGTCGTCCTCACATACATAACACATTCTGATGTCATTCTCCGTCACTCTGTCTCTATAAAACCCTGAATGAAGGAAAATCAGATTGGACCTACGTAAATCAGAACAAAATCCGTGCTCCACCTTTTATTCCTTCATTCATGATCTCTTTCAGTATGTGTGTAAAAATCGAGCAACTTAAATATTTTGTTTTTAAAGAATATTCGTTGCGATCCGTATGTATGATTAATATTTCTTTATTTTAGTACGAGTAAATAGTTTTTATACATACAATTTAGTTTTAAATTCAATTTTGAATTGAATAGCGATTTATTAGTAGTTTTTTTTTTTTTTTTTGTTATTTGAGTGAATGTTGCGCAGAAGATTACTATGTTCAATGGAAATCAAATTTATTATACACACTTAATCGACACATTTTTTCTATAAGCAATCGTTTTAGTGGTTTAAGTGATCCATAGACAAGTTCGAGTAATTGCTTTATTTTTGTTTTTAGGTTAAAATACGAAACAAAAGAATTATATATATATGTAAAAGAAATGATAAAAATTTAAAAAGAAATCTTATTATCGACTGTTTTGTGATAAGTTGTTGACGTTTGTGCAAAAGAATGTATTTATTTCTTATATTAAAATTTGCAAAACTGAATATCACAAGGATTAAAATTTGGTTTCCATTTCCATCTGAATTGTTTCGAATCACAGTCTCTTGACAATGTATCGTGAAGGGTATTTAATATTGCAATATGAAAGCATACTATATTCCTGTGCTTCCATTTAAATCGGCGCACACACGGTCAGGTTGAGGTGTGGTGTGGTAAGAGGTCTACTAACGAGAAAGAAAGGCGGAAAAGACCTTAATATCTATAAAACAAAAAGTCTGGGAGTTTAAAGCTGAATTGACAAAGCCATCCTGGAGCATTCCCAACTATTTTCGTTTGGGTTAGTGGGCTTAGATAGTGGGCACATAGCATGAATATGATGGATATAACCTTCACTCACTTTAAACCTGACAAAAGCAAACAGATTTGTTTAGCTATTTCTAACTATTTTACTAATTCATCATCGGATTCGTTTTGTTTGAACAGTTGAATTGTGACATTCAATTCTCCGTATATATTCTTCTGTCAGAAATTGAACCTGCACTTAGATTCGCGGATGCGTACTAGGCCACTAATTCTTGAATACAACAAAACAAAAGGTTGGCAAATGAAAACCGTAAGGCATTTTTTGTTGTTCTTACAACGTTTTGATCGATCTCTGGAGTTTTCTTCTCCTTCGCTTTTCAGTTTTCCAATTTTCTAATAGCCATCAGTGACATTTCCATAATTTTATCGATAGCACAAATTGCGTTGAATGCATAGGTATATCTTGTTGTGCTGAACTAAACCCTGTTGACGGTTCACACAAAACAATCTTTTTCATGACCCCATGTTTAAGCGAACAGCTTAGGACATGTGCTTTTAATGATCCTTATTGATACCTTTCACGAGGACTACAAAGTGCGTTCTAATTTAAGATTAACATCAATCAGAAAATTGAAGTCGATTATTTTGTGAAAAAATTGTAAATATTCTTCCATTTGATTAATAATTTTGATTTGAAAACTTAACTTCAATCCGCAACTACATGAAACCAAACCGAGCCTTACCCTTCCTTCCAGTAGTCCCAGCCAATGTGTGTGTACAGAGTTCAAAACAAAGCTTATTATGATTTCAGTTAAAGAAACATTTATTAATACGAGTACGAATTAAAATGCGGTGGAAAACAATTTTACAGTTTTTCACGAACCTTGATGATGATAAATATTTATGAAAAATAAAACAATTTTTTTTTTGTAAATACTTAATAATGAGAAATGTTGTTTTGGCCTCTAAAACATTTTTACCAAAATTTATACAAAAATCTTATATATTTTGTAAAAACAAAAAATTTATAAATGATGATTTTTTGACAAAAACGATTTACATTCAACAGAAACTAAGATAAATCCTTATACCAACTAATCTTGCGTCTTGTAAAATCCAAAATGAACACTCCCCCATAAAAGTTGTTATTAAACAAATGACAATTGAAATAGAAAATGATACAACCGTGCAAATAGAAGAAAATCAAACTTTTAATCGCCCAACACAATGATGCAATATAATCGATTGAAACAAAGAAACTAAATGCAACACAACTCTAAATAACTAGATAAAGTAAATCTTTATGTTTGTTTTGTAGAGAACAATAATTTCTTTTTTTCAGTCTAAAAATCTATAGAATTTTGAATTGCTAAACGATTAACAAAGCAGAAGTTTTGTTACATATACCTGTTGTGTTTTTTGCTGTGTAAATATGTTTTCTTATAGAAGTAAAAGGGGAAATTTAAATTTAAAAATTTATTACAAAACAAATGATTAATGTATAAGTTCGTTTCATGTATGTCGTTAGAACGACACAAAAGAAGAAAACAAAAAAGTTAAGAAAAACAAATTTTAAATCAACCAACTTAGTGGCAATTACATCAGTTCTAAATTAATTATAAATATATTAACAGTTTAACAAAACAAAAACAATTATGTACTTTTAAGTGAACAAGAAAAAATAATAATAATTATATGTAAAACATGTGTAAGTCAAGAAAAACAACAAACAAAAGAAATTATATAATTCATTATAAGAAGAAAAAGAATAAAACAAAATTAATAAAACTTTATTTGTGTACTTATTTTCGAATTTCAAACTTGATTCTCACACGCAAAAATTGGACAGCAGAGAGCCTCATTATTGGAATTCGTTTCTATACTTCTCAGTCTTCCCCCACTTTAAAATTAAATCATTTCAGAATTTTAGTCGATAAATATTTTGTGCGAAAGAGCAAAATATGTACGTCCCGATGGAGGAATCGCCGTCGCAACCGCAGGCGAAAAAGCAAACGCCTGGGAAGTAAAAAAAATATGCTAGTAATAACTGTCGTCGAACAACCTTCATACAATTTATGTTCACTTGCTTTATTCACAAAATACAATTCAGCTTTATTTCGCCTGTCAAATATTGAAGCGGATTCCTACCCACAATACTCATTCCGAAAATTGAAATAGGATGAGTTAAAGTAAAAACAAAAATCACTTTGTACTTTCAAGTAAAATGTAACTTTCTTGAATTATGCGTCATATTTATGGTCCGTTAGGATTTAGGGTACCTAATTCCGTATTTAAAATTAGGCTGAATTTAATCCAATCACGCATCGTCTTAAAATATGATCAAATGACAAACACAAATATTGGCTCATCTATATACCGATTAAGACACATTCCGACGATAATGATTCGGAGATGTAACGGTAAAAACTGCTGCCACCGCGACATGCCTTTTACAAACCACTCTGCATTCATTAAACACCAAAATGGCTTCCGGAAATGCGAATAAATTCAATATCGCTTTGCAGCAAATTATAGACGATATGGTATTAGTATAAATTATAAAATTCAAAAGTTAAGCAAATTATAACTTCTAGCGCGAAACCAAACGTTCAGATGCGGACATAGAAGCCATTGAAGAAGAAAACGCAGAACTACGCCAGAAACAAATCGCTTTGATGGCCAAATTGAACCAACGTTTGGCAGTTAACAAATCCATAGTTTTTGTTAAAGATATGCTTTCGCGATTGAAATCTTTTAATCAATCTCGATTCGAATTACGCGATCTTGTCGCGATGCAAAGTAAAGAGCGCTTACTTGAAATATCAGAATTAACGACTTCAAGCAAAGACAAAATTCAAGAAATGAATCATTTGATGGAATTGGTAAATTGTTTCCAATTGGAATGAATTTTGACTGAGTGTACATTTCTTTAGCCGTATAATGAAGTCGAAGAAAAAATTTCAGAAATGGAGAGGGAGATCATTGCTAACCACACAAAAATAAACGAATTAAATCGGCAACATGCTGAGATCAGCCAATACTATCAGGAAGAAGCTGAAAATGATTTAAGCTTAAAAGTTCTGAAGTCCATTGAAGAAGATCAGAAGTGGGTTTATGATTAATTAATAATAATTTATTTATGTAATTAACATGATAATTTTAGGAAACTACTAGAGGAGCTCAAATAGGTTACTGATTTGAAAGGAGGACAACTACCTAAGTAGAGATCAGAAATAACTTGAGTTTATAAAAATGAAGTAAAACAAAATAAATAAAAATACAATAATCGTGTATGAATTCTTTTTTTTAAATCTGTTTGTTTACCTTAAATATTAATATTGAAAGAGATGAAAAAACTGTGTACCGGAGGCAGTTTTAACAACAAAATTCAAAATGGGAGACCAACGACAGTTCATTTGTTCCACGTGACATATTACGAAAAATTCCCTATGGAAAAATACAATTTCGGAAGCCTTTTTTATCTCTTGGTTTCTAGGGCGATCATGCGCGTTGCTTCACATTGAATATTCAGTGCAACGGAAAACGCATATACATGCAGGTATTTTTTGTTAAGACTGGCAGAACATAAAGTTAAACCTTTTTCTTGCATGATATGTATATCAGGTATTCTTGTCTTCCAACTGTTGACATACAGTATAACAGTGGAACTAGCAACTAGTGGAAAGAAAAAATGTTGCACGTAATACCAAGGAATCAGAAAAAACTGTCAACCCAACACATACACCAAGTCCTAAATTTCTTCCTTAATCTATGAAACGGATGAAACGGTCTTTATTGTCGTCTTGTTTTATCTGTCAATTTGGCGGGCTTGTACAAAAAACAACAAGTATTTTCTTCACAATAATAAACTTTATTTAACAAATAAAAAAACAAAAGTCAGGAAAATAAAAATATGTTTTAAGATATACATACATTAAACAGAAAAATGATTGTGTCCCATTGGAATCATGTGAACACGTTTATGATATGAAAGAAAAAATGCCAAACACAAACACGCACAAGTAGATTTTGTTTAATAAAAAAAATGACAAACATATAAAACTATCTTCTTATAGATACAGTTTATTCAAACTGTACATAGAGTGTCTTCGTAGCACTGGCTATGTAAAATGCACACTCCCGCACTTCCTTCATGTATGCCTCTATTGCTGGAGAATCAGCAGTATTAACCGCATTCTGTAAGTGTTCACATTCCCTCTGAATTCGCACATTGCAGAGATTAAGCTGTTGCAGAGCCTCGCGAATCGCGTCATTGTAGTTGGGCTGAAATGGTAAAAAGTTTTTATTTATTGCAATTTGCACACAGTTTCTCCTTTTATCCAATCGGTGTGCATCACTTTACTTACAGTTCTAAAAATGGCTGTCAATTCATCGACAGCCACCCGAATGCGTTCGGCACATGGTACAAATGCGTCCTTTGTCGATGTATCTAGCATGGCGTTCCACAATTCTTTTAGGCGTCGTGTAACCAAGTCTGTTCGATGTTTCACTTCCTCGCCGAAGGGTTTATCGCCCGCCATTTGATACATACTTGTCGTGGTACGACAATCTGGTGGTTTCGTGTACGTAACTAATCGCCTTTCATACATGCTAGCTGGCCGTTTGGCTGTCGATTGATTACTACTCGAAGAGCCGTCTAAGACAGGTTCATTTTCCGTTTCGGTGCCGTTCAAATCAATGCGTCTAAGAAGCGTTTAACAACAACAACAACAACAACAAAAAACGATAAATCATAAGAACAAATAAATAAAATCTAAAAATTAAAATAAAATCTCACAATGGTTCATCGTAAATATTAAAATTAGCTCCGGGGATTTTCGATTTCAATTGGGAATTTTCGGTCGACAGCTTTTCGACAACCGTCTTCAATTGATTGATTTCGGACTCGTATTCGTTGAGCTTTTTGCGCAATGTTTGCATTTCATGCACGTCAGCTGGATGTGTACCAAGCATTGACGAATGGTGGTTCTAGGAGAGTGCAAAATAAACGAAATAAAATAAACAAAAATCATAAGAAACGAAACTATGAACAAAATAAACTATAACTAAAAGTAACTGCGGTAACTACATTTTAAACTAAACGTTAACCCTTTCGGTTAGTTTTGTATATAAGTAATATATTTCACATTAATGACTTGCTTGAAATAACAATGTTATTGTGGTATCACATCATATGTAATGCTTACAGTATTATTTGTGTACAAATAAATATATAAATATTTTTTCTTAATGATAACATACAAGTTGGCTACACTATTTCTAGTTAAGTTAAATTATTGTAAAAAAGATGATGAACAGAAAATCGTTTGAACACATTTTAAAGAGTAAGCTGTTTTATTTTTTCTACTGTTGTAAATTTATGCTATAAACTAAAGATCGTTACCTTCTTCGGAAGGAATACAAAAATGACTGAATGACGGAACGACACGATTAGCCAGTTACCAAATGCAATCGCTTCGAAGGCAGTAGGGTGTACGACTCTTGAAAGGATTGATCTCTTAGCAGGGAGGACTGGTGCATACCCAATTTACTTTCGACATAAACCTGATTTTGCATTTAAATCCGCACGTAGGAAAGCCTTTCCTAATTCGGAAGATACACTTCCACTGGCAATCCTTTATCAGCCGACTGTGTAATATCTTGATAATTTGAAGAGATCAGTACCGAATTTCTACTTAAAAAAAAACATTTTGTAATCTTTCCACTTCCAGTAGTTAAAATTAAAATGAAAACAAATGGAAAAACAACGAGTTCCTCCCAACGGAGTTCACAAATTTGGCGCTAATTCTAAAATATGTTTTCTAGATAACTTAAAATAATTCTCTAAATGCATTAAGCTATTACATGTACTATGTGTATAAATGAACAACAAATACGAAACTATTCCTTTAACTGAATCAAATCCCATTGCTATCTGTTACAAACAGGAACACTTTGGAGTTTTGAAACTAGAACTTTATATTAGACATCTAACCGAAGCTATTATTGAATTTTAGAATTTTCTGTCGCATGTGATTTACCTGTTGGACAATGGAAGCAACTGGCGCGTAGTCTTCATCTGATGCAACTGGATCGTAAATCGGTTCATCATCGGAGAGATTCGGGTCTTCACCGAACAGTGTCTGCTGCGGTTGGCTTAGACTATCGAGTGGTCGCAGATTCGCCATGTTCTGACGGCGTCGTGCGTCTATGAGTACATCGGTCAGTAGGCCAGCGAATTCTAGTGGGCTGAAGCGAGCTAGTTTTTGACGACCCTGCGTGAGTTATATGTTGGATAAAGACAATACTGTGCATACAATGACTCGAATGTGATTTACCTGATTACGAGTAGCACTCAGAAATGGATTTGCTGGCAGAAATGGAACTGCAACGTTCTCTGGATTCAACGCGGTTGTAGCCCAAATGGCTTCGCTCTCCCTTCGGTCGATTTCATCGTACAGGTCCATGACAAGTTCCTCGAACATTTTATTTGGCACAAGTTGCAGTCGACCGCGAGCAATTTTCAGCTGCTCACTAATTTCGGAGTTGTTTGAGTCAGGGATGACGATATGCTTTCCGTTCTGTAAAGAATTCAATCAATATAATTTTCTAATAAAATGTATTGATATAACTTGCAACATGATCTGGTTTCTTGCCGCCCAAGAACTGAGTTATACGATCTGTAACGTCGTACATAGCCTCTACGAGTCGTTCAGCTATTGTATTGTGATTATTTGCCTTTGCAACTTCGTAAGGGCTGCTTCCATTCCCATCTAGTGCATTCAAATCGGCTCCATAGATGATGAGCAGCTCAATTTGAGAAGCCTGTCCAAATTTCGCAGCCACATGCAATGGATTTGATTTCTTCTCCTGGAAAACAAGGTTATTCTCTGCACCAAAACCTTACAATCTGTCCTTACCTCGTGAAAGAAATTGGGATCAGCCCCTTGAACTAACAAGCGCAGTGAGGTCTCCAGGTTACTTGTACGCACACTTGCATGCAACTGCTTGCTAAGTTCAGTTTCTAGATTCCCATTGAAGCTCTCATCATCCTGAAGATTCGGTTTCAGAACAAACGCCAAATTGACATGCTTTGCTTTAATGAAATCCGATTTAGTTGGATGCAGTGGATCTTTTGGTGATGGTTTCCTTTTGGCAGTCGCTTTTCCAGCTGAATCTAACAAACAATGTTCCCACACGCTATTTGCACCATGTGCATTCAGAGAATTAACAAAATTCAAAACAGATGGACACCAAGAGCCTTGACGTAGAGATTTCACTACGGATATGTGACGACCCAGACTGCGATGCACCGAACAGCAATCGGAACAGAGGAGTATTCCACGATTTACTGACGCCCATGATGGATCTAAAATTAAGGTGGTTTAAATGCACACTAATAAAGATTCTACTGAATTTAGATACCAGACGCTCCGCAGTCACCACAAATTTCCGCTTGCAAACGAGATTTGCCACGGGACATTCTGATAAATAAACGATCCTTGTTTGCAAAACACATTCACATCATTTTACACAACACATAGAGTAACCGAAAAACAATAATCTATGATGTAAAATTAATTAATAAATAGAAAATAAAATAAATAAAAGTTTATTTATCAGAGGCTGGATTTTTCGCTTTTTGATGGAGAGAGAAGTGGAGAGATTTCTGTGGTAAGTGTCAAAATTATTTCCAGCTGTAGAACTGACAGTGCCGCGTGTTATCGACTTAGGCACTGCCAGGCAATTGCGACTTCTTTATATGTAGACCATTTTTACATTATGAACATCATCACGTGAAAGCGAATTGCGAACAAATCAATTTAACTGCATTTATGAATGTAAAATTGCTATTTGTTCTATTAAATGAGCATTACTAACATTTTATATTAAAAAAATCTAAGTCTTAATTCAAATAAATAGCGAAATTTACAATTACTGAAATTTTCCCGCTAACTGTCACATCGCGATCCACAAACCAGCAAACGAATGAAAAGTTCATTTGAACTTAACCTTTAAAAATTAAATTGAAACCTTTCAAAATGAAACGGAAAATAGTTTTCATGTGAAAAATGTCAAAAACTACTAATATTCGCAATTCGCTCTCATATCAATAGTCCTTTACTCACATTAGTTGATGCGAATTGGCGGCTGTTTAAGGAACTACAGGGTGTTTTTTTTAGAGGTATAGAACTTGTCGGCTGTCAAGTGATTTATTTTTAGTTTGGTTTGCCATTTCATCATGAACAAGTTGACAAATGAACAACGCTTGCAAATCGTGCAAATTTATTTCGAAAATAATGGTTCAGTTCACGAAGTTTACCGCAAGCTCCGTTCATTTTATGGTCGATATAATCGTCCATCGGAGCAATTAATTCGGTTAACCATGGATCGTTTTCGCACTACGTTTACTCTATGTGATAATACGCATCCGCAGAGACGTCGAACAGTGCGCAACGAAGAAACAATTGCCGCTGTAGAGCAAAGTGTTGAAGAGGACCCGGATAAATCGATTCGCCACCGTGCACAGCAATTGAAGCTTTGTCCATCAACTTTATGGAAGATTTTGCGCAAAGATCTTAGCCTCAGCCTACGACCTTACAAGATCCAGCTTGTGCAAGAATTAAAGCCGCGAGACCATGCAATGCGTCGTGATTTTGGTGTATGGGCCGAAAATGAGATTGATATCGATGCTGATTTTCATCGCAAAATTTTGTTCAGTGATGAGGCTCATTTTTGGTTGAATGGCTACGTCAACAAGCAAAATTGCCGCATTTGGAGTGAAGAGAATCCACATGAGACCCTTGAGACGCCATTACATCCACAAAAACTGACTGTTTGGTGTGCTCTACGGGCTGGTAGAGTCATTGGGCCATACTTCTTCCGAAATGATGCTGGAGAGTCAGTTACCGTTAATGGAGACCGGTATAGAGCCATGATAACCGACTATTTTGTCGAAAAAGTGGTTGAAAATTGGACCTCTAGACTTGGCTTTATTCGAAGCAGCCGCGGCGGCCACATGCCCGAAATCATATTTAAACATTAATAGCATAAAATTATTGTTCCAACAAAGCCAAATTGATGGACATTAAAACGATTTTTTTGTGTTTAATTTCAATTCGAAGTTCTATACCTCTAAAAAAAAAACACCCTTTACATAAATAGGGAATATAGGATCAATCCCTTTCGGAAATTAAACGAAAAGGTAAATAGAAATTAAGGGAACATAGAAATGAGTTTGGAAATCATTCCATTAATAGTGACGAGGACATCATATTAAGAACGAGAAACAGAAGTACGATTTATCGATTCATATCGATGTCTATATTTACACACATATTCTTTGTGTAACGAAATGTCTTTTTCTCAAGCGGAAAAATATAAATTTCCGCGAAATAATCTATTTAATGTTTCTCTCGGCACCTTCGACCTTCGCCCCAAAAATAAAAATTGCCATAAAAGATCGGTTGTAATAAAAGCAGCCCTCTATTTAATTTATTATATACGACTTAAATTTGAATGCACTCTTTATAACGAAATCCCGTAAATTCTAACCAGATGATCATTGCCGCAGCTGGATAGTTGCACCCCTCCTATATTGGGCCTGAAGTGTAGTTTCCTCACAGTCAGATGGTGGCCATCACTGAAACAAAATTCGATAAATACTTTCCACATATTGTTCTATTGTCACTAACTTCTTGTTTATCGTGTGCAGCTTCTCGAAATTTCCATTGAACAAATACAAATGTATTATTCCAGTTTCTAGACCAAGTGCCAGCAAATATTCTCCCTCCTTATTGTTCCAATACTTACGGTCAAACGCAACAGCCGTCACAGATTCATTCTTCAATTCGAGGGTACGCACTGCGCACCAGTTCTTAAGACTTGTTTCGGTGCAGGTTTCACTCCTTGTCCAACAAATTACCTTTCCATCTCGCGATGACGTAAAAAAGTACTTGGAATCGTGTGACCAGTCACATGACCATATAATACGAGTATGGATGCCATTTGTGCTGTCTGATGAGGCGACTTGCGTGAAGAAAAACGATTCATGGTGACCAGTGTCCTCAAAGAGGCTCCACCGTCTATCACGGGAGACTGAGAGTAGATACTTGTTATTGGGGGAGAATCGCATTTGAGTGACTGTTAGCTGGTGAGAGTGAAGTTTCTGACAATACTTCCATGTTCTAGCGTCCCTAAAGTTGAAGATAATTAGGCATCAGCAATTCTTGAAGGAGAAGCAACCTACCAGACAATAATATCTGCATGCTTGGCATTAGATGCTCTACACGACGTAGACACCATCTTACTATTTGGCGATGGGGATAGGGCAAATATTTCATACCCATGTCCGTACGCCTTTTGAACCTCTGGCCAGAGGGTGTTTTGCATGAGAGTTTCTTCTAGAGGCGGTGTTATAAGTGTCACTGGAACAAAGTAGTTCTCTGGAAATTCGTCCTTCACTGACTTTTGTTGGGACGGTTCCGCAAGCGAGTAGATGGCTTTGTTGGAGAGACCCAGGGATGGAACAGAAGCACCTTTTGGCAGATCTGAAATGAAACTACTTTAGACAACAGCTTGAGGTGGAAGCGCGTCCTGTTACCCTCTTTGAATGTTTCGCTTTCCAGGTCATCGGCGGAGTTCGTTATTCGGTGGAAGTTTTGAATAAAGTTTTCCGTCGTTTGGAAGTATCGAACGATCTTCTCTTCACCGGCGCTGGCATACTTATACCGCGACACTACTGCTATAGCTTGCATATCATACCCATGCACCTGTGGACGAGCCAGTTCATGCCAGGTTACCCCACTTACATCCCGGCGAACCCAAGGGGCATGTACTCTAGTGGTTTGATCAGCCGAAACAGAAAATAAGAGGGTGCCTTCCGGATCCCACCCCATGTCACGAACCTCTCCAAAGTGTCCGCTACAAACAATGCTTGGCGTCCATATGGAATCATTATCACCAGACTGGTTCCATATATGGAAGCCACCTTGGAAACTGTGACCGAAAATGGATCTGCCATCCGCGGAGAACTTTCCACCGTAGAAGCCCAACGAATTACCACCAACTCCACCGACACGAACTTTCTCCATCCAAACGCCATCCTCAGTCGGCTGCCAAATTATGATTGACTTGTCAATAGACGCAGAGAGGAGCTGCAGCCCCTTATTGCTGCTATGCCAATGAACACCATAAACCCAACCTTCGTGACCATACAGCACTGATTCCAAGCTCACGGCAAACCATCTACTCGTGGCCACTTTGATAATCTTTTCCTCTACTCGAATCTCGCCATCAGTGATGTTCAAGATGTCAACTTTATTCGCTTTCACTTCGTCCTCTGTCCGGGGAGAGATTCTCCACAGCCGTATAAAATTATCCTGCGACGAACTGGCTAACAGTAAATCCCCTTCATTTGTTAGAACAAAATCCAAACCTCGAACCCAGTCTTCGTGACCGATCAGCTGATGGACCCTCTCCATAGAGCTACCAGCCACATTTGTCCACAGTGATACGGTATTGTCATCAGAAGAGGATGCCATAAGCAGTTGATCCGAATTGGGAATAATTGTCAGACGTATTGAAAAACAAAATCCACTTTGAAGAAGTAAAGTCTGATAGCACTCAAACTCCGATGTCTCTGAATTCAGTGACCAGAGTTTTATGGTAGAATCTGAGGACGCTGTGGCAATGGTGAGCTTTTCGTTTACATAGACTCCATCTAGAAAATTCACTCCACTCTCGTGACCTTTTAGAATGAAACTTTTTGCTGCTCGGGGATCTGAGACATCCCATAGAATGGCCAAGCCATCATCTGAACCAGAAAGAAATTCTGTTTCTTTGCTACCTGCGGAGCGGGCGATCCATTTAACTGTTGTAACACGTTTGGTATGTTGAACAAAGTTTTGAGTAATCTTCACCGATCCTTTGTGCTAGAGAAGTCGAATTTCAAATGGTAAGGGGTGGAGTATAAATATGTTAACATATCCCGTAAACTCACTTTTGGATCAAATATCGCGATTGAATTGCAAGCAGCAAAGACTATTAATCCATTGTTTCCCCAGTCAGCACTTTCTGGAGTTCGGTTACATGCCACCGAAGTGTAAATATTTTCTACTTCCATTTGTATTACAAAAAATATCCGAAAGTTTACCGAATTTGTTTTGGGAATGAGACAATCGGCGATTTTCGTAAACTTCACGTGGATGGTGAAGTGTCAAAAACATATGTTCCAGTCGGGGCGACATCTACAGTTGACTAGCCAAGGTAAGGAGGAATTGTAAAAATTGTATTTTTTGGGCGCGCCCGTTTTTTACTATAAAAAATTGGCCCCGCGTTTTGAGTTGGACGCTCCGTTTTTTTTTCTACTTTGGTCCCATGTG
Organism: Cheilosia variabilis; assembly: GCA_951230905.1. NCBI lineage: Eukaryota > Metazoa > Arthropoda > Insecta > Diptera > Syrphidae > Cheilosia > Cheilosia variabilis. Next base: position 14,688,934 of record OX579679.1, on the reverse strand, counting down.
TAAGTTAATATTCCAACCCCTTAAACGACAGAAATAACAAATTTTAAAGATTGGTCGAATTTTGTTTGTTTTTGTTGTAAACTCTTAAACCAGACGTTTATCTCAGCCAAAGTGTGATACAAACAACAATTCAATCTCACTTCCTCAGAGTCAGTCTGAAATTTCAAGCTTTTTGGGTGTTTTAATCTGGTTTTGCTTTTTTCTCAATTTTGAGATAATTTCAGAATTTTCCGCAGTAAGGGGCCCGATTCTGTGGTCAAATTGAGCGTTTTCTGGGGAAATCGAACCTTTTGGATTTTTTGGTTGATGGTTCATTAATCAGGAAAAAAAAATTTGCAGCATCTGAGGAAAATTGGTGACCTTTACTATACAACTCAAAGTATGCAATCGAAAGCAAAATAACCAAGGAGCGGAGTGAGCGCCCACGCCCAGTCATCCATTGTATGCCCATTTTTGGTACACCCGCCTGCGCCATTAAGAAAACGAAAATAGGTTACAAAAATGATTAAAAAATAGCAATTTCTACTATTAAATTAAATGTAGCAACATACAACGTTTGCAAACATTCTCTGTGGTAAAAAGGAAGAAAGGCATAAGTCGACTTATGTCAAAATTAAGTTAATGCTACGATGGGACCCTTTTCTATACGTCATATTTTTTTTAATTCAAATATCACTTACGGTTGCAGTGTTATGGATCAGGTAAAAACGCATAAATCGTCTTCCCACATATAAAGTCCAACCTTTAAACTGCGCTCCTGAGAAGTGGCTTAAAATGAGTTATGCTGTTTTTCCTTGTTGCCATAGCTGTAATTCGGCTCGAGAGACCACTTTCGAGAACCCTGGTGATGTAACCATTTAGAACCATGGAGATCTTTGGCTTTTGCTCACCTTACATAATGTAGATGTACCTATACAAATATTATCTTTACTGCTTGAGAAAAGTTAGCAATTCGCTTCAGATATCTACACATTTTTTGAATTTCCAAATATTCTGAAAAATAAAACAGAAATAAGTTCCAATAGCACCGCTTAAAAAAAAAAAGCGATTGATTTGGGTGACAGCTTTTCAATTCAATCTCAATCTTAACTTCAGCCTGAAATACGGTTGGGTACATCCAAAAATCCATTGGTACAGAGATTTTCTGTTTTTTACAGCTTTTGGTTTCGCGTATGGATTTGTGTACTTCCTAATTCAAAAGATTAAAAGGCAATTCGAATCTCGATACTGATTCAAAGTTAATCTATCCTAGCTTTATCTACGTCTTTGTACAACTAATCCCCATATACTTTTTGTTCTATCAATAGAACTGTATTTACGACTAGACTCAACCACACCCACGAAGAGAGACAAAGAGATAATATTCTTATCAGCGCCGAAAATTGAGCCGCAGTTCTATTTAGTTTTAAACTTAATAGATTAAAGTTACTTCTCAGAGAATGTACATACAAAATGTAGGTACTCATCCGCACAATCGATTTAATCTCAGCGACGCTACCAAGAGGTATACCACTGCCAGATCACAGGTCAATTAAATACTTATCGCATGCTGTGACTTAGAATGAAGTCTAACTTAAAATACATTATCTCTTAAGACGCACAGAAAAGCTTACCTTCGTCGAACCTCCTTTGGAACCGATTCAGTTCTAATCGGCTCTCCATTGGATTTACACACCATCAAAATTAACGCAAAAAAAGAAACGAAAAATGTGGAAGTTGAGTAGAAACATACTACCGGGTCGTACTCCATCACAAAGTGTTCGTTTCAATTCAAAGGAAGTGCAAGTCCCATCCTCAGCCGATGTGGTAATTATCGGTGGTGGCTCTGCCGGGTGTCATACTCTCTATCACTTGGCTAAGCGCGGTGTACGCGCAGTGCTACTGGAACGTGCTAAACTGACAGCTGGAACCACCTGGCATACGGCCGGTTTGGTATGGAGGCTTCGTCCCAACGACGTGGATATTCAGTTGCTGGCGAATTCTCGGAATATGTTGATGGCTTTGGAGAAAGAAACCGGACTCGATCCTGGCTGGATACAGAACGGTGGAATATTTATTGCACATTCAGATGTAAGGCGGAAGTTTGTTCGGATTTATAGTAGCTACTTTGTCATTGTCAAGATTCTTTAATTTCAGACACGCCTGGACGAGTATAAACGGCTGTCGTCGGTTGGAAACTCCCTGGGAATTGAAAACCACGTTCTCTCGCCGGAGGAAACACAAAAAGTCTTTCCACTTCTCGATCCGAAGGCTTTTACAGGCGCCCTCTATTCACCGGGTGATGGAGTTGTGGATCCTGCGATGTTGTGTTCCGCTTTGACTAGAGCGGCTACGAATAATGGGGCCAAGGTGATAGAGGGGTGTCCAGTCGATGATTTGCTTGTGGAAAACTCTTTGAGTGGTAAAAAAATTGTGGGAGTCCAAACACCCTTTGGGGTAATTAAAACTGATACAGTGGTCAATGCCACCGGAGTGTGGGGCAAGGACTTGATTGAGAAGCACGGATCCATGCTGCCTCTGGTGCCCATGAAACATGCGTACATTGTCTCGGAGTCGATTCCTGGAGTGCGAGGTCTGCCCAACATTCGAGACCATGATTACTCGACATACTTTCGGATACAGGGGGATGCTATATGCATGGGCGGTTACGAGCCGAATCCCATACTGCTCGACCCTGTAGATAAAGATTTCCATTTCGGACTGTACGACCTCGACTGGAGTGTATTCGATGCGCACATAAAAGGCGCAGTAAAGCTCTGCCCAACCTATGCGGAGTATGGCGTGAAGAGCACAGTGTGCGGACCAGAATCCTTTACGCCCGATCATAAGCCACTCATGGGACCGGACACCAATATCAATGGTCTCTTTCACAACTGCGGATTTAACTCAGCCGGCATGATGTTCGGCGGAGGATGTGGCGAGCAGACGGCTCTGTGGATCATAAATGGCCAGCCAGATCTGCCAATGTTCAGCTTCGACTTGAGGCGCTTCACTGATGCCCAGAATCGCCACATAGAGTGGACCAAGGAGAAGTCCCATGAGAGCTATGTCAAGAACTACAGTATGGTGTTCAAGCACGACCAACCACTTGCTGGAAGAAACTTCCAGACAGATCCTCTGCATGATGACATGCTGTCTTACAACGCGTTCATGGAAGAGAAGCAGGGGTGGGAGCGTCCCGGCTTCTTTGTTCTGAATCAAAGAGCCGATGCACTCGCCTACGACTGGTATGGCAGCTATGAGTACAAGCGGATTGAGGACTCTGCATATGAGAAAGTACTCGACGGGGATCTCAAGTATGGAAGCTTCTCGGATCATCATGGCTTGGTTAGTGACGCAAGTCATGGATTTTTATACGGCCATTGTACTGTTTGTTTTGTTTATTTTCATTCCTGCGTGCACTGTGCTGACAGATCGGAGAAGAGGCACTTGCTTGCCGAAACAACGCGGCTGTGTTCAACATGAGCTATTTCTGTAAATTGTTTTTGGAAGGTCCACAGGCTAGGGAGGCTGCCGATTGGATATTCACGGCCAATACTAATCGAGATGTGAAAAAGTGAGTACGGATGGGGACGACATTTATTGACACTATATGCTTCTGGATAATGTGGCAGCTGGAGTATGTTTGTAGTTTTCGAAAGAGAAAGGCAAATTAGTTGTGAGGGACATACTTTTTGGCGTCCGATCTCGGCTATAAGCAATACGGGAGGACATGCAGTGAAAATATGCCGTTTTTTGTTTTGTTTGATAACTTATTCATTCCCTCTTAATCGTTATTAATGCTCATTTTTATTACTTCTCAGAACTGTATACACATGCGCGTTAAACGACCGCGGTGGTGTTGAGGCAGACGTCACAATATCCCGCTTGGAATCCGGTACTGGTGAAGTTCATAATCCCAAATTTGATGGACAAGGATACTACATTGTTGCTGGAGGCGCTTCAGCGTACTACACATACACGTCAATTCTATCGGAAATTCGCAAAAGAGCGCTTAACGCCACTGTACGCGATGTTACCGCCGATTTGGGTGTCATTTCAATTCAAGGTCCAAAAAGTCGGGAAATCCTTCAACGAATCATAGACTGTGATTTATCTGACAGTGAAGTACCATTCAACAGTACACTGCTGGCGACAGTTCGCAGCATAAATGGAAAAGACGCGCACAACGTGCGATTGCTGCGTGTAAGCTTCGTAGGAGAACTCGGCTATGAGTTGCACGTTCCAAAAGAGTACTGCTCGGAAGTGTATATGTCGGTAATGAAAGCTGGAGAAGTCAACGACTTAAAGAACGCGGGCTATCGGGCATTGTACTCTTTAAGTAGCGAGAAAGGATTCCATCTGTGGAGCTTTGACTTGCGTCCAGACGACACACCAATTGAAGCAAATCTGGGATTCACCTGCCGCAAACAAGGAGAATACAAGGGCAAGGAGGCTATTGATAAACAGCGCAGAGAGGGCATCAACCGACGATTGGCGTACTTTACATTGAAAGACCAAGTTCCAATTTGGGGACTGGAGGGAGTCTATCGAAACGGTGAGCCAATTGGATTCCTGCGACGAGCGGAATACGCGTACTCTCTGAAAAAGTCCTTGGGGCAAGCATATGTCACTCGAAAGGACGGACAACCCATCACTGGCGAGTATATAAAGTCGGGAACTTACCAGATTGACATTATGGGTAAAATGCACGACGCGGACTGTCATCTCCGAAGTCCTTTTGATCCCGAGAGCAAACGAATTTTCGGAATTTATGAATAAGAATAAACGGTTGCTTTTTTTTGTTGTAAATAAAAGGAGAAGAAATGCATTTTAATAGGTTCATGTTCTAGGAACCTCATTTCACTGTCGACTTTCATCGCGCACACTCGGCGATGATGAGTGCGGTTGCTTCAAGTGGTTGTTTACGGGTTTCGTGTACACATTGGTCAACCTCTTAATTTTCCCACTGCCATATTCCAGGCACTTGTGCATTTACAGATTCATATGATGAATTATGAGTGCAGCCACAGGAGGGCTATGTGGTCTCTATGGTGCAGGGTGTTAATATCTTACTTTCATATCGTCACTGCTACGCACTGCGGGCTACTATTGTGCAATATGAGTTCAGCAGTTCAACAGTTCCTGATGGCAGGACTGTTGTTTAGTAATTAGAGTAGGGCAGTAGTTCGTGTTAATGACGCAATTTATTAAACCATTAATTCTGGGAAGTCATTCAGTGCAAATAGTCGGAGTAGACAGACTGTCGCCTTATCGTCCAGACTGTCTGGAGATAGACAAATTGAGTTCTGGTGACACCAACATTCTACGCAGTGAAGTATTTTGAAACCGAATCAACAGTTGTTTGGTAGCACAATTTATATTTCTAAAGCGTTACTAATATTTACCTTATGTTACAGACAAGTTATTAAGCTTAGTTTTCAGATTAGACTGCCTATGAACACTTGTCACAGTTCTCAGAGCTGTCAAAATAAGTTCATCTGGAGCTCAAACCTTCTGACAGTTAACATTCCACTAACAGACATATTTGTAACCCATAAATTGAAGAACTCTTACAAAAATGTCTCCCATTCAGGGTTCTTCTAGTCCCTGCAGCTATGAGGATTTTGAAAGATTTTTTTAACCATCTGTCAGTTATAATCGAACTATAGTTCCACGGGTTTTTTTAGACTAAGGTTTGCAGACATTTTTTGATTTAGGACAAGTGTTTTGCTCTGTTGTGCTGAACCCATACCCAATGTATGTAATTGGACAAAAATTAGCCGAATGCACCATTGAGCGAATGCATTTTATTGGAATTAGGTTATGGAATGTCTTTTGTTGATATTTGATAAATCTATTCTCTTAAATGTTCACAACAATACAACTGCGCACAAACTTTATGCCGTGTGGTGTTTATGTGCAGAAAATCATGGGATTAGGCTGAACTCATACTCAGCCTTGCGAAACAAGAGGTAAAAGACAAAAATAATTTATGCTACACGAATTCCTGTTCTGTTTTTTTTTTTTGTCAGAGTTAGTCAAACAGAGCTAATTCGTAAAATGAGGAAGTTGCTGTTTCTCTCAAAAGTAGATTTGCTAGATTTTTCTCAAAATATGAGAGCAGTGTCCTGATTACATTATAGCGGCACTTGTGTATTGACCACGGTATTAAAAAAGTCATTCCTGCCTTACTATAATTTGTAACCATATCGTGTTCACCAAATTATCGTGAGAGGCTAAACAAAGTATAGGCTGCTTATTTATCTTTCTTTGCAACATGTGATCGCTCTTTCGAAATAAAAATAATGAAATGAACAACCCTTTAGTTCGAAATTGTTTATTACACACAGAAATACATCCACGCCAGCCCCTTAACATGACATCTTTCCTCATCGGAGATGATACATAAATATCCTATTGTTGTCGATATCGTAGAAAGCAAATCCTCAACAAATAAATACCATTTCGCTTGTAAAAACATACAAACAAAGAATCACGGTAATTTATTTGATTAGGGAAACTAATTTGTTTACATCTTATATTTTAAAACCAAAAGAGTTTTCCCACTTAACGAAGGCGTGTACTCGCCCGCGTGAATGGGAAACATTGGAAAACCGCCTGTTGGGCCAATGAAAACTCAGCAGCCGGAAAAATCACCGCCTACATTTGCTAAAAATAGTTCTAATTTAAAAAGTAGAAAATCTCAAGTAAAAACTCTCGAACTAGAAGACAAATGGTTCAGATGCTACTTATAAGCGATCCTGACCGTGCGGTATATAGAAAGTCGTGTGTGTCAAAGTGTGACAAATTGTTCAATACGCCAAACGGTTTCTAAAAACTGAAATTTTATTTATTTACCTACGAATCTATGTACTCGCAAATAAATGTGTAAATTTAGTGAAATAGAAATATATTAAAGTTTTGAAATAAGTTTTAAAAAATACTGCTACCTAATATAAAAGAATTGAAAAATGCCGAAAATAAAACGAGCGGCTAGCCCATTCGATGTTTTTGATGATGACTACGATGAGGATGCCAGTTCAAGTAGTAAGTACAGTACATATTATACCTTTGCCTATAATTAGAAAAAAAAGGTAACAACTAATTAAGTAGCTGGCATTTTCTAAAAATCTCATTAATCATTTCTGGTTGTCAATGTTAAATGCGTTTAAACACATCCGACTGGTTTAAGATGTGTTTATAAAATGCAAGGGTTCCACACTTTAATTCTGGGACTTCAATTATAACCTCCAATACTAATAATCATTTTTAGTGTCCAGGCGACATTTGTCGTACGCGATTGCTTATTGTGAACTACAAAATAAAATATCTGCTTACCTTTACATTACCGTAATTTATTATCAAAACACACCGGCAAAATTTCTTGTGTTTTCTGTAAGTAGTAGCGGTAATAAGTTATTACATATTTGTAATTTTTTGTTATAAAATCAATTTCAAATTGGTGAACAAACGACAATGACATAAATCACGTCTGTCGGTTTTGTCTTTTCTGTTCTGTTATTCGATACATCACAGGCATTGGGCTCGTGTTTGTTCTGCAGTAGTTTCTATAATTTCAGTCAAACCTAATTTTATTATAGCATCAGGGTTATTAATACTAGTTTGAATGAGTTAAAAAGTGTTCATAGTTCCGGGAGGTAGACACTAAATAACTAGTAGCGAAGGCTATCTTAAACCACACAACAGAATATGAAACTTATTTCCTTCCAAAATCTAAAACCACCATCTTACTAATGGTTTCCGCAACGCAACCCTTAAAACTTTGAAATGCAAGTATGGGCATCACCATTCCCGTAGGAACTATCCCCCAGAAGAAATAGTTAAATATCAATTGGGACAGTTATTCCACGTCCACCATGTTCTTTTCAGTCTCTTCATCTTTATTTCCTTTCGTCAAGCAAATCACTATTGAGAAATGTAGGATTTGTTCAAATGACAACTGTTGAGTTATCAGTAAGCTTAAAAAAATCAAATTAGCTCTTTAGAGACAAGAGCGATATTACTTGTTCTTAATCGACATCAGAATCGGAACCATTGGAACTCGTTATACTATGGAAAGTATTCTCTCTTTTTCTGATATTTTTTGATTAGAACTTGTATAGAATTTTTGCGACTTCAATCAATTGATGTGAAAGGCTTACTTTCCATCATTTGCCGTTCGTCTAAAGAAAGTGATGTATAACCTTTACAAAAACTGTTGCGCAATTCATGTCCAAATGTCAAAAACTGTAAAGTGTCATGAACGCATTAGCTTGGAATTATTTAACGAATGGAGTTTTATGGAATTTACTAGTCTCTAAGGGCCACTTGCACCAAACTCATTCTCATCGGAAGAAGTTTTTTTTTTTTAATTTCCGAATATAACTCGCTGAGTCCACGTTAAATTCTTGAAGGATTTTTATCCAAGTTACATTTTTTTTAACGTTTTTTCTTAGATTTAGTGGTTCAGTTTAGTTAGATTTTGTTATTCAGAAATTTATTTAGTTGTCCAGCAACTTGGTGCAAGGGGCCCTAAATTGTTTAAACTATGACAGAACTACTTAATTTTCCAAATAAATTATAAATTTAAATTTAAACAAGTGACACAATAGACACACATTCCTAGGACTAGATTTTCAAAACCTTCAGTTTTCCTAGGTTTAGGTAGGTCTTAAATCTTTGTTGCAAGCAATTTCAATTTATTCCAAATGGCTGAGTAAAGAAGCTATCTTCGAACAATAACAATTATACACTCAGGTGTTTGTCAGACATTCGCGAATGGTTGCGGAAATGATGTACGTAATGCTTATAAACATTTATCTATTTATTCTTTTTTTCAAACGTATGTTAAAGTTGCGCATGTAGGATTGGAGCTCGAAAGAAAAAGTATGTTTCGGTTCAGAAGCTATAACATCTTTTAATAGGGGCATATAACAGTTTTCATAACTTTATTGTAGCGTTTTCATAATTACACTGCCGAATATACACAAAGATGTTCCCTTTGTTATAAAACAAAAAAACCGTCGCATTGCCGGTGGCGGTCTATTCAATGAAATAGAATCTTCCTCTGCTAATTTTCTGACAGTTTTGTATTCCTAACTGGAAATACAGATTTCTTAAATTGTTCGCTTTTAAAAAGAGAAAACCTATTTTATTTTATTAATTTATTTTGCTCATAGGATACAAATAAATTCTGAGGAAAATGCTTCTCTTGCCGCCCATGTAAATCAGAAATCAGATTGGTGAAGTATTATTTTCCAATAGGGAAATATCAGAATTAGTGACGATATTCCTTGGTCGTAAACCAGATCACAACTGCATAAAATTGCTTAGAGTAGGTATTAAGATGTACTTATACTTATACCAGTCTCATATAATATTATTTGTATACTTTCCATATTCCACTATAGTGTCAGATAATTAATATGCACTTTTTACCCGACTGGGCACAGGGAGGTTTATGTGTTTCGCGCGTATCCTATGTACGTTCCTACAGGACACCCTGTTGCCTAAACGGCTTGACCGATTTTGAAGAGTGATGTATCATATAATATTCGTATTCTTTTCCGGAGTGTCATAGGCTAAAAAGATAAAAATAAAAAAAATTTAATTTAAAAAACCAAAAAAACCTACTGACTGTAAAAAAAAAGAATTAAAAATATATGAACAAGACGCATTTAAGTACCTATGACTACCTATTTGGCAGTCGGAGGGTACCTACTCAATACTCATACATACATTTGTTAGACTGTGTAGGTATATAGTCTCCGATTGTCAATTAGTTAGGTAGAGGAACTTAAATGCGTCTTGTTCATATATTTTGAATTCTTTTTTTTTTTGTACAGTCAGTCGGTTTTGTTTTGTTTTTTAAATTAATTAAAATTAATTTAAAATTACTGACTATAGGAGAAAAATTCTTTCGCTAATTTAATGTGCTGTTTGAGAGAACAAGCACTTTACTTAAAGTTATACTTGGCTACACGTTTTAAAATACACGAACAAATTTATTGCCAAACTCCTTTTAGCGATTATTTCTACAGTTGCGAGCTTTCTATAGCTGAATATTGGGTTACTGAATAATTTATAAGGTTACATAGTAAGACGATATGGACCTAATTCAGTGAATAATAATTAAAACCCTTTTCTTACGTTGAAAATCAAATTTTTTTACAGTTTCAATTATTTGCAGGCTCAAAAAATGGCAATCCACCAATTCAGCGAAATGCAGCGAACGCCCGCGAGCGAGCACGCATGCGTGTTCTGTCCAGTGCATTTGGCCGGCTAAAAACAAAACTTCCAAACATTCCACCAGACACAAAACTTTCCAAATTAGACACCCTAAGACTAGCTACGATCTATATCAAACAATTGAAAACACTTCTCGAAGGTGGCGACGAGCCGATGGACATTGAACCCTTCACCTTCCATCACACGCCACAGAGCATGGTAAGTACAAGTTTTTGTTGTGGTTTTTATTTTTTTAATCTAAATATTTTATGCTGAAAATTGTGACATCTGTAGATTTTGGCATATACGCGTACCCATACCGAAAAGCGCATAAATATGTTACCGTTTCACAGGTCGTCGACGTCCTATTGAGACAGTGTGCTGTAAAGTCCCTCCCTTACTGTATTCCAGGTGGACTATGTCAGACAAATGTTTTGGGAAGATGCCCAAATGAAAATGTTTTATTTTTGGCCCAACACAGTCTGTCGACCGCGCATTCAAATGCGAAAAGGTGTTTAAAAATCAATAAATTCTTCTTAACGGAAATAGGTGACGTTAACGCACTACATAGAAGCGGAAGAGGATTACCATGCGTATTACTTGTCGATTAGGGATATCGTCGATAATGGCCTTGACTTTCAGCACTAATCCACTGTTAATCTCACTTGCACACGCTGGAATCCACATCAAAGCAATCGCTCTGGACCAGTGTGTCTCTCTGCCGAAAATCCAATTTATGCAATGAACATAATAGCGCTGTAGTATTGCCTCAACTGGGGAAAAATAATAATAAAAATTTCCTGGTAATCGGATATGTTTGTCTGATTGAAGAGCAGCACTTTTGCTTGATGAAGAGCCCACAGAGTAGGATCCACGCCGATTGAGTGACAACTCACTAATAACATTATCGGGGTGTCTCGTCATCATATATATGACCGCCTCGGTAGGGCGTATTAAATATCACTTTTGTTCGTTTTCCAGGTCTTTGCGGTATACACGTTAGAAAAACAAGCAAATCTTTGACGAGCGTGTCGGAGAAAATATTTAAGGACATCTCGTGTTGAATTGTCGCCAATGTGGCGCAACAAAAATCTATTTGCGTAGAGACTGGTTTTCGAATAAATATCAAAATCATTGTCGCAGCAATTGTATAGTAACAATTTTTCTATGATTTATAGATTTATAGAAATTTATTATTTCTAAGCGGCTGTACCGTTAATTTTGAATCTATTTAGTTTTGCATGTTTGAAAATTATTTATAACAGTTTTCCAGATTACAATTTAATTGCCAGAGTGCACATTAGTACGTTTTTCTTTCTTTCTTTTCTGAAATCTTTCCCTCAAAGTTCCCGTCAGAAAATGCATGCGTTCCACTCAGGTTCGCTTCGGATTGCAACGCCATCTAAAGTACAGAATACGTTGCTTCTGCCCCTCAGCCAAGGATTTGTGGGTTGTAATTATTTAATTATTCTATATATCCATTTATATAGACAGACACTCCTACCTACCCCTTATTCGTTTTATTGTTTAAAACTTCAAATGACAGTTACTTCAAGTCTTACAAACCTCATCACTGTACGCACTGCCGCGAGGCCGACGGAAGTAAATTTCTATCAATGAAATGATGCAGTTATGTTCGAGATTTTACCTTATTATTGCTCAAATAAAGTTGCGACGCTCTTTCCCTGATAGCGTCAACTACAATAATTTTGCAAAGTATATTTAAAACCGAATCAGCTACATTTATATCGGTCTTGCTAATTTTGCTTGAATAATAACTGCCAGAGACATTTAGCAGCCCACCTCCGTCTTAATTTGGACTGAATTCACACTTCATGCATGATTTTTAAATCAATTGCTGGTTGTCTGGGAACCAGCAAATGATTTCAAAACCACGTCGCCATAATGGATAATTACAAAAATCAAGAATCCTGGCAATTTTGAAATGTAAATTTAAGAAGCCGGTTTAAAAATGACTTACAAAAACATTTCACTTTCGATTTCAAAAACACAATTCCCAAACATTTATCTCTCTTCTTTTGTACGCAGATAATAGGCAATTATCACTTCCATACGGTGGATGATGTACGATGGCATCCGAAAGGATAAGAACCATTTGTTCTCTGGCGGAACAAACCAAAAACAGCATAAAATGATGGAAAATCACACTTCAACAGATTTGATGTCTAAACAAAAAGAACGCAGACATGGACCATACTTTTGCACACCGTATAGCTGGTGCTATTGGTTCCGCGGGGCTTTGTTGTGTTTACGTTTGGACGCGAGTACCACTGCAAACATATTTTAAGTGGAATTAATGGAGAGAGAAAGGGAGAGGCAACGAATTTGGGAGCCAGGGCCTGTCAGATGAATCATTGTGTAAACAACTTGCCCCCATTTAGAGACAGACTCGTGGATATGATTTGAATATGTCCTTCTCTTTATTTTTTTTAAAAGCTATACGCATCTAAGGAAATCACAGCAATTAAAGATATTTGATTGCCTGGAGTGGTTTTCCGATGATGATGTGTTTGCGGATGATTAACGTATGGTACCACTCTGTACTTGACTTTGATTCTATTTTTGTTGTCAATATCCATAGGGAGGATGCTGCGGGTGGAATGTGTATCCTTAAATGATTGTGGTCGTTCACGGAATTTTATTAGATATACAATTTCTTTACTTTCGTATTAAAGTTGTTTATAGTTTCGTGTAGAGCGTTCCATTTGCACATATATATTTATGTCGGATAGGGTACATCAACTTGTTGCCTTATTTGAGTTTGAGGAACTTACCAGCGATGCTGCTCATCATCAAAGATTTTATATAGGTATCCACTAGTACAGTATTCGCTCGAAATTCGGTCCATAAATCTATCTAGTCCATAGAAATACGCTCCATCTAAAAGTTACATTTTCGTTAAGTTTTAAAACAGCTGGGTATGGTATCGTTTTTCTATGCTTATGGTGAAGCGTAAGTCTTCTTATTGATAAATGACAAACCAAAGTTTACCCAAAATAGTTGTCAGATTTCAAATCGTTTGGAAAAGTGTGGTCAATTGCATAAACTAACCATTTACAAAAACACCCATTAAAGGTAGTCCGAATTTTACCTTTATTGTCATTTGTGCAACGTTGTTTCTTAACTATGAGATATGAAGGTTTATTCTATTAGATTAAGAGTGTAAAAGTTTCTGTTTGAATTAAATTTGACCATCAAAAGAGCGAACACAAGAAGAAATGCGTAAAAGTGAAGTCTCTATAGAAACTCGAATCATCTAACTGCCGACTTATAGGTTAGAATGAATAAACACGACTTACAAGCCCTCAAGCAGATTAACTGGAAACTTCAATGAACCTTTGATACATATACTACATCCTATTCGAGTTTCTCGCCACTCGTGGGTACTTTCCCTCAAAGTGAATTTTGCTGAAAACATAATTCCGTGCTTAATTTTATATTTTTCTTAAGCTTATCATTTCCTTCCTAATTTATTTTCATTGTTTGTATTTTTTTAGACTTGGCCATTCACATTTCAACACATCCAGGCGAGTAGACAATTAACGTCACATTACTCACCAATCGAGTGGACGCAGCCAGAAAAGTACTCCAACGACATCTACCGGAATCACAATCTACTTACGAACAATAACAATAACACCAGCATTATGAACAATAACAGCAGCAACATTATCAACAATAACACCAGTCACGGCATGCAAACACACAGCAGCTGCCTATTCGACCATCACAATAATCACGGGCATGTGATCCATTAAAAATTAAGATATATACATCACATTAGTTATAAGGATATTTTTAAAGTTTTAATCAAAGCCAAATATAGTATTTAATTTTCAAATAAATTATACACACAAATAATTCAAGTGAACAGTTGGACTTTTTTACAATGTTGATAAACTGCTTAAGAGAGAGACTTCGTTCCCGCTCCAAGCGCAGGTGTTGGCAAACTGAATAATGGGTCCACAGAGTCGGGTTCCAACTTGATGGGCTCCTGTGTCTTTTCACCCTTCATTGGTGGATTAGAGTTGATTTTCTGGATTTTGTTAACAATTTTGTTGGCAATATGTTCAGCAGCACCGTTCTGAGAAGCATCAACTTCCTCAGGTTTTTCCTTCCTGTTGCCAGGCTTTGGCTTAATCTGATCTCTGCCATTTGGTATGACTGGTTTCTTATTGACTGGGGATGGTTTTTCATCTTGAGCTGACTCTTCTTCGGCTAGCTCTTCTTCATCTAATTCCGATTCAGGGAGTGAATCTTCGACCTTGTCTTTCTTAATTTCGACATTAACATCGAACTTTGCCGCAAAGGTAACCGAGGCGAAAAGTGCCAAAAGAACGAAGAAAAGTGTAGAACGTTGCATTTTGAGGAGACTGCGAAATGAACATGATTTTGCTGCTCGAGTGGTGCCTTTTTATATGTCTCGAATTGCTGATATGGGCTTGGAAGTTTTCCAACTGATAATAGCTGTCTTATCAAACAACAAGGAGTTGAATTTTTAATTACTTTTACCATCAACTGGGTACTAAATAAACTGCAATATCTGAAGATTAAATCTGTGTTCTAGCAACCGATGCAACCTACTTGCGGAAGATAAACAGGTAGCAAACATGTAATTAGAGCCGACAGTTGCCATGGCGTCAATGGTGCCTACTATGTCTATCATGTTCTTAATCATAAGTACAAACATACAACCAAGAGTATCCAAGAAGAAGAAAAACACAGTCAACTTAAAAAATGGATGAGCAACTAGACGAATATGCCCGCACATTGGGTTCGAAGTATAATGAACCTAGCAATTTATGTATTAAGTTATCTTGCTTGTGGTATCAATCCGTCAGTTATACCTGGCACAAATCAATTGTTGTAAGCGGTTAATTAAAACAAAAATAAGACCGCAGTCCTCATGCCAGAAAACTGATATGAATTGGTGTACGGATATTAGAAACATCAACCACATCAACCTCGACCTTGGAGTTTGTTTATTTCGTGGAAATTTTAAAGCTGAAAACCTAATTCAGGCAGAGCTTAAAGAAAAAGAGAAGATCAGATTAGATAGAAGCAAGTGGTTGGTATTTCGATGTAAATCATGGCCATGCCTATTTCTATTCTTAACACTGATGTCTGACGGTAGTAGTTGCCGACCATAATAAAGTAACCATAATCAGTCTACCACAATAATCACCTTGAACAGTAGGTACCTACCTACGTATTTTGCAAATAAACGACTAATTAAATGAATGCTGCAATTGACAGCTTTAGAATCAAACTGGGTATAAATGTCGATCTGTCTGGACTATTTGTGTCTTCTCCGGAAAGTCACAAATTGTAAAGCCTTGAATTACAATAATTATGCAAAATCTTACAAATTAGTTGAATAGACAACTCAACGCGAGCCATCCAGCAGAGTTTTTGGAACTCATTTTTTATACATTCCCATTCATTGTGCATAGCATAGACAAACCATACTGAGACCCCCAACTCACAATCCTCTTGCCGCTGGGCCCCTCAATTTTTTTTCAAATTCGCCTTTTTGTATTCCTATCGGTGTTATGTCAAAAAAGAATCAGTGTGACATGCAAAAACACACAAAAACTACAAAAATAAATGCTGCCAACCGCGGCAACCGTGGGGAAATGTGAAAGAGTTCGGGAATTCCACATTTTTTTATTACTGAATGCAATTGGTTAGTTATTATAAATTATTAAAAGGCGAATAATTTGATTTGGTTGGTTAGTAAAATTAGGACAAACTTGGTTGTATATTTACCTCTTTTCGATATCATTAAGATCGATTTATTGCGTGAATTTTTCTTTAATAACTGAAGAAAACTTGCTTGTTTTTGTTTTTTTGCAACCATTCTGCATTGACAATTTTTCATAAATATTTTAAGCAAATGTACACTTATTCCTAAAAAAAATGCTATCCACACGTATATAAATAATTTCAAATTTAACGGACAAAATTTTATGAACGCTGTCAGCAGCTTTGCCCACAGCGGAAGTGGCATATGCAAGGTGCCACACTTGTGTGAGTGCTTCTTGAGTGGATTCTGACTTCAAATCGATTTTTTGTGCCAATGGAACGGTTTCAGAAGTGATTTTTTCTATTCCGGACTCTCCAGAACGCTTCTTTTTGCCCAATGGAAAACGACATTATGTATTTTATAGAAGTCAGCTGACAGCAGCCGTAGATTATTTTTTGGCATTTCACCATTACTTTTGTGGATTCTTTTAGAAGCAGTTTTGTTGTTCCATTGGATTTCAGAATGAGTGGATCCCCGAGTGAAACCAATGGAAAAAGACATTATTGAAGTTCGATACTCATTTTCAAACTTCAATTCGAATAATTTGAATATTATATCATTATTCAGCGAGCAACTGTCATATCGAGCTGAATTCACAGCGCATTTGCCGATTTCAATTATTCCATTTCCATTGAGCCTAAGGGTATGCTGCATATATATAATATTGACTGGAATATGTTAAGCCTGAAATTATATTTCCAAAGTTTCTTTAATAAGCTAAATAAACTTAAATGTCGCTTTCTACTAGAAAGAATTTATTTTTTGTATGATTAAGACTGTTCCCTAACGACAATGCATTCAAACAAAATTAGTCAAATTTAATCAAACTTCGTTCCCTTACGCAAAAGTTGGGCAGAGGAGATAAAACAAAACATTTCCCCTCCATTAAAAAACTGCAAATATTACCCCAAGAAATTTCTTCGGGTCAGTTGGTTAGCTGATAGATGGTTGTCAAATCGTTGTAATGCTGTTTAGTAACTGACTTTTATTTGATTTCATTTATATTTTGTGCTTGAATAGCACTCTACTTGGCACTTCGAGGACTTACAGTAGTTGTTAATTGCGTGCTGAAAATTCTACTTAACTTTTTTTTCCTGAGATCGAAGCTCAAAAAAACACGCCTATTGGAATAGATGTAAGAAGGAAAAGAATCGAACTTTTTAATTTCTGCAGTAGAAGTATGCTCTTGCTCTTAAATATGAATTCGTACCTCGTTCTACTGATATCTGAATATTGCGCCTAGAAAAATTTCACAATTTTCAAATTTGTGGTTCAACACGTTCCTTTTCTTTCCAATTATTTTTCATTTCGGCGGTAAGCGAATTCTTTAGCATTGAGATAAATGTGACATATTGCCATTTTGCTAATATTGAACCAGAAATTAAGGGAACAGACGTATTATTTGAATTTGAGTTCAAGTAGGTAAATGTGAAATGTTCTTTTTAAATTCAGTAAAACAATAAACAAATTAATGACTATTACTATTATGATCCCTTTTCGTTGTGTACATCGTTTAGGTATTGGGAGTAGATGGGATTTTTATAAACCGTTTTCATTGCATTTACCAATTATTCTGCATCAAAATTGTTTCTAAAAAAGCCCATTAGGCTTCTCGCTCACTGGACCTGCGCATTTATGCAAACTGTGGGAAGAAAGAAAGTATTTGTATAAAAAAATATCAAATATAGCAACTTTAAGGCTATATCACTAGTTTTTTTTTTTTGTTTTTCTTAAACAACAGCTTGTTTGATTTTCTTTTATGTATTTATAGTTATTATACATTGCTATTTGTGTAGTCTGTTAGCCATTGGAAAACAAAAAGCAACTTTGCTCTGTAAAGAGTAAAAGAAACTCAAACCAGAACAATAAACATCTTGATTTGTGTTATTTTATATTTTCATCTTAATTTCAGTATAAAAAGAAAAACCAGTGTGCTAAATAATTTCGTTTTTGATTTCAATTGAGTTAAAGTATTGAACAAGTTATACATGCACACAGACATGGGAATGGGTGTTAACAATATTTAATCTAGAAAATGTGCAAGTCCCGTTTATTGTGTGCTTGAAAAGAAGAACTTGTAGACCAGAGTAGCGACCAGACCGAGCACCAAGGGCAGCAGCCATGATTTCATAGAAGCTTCATTTTCTCGTGGATCTTTTGTCCACGTTGGTTCGGATTTTTCAGCAACAGTTTTGCGCTCCGCTTCGACTAGTTCACCGATTTTGAATTTTTTCATCATTTCACGGGCATCGGAACTGTGGCCAACATCTTCGAAGTTTTCGGTACCATCCTTGCCAGCTTGTTCGAGAAGAACTTCCTCACCACCAGGATGCTGTAAAGTGGATAGAAATAAAAGAAATAATAAATAATCAGTCTGTTTGAACATGATAATTAAAGTGATATCCTCTTTACGCCAGCATCATGGTTACACTTCAGTGGAAAGTCGATGCACAGCATGTTCCAACGTTCGATGGAGACATACCTACATTTGAATCTTAACACAAAACCCGAATATATTTCAATCTACCAACAGACTGGACATGTAAATAATTTATTAGAGAGAGAAGCACTTTAGGTCGAATCTTGTTCAATTATTTATAAGCCAAATACGGGATTTACTTAGCTGTCGCGAAATTTACATTTGCGTGGAAAATATCGTTAGTATGTGGTACGATCTTCTCTTTCAGTTTATTGTCCAATAAAATACTAAATCATGTTACTTTGGAGTTTGATCGACTCTGCCAATGTGCAAGCAAAAACCTGGTCGTGGTTATCAGTTTACCTAATAAAATAAACACAAGGACAAAATTGGAAATTTTCTACAAAAATTGTCAAGTTTTCTGTCTATTCTAGAGATTCATTCGATATCACTACGAGTGATATTTATTTTTATTCATTCCGTGAACTTGACCTACAAAAATATGACGACCATAATAATTGAGTTACCACACTCGATTTTAAAATCGCAAACGAATTTGGCAAAGAGCGAGATAGGTTTTGCATAATTCGTATACCCATCAAGACATCAATTCGATGCAGAAGACACATAATTAAAAAAATGCGAAAACAATCGAAAAAGAGATACGCAAAACTTTGTAGAAAAGGTTATCAACCTACTTAGCACTGATGGCGGATTCCATAGTTTCTTTATTTAAGTATTTAAGTATAACAACATACGTTTGTTATTCAACGAGAAAGCGTTAGTTGAGAAGAAAGGCAGAGTCCGTCATGCACTTGATCGTAAACTATTTGCTATTTGATTAAATCTGTTGACAGTGGTCCTACATCTATAAGAACTGTTCCACGGATACCACTCTAAGGAGTGTAGTTCACTCAATGTGAGTGAACTACAAGCTTAAACATGGATATTAGTCAAGTGGTTTAATATTAAAGAATCACTAGTTTCTTAGGCAATTTTTGTTACATCGGCAATAATCCCCACGTGTATCTAATGCCGATACGGAAATTCAAAAGCTTGCTATGTATGACTAAAATAATGTTCTTATCACTATTGAACATTGTAACCCTTGTCTCTACATCTAACTTCAGATTTTTATCAATTAATCTTATCTTATAATCTGGGCAGTGCTTTTCATGGGTTAATTTGATGAGTTTAAAGTGGATTAAACCCGTGCTGCACTAAAAACGCAAGTTTGTATGACAAACAAGTTTTTTTTTAATATCTACACAAACGAATTATTGAACAAACCCAACAAGCAACATAAATTACGACTTTCTATTTAAAACTGAGTTTCCGTATTCCGACAGCTGAAATAAGACTGAACGTTAAGGTTTAACTCATGCATTAATAATAATAAAAAAAAAACATTTGCAAACGTTATTTAACTTCCACACATTTGATGCGAGCACTGTGTAACTGGGAATAACTTTAAGGGTTTATTTATACTAGGTGAAGTATTTAACTGTAACTACTCTAACGGCTAATAATTATCTGACCTTAAAATCGTCACGCAATATTTGCACGTTCACATTCAAAACAAAGCAATTAAAGCGAAATTTTACTTAAAAGCGGCATCCTATGACTTGCTGTTTTACATGTTGATTGATGTCCTA
Source organism: Cheilosia variabilis (assembly GCA_951230905.1). NCBI lineage: Eukaryota > Metazoa > Arthropoda > Insecta > Diptera > Syrphidae > Cheilosia > Cheilosia variabilis. The sequence continues at coordinate 14,668,824 of OX579679.1, read as the reverse complement.
AACAAGAAAAAATGCTGCTACTCACGGTTTCGTTTGAATTTTATAAATAAAACTAGCTGTACCCACCCGGCTTCGCCCGTGTAAAATTTGGTTTCAGAACAGTTGATGGAAAGAAAATTAAGAAATTTGCTGTCTTGTTGGGGACAAATTTTTTTGGCTGTTTTGTTTCTATCGACTAAGATAGTGATATTTGCTGCATTACTTACCCTGGAGCACTTTACATATTACTGCCCGTGCTTGAAGCAATTATTGCTTAAATCAACTCCCGCATTTCTTAAAGTTTCATCCTGTGACTTATGGATTGTCATTTCAAAACAAACATTAATAGGCAATCGAATAGGCTTAAACTGAAATGAATAATTACTGTGAATTATTTGTATTCTTGGTATAAACACCGCATCTTTGTAAGCAAAACAGAGGTAAACATATTTTTCCTACATATTTGACATTTCTTTTATTTGTTTTTTTTTTCTTAGCAAACCAAACAGCATACTGCCTCTGTCTGTCTCCCTCTCCGCCACAGGAATAAAATAAGGTTAAAAGAGATGTGAATATATTGCGCGGTTAGTGTGTTTGATTTGAGAATGAAATGCATATCCACCCATCCAGGTGAAAATCGTAGAAATGTTTCAAATTTTGCCTACTTATTTAAAAACTTTTTAAGTTATTGAAAATGTAGCCGCAGATGTCCCCTATAAGCTGGTGTTTACTATATTTAAATGCTCCCAGTATTTTCGAACGGAAAGCGTGACAAAGAAAAAAGCGAAACCAAACGATAAAATAAATTACTCTTGTCAAATTTTTTCCGGAATTTATAGCGATATAGAGTTGAAACAAAGTGGATATTGTGGGCCTCTATAGGACTGAGAAAAATGCATCAGAATATATTCAATAGTTTCTAAGAATTTTGCATTTAAAGACATGCAGTCAAATTCAATCTTAGTCGAACAGAACTACACCAATTTTATTTATATGATGATGATTTTATTTATATGATGATATCGGTCTAACCAATTATAGACACCAGCGTTACTAATATATTCCAGTCAAAAATAAAAACATCAGAAAACAGAAAATCCTGCTACACTTTGCCTTGTACTCACAAATCTTGCTAAGTGTAAGATCTTATAAAATAGTACTGTAGACGCTTTTAACTCTTTAACCATAGCTTGTTCTCAGATCTTTACCTACCTACTTAATAAAATAAGAAAAGAACCAACCAAACTTTTGATTTTGTTCCGAGATAAAAAATGCCCTTCTGCGTTCTTTTAGCTTTTTTTGAAAGGCAAATTGCCCAAAAATGGGTAATTACCCACGATCTGGGATCACTGATAGCTATACCTGTTTGACATTTCTCTTATGGTTTTTTCTTTCTTAGCAAACCAAACAGCATACTGCCCTTGTCTGTCTCCCTCTCCGCTACAGGAATGAAATAAAGTTAAAAGAGATGTCAATATATTGCGCGGTTAGTGTGTTTGATTTGAGAATGAAGTGCATATCCACTCACCCAGGTGAAAATCGTAGAAATGTTTCAAATTTTGCCTATTTATTTAAAAACCTTTTAAGTTATCGAGTTAATGGATATCCTAAAATGTAGCCGCAGATGTCCCCTATAAGCTGGTGTTTACTATATTTAAATGCTCCCAGTATTTTCGAACGGAAAGCGTGACAAAGAAAAAAGCGAAACGAAACGAAAAAATTAATTACTCTTGTCCAATTTTTTCCGGAATTTGTAAAGATATAGAGTTGAAAAAAGTGGATATTGTGGGCCTATTTATCCTCTATAGGACTGAGAAAAATGCATCAGAATATATTCAGCAGTTTATAAGATTTTTGCATTTAAAGACATGCAGTCAAATTCAATCTTAGTCGAACAGAACTACACCAATTTTATTTATATGATTGAACAACATTTCATTTTGGAATGAAATCGTGAAATACGTAAAATCATTGACGACAGATAATGTAGAACTGTCTGTGACAATCTCTTTTGTAGAAAATATCTTATCACTATATTATAGTGGTATCAGAAATCAAGTTAAATAGCTCTGTATTTAACAATTATATTGTTTGCTTGCATTTTATTGCATAATATGGACAATATATGTGATCAGCACAGTTTCTTTAAAATAGATAGTGTATAGGATTTTGTTTTAAGCTTGGAAGAAATGCATCGACTGTGCCACAAATTAAAATGGATGAACCCAAGGAATACAGTCAAAGTCAGCTCGGGAATAACACGACATTCAATATCGCAAGATAGATAAGAGCACAGAGCTACTTCCGAATTCAATATCAAGCAACTCTATAACGCACAGGTTCGAGCGACATGAGAGCGACTTGAGTTACTTTGATCTAAGACTATATGTCTCCACTATTTTAAAATGCATTGGCAGCACAAACAAGTGCTATTTATGTAAATAGAAACAACACGCAACTAGCAAAATTAAATAGTGCAAACGTATGATCACCACAATATTTCTATGAAAAGCAATAGTAGGACAGAAAGCTAAATTTACTCAAAATATATTAATTTATTCAATGACTGGAGCTGAACCGTTCGAGCAGGTCATATAACAATAAGGTCGAGTGTATGTAATTTTCTCTGATTTAACCGCAATGATTGTCACTGACTGACCGTAGTAGATCTGCAGCTTAAAATTGTTTGTGTGTATATTATAGAGAAACGTTGTCGTGTGTTGACGTCTATACAGTCGGTGTAGGTGGTTAAACCTAATTGTTTGAACTCGAAATGTTCATTTGCATCTTGCTGAAATCCGGTAAGATCAGGAGTTATCCAGTTTTTTACCTACATGCTTTCCAACTAATCTTTCTGTCAAAATCACTTTTCAATAAGGATACGTTCAAAAAACGTGCTGCATTGTCAGACTGTTGTTTACGGTACAAACACTTGCGCGAAGGCGTAGATATTGAGTTACAAATATGTTTGTATATAATGTTTTATCAAATTTCATGATAAGACTCATTTTATTCTTATCACACCTAAATTGATCCATGAACGTTAGTCGCTTCTGGCTCTTTTCCTCAATCATAAAATTCTCGTTGACCTCAATAAAGGTCTCGACTAAGGTGGTAGTGCCAATTCAAAACAAGTTCTGTCATTCGCAGCCATAATATCTGAGATCACTCTTAAGAGAAAAAAAAATAATTAAACACTCAACAACGCTCATAGATCACTGTTGTGTAATGACGACTAGAAGCTGGGCCATACTAAATCCGAGCAAAGGTTCCAAAGGGGTCATCGCCGGTAACATGCATAACCCGAATAAGACCCCCTTTCAAAGTCAGTTCAAAATGAAATACCTTTCCCATAAAAATTCTATGCATAAAGTATTGTTTCCATTTTCGAATTATTTCTGTTCGCGCGAACAAAGTTCAAAGTATAGAAAACTAACAAGCAGAGCCGTGCGGTGAACAGGGTACATCGGAAAATCATCGGACTATTAGTGAATTGGCAAAATAGAATCCGCACGTTCATTAGAAAATTCTCCACTACCACTAGGCTCGGCTAATCAGTGGACTAGTTGCAATAGCTGTACAAGCACATAAAGCTAGGTGTGTTAACTGGCATGTTATTAATTTTATATTCACTGGACTATATACCCAGTACCCACTCGACTTAAAACGCAATATCAAAATTATGTGATCTCAACAATGACAATGATGACTGGGCGATGCTTTATTCCATTTATTTAATGTGTAGTTTTGATAATGATGAATTTGTGCTGTCTCACCTCGTTCAAAAATGCTGTAACATCATAGATGTTGTTGTGGATAATCAGCCAAGTATCTTTGTTCGAGTTGTGTTTGCTAACTTCAGCACGTGTGTATAACTTTTCAGACATGTTTCCTTGTATTTGGTTATTTACTATTTAACAATTGGAATATTAGCGGGGTACTTTTATAAAGCGTATCACGTTGCTATTCAAAGGGGATTTCTTTGAAAACTGAAGTGTTTCAACTTTTAAAGTTTAGTTTTCTGTAGGCTGAGAATAGGTTTTTAGCAGGGGAAGTCGGGAAGGAGGAGCCGTATGTCGTGTCAAAATTGATAATCTTTCGTTGAGTTCGATAAATCCATGAGTTGAAGTTTTCAAATTGTCAATTGGGACTGTTCGATTGGAAAATTAAGACTGCGTTCGGGAAACAATAACCATAGGTCAGAGATGAATAAATAAAAGTGATGGATATCTTTCGTACGTCTATCCCCCTAAAACCCATTTGCTTACATTGTTGTTTTTGTAATTTCAATCCCTGTCTGTGAATACGGGTGACTTAAGAAAAAGCATGTTGCTAATGGCCGGCCACCATTCCTTTTGCTTTTATGGGCATCGCGATGTTCAATTGTTTTGTGTTTCGTATTGGAATTGTTTGGTTCTTGTTGAGGCTTCTATATTTAAATAAAAAAAATTGTGAAATGTACATTTTAAAATAGAGAATTCTTGCAATAAATTCCAATTCATGAACTCACACTACTAGAAAAGAAATGAGCATAAGTGCGTGGCTTCATGCATTTTTCGGGAAACAGCTTGTAGGCATCATTTGCATAATGCCTTTTTCTTTTCTTTTTGAAATGGAGGTCGTTTAAAATTCTACTTTACTAAGCACTTATTGCTTTATCTACACAAATCATTGATTTTCATGGTTTACAATTGGAAATCAATGATTTAGATAAAGTAAAATAAAAAAGGGCTAATTTGACTTTTATTGACTTTTGTAGCTTAGGGGGGTGTTAACCGTAAATCTAGTCAAGAATCTCACGAATTACATTTATTTTGTATAGACGTTACTGACCAATCTAGCTTTTGCGTTCAGGGAAAATGTACTCGATTCGATATGACAAGACGTATACATTTGCTCGCTTTTTATGTGGTTTTCGATTGGACTTCTTCACATTCCCACTCAGATTTCAGATTTCGTGTGTCTAATGGAAAATAAAAACGTCACTTGCTCTTTTTTGTGTTGATATTTGCGCGATTTAAATATGTGTAGCCTTCGAAACTTTTCGAAGCGTTTTCCATTCACTGGTTCAATTTTATATGAAAGCATTCAAAATGCTCACCCAGATTGATTTCTAAACATTTGTACATAAATAATTAACAAAAAATAAGTCAACCTGATGCAAATCCTTTCATTTCAGTTGAAAAATTTCACGAAAACGTAAACAAACTCCACTAGTTGTCAAACTCATACGTACATGCATTGGTAGATCTGAAGTAAATCTGAGAAAAAATCCAGATTCGCAAAAGTGCTCTGAAATCTGAAAAAGTTTTTTTTGTTTTGTACAAAACGACCATAAAAAGTGCCTGGTTTGTCCAATCGAAAAACACATTAGTATACCTACCCTACCTACTTTATATTTGTCTGAATACACTCATTGGAGAAGACAACTCATCGAAACATATTTGCAGTCCCACCTTAAATAGACTGACAGCATACGGCATTTCTGTTTGTTATGTGCTGAGTTTTTTGTTTATGAAGCATATCTAATTTCTTTTGTATAATAAAATTAAAATTAAAACAATATGTTTTCCTTCATTTTGCCTACTGTTCGAGGATCCAGCGCATACTACACGCCGGAAGGTGACTTGAGATTCAATCCTCCAGTATATGAGCAACGATATTCAACTGTTATCCAAATTTTGGAGCACCCCGATTTTAATTCACAAATCAAAAAGGTTTATTCTTGTTTAATACTATACTACCATTAAAGACTGACACATTCTTTTGCAGGTTGTTGATTTCGGATGTGCAGAAATGCAACTTTTAACATTGCTAAGAAGAACAAATGGAATTGAACACATAATGGAGGTTAGTTTTACGACTTTGCTATGCTGTTTTTTAGTGTCGCAGCACAAGTAGCAGTAGGCCAGTAGGTAGCACAGAAATCCTAAAGCCCTGTTTTCGACTATAAGATCCTGTAAGCCAGTTATTTGGCGTATAACTTGAGGTTGACACATTTTTAAGTTTTTTATTGTTCTGTAGTTAAATTCTAAACTGAAATGCTTACCGAAATTCATTTGCTATCACTATCCCGAATATTGATTTGATGGAGGAACTCTTCTTGTTATTACGTTTATTTGTCCTTTATGTCTTTTCTTCTGCTGCTATTATATAATTTTTTATTGTTTTGCGTGTTAAATCCACATAATTCAGTGACGTACTGCTCTCACGAGTGCTGTAATTCAATCCACCCGCGATACCAATAATTTCCAATGGTTAATTTTTTTGCATGATTCTATTTTTTTGCGCTAAAAACATGTACCTTAAGTTATGTTATGTCGTTTTCGAATTGGCTTTTCAGATTTTGATCTGAGATTTCCGATTTCTGCTGCCAAATCGAACATGAAATCTGGATTTTATTGGGTATTGTTTGTATTGAGTTGGCCGCAAACAAAATGTTGTATTCACTTGCACTGGAAGTCCATTTCAATAGAGTTTCACACATTTATAATAACGTATTTCGAAATAATTTAATATAAAAAATCGTTTCCATAATAAATAATTCAGTTAAAAAGGCAATCCTTCCATAGATAAACAATTCGTAACAACCAGCTGTGTGTCATACACATTGGTATTAGTGAAAGGATGTGTAAATCTGAGAAAAAATCGAGATTTCTAAAAAGTGCCTCAGTTCAAAAAAACTATTGGTCTATTTTTGGCAAATCGAACATGAAAAGCAATCTTGATAAAAAAAAACAAATTAATCTTTTTGCCAAATCGAAAACAACATTTTATGATTGCAGTAACTCTTACCGAAGCAATCGTGTCTAACTGAATTCAGTTCTCGAACTAAATTGACAGATAAAGTGAAAGCCTAGAATGATTTGCTTGATATGGTTAATTATGTGAGTTATTTTCTTAACTTAGTGTTTTTGCCTATTCATCGAACATAGTTATATTTTATGGTATGCAGGTGCAATAAAAAATTCTATTTTTGTTTATTTTAAATCGCAAAATCCAATATGAAAAAAAACTATGCAACTGAATACAGCCATCGGTAATAACTTTGAACGCACTCTTTGAAAAAAATGTATTTTTTTCGAAATCGATTCGAACATAAACTGACATAACCTCGCGGCGGCACGGCTTTGGAATAAACGTTTTGGTTATTTTGTGATACAGATTATTTTAAATTCAATCTCTTTACTTAAAATGTTTGTGAATAAAAAAAATATATACTGTGAAAGAGAAATTCCACAATGATTCAGCTATCCGTACTATTTACAATTGGAATCTAAAATACGCGCAATTAAACTTCACACCACTGTCTAGTATCAACAAAAAAAATTATGGACGACCAATACGGCTTTGACATAAATCTTGATTTTTTAGATTCATCCACCTCAAATATCAAACCAAATGTAGAAAACACTGCAGTATATCAACATGACCAAGAACAACCCGATTTGGACATGGAATCACTTGCCACCCGAATTGCTTCTGTCAACGAACTGGCCCTACAGCTAAAAGCAGCAAAACGTGAACATGTCAAGCTTCAGAAGCAAATGCAGGATCTTAGCGACTCAGCTATGTCTATTCGATGCATGTATGAGCGAGAGAAAGTGGAGAAGGCTAAGTATGCACTATTATCCAAAGAGTTGAAAGAAAAGTGTGACCTAGCTGAGTCTCAGTTGACTAATAAAACTCTTCACTTTGAGCAGTTGACTTCTCAGTTTGAACAGTCGGCACCAAAGGGGCCAATCTCATATAACGAACTCGCTTCAAGATATCAACGACTGGCTCTCCAGCTGGATGAGGATAAACAGCTTAATTCCAAGGAGAAAATATTGCTGCAACAGATTCAAGTGTATATGGAACATAAGAAGTTGACTGCCCTACCCGCGTTTAAGAAGAGGTGTACTGTGAAAGCAGAAACAGAAGGAACTTGCGCAATTGTATTGCCGATAAAAAAAGAAACGCGTAACCAGGGAACACAGTACACAAAATATACCACAAATAGGGGTACTAGTCCACCGGCCAAGAGTCCACAGAGGGAGAAACGGACACAAGGCACTCAGTACATATCATCTACGACTACCCGAGGGACCAGCACGTCTACGTTTATAAAGCAGCACACTATTGGAACGAACTTCCCAGAGGTGGTACCGGTTTCTATCGAGGATATATTTAAAGAAATGATTTGCAACGTGTCGCCTTTAAGCCCAATGCGTCAAAGTTCTCCACCGCTGGCGGAAAGTGAATCGCCGGGTATGAAAAAGGTGGAAATGAAATCTGTGGGCACCATCACGGGTCTGAAGAATGTCCGCAAACAAATAGACTACGTCCCAGTTAACATTAAATACTCGGATTCAAGGCCGCCGTCAAGGAATATGAACGATCGGATAAAGAGTGAGTGGCCATTCATGGGTATGCCATCAATGAATCCATTCTCTGGGTTGGGCATCAGTCCACCGCCGATGCATAGCACTGTCGCAGAGCTCTGGAGTATGTTGGGACACACAATATTCGCCCTCTTGCAGAATGGCAACGGTCAACTCAATTCCATGCACGCAAATGTCGTCAATGATCGCCTTCGGAATATTAGTGCTGACATGAACAGAAGGAGGGATCAGCCCAGAGCCAGCGATGAGCGGACGCGCGAAGGAAATGGCTATTTCGGCGAGGACAGAGGTAAGTTGAACAAAAGGCTGTGTTCAGACGCTCTTAACGTATTTACTTGTATTTCAGACTATGTACCCTCCACCAAAAATACGGGGACCAGCCCTTTAATGGATATGGGAAGTTCGCAAGACTTTAGGTTCGATGGGACTTACATGAATTCTGAAGCGTCGTCGCCCGCTTTTGTCTCAGTAAACAGCAATCAAGTGAAGGACAACCTACCGGTGGAGATACAGAAGATTTTGCTCAACAAGAATGTTCAAACTAATGGAGCCAGCGGGAAGAAATCGTCACGAGTAGACGATATCCTCCAGCTGTTTCCGCAAAACACCCACTCCTTAGAGAGCCGAAAGGCCATCAAGAGGCTCCTAAAGGCATCCAGACAAGAGCGGAAACATAAGAAAATGTCGTACGTGGTTAGTGAAGATGGCGAAAGTTCTCCGGTCTTTACTCAAACCAATTGGGATCTATTTGGGACATCAGACGAGGAGTCCAACCACAATGGCTCTAGTCCGACTAGTCCCTTCCAGAGTCCCAATACTTGCACCTTAGGAAGCTCGTCAGGGGGCTTATCGACCATCAGAGAGATGCCATATGAGCCACCAGAGAACGATGTTTTTCTTGGATTTGACGAGGATTCGGACAACTTGTTTTGTAAACCATTTCTACCACCAAAACGAAGTCGGGCGCCGATGTCTACTAACCAGAACGATATAAGCGAAAGAACAACACCTGGCATGGAAATGGAGCACGCACGCAGCTCATTTAGTCCGATTCCTTTAAGGGAAAACGCATCGAAGGCTAAACGCAAGCGCCGAGCAAGCAAATCAGTTTCAGAACGAGCCAACAAATTGCTCAAAACGAATGTCAGCGGTAGTGTTACAGATGTAGTTTCGCCATCAGGCATTAAGAGCCCCGAAACGGCCTCAATTTTTGATCTCCAGTTTAGGAGATCATCTTCTTTCAGTAGAATTGCAGAACCGCTGAGAAAGCAGCCAGCTTTTTCGAATTTTAATCACATAACAGCTCAATGGCACCAGAAGTCTGAGCAAACTCCAGAGGTATTGAATGAATTTGCAGCACAAACACAAAACAAACTTCACAGCGACCAATATCCTTCGAATTTCAGTAAAACTGCAATGCTAGGGAAACGGAAGCCATCATCAAATACATGCCGCGAACCAGTGCCCCAGAAGTCGAATTTCCTTCAGTTCGTCAAATCTGATTCTCAATCCTCACGAGATGTGACATCGGTATACAATGGCTTGTCGTTGAGTCCAAGGGTGCTAAGTGTACCAGCAACCCCTGCGCCCAGCGAAAAAAAATCCTCTCATCACGAGACCCAGTCGGAGGGACCAGTGCCTGTGCTGAGTCGAGTGGTTTGCAGTGAATCGCAAGCACAAAGCGAAAAGACTTCACATTTTAAGGAACCTAAATCAGATGGAGAGGACAGTGTCTACATTTCAAAAAGTCCCTCTTGGGAAACTGACTGTGAGAGCAAGACGGTAGAATGCCAAAGTGAATCGAATTCCCGCGAATCCACTGCATGTAGCGAAGAAAGTACTCTCTATTTGGCAACATCAAGAGATGGTTATACTCCAAACTCAAATCGGCTGTCAGCAGAGGACAATCAGTTGATTTTTAATGGATCCCAATCACCAGAACAAGAGGAACCCGCAACGCCTGTACTGCCCAACCAAATGCCAACGAACTCACAATTCCCAACAATATCAGCAGTGAGAACACAGTACTGGGACAGTGAGGAGGAAACGTCAAATTCTTCGTTCGCCGATCAATTAGATGAAACTCCAGGGCAGGAAAAGGAAGAAATTAAATTTAATACAATCGAGCCGCTGGAAGAGGAGGACAAAAAACTGATCATCCTGCTCGACCAAATGTCGTCAAATTCATATGAGTCGCAGACTCCTGCCAGTGACACATGTGATAGTGATGAAGCGGAGAACCCGCCACTGGCTGTTAAAATTTCTGACCAAGCACAAAATCAAGACCCTGTGTCGTCTATCAACGAGTTTAATGGATCGATGACCTCACAGGAGGAGAAAACCGAACGTCCACGACATCCTGATGACGATAGATTCGATTCACAGGAACTAAACACTGGGCTTTTGTCATCAGACAGCTCGGCAGATTTATCAATCGACTGTCCACCATCACCCCAGCCGCATGACGCTTCATCACTCGATCTGTCCTTGCTCCTAAGGACCCCAGAGAAGGAAAATCCCGCACCCCAGTTCAAAACTCCACCAGAGAGCAGCATAAGAAACACCTCCCTCCTCAACAAAGTCCTCACGAGTTCAACAGAAAATCTCGTAGAGGAGTTTCTAAATGAGAACTCGATAAAGGATGAGCCCAAGTTCCAAATGTTCCTCAGCAAAATTATGGGTGAAGTGGCCCCTCCGCTAAGTCCGATATCTGTGCTGGCAGCTAGTGAAACCCCACTCAACAGTGAAACAGAGAGTTCTTGCGATGAAGGCGCCGTCAAACCACCACGCAGAAACAAGGCGAATCTACCAGCTACAGCGGCGATGGCAGTAAAGCGCTCGGCCAGGCTGAGAGCTAAAGTCGGTAAGAATACAGGAAGAACTTTGCCGCTGCTAAATATACCGGGAATAGAGTTAGGCAAATACACCAAGAGACGGAGTGAAGCGATGACCCCGCTTAAGATACCGAAGGCGGAACTCAAGCAGGAGAAGGCCGAAAATAAAGTCGACATCATTGGTAATATTCGCCTGGGATTCTTCAAGGATTTAATGGAAGAGCATGATTCGCCGGCGGAAGCTATGGTGATCGATAATGTTGCCAAGGAAGTTAAGCAACAGACAGAGCAGCTCTTCAACAATGCAACTTATCCGGCTGAATTTGTGGACCCTATAATATGCGGACCGGTTTTGAAGCAAAACATGGACATTTCTCAAAGACAGCGCCTGCAACCAGCATATGACAGTTCCGCTGATATAGGTCCAAAGCGCGAAACCATTGGCCAACAAACATCTGAGGAAAGAAACGTCGGAATTCCTGTCTTTAGCGAAATGCTGCCTAAACTGTATACACATGAAGATCTGCCTTCGAATAGCAGTGCTGCCCTGAGCACGGAACACCACGCCACACTATTTGTCGGTCAGATACTGGAGCAAACTAAGGAGGGAACTTGGCAACCCAAAACATTCGATCCAATCTGCTTCGATGAGTGCCCCGCTTCACCCCCTCCAGAAGACCAAGCGCCCGAGGAATCACACGTCACCCGGCAGTGTGCGGAATCCGCGCCATTGTTGGGAAGACCTACCAGCAATCTATCTGTGATATCCCACATTATAGCTAATTACAATCCGAATTACCACAAACTCATCAAGCCGGACCTTCAACCAAAGAAACTCAATGAACTCCAGTCGGTTATAGTTGACTTCATGAAAGGCTTGTGCCTAATTATGGACACTGTGCGCACAGTAGACACCCTGCTTAGCCTGACCACAAGTGAAAAACTAATCGCGACGGCCCTCGTTTTCGTTGCGAAAACCGCGCCACGACCAGAAACCGAAGTTCCGCCTCCAGTTCCAGATCATTACATCAGTCAGGCACTAAACAAACTTCTCTGTCTTATCGAGCAGCTTCAGCATCAGTTGCCAGGCTTACGGAGGTGCATCCAGGCCGCCATAGAACAGTCGCTCTTCTCATTCGCCAAGGAAATCATACCTCTCGAAGTCCTGATGAACCTAACCCAGTTGTACCTAGCCACCATAGCCGAACCCACCGCAGCCAGCAACCCGGCAAGGCTCTTTATCTGCAAGTGTCTGTACTTCTACAATCAAAAGGCCACCCCCATGATCTACCAAACCCTGTGCGTGTACCCATCTGTGCTGCCTAAAAGGGATGACGCCACATACGACCGTTCTGATGCTCTCATCAGCGCCATACAATGCCTCTTAACGAGCACCTTCTACGATATGGAGAAGACCGACTTGAAAACGAAGCAGATGTTAACCAAATTGCGCAATTTCTATAACTACGAGAGCTTCAAGCCACCACGCGACGAATTCCTCGACAATCTGATAGCCAAGATTCGTGCGGGTCGAACCAAAAACGTCTCCTTCGCTTTTGCGTTAATCTGCAAGCGCATGGATCAGAGAAACACGGAGAAAGCCGTCCTAGTCGAACGACTATTGCCTCTGGCGAATGAGTACTATCAAGCGCTTGGTGAAACCCGCGATAATGATCTGATGATTGCATGCGTTCTCGAGTGCATTTCGTTTGTAATCAAACCCTTTGCCGTGGAAACGGATATCTCGCCGTACGTCAACCTGTTTGGGCGATTTTTGAACGCCTCCGATCGGCAAATAGTACAGGAAGCTGCCTTGGCTGCACTACTTCGCACCATACGCTTCGGGTATGTGAACTGTTTCAATGCGGTGTACAACTTCAAGCCCAACTATGAGTTGGCCGATGAGACTAAGGCCATGCTTCGATCGTTTGTGTATAAGAAGACCTTGCTTTTCCTGAAGAGACTGGAGCACCAGGCGCGCATGTTGGGCTCCACATAATTGTAAAGATGTTTATTCTCTATTTATTTTTGTTAATTGAATTCTTTCTTGTAAATATGGTTACTTTTAGTGGTAAGATTTTAGTTCTGTAGAAGTACTCGGTATTTGTAGTCCTACAAAGAAATTCTTTTTTAAAAGATTGATGTTGAAATCTAAGTTTTGTAAGAGTAAATACAAAAACAAGAAATGATGGACGTTTTGTGTTATTTCTTAATATTTACATCGAATTGTTTACAGGTGCAGTGTGAAATTTGGTGAAATACTTCCGTGCGGTTGGTTTTTTCCAGTGATTGAGTGTTTCTGGCAACTTCATGAGATCTAAGTCTTGGTTCGGTCGGATATTTGATATTGATCGATACCACAACCAATCCAAGGACTAAATGGTATTTCCCATACCAATCCTATCAAAGTGCTCGTTTAGGGTCTGGCTGAATTCCAAAACGCAGTACTTCTGCATTACTGCTTAATCAAGCGTTCCAAAACGCCAACGGATTACTATGATGCAATGCATTCTTTTCTAAAAAGCATTGTGAACGAATCAACTGCGCAAAAAAAACCAAACAGAGCATCGGTAATGATTATGATGCAAATGACATTTGACATTTCAGTTTGAACTGCCAAATAAAATTGATTGATGGCCGGAGCCGTAAGTAAAATAATATATTTTGTAACAATTTGCCAAATGTACCTACTTTGGTTTGGTTTGTAACAAATGCAAAGCAGTGAGCATTCACAATGCGCATTTTTTTTTTTTACGTTTTGGAATTCAGCCTCAGACTCCATTCGATTACATATTTAAACTTTTCCCAAAGAATCAGTTGAGCAGAAGAGCGTTTTCATTTGCTGTACTCTTTGATAACTTTGCCCCTCGATGAAAAGATTTTTTGGGTGCATTGAGACATGACAATTAACAAATTTATGTAGTTTTCCATTAGTTTCACTCGGGGATCCACTCATTCTGAAATCCAATGGAACAACAAAACTGCTTCTGAAAGAATCCACAAAAGTATTGGTGAACTGCCAAAAAATAGTCTACGGCTGCTGTCAGCTGACTCGTATAAAATACATAAAGTACACTTGTATGAGTGCTTTTTGAGTGGATTCTGACTTCAAATCGAGAAGCGAAATTCTCTCCTCAGAATCACCAGAAGAGTATTTTTTGTGCCAATGGAACGGTTTCAGAAGTGATTTTTTCGATTCCGGGCTGTCCCGGACGCTTCTTTTTGCCCAATGGAAAACGACATTAGACTAAAGAAGAATATTTTCAGAGCGTATAAGGTTGTGGGCTGTGCCACAAAAATTGTTTTTTTTTTTTCAAATTTTTTGGCATCACTTCTCTATAGTCCTTTAACTCACGCCATCATCAATTGCAGGTTGACATAGATGAGGCGCTCCTTCACACTTACCAAGGACGCGCAGTTCCCTTAGTATCAGATCATCTGATCCACCGTCAAACTCCTCTGCGGGTTGAAGTCTTTAAGGGAAGCATTGATGCATCTGTAGAATGCCTGCGAAACACCGACGCCGTCATTGCCATAGAAATGTAATTTATTTTACCCGTTAAGAATGAGAAAATCTTGAATTAAACTTTTCCTAGAATCGAGCACCTTTATCCGGATGTCCTGGAAAATGTACCATACAACGTCTTTGGGTTCATCCAACCAAAGTTAGCCATTTTCTCGACACCAAATTCGGACTACAATGTCCTGTTCACTCCTCTGGAGAATGGCTTCCGCCATTACGATCACAAATTTGAATGGTCACAGGAGCAATTTAAAGATTGGTAAGTTTCAGCAATAGTACTTTCGAAAAACACAAGTTTTGGTAACTAAACTATCTGTACAGGGCTCTTCATATATGTGACCGTTTCCCCAACTATCGCGTTGCTATATTTGGCGTTGGAGAAGTTCCTATAGACACTCCCGATCTGGGTCCAGTAAGTCAGTTCGCACTGTTCGTCCGCAAGGACGTACTAGACATGCCGTTGGAAAGAGATTTGGAGTCAATTCCTGCCGACCACTCCCCCGATATAGAGTACAAAGAAATCTACGCCGTTGACTTTCCCATGTATCGCGATGAACGCACCCTGGAGCAGAAGATTTTCGACGAAGCCAGTTTCTACATAAACCAGTACAGGACCGTTGAATTGTATCACAATCCAGAGAGGCTAATCTATCAGATTCCAGTCGAAAGGATTTTAGAAGGTGTACAACCAATTACAGAGTCAGCTGATGAATTGAGACGTATACTGCTGGACAAGGGCCATGTAATCGAGGATGGGTTTGTTATACTTCCGGAGGACGATCCTAACAGAATGGAGAGGCGTTGGTCAGATGACGATGACTCGAATTACGATTTCGATATTTATGAGGACAACGAAGAGGAAGAAGACGCCAATTCGAGCAATCTGACAAACGGGTTTGGTCACGAAGCCGAAGATGAGGAGGAAAAGGAAGAAGAATGCTGGGACTAGAAGAGCACAAAATTCAAATTGAACCTCATTTGTACAAAGTTTGCTTTCATTTTCCATGCAAGCGACCACATGTATCTTTAAATCCTACGATGTAATAATTCGTTCTCGACGTGAGTCATTTAATAAATTTGATAAGTTCATCCCCGGAAAGGGGATGAAGACTACCTACATTCATACTTGTTTTCCATTAAGAAATTCGACGAAAACACAAATGCTCTCCAATTGCAATGAAGGCCATTCGCCATTGATGTGTGTTTAAATAGAGGGGTTGAGGACAAAGATGACAATCGAAAGATATCATCCTCAGACTCCCTTCTGGCAGTGAGATATTTTCGTAAGGGTTGCCATGTCTTGGTTTTTTGATTGTTTTGCTATGAAGAAGTTTGCCACGGAACAATGTTTAAAAAAGCGGGGAAAAATGCAACCGACAGCATTGCTTTTGTGACATGAACAAAAGCAAGGCGACCTTTTTTTTGTTTGCAACATTTAAGAGTTCGACATTGAACTGCATTTAAACCTAGGCATAAATAATTATTGTATCGTAGTTGTTTCTTATTTTACGACGTATCTGCCTGCGCAGAGTTAGAGAAAATGCAAAGTACTTGTGGCGGAAAAATTAACAGAAAAGTTTGTTGCATATGTTATCTCTTAAAGCAGTGTCTCTTGGTAAGTACATGAAAACGCAAATTCAACATGGAATGAGGACGTTCAAGTATATATGTAGTTCAGTAATGGCGTTTTCGATTGAAGAAAAGAACTGCCCTTTCTATTGGCGTTTTCGATTGCAGAAGAGAATTGCCCTTTCTATGAAAAGAGCAAATCTAGAAGTGCTCTTTCTATGTATTCTATGTTTCATTTAAACAAAAAAGTGCATTTCCAGGTTAATTTTGAACACGACAGAAGCGTCCGGTATATTTTTAGATAATTGCCCTAAATTCACCAACCCACACTAGCAAAATGTCAAATTGAAATGTTTGTTTTGTTGTTGCAAACAAGTTTTGCGCTATATGTAATTAAGCGTGCGAATATAAACTTCAATTGAAATAAATTGATTTGGCTTATTAAAACATTAATATTTATTTTAGAAAACAAAATAAAAGTAGCAACAGAAAACCAAATCTCACATAATGGTGTCTACCACTATTACAAAAGTGCTCCAACGAATTTCATTGGATCTTCAATAAAAAAATCCATAAGTCTGACAGGTGACTGACTGATGTGTCTCACGTTTGATTGGCCTAGATCGATGATCACATGAAGAATTTTTTTCAGTTTACGTTTATGGAGTGGAATGCGACGAATTTAGTTAAGAATTTCGTGACTGAGTTGAGTACTAAGCTGACAATTCGTACATATAATTTCGCTTCAGGGCGCATCTAGTACAGACAACTCTAGTCGACTTAATATAAAAAGATTTTAAAATACACAAAAAAGCATTCCAATATCGTTGACTTTGTAAGTCTAACCTTCAATTGGTTCAAGAAAGCATCCACAGATGATCGAAGAAGCTGCAATGCGAGTTCTCGAAGACGCCACAATTAAATTCAGTTTGTAGAAATGAAACTAAATTTTGAAGAAGTCAGAAATCCGATATTTGTTTGGTGTCAATGGCCCTTTTATAGAGCGATCTTTTATAGGTTAGTATGTTATTTATGCTGGCAGCTTGGTTACTCAAAAAAAAAGAAAACACTTTAGAATGAAAATTTGTATAAAAATATGTTTATTCAGTACAAATATTTACACAACATGCTCACATCCACGCATACCTGTACAGGCAATTCCAAAGTATAGTTTATTGCAAGTATATTTCGGTTTAAAAGTATTCACCAAGGAAACAAACAACAATCGTAATATGCATCTATCGATCAAACCGTATCCGTGGCGCTGGGAAAATTGTGTCAATTTGAAATGTTAGCGTCTATGAATATTTGCAACTTATGTCTAATTTACGGACGGTTTAACAACGTGCATCAATTTGGTCGCATTTCGAGCAATCACTTGCAAGGTACCCTCATTAAAACAATAAAATTAAATCTACTTCACATGGCAGACGTGCTCACGAGCACTTCCACACCACTATAGCCAAATTGCCTCCGAAAAATAAATACAAAATATTTTTCGTCTCGAATGACACTTCAAAGCCAAAACCCTCGCCCACCACTACGTGCCAATAGGTCCCAAACTTCTTATCCATAGTTTCCTTGATAACTTTTGCCGCTGTCTAAATCATAAAATGCAACAAATTATTTAGAATAGGCAGTCTCTGTGGCTGACTTCATACCTCATAATTGGATGCATATTTCTCACAGGCGGTTATTGTCAATTCGATAGTCTCGTTCCGCATTTCCTCCATCATGTCCGTGTGCTGTAAAACCCAGGAAGTTCATGTTTCAAGTCAACAAATTTAAATTGAATGCTTACCTTGACAAGCGGATATACGTGAACGATTTTCTTTTCGCCTGCCTCTTCCGGTTTGCCACCCTCCTCGGCCATTGTTTATGCGACTGTTCGTCGTAGCCCAAGGAGCCACACGGAGCACACGAATGTCTCAAGATAATTATTTGCAAAAAGTGATACGAAAAACAGCAACTTAAAACAATTGACAGATAAAAAAATAAATAAATTAGGGGAATAAACAATCTTTGCGTCTGCCGCTTGCCAAAGGGTACTCGTCGATTGAGAGGATATGAGTCGAACTGAAAGCAAATTACGATTTACGGCCAACCGGAGTGCATCACTTTTAGATGGAAACTTCGTCAATCAACAGTTACCAAAGCGCATGCGGTAAGTGGCAACATATTTTGAAAACAAATTGCATGTGGCCGGGACAGCACCCCCTTGCTAAATGTACGACAAAATGCCTCTCTTTCTTTGGGGAACTTGTCCAATAACAATATACCTATGACTGAGAATAGTGGTAGTTTGCGAGGGATGAATGATTACTGTGCTTCGCTTACTCCCTTCGGTCATTAGTATCACCCTCTGTGCCAAGTTGACTGATGAATCCCACAAAAGATAGGTCGAAAGGCAGGCAGGGGTGGAGTTGCAACAGTGCGAAATGGTGTGCTTATATGAACGCGGACGGAACTTACTTGCACTGCACACCCCCTTCTGAAATCAAATTTCAAAGTCGCATTTGAATTGTGTGTCGTCGCACTGTTAATGTTAATACGCGTAGGGGATTTTAGCGTCGTCGCTTTTCTTAATTGATTTACAAAGTTGTCGTAGACGTGTTTAACATCTGACATCTAGGAATAGCTTAAGTTCAGATGATTGGAAATATGATTTACTCTACAGCTTAAATTATGTTCTTACATCGTTATACACAACCTGTCCTGTGAAAACCATTTACCCTACAACCTGATCTGGATCTGGTTTACGCACGTATGATGGATTACCTTTTCAACAATAATTATATCGCATACACATATAACTCATTCTCATTTATGACTGGACTTCCGGCCACTCTTTTTTTAATCGGTCTTAAAACAACGAAAATTACGCAAGATACTACTTTGAAAACGGAATCTATTGCGCCCACTATTTAATAGTGTTTAGTCGCAACCAAACTAAGAAGAAGAAGAAGAAAACCAAGGAAAATGTTAGAAGATTGCGCAAGCAACAGTATTAGACCTCGAGTAACGATTTCCGTCGGCCATCACATTCTTCAAGTTTAACCACACCCATCATGTTTGCATTTGTCAGTATCAGTGTTTAACGCTTTCGCGTATTTTTTTCTATTTCTTGTTCCCACCTACGTACGAATGAGAAAAAGTTTGCAAAAGTTAGTGCGACAAAGCTGCTGCATTGTTTTTATGATAATCTTGTTGGCTGGTTATCAACAATTGCTCATCACTTTTAAATTGAACGTGTATAATATAAAACGTTACACTGCCATATTTAAACAAAAACGAAATATCCAGTGTTAACTCGGCCTTAGAAAACTCCTTTATCGACTCTAATGAATGAGCACATCATCCATCATGACTAATCACACTTCCTCGCACCTCACAAGTCACAACCAGCCGCAGCTACATTTTATATACGAGTATACAGTACAAACTCACGCGCATCTTCTTCTCATATAACGATAACGATAACGAAACATATGGAGGAAATGAGTGCCTATAGCCACACCACCATATCCAGATTCACCGTCACACACACCGTGCGGTGTACGTCGCTCGTCACTGTCGCATGATATCATGTGAAATGGAACATGCTACGTGAATGAAGCATGGGTGTGTATGGTATCGTACATAAATGCTTTTATTTTCACTACAGTAACAGACCAAAGCAATTTGTTGTGAAGTGAAGTCTGGCGGAGGTGGATTCTTTGGAATTTTTCACAGACTTGCAGGTATGGAGAGAATTCTAATTAAAAAAGTGAAGGAAAACGACGTTCTTTACAATACCAAATCAACTTATTATCGTGATTCAGATGTTCGGCAGCAAACTTGGCAGAAAATCGGAAAGGAATTGAATCTGAGAGGTAAGCAAATTTAGATTTTAGATTGAGTTGAGGTGAATCAAGTAGAAACTTGTGCTGCGTCATACATGGTTCAGCGTTGTATGTTGTATTATGTACATAAGTTTGTCGACTTATTTTATTTATTGTGTGTTTTTGTTGTTGTACGGTTTTGTTATTCTGCTGTGCTTTTATTTGTTTTATTTTGTGCCAGGCAGTCCGCACTATCTGGGAAGAATTGTACCTTATAAATGATAATAAATAACAAACCTACCACCTATGTAGGTTAGGTAGTCAATTTGTAGTTTTCGTTGGGTAAAAGTATGTCCGGTCAATGACGGTTAGGTAAGGTAGGTTTGACTTAAATTGTCTTTTTTAAATCCATGTGTCAGCGAGCGGTTTAGAAATTTATTATTATTATTTCTGCGTTATTTTCATATTTACAAAGTTATTTTTTATAGCTGTCCTCTCTCTTGAGGCGAAGTTCTTGTAAAGGTAAACCAATTTGGCAGCACCAAATTGAATTCAATGTCATACTTGTGTAGACTTTTTCCTCTTAGTGAATTTTAAAACTTAAAAGATGTTAATAAAAAATAATTTCAATCGCTCATATGGAGGAGGTATATCTGAACTTCAATTCCGAAGTCAACGAAGAAAATGATGCTGACACCACTGTTGGTAACCTGTGTTGTTCATTAGAGTTGTTTTAATAGCACCAAGGACTAACGCGGTGCATCTTTATTAGGGTAGGTACGTTCACGAATACTTAATCCATCCAGCTTAACTATAATATCAGCGTTGCTTATCAATAGATTCATTCTCAATATTAACGGCTGGCATTTGTCATTTTTGTGATGTACAGCTATCAGAACCAATAAATTCGAAAAAATATGGCAGCCCGTTGGTACAACAACACAACATCGACAAAGTAGTCACTTACCTACTAATTGCTAATTTAATTCCTATTTTTGGTGTTCCTGGTGCAATTCAGTTTTCCTAACATTCTGGTGCAACAGAGGCGTTACCGGACTCAACATTTTGATTTTAAATATTTAGCAAAAGTAAATTTTTTTTATGAACACACCTACCACACTTTTAACCGTAGACAAACCACACTGAGCCCACCAACTTCGGCCGATTTTCCGTTACTTGCCTACAAGCTATATTTTTACGTGGTGGCAATTGCTAATTGCGCTAGTATTGTTATATAGAAATTCGTATTGACAAATGTCACATAACTTCAACGCACTCGCACATTGCATATGCCACTTCCGCTGTGGGCAAAGTTGCTGACAGCGTTCATTAAATTGTATCCGTTAAATTTGAAAGTGCTCTTTACGTGTATTTATGAAAGATTAACAATAGCCGTGTTTTTTTGAGCTTCGATCTCAGCAAAGCAAAGTAAAGTAGGATTTTCATCATGCAATTACAACAACTACGCTCTACTTGACACTTTGAGACTCAGTTGTAGTTGTTGTAATTGCGTGCTGAAAATCCTACACAACTTTGCTTTGCTGAGATCGAAGCTCAAAAAAACACTCCTAATGTAGATTGGTTGAGGGAAAACGAAAACATTTTGAGCAAACTTTCTTCAGTTATTTAAGAAAAATTTCCAAGAGCGGAAAATATACAGTCATGTTTGTGCTAAAATGTTTCTAGTATATAAAATATCTCCAGATAGTTTTATCAAATTATTATTGTAATAAATAACCAATAACATTCAGTAATGTTATAATGTGCTATTCAGCATTTTTTTTTTGTATTTTTTGTATGTTCTTGCATGTCACACGGATTCTAATTGACATAACACCGATAGGAAAACAAGATGGCGGAATTTGAAAAAAATTGAAGCAAGAGGATTAGGAGTTGGGGGTCTCAGTAAGATTTGTCTATACTTCTGACTGCCCTTATAAATAAAACTCGCGGAAGAACAAAATCGAACATATCGAAAATGAAACGCACAAGCAAATGTTTGCAAGAAGCTCCTTAACTTGCTTTTAAAAATATGTATACATGAAATTTCACTCCTTATATAAGAACAAAGCAATTATTTTGTATTTCAGCCAATGAAGCCAGATCTGTATGGGACAGGCTAAGAAGGTGTTTCATTAATGCACGCAATAGGCGTCGCATCAAAGAACACGAATCCGGTGTCACGATTCATCCTTGGAAATATGAACGGGACATGGCATTCCTTTGGCCATATATAGAAAGGAACCGAAGAACTGTCGACTTTACCAGACCCGACGGAACTACATCATATGATAACGTCGATTTAGAAACGGAAGATGTCGATAAGTTTTCTGTGTTTGACAATATTCCTAACGATAGTTCTGACATTGTTAAGCCCAAAATCGAAGAAGTCAAGGACAATAGTCCAGTTCCAGAACCTTTGTCATATAATGGAATGGACGATATTCATACTCAAATGGTAGAGACTATGCTGGGAAGTCAAAAAGAATACCATCAATACGATGATATATCTGAGAGAATGGATTGCAAGACAAAACGTGTGGTGCAGGACAATTCATTTTTAGAAATGGACGAAAGTGATTTATTCTTTATCAGTATGTCGAAAATGGCCAAATCTCTTCCAGTTCTTGAGCGGGCAAAAGTCAAACTTGCTGTAAGCAATGCTGTGCTGCAAGCTCTAATCACCTTTCACGAAAATGTAAATCCTTCTTTAACTAAATAAACGGCTAAATATTAAGAAAATTAAAGTGTTTTTATTTACTTAGGTAGGTACCAAATTGGTCGCCCGTAGTGTTATTAGATCTGTTTGAAGTGAAATTATCACAATCCGACTGAAACAGATTTTGTGCTTCAATAAGAAAGTCTTTTTCAGCTCCAATAAAAATCCACCTACGACCATAAATATCCCACATAGGTACAACTTCCTATTTGACTGACGTTTAGTAACAAATTATCAGTAACTGAACTGTGAGCTAAACTAAAATGACCACCACATATACCGCGATACCTACATAAATGCTTAACGAAATTCTTTAATTCTACTTATTTTAAATGTCTAGATGTGACCACACGTCAATATATGGCATATACGATTAAAAAAAATAGTTTGTCAGAAGTGGGATTTGAACCCACGCCCTCAGAGAGGACCAGAACGCTCAGTCACCTATTCCATAGGCAAGATTGCTCTTGAGTCTGGCGCCTTAGACCGCTCGGCCATCCTGACATGTACCTGGTGTTGGTCAAAGTTCTATCAGATATTGAGTTGTAGCAAAGTAATTTTATTTTTATGCTATGAAATTATGGACTGTGGAATGATTCACTCAAAATGTATTTTATGTCACGAACTTTCGTAGACGTTTCCTAGTGTCAAGCGTATTTATAAATTTATAAATATCTTTGAAGTCTCCCTAGTACCGACTGATGTAGATTGTTCTTTAAGTTTATAGGCTTACCAGTTGTGAGACGATGTTGTGTCTAGTAATTGATATTCTAATGCGGAAGTATTTTAATGCTTTACAGAAAATAATGGGTTGCTTCACGATAAAGTACGTCTTTGCTCTTAAAATGTAGGTGAACTTTGGAATTGCTGATCTTGCTATGCATTTGGTCCTGCACATTGGGTAAACTTTGAAGCGTCAAATAAAAGCGCCTCAATTCTGTTTGACTCATGCTTATGTCAAACCGAAAACATTTCTAAAACGCTCTTCCAATTATTTATAACATTTTATTACATTTTCAGACATAACTCTTCGTATTTCAACTGAAATTAGTAGCTTACTGCATCATTTTTCTAATTGCATTTTTGTTTTGACCTAGCTTTCTATATCCAGCGCCACTTATAAGCTCGATCGCAGAAAGCATGGACAACAAATCACGTATACGCTCGCGTATATGTTCATAAAATTTTGCAATAAACAATATACGTGAGCTGTATTCCCATTTGGTTTAGTTAAATTACTTTTAGCAACGGTGATTTAGCGCTAACAATAAAGCGATGCGTTTGTGAACAAACCCGCTATTCCGACTTGCATCTGACCATCCTACAAGCCGCAACACTCCGTTAAGTAATAAAAATCAAAACAAGCTTGTTTGAATATATTATGTATTTTGTTTAGTATGTATTTTGATTTAATTAATAATAATTTACCTTTAAGACATTTTAATGAATTTCGCTCGGTTACATTGATTTACTTATTTTTGTTCTATTGTTTTGTTTACTTTTAGTTAGTATCGTAGAAAATTTCGAATATCAAATGCTTATAGTGTGTAGGCATCGATTAAATCCGTTCTTTGTCTACTACGTATTTTGTTTATCTACTTAAAATTATAAAAAAAAACCAACGAGACTTTGTCAATTGTAGCCAAACAGCAAAGTTATAATTGAAGAAACAAAAAGCACTTCTAGCCATATGAATCGCTAAGAACATACGATTAAATGAAACAACTATTAAAATTATTTATTGCAATATGATCACTATAATATGTACAATATAAGAATATGATTATAATAATAGATTTGTTTTTCTTCCTACCTAATATTTAATAACATGAATTAATTAAATTAATACAGTAATAATAATAAAAATGCAATAAATACACAGAAAATACAACTCTTTGCTTTGCATCTGTTTTTTTAGTTTCTCGCCAATGCAATCTGAAGAAGAACTTTGCGTAGTTTAAGATTAAGGTACATTTTCATTTGTTTACTGAACACCTTCTCTGTCACAATAGTTATACATAAGTAAGCAATTCCAAATACATGTACAAACAAAATATTTTTGTCTTAACACTTTAACATATTTTTTTTTTTGTGAGAATTTTTGTTTCTTTTCTTTAACAATAATTTATGTGTTACCAAACGCCATAGGAGTCCATTTCCTGCTATAGCAAATTGTTTATGTGTCCAAGCTGGAAAGAGAGAATACAATTGAGTTCAGACTGTCAAATGACGAAATTGCTTATACGGTTATTGGTACGTATTAATCTCAGAAATGACTGAAACGATCATAAGCGATAAAATCTGGGCCGGGATTCTGTAAGGCAAAACGTTCAAACGTTTTCGTGTGCACGAACGATTTACCCCTGTAACTTAGGGCAAATTACTCGTGCGCACGAAAACGTCTGCTACTCTTACTTTTGCTTTTGTTCGTGAATAAATAATATATTAATTGAGTCGGGCGTGTATCTATTTTCTCTGGTGATTTAAATCATATTTCAGCCAAAGAGTTGAAGCGAACACTGTCGATCACCGTAGAGGTCACTGCACAATAAGTTTTTATGAGGAGCGGCTGGGAACACGATGTGACAAAGTTAAGAAAAAACAACGCCAAATAACCACTTACTAATGATCTTCTCTGGTGTTCCTTTTCAAGCGCCACTTGCGTCTGCTGCGGTGTGAATTTTAACACGGCGGATATGACTTTAACCAGAGTCTCATTGTTTCCATTCATCGTTCCGGTCAGGTACTGGAAAGGGTGAGAATTGTTAACGTGTGCCATAAGAATGCGTGAATATTTTTCTATTTTTCACCTGAAACATGATGTTCTTCAAGTATTCAAACTCCGTGTTCGCTGTTATTCCTTCGTTATGCTGCATGGATACCTACAAGTTGGAAAGTTACACAAATTTATTAAAACAAAAAACATTTTTAAATCATTCGTATGCCAGTAAAAGGAACTACAGCGTATCAATAGGAAAACGAATCCAATAGTTTCTGCTTCTTGTGCGTCATCGAATCAAAGTACTCACCAGTGTTTCATCCAATTGGCGCGACAGCTTTTCATTTTGTGATTTCAGCCTCTCGTTTGACTGCTCCAAGATTAAGTAATTTTCGCATTTCTGCTCCAAGAAGAGGTTCCGATTGGACACATCCTGCACGTCATGCATTATAGTCTTTAGCTTTGATTCGAGCTCATCTTTCTCCTGTTGAATTCGATCTGAATCTGCTGCTGCTTCCGCTGCTTGTGGTGGACCTGCTGCGCTGTTGCGTTCATTTAACTTCTCACTCATATGTTTGGCGTTCGACAGCAAGTCGTCAATTTCCTCTGTGAGGTTAGCTATTTCCGCTCGCGACTTGTATTGGAGATCCTCCAATTCCCTTTGCAGCTGTTCGTTTATTTTTCTCAAATTCTCCGACTCTTGTTGGCTTGCTTTGGCTGTTTCAGTAGCCGTTTCAACCTTTACCGGGATGGCTCTCTCTGCCAGTTCCACTTTCAAGCTCTCAATCTGCTTGAGCAGCTCGTTCTTTTCGTCCTTCATGGTGT
The DNA here is from genome assembly GCA_951230905.1 of Cheilosia variabilis. NCBI lineage: Eukaryota > Metazoa > Arthropoda > Insecta > Diptera > Syrphidae > Cheilosia > Cheilosia variabilis. The sequence goes on along the minus strand of OX579679.1, from coordinate 14,642,451 downwards.
CCACCTTCTCGATCTCCTTGTTCAGTTCATCAACTTCTTTGTTAAGGGTCTCAACGGTGCTGCCGCTGCGGTCGAGTTCAACACGCAAACTGTCCAGCTGTTGCTTGCTTAGGGATTCCGCAGTGGCTAGTTGATCGATGAGTTTCAGTTTCTCTGCTGTTATTTCTTCACAGGAAGATTTCACTTGGCGCAACTCCTTCTCTGTATCGGCAAACTGTTGCTGGCAGTGGAGTAGTTCCTTTTGGATGTTGTCATTCTGTTCTGTGATGAAGTTCGCATGGTCCGTCTGGCGGGTTAGTTCAGCACGTTCTTTTTCCAGAGTTTCCGTCATCTGCTCCAATTGTTCTTGGGTTCTGAGGATCTCCTTGCACTTGACAGCCAGCTCGTTGGCGTGCTTCTCTTGGTTCTCGTTAAGTACATATAGCTCGCATTGCTGGGAGTTGATCTTCTCCCTCAAGCCGGCGATTTCTAGTGCTACATTGGCACGGTCTTCACTCTGCTTTCGTATGTCGGCCTGTAGTTGCTGGGTTAGGGTGTTTAAGTATTCGTTTTCCAGCTGAAGCTGTTCGTAGTTTTGCAACTTCTTTTCGAGGTCGGTTGCGTTTCGGGCGGTTTGCTGAAGGTTCTGGTTCTCGCTGCTTGTCTGCTGGAGGCGCGATTCCAGTTCGGCAAGCCGCGATTGGTTGTTGTTCTCCAAGGTGTCGAGTTCGGTCTGAAGGATTTTATTAGATTCTGTGAGTTTGGTCACGTTCTCATGAGCCCTCTTCACTTCAGCAGTCAAAGTGGATATCTGCGACTCACTTGCGGACAGCTTCTCACTCAACACTTGTTGATGTCTGCTTTCTGCTTCATCAATTTGATTCCTTGCATCGTGGAGTTGTTGTTGATGCTCGTGCAATTTTTCTCTCAAGGCAGATAGTTCCTCGTTTGTCGTCTGAAGCTCCGCTGATTCTTTCTTTTCGGATTCTTCAAGTTTTTGATGCAGCTCCTTGACTTGATTTTCGTAAAGCTTCAGTTGTTCCCCAGACTCAGCCAGCTGATTTCCCAAATCCTCTAGTTTTCTATTGAGTGCGCTTGCATGTTCATCAAAGAGTTTAGACTTTTCTTCCGATTCAGCCAATTGCTTCCGCAAGCTCTCTACCAATTGCTTGTGCTCCTCCAGAACTCCACTAACTGTGGTGTCACTCCGCAAGTTGACAACCTCTTCCTTTAGCAGTTTTAGCTCCTCATCATGGTGCTCCTTTGCTTTGACCACATTTTGCAATTCCCCACATAGTTTCTCGTTCTTCTGCTCTTCCACGAGCACCTTTTCGAGCGCGTCACTCAAATCCCCGCGGAGGTTATTTAAAATCTCACTAAGGTTGTTGTTCTCCCTTGTTAAACTGTCTATCTCCTCTTTGAACGCTGTCATCTCATCCTCCAGACACTTGTTTGAGTCCAAAACACAAAGCTTCTCCTTCTCCTTTGATTCGCATTGATCCTGTAGCGATCTGTACTCGTGCTCCATCAACTCCTTGGCGTTGTGTAATCTGGAATTCTCATCCAACACTTGAGACATCTTCTCGTTCAACTTCTGAATGTTGCCCTCTGCCGTTTCGTACTGCTGTTTCAAATGGCTCAACTCAATCTCGGTCTCGTTGCGCTGCCGTTCATGCTCCGCAATGATCTTCTCCAGTCGATTAGACTTCTCCTCCAAGAGACAGTTCTTCTCAGCCAATTGAGAGTTTTCACTCTCAACATTTTGCAACTTCTGCTCGACGATTTTCAGCTTCTCCTGTGCTTCGTTCAGTTGCTCCATCCAGCGTTGGCTACCATCGTTAGCGTCTTGGCTCTGCTTTGTCATATTCTCGATCTTCTGCTCTAGGGAGCGTTTTTCTGCATCCAGTTCTGAGTGGGATGCACGCACTACACGCATCTCTTCCTCCATTGCACCGATTTCCTGTAGAATATTTGCCACCTGTGCCTTAAGCTCAGCTTTTTCCCGTTCGGTTTTTTCCTCTTGCTCTTGATGGTCGTGCTGCATCTGTGACAAGTTCGTCTCGTATTCTGTTATATTCTGCCTAAGGCGATCAATTTCCTTGCCATTTGCCTCCTGCGCTTCGAGTTGTTTCTTCAGCTTGCTAAGCTTGTTGTTTGACGATTTCAATTCCTTCTCCTTTGCGGTAAGCGCCTCTTTGGCCTCCTTCAGCTGATCGTTCATCTCTGAGGTGGCTTTGTGCAAAGCCTCTTTTAGAGCGACAATCGTTTCGGACTCTGAATTCTCACTTTGTTCGTTTATAATCTTTATTTCCGACTCAAGTTGCTTCACTCGAGTTTCGTTTTCCTCCTTTTCTCGGCGCACTTGTTCGAGTTCCTTAGAGAGTTCTTCAAATTGTTTCCTAGATTCTTCGTGCAATCCGCTCAAATTTTCCTTCTCTCGCTGCGCCTCATCCAACTGCTTCTGCTTGCCGTCGATTGCTGATTGAATTTCCAGCACCCTGCGTTGGGTCTCTTCCATTGACGCTCGTAAAGTATTGTTTTCGGTCTTGGTTCGGTTCAATTCGTTGTCAATTTCCGCTAATGCAATCTCTGATGTCTGATACTGCCGAATCATTCCACTGAGCTCATCGTTCTGCTGCCGCATGTCCTTCAGACTTTCTTCATGCTCTTTCGATAAATTCTGTAGTCGCTCCTCAAGACCTGTAACGATCTTCTCCTTTGCCACTAATTGCTGTTTGGCCTCGCTTTGCATGTGCGTCGAGGAAATCACTTTAGCCTCGGCTTCCTGCTTTGCCAATGTAATAGTCTTCAGCTTTTCTTTCAATTCAGTTAACTCAACGACCTGGCTAGACAACTGACCATTCTCCTTCGTAGATTGTTGGTATTTAACTTCAACTTCGCTGAGATTAGTTTTCAATCGATTCACCTGAGTCTCCTTGCTCTCCAGCTCGGAGTAGATAGCCTGCTTTGTCTGCGCCAGCGAGATGGCACTTTCCTCCTCTTGTTTCTTTAGCAAATCAATTGTACTGGTGGCTTCGTGGAGCCTTTGGTTTAGCTCTTCGATTTGGTTTAGTTGCTCGGCCAGTTGGTTTTTCAAGCTTGTGACCTTTTCATCGGCCTCGATGTTTTGGTTGCTGTTTTCTATGTCAAGATTGATGAGGTTATTTGGATCGGTGGTGGAGTTCGTAGCACTATTGACTTGTATAAGCGGCTCGCTTTTGGTGAGTGCGATAATGTGTTCGGGACTTTCGCCCAGAAGTGTGAGTTTTGTTTGATACGCCTGCATCTTGCACTGCATGTCATCCATTTCCACACGGAGGGCCTCTTCCAGATGTGCCTTGGCTTGTTGTTCTAAGGAGCATTGTTCTCGAAGTTCGTTTATGCGACGGATGGCCTTTTCTTGAGTTTCCACCAGGACTGACTGTAAGGTGAAACAGAAATTTTTAGGTAACTCTGGCGCAAAGAAGGGAAAAAATAACGTAGACAAGTTTGGAATTGGATTGAGACATTTATTAGGATAAGACAAGTAAGAAATCAGTTCAGTCGCCTGAGTATTAACGTTTACAACCTGCCTCTTTACTGTTTTTATATTTTTAGTCTGCTCAGGACTGTTCTAGTTCAAAATCTCGGTACAGACACCGCTGACTTTGTTACAGGTTTTGTGCTTAAATTATGAAAAATGTCCCCAAACTGTTTTTCAATTAACCAAATTATTTAAATATTATTGGAAAAAGTTAAAAGCCGACTCAAACAAAGCATTTCGAATGAGAACAATTACTGTCAACCAATCTGCAACAAAATTGGTTAACTAAACATCTGGCAGCATGATGTAATTTGTATGGAAAATCATGAGTAACTTATCCGCCATGTCAGACTCCCGCTAAAAATATCAAAAGAAATATGTGCCTAGCTAAAATATTCCCTACACGTTTCTTATCAAAGTGAAAATAAAATAACAAATACCTAACCAAGGTGACCAATATTGTTATCAGCGACTGTACACAAAATTGATATATAGATAAGGGAACCCGCCATTTCTAAATTGAAACAAATTACCATTAACTCACCCTAGCCTTGGTGCTATCTCTCTCCAAATCCTTGTATTTCCTAGCCAGATCTGAATATCTCAATCGGTACTTTTGATATCTATCCGATGCCTTCTTATACGCATCATACAGTTGTTCTTTGTTTATGAGATCCAGTCGAGCCGTTGGCCCTGAATCTTCCACTTCACTTGCCGAAATATCAAGATCCGATTGAAGATGATAGACCTTAACAAACAAAAGTAAATAACCATATTACAAGTCATTACAAATTTACAACTTGCACAATTTACTCACAGCTGCAGACTCATAAGATGGTAAACGAAACGACACATCGCTTGCCACCGATGAGTTGGACAATTTTCTTGTTCTCGGTATGGCACCATTATTCGATTGTGGGGAGATATTTGGTCCTTTTGCCCGGGCAGTGCCAAGAGGCAGCTTTAATGGTTTATTTGGAGAATTCTGTGGTGTGTCTGCAAAGAGAGCGCAAACCAAATTTATTTTGCTAAATAATGTAGGTACAATAAATAAATTGAAGTACATACCCTCCTCAGTGATGCTGAAAAAGTTTTCATTTCCTGACACCGATTCAGAACCGGACGGTGTACTAGATGATGACGACACTGCTGCCTACGAATAACAAAACAGAGAAACACAAAAACAAACACCCAATTAGCTACTGGTTAGGTACCAGGATGTGTAGAAATTTGTTCACTTATTTTCACTACGCTAGCCATAACTAATCAAATTAGACTAAATTTGTGCCAAATAGTTGGTCGATAGTTAATTGTAGATTAAAAATAACTTTCACTTCCACAATTATAAGTATTTCTATGAGAATGCTTATACTTGTATTAATTAGATGAGTTATTTTCTTTGCAAATAGGAAAAAAACGCATAAACATTTTTTTTTGTTAATTTGAATCACCTGTGCAGCATTGGCGAATTGTTGAAATTTTGATGGTGATGCCTTTACTTCTTCGATGAGTTTATTTTTCAGATTAGCAAACATATTTTAGAAATATTTTAGCGGATAGATTTTAAAGAAATAAATAAAACAAGATTCACATCGATACGTGTAATTTTCACTGAAATTGACATTTCATTATATATTTTGTAAAGTGCATTTGTCAGACGATAAAATTCGGAGTTGAGGGTGGACATGCAATGGCAATTGATTTTTTGAATTTTTAGGAAACAAATCCTATTAGAAATCGCAAGTCTAAAATAAAAGGTGACTACTTAAATGTATATCCTTATCCGATAATCGATGAAAAATTTATATATAAGAGTTCAATACTTATTGTTAGTCACCTCTAGATTAATTGGCAAGGATTGTGGTTGTGATTAAAAAAAAAGCCTATCCGCCGTTGTTGATTAAACTGCGTTTAATCCGAAATTTCAGATTTCTGCTGCCGTGAATACTTAAATTGAGAGCTCGTGCTCTGTTCATTAATCTAGTTAAAAGAGCAAAGAAAAACCCTTATATGTAGAGAAACTGCTATATCACTTCATATCGAGAACGTAATTAATTCTGCAACAGACTATAAGTCTTACAGCAGGCACTCGTTTGGTTGGCATATACTGCTCTCACTTATTTGGTTGTATGTAGGTATGTGACAAGTTTTTCAGTTGAAAATTATGGACTTCTAATCGTCGAATTGGTTGAGAACTTCCTGCACCCTGACATTATTTTCAAATGAATATAAAAAAATTATCAAGTGTTTGGTAGCACCTTGTCCGGCTGTCAAATAAAGTTTAGTACACTTTTTTCGTGTGGCAATTCTCAAATATGTCCGCCATAGCGAAAATTGAAAACGTTTTACCACGGCGGCTTTATTAGTTCTCGTTGAAAATCTTTAAATTATAATAAAATTTTACTGAAAAATATCGCAAAATAATTGCTTAAACCACTTTCGTAAAGGTAAACTATAGTACCTAAGCACTTTTGTCAACATAGCTCATATAGATCTACCTCGCAGTCACTTGGGTTATATTGATTTTTGTTTTCCAATATTTTTATCTTTGCTCTATTGCATATAAAAGCAGTTCCAAATACATATATTTCACAATATTACTTTCAAAACAAAGCGGAATGTAATTTGAAAAAGCTATAAACATTTTTTCAACATTTTGCACATTTTCCAATTTTCACGCGATCCATACATAGTGTGCTAAATTTTTTTAGAACTAAAGTAGCAAACTCTTGCGCCTGATTGTAAATATGCCGGGCAAGAATACTACGGAGAAAAGACGTAATTTCACAATATTTTTTTTCCTCTCTTCTGCAGAACAAAAAAATACAATGGCGATACCGCCATATATGCTCCCACCAGCGCCATGGGCTGCACAAATCATGGCTCAGCAGCAAGCGTTTGCCGCTGCTCAGGCCCAACAGCAAGCGCAGATGCACGCCCACCAGATGGCAAATCAAATTCAACAAATTCCGCCACCAGGCGCACCTCTACCACCGTCCGCGTCACAACTTGGACATATTCCAACTCCGAAACCCGAAATAATAACCGAAGAGAAACTCCAAGAGAAAGGTTTGTCTTCGATTACCGGTAGTCAACATTTTAGTACACATGATTCTTTTTCAATTTTCAGCTCAAAAATGGTCGCAATTGCAGTCGAAAAGATTCGCCGAGAAGCGAAAATTTGGCTTTGTTGATGCCCAAAAGGAGGACATGCCGCCGGAGCATATTCGTAAGATTATCCGTGATCATGGTGACATGACTAGTCGCAAGTATCGCCACGATAAACGAGTATACTTGGGCGCATTAAAGTACATGCCACATGCTGTGCTCAAGCTTTTGGAAAATATGCCAATGCCTTGGGAACAGATACGCGATGTCCAAGTTTTGTATCATATAACCGGCGCCATCACGTTCGTCAACGAGATTCCTTGGGTAGTGGAACCTGTGTACATTGCGCAATGGGGGTAGGTTTGTTCAATCCATCCATCATTGCCTGTATCTTGAGGATTAATTACCTTTCAGCACGATGTGGATTATGATGCGTCGAGAAAAACGTGATCGTCGCCATTTCAAGCGAATGCGTTTCCCTCCCTTCGATGATGAGGAACCTCCACTAGATTATGCAGACAACGTGCTGGACGTCGAACCCCTCGAAGCAATTCAGATTGACTTGGATTCGGACGAAGACGGAAGTGTTCACAAGTGGTTCTATGAACATAGACCACTAGTGGGAACACCGTAAGTTCTTAACTGGTATTTTTATATTTCAACCTGTTCGATTATGTGTCTGGTCTTGTTTTAGTTACGTGAATGGGTCAACGTATAGAAAGTGGAACTTGACTCTTCCACAATTGGCAACGCTCTACCGCTTGGCCAATCAACTTTTAACTGATCTTGTTGATAACAATTTCTTCTATCTCTTCGACCCGAAAAGTTTCTTTACGGCCAAAGCTTTGAACATGGCCATTCCTGGTGGCCCTAAATTTGAACCGCTAATTAAGGATCACAATGTTGGGTAAGATATTGTTTTTTTTATGTGCTCTAGTTAAATGTGATTCTCTCTTGATTATTGGTTACGGATTATAGTTTTTTTTTCAAAATACCACATTTAGCATACTACACATTCTATCGTCGGTATATTTATCAATTTGTAAATTTTGTGTTCTTCTTTTTAGGGATGAAGATTGGAATGAATTTAACGACATCAACAAGGTCATCATCAGGCAGCCGATTCGGACAGAATACAGAATCGCCTTCCCCTATCTGTACAACAATATGCCACATTTCGTCCATCTATCATGGTAACTATACATCTACCTGTGACCTCCTTAACTTTAAGTCTCCACGCAAACAAAGATCGAAGCCAATATACTTGGGTTTCGATCAGAGACGAAAAGCGTGGTATAAAAAACCAGCCAAATAAGAAAATTTACTACAACATGCGATTTCATTCACAATGAAAAGAAATTTAAAAAAAATTTTCATTTTGGTGTGACCAGCGTAAATTGTAAAGACGAGACACTTTGACGATTGCTGATGGTCACTGACAAAAACACTCGCCTTCGACAATATTCGGTTGAGTAGAAAACTATTTCTAACAAAAGTTGTGTTTAATCAATTTCAGGTATCACACCCCCAATGTGGTGTACATCAAAACGGAGGATCCCGATTTGCCGGCATTCTACTTTGACCCTCTTATCAATCCGATTTCGCATCGTCACTCTGTGAAGGTATTAGCCACTGATTGCAGGATTAAGTGAATGCTTACAGATAATTTTCTTCCTAACAGATTCCCGAACCAATGCCTGATGACGATGAGGATTTTAGTTTGCCCGATGAAGTGCAGCCTTTTCTGCAAGACACACCATTGTACACAGACAATACCGCCAATGGGATATCACTACTCTGGGCACCACGTCCGTTTAATTTGCGTTCTGGGCGCTCTCGCCGGGCGATAGACATCCCCCTAGTGAAGGCTTGGTACAAGGAGCACTGCCCCCCCGGTCATCCAGTCAAAGTTCGTGTCAGCTATCAGAAACTCTTGAAGTATTATGTGTTGAATGCTCTGAAGCACAGAAAGCCGAAGCCACAAAAGAAGAGGTAAACACGCGGGTTGCTTCGAGGAGAGTAAATAACGAAAATATTTTCTTGCAGATACCTCTTCCGTTCGTTTAAGGCAACAAAGTTCTTCCAAACCACCACACTGGATTGGGTTGAGGCGGGATTGCAAGTATGTCGGCAGGGCTACAACATGCTGAACCTTTTGATACACCGAAAGAACTTGAACTACCTGCATTTGGATTATAATTTCAACTTGAAGCCGGTTAAAACTCTGACCACCAAGGAGCGAAAAAAGTCACGTTTCGGAAATGGTGAGTTGAACGCGTAAGATTGAGTCAAATGGAATATCGGTTGCCGCTGTAATTCAACTTATTTTTGTGGGCAAAATACTATCTCGTACATCTCGGTGAAGTTGTTTCAACTCTTCTCTTGCAGCTTTCCATTTGTGTCGTGAGATCTTGCGTCTGACAAAGCTCATCATTGACTCGCACGTTCAGTATCGGCTGAACAACGTGGACGCCTTTCAATTGGCCGACGGTCTGCAGTACATCTTTGCCCACGTGGGTCAACTGACGGGAATGTATCGATACAAGTACAAGCTGATGCGACAAATTCGTATGTGCAAGGATCTGAAACATTTGATCTACTACCGTTTCAACACAGTAAGTTCCACTGCTCACAGAACATTGTTCAACAGTTGAATAGATTTGTTTCCTCTCAGGGACCAGTTGGCAAAGGGCCCGGTTGCGGCTTCTGGGCACCCGGCTGGCGTGTGTGGCTTTTCTTCATGCGTGGGATAACCCCACTGCTCGAACGTTGGTTGGGAAACCTGCTGTCCCGCCAGTTTGAAGGTCGTCACTCGAAAGGCGTCGCCAAGACAGTTACCAAGCAACGTGTCGAGTCTCACTTCGACTTGGAGTTGCGTGCATCAGTTATGCACGACATCGTCGACATGATGCCCGAAGGCATAAAACAGAACAAGGCGCGTACTATTCTGCAGCATTTGTCCGAGGCTTGGCGCTGCTGGAAGGCCAACATTCCCTGGAAAGTGCCTGGTCTGCCGATTCCCATCGAAAACATGATTTTGCGTTACGTCAAAATGAAGGCCGATTGGTGGACCAACACAGCGCATTACAATCGTGAGCGAATTCGTCGCGGCGCCACTGTAGACAAGACAGTGTGTAAGAAGAACTTGGGAAGATTGACGCGACTGTACTTGAAAGCAGAACAAGAGCGTCAGCATAATTATTTGAAGGATGGCCCGTACATTTCGCCCGAGGAAGCTGTGGCAATTTACACCACCACAGTGCATTGGCTGGAGTCGCGGCGATTCGCGCCAATACCTTTCCCTCCGCTCTCCTACAAGCACGACACAAAGTTGCTTATTCTTGCGTTGGAGCGCCTGAAGGAGGCTTACAGTGTGAAGTCGCGATTGAATCAGAGCCAGCGCGAGGAGTTAGGTTTGATTGAACAGGCCTACGACAATCCGCATGAGGCGTTGTCACGTATTAAGCGTCATTTGCTGACACAACGAGCTTTCAAGGAGGTTTGTCTAGTTGGGCCCCAAACTGATGGTGTGCTTATAATTTTTTTTCCCGCTTGACAGGTTGGAATCGAATTTATGGACTTGTACAGTCACTTGATTCCGGTGTATGATGTGGAGCCACTGGAGAAAATCACAGACGCATATCTTGACCAGTATTTGTGGTATGAAGCGGACAAGAGGCGCCTCTTCCCGCCATGGATTAAACCGAGTGACACTGAACCACCACCGCTCTTGGTCTACAAGTGGTGTCAAGGTAAATTTGTGTTTTTTTTTTTTTGCGATTTTGCTTGTGGTTGTGTTCTTGGGTGTAGTCATTCCTGGTGTGTGATTTGTAGCAAAGTGATTTGTAATTGAAATCCCCTTGTTGCAAACCTCACGCTTGTGGTGATTTAAGTTCAACGGTGGATTTTATATTGTTATTTGTTGACAATGTTTGTACTTTCAATTTTGGTTTGCTGACAATATTTTTGTACTTTCAATTTTAGTGGTGAGTGGTGAGGTTAGGGGTTGTAGCATTTTTATTTTTTATGTAGAAAAGGAAAAGAAGGCTCATTTTTCATGAGAACGACGCACGTTTGGTTCGGATAGGTGAGGTGGTCAACTGATTGGTGTTTATTTTTGTATTTATATGAAAAACCTAAAGGGACCGCAGATTTTAAACAAATCGTGTGTATCACAATAGTTTAACCCAGTGAAGGATGCATTTCACTGATGACCTGTTTATCGTAGGAAATTCTTTATTTATAACGCGTCTTTTAAGCTAAAAAAATTCTAAAAGTCCAAACATCTACTCGTTTTAGGTATAAACAATCTGCAAGACGTGTGGGATGTCTCGGAAGGAGAGTGTAACGTCCTTCTTGAATCACGTTTTGAGAAGCTCTACGAAAAAATCGATTTGACGCTGCTGAATCGTTTGTTGCGTCTCATCGTTGACCACAATATCGCCGATTACATGACCGCCAAGAACAACGTGGTCATCAACTACAAGGACATGAATCACACCAACAGTTACGGCATCATCCGAGGTCTACAATTCGCCTCGTTCATTACGCAATACTATGGCCTGGTTTTGGATTTGCTCGTGCTCGGTCTGCATCGAGCTAGTGAAATGGCTGGGCCACCACAAATGCCGAACGACTTCCTTACGTTCCAGGACACTCCCACAGAAACAGCTCATCCAATTCGACTGTATTGCCGATATGTTGATAGGATTCATTTGTTCTTCCGGTTCTCGGCAGAGGATGCCAGGGATTTGATTCAGCGATACCTCACCGAGCATCCGGACCCGAACAATGAGAATATTGTGGGTTACAACAACAAAAAGTGTTGGCCACGCGATGCCAGAATGAGACTTATGAAGCATGACGTTAACTTGTAAGCTTTCCGCATGAGTAGGCGATGGGTGATCTTGTTGATGGTTTTGTTTCCTTGTTTTAGGGGTCGAGCAGTCTTTTGGGACATTAAGAATCGGCTTCCTCGTTCGGTGACGACTATCAATTGGGAGTGTACCTTCGTTTCGGTGTATTCCAAGGATAATCCGAATCTGTTGTTCAATATGAGCGGATTCGAGTGCAGAATATTGCCAAAGGTTCCTTTCCCGATGCAGCGGCGTAGGAATGGATTTGAGAATGATTTTTGTTTTTTTATTCTTTCAGTGCCGGACGCAGCATGAGGAGTTCACACATCGCGATGGTGTGTGGAACTTGCAAAACGAAGTCACAAAGGAGCGTACCGCACAGTGTTTCCTGCGAGTGGATGATGAGTCGTTGGGTCGATTCCACAATCGCGTAAGACAGATTCTGATGGCTTCTGGCTCAACTACGTTCACAAAGGTAAGTGCGAGGAGTTAGTGCAGTTCGGGTTCTTTACTACAAATGTTGTCCACAGATTGTGAACAAATGGAACACTGCACTTATTGGGTTGATGACGTATTTCCGCGAGGCAGTCGTCAACACGCAAGAGCTTCTTGACTTGCTGGTGAAGTGCGAGAACAAGATCCAAACGCGTATCAAGATCGGTCTCAACTCGAAGATGCCTTCGCGTTTCCCGCCCGTTGTCTTCTACACACCGAAAGAGCTGGGTGGCTTGGGTATGTTGAGTATGGGTCACGTACTCATCCCGCAGTCGGATTTGCGGTGGTCAAAGCAGACAGACGTTGGCATTACACATTTCCGATCAGGTTTGTCCGAAAAGCAGTAATGGCAAATAGCAGATGTGGTAACTATTTCGTTTTAGGTATGTCCCATGACGAGGACCAATTGATTCCGAACTTGTACCGATACATCCAGCCTTGGGAGAGTGAATTCATCGACTCGCAACGTGTCTGGGCTGAGTATGCCCTCAAGAGGCAGGAAGCCAACGCTCAAAACCGGCGTCTAACACTGGAAGATTTGGAAGACAGCTGGGACCGTGGTATTCCTCGAATCAACACGCTCTTCCAAAAGGACAGGCACACCTTGGCCTACGACAAGGGCTGGCGCATTCGTACAGAGTTCAAGCAGTATCAGGTGCTGAAGCAGAATCCATTCTGGTGGACCCATCAGCGGCACGACGGTAAGCTGTGGAATTTGAATAACTATCGTACTGATATGATCCAAGCTCTGGGTGGTGTGGAGGGCATTCTAGAGCACACACTCTTCAAGGGAACATACTTCCCCACATGGGAGGGTCTTTTCTGGGAGAAGGCGTCAGGCTTCGAAGAGTCGATGAAGTACAAGAAACTGACAAACGCTCAGCGCTCCGGTTTGAACCAGATTCCAAATCGTCGATTCACCCTCTGGTGGTCACCGACAATCAACCGCGCGAATGTGTACGTTGGTTTCCAGGTGCAGCTGGATTTGACGGGTATTTTCATGCACGGCAAGATTCCGACGCTGAAAATCTCGCTGATTCAGATCTTTCGTGCTCATTTGTGGCAGAAGATTCACGAATCGATTGTCATGGATCTGTGTCAGGTGTTCGATCAGGAGCTGGATGCACTTGAGATTGAAACTGTCCAGAAGGAGACCATCCATCCGCGTAAGTCGTACAAAATGAACTCGTCGTGTGCTGATATTCTCCTGTTCCCTGCGTACAAATGGAACGTTTCGCGACCGTCGCTATTGGCTGATACGAAAGACACAATGGACAACACCACGACGCAGAAGTACTGGTTGGATATCCAGCTGAGATGGGGTGATTACGATTCGCACGACGTGGAGCGGTATGCACGAGCGAAATTCCTCGATTACACGACGGACAACATGTCCATTTACCCCTCGCCAACGGGCGTGCTGATTGCCATTGATTTGGCTTACAATCTGCACTCGGCATATGGCAACTGGTTCCCAGGTTGCAAAACTCTCATTCAACAGGCAATGGCGAAGATTATGAAGGCGAATCCAGCATTATACGTGTTGCGAGAGCGTATCAGAAAGGCGCTGCAATTGTACAGCTCTGAGCCGACGGAACCATACCTGTCGTCGCAGAACTATGGTGAGCTGTTCTCGAATCAAATCATTTGGTTTGTGGACGACACAAATGTGTACCGCGTAACGATCCACAAGACGTTTGAGGGCAACTTGACCACGAAGCCGATAAACGGAGCGATTTTCATTTTCAACCCGCGAACTGGTCAGCTCTTCTTGAAGATCATTCACACGTCTGTGTGGGCCGGGCAGAAGCGCTTGGGTCAGCTGGCCAAGTGGAAGACCGCCGAAGAAGTTGCAGCGCTGATTCGATCGCTGCCCGTTGAAGAGCAACCGAAACAGATCATTGTGACACGCAAGGGAATGTTGGATCCATTGGAGGTGCATTTGCTTGATTTCCCGAACATTGTGATCAAGGGTTCCGAGTTGCAACTGCCCTTCCAGGCGTGTCTGAAGGTGGAGAAATTTGGCGACTTGATTCTGAAGGCAACAGAGCCTCAGATGGTGCTGTTCAACCTGTATGACGATTGGTTGAAGACGATTTCATCGTATACAGCTTTCAGTCGTTTGATTTTGATCCTGAGAGCGTTGCATGTGAACACCGAGCGAACAAAGATCATCCTGAAGCCGGACAAGACGACTATCACGGAGGCGCATCACATCTGGCCCACACTTACCGACGAGGAGTGGATAAAGGTTGAAGTCCAGCTAAAGGATTTGATTCTGGCCGACTACGGCAAGAAGAACAACGTAAACGTGGCCTCTCTGACGCAGTCTGAAATTCGTGACATCATTCTCGGTATGGAAATATCGGCGCCATCAGCACAACGTCAACAAATCGCCGAAATCGAAAAGCAGACCAAGGAACAGAATCAACTGACTGCAACGACGACAAGGACGACTAACAAGCACGGTGACGAGATAATCACCTCAACCACCTCCAACTACGAGACGCAGACATTCAGTTCAAAGACTGAATGGCGTGTCCGTGCGATATCGGCCACAAATCTGCACTTGCGCACCAACCACATCTACGTTAGCTCCGATGACATCAAAGAAACCGGCTACACGTACATTTTGCCGAAGAATATTCTCAAGAAATTCGTTACGATCTCCGATTTGCGAGCCCAAATCGCAGGTTACCTGTATGGAGTCTCGCCTCCGGACAACCCGCAGGTCAAGGAAATCCGCTGCATAGTGATGCCGCCCCAATGGGGCACCCATCAAACTATAAACCTGCCTAATGTCCTCCCCACCCATCAATACCTCAAGGACATGGAGCCACTCGGTTGGATTCACACGCAACCGAACGAGTTGCCGCAACTCTCACCGCAAGATATCACCACGCACGCGAAAATAATGCAAGACAACACCGCATGGGACGGAGAGAAGACTATCGTCATTACTTGCTCCTTCACACCTGGCTCGTGCTCGCTCACCGCTTACAAACTGACACCTTCCGGCTTCGAATGGGGCTCAAAGAACACGGACAAAGGAAACAATCCCAAGGGATACCTACCATCGCACTACGAACGAGTACAAATGTTGCTATCGAACAAATTCCTCGGATTCTTCATGGTTCCGGCGCAGGGAAGTTGGAACTACAATTTCATGGGTGTCCGTCACGACGCGAACATGAAGTACGAGCTGCAGCTGTCTAACCCGAAAGAGTTCTATCACGAAATCCACAGGCCGTCGCATTTCCTGCTCTTCGCCAATTTGGAAGATGCTGGCGATGGCACCGGTGCCGACCGAGAAGACATGTTTTCGTAGATGAAGAGTTTTTGCTTTTTCGCCTGTGCATATTATTTAAGTGTATATTTTAGCATCAGTTTGTAAGAAATGTTATTTTTATATTTGAACAGGAAAATATTGAGAGACAAAATAATAATAAAATGAACGAATGATTTTATGACAGTAGATGGACTTTTTTCTTTCTATGGATGCGTAATGGAGAAAGGTTTACTTGGTGTTTGTGTGGTATTTGCATCAAAACTGCCCTGCGAGAGTGAATTGTGAATTTATAAATAAATCAATATCGATATTCAGGAGTTCACCTGGCAAATTATGTGCACCATCTATAGAGGACGAAGTACTTGCGCCTCCATTAAATTTCGGAAACAAATTTAAACAATTGACAGTTCTTACGATGCACATGAGTCTCTTCCATTAGTAAATGGAATCAAACTCGAATGTCGGCTGAGTACCGAAACGTCAAAAAAATGCGCGTTGTGAATGCACACTGCTTTTTTGATGTCAGGTTATGAATGCTTTTGAGCTGCTTTGCATTTGTTATGCATTTGTTACTTCAAATCAAAGTAAAATTTAAATATTATTTTACTTACGATTCCGGCGAAGAATCCATTTTAATTGGCTGTTCAAAGTGATATGTCAAATGTCATTTACATCATAATCATTTACGATACTCTGTTCGCTTTTGTTTATGCAGTTGTTGCGTTAACAATGCGTTTTGGAAAACTATGCTTTCCATCATAGTAATCCGCTTGCGTTTTGGAATTCAGTCACCTTAACTTGCAAAGCAAGCGTGCTCTAGTACTCGTAGTGAACAAGACAGAAGAGCACGCGATAAATGAATTTTATACGCAGTCAAGTAAATAATGGCCCATTCTCGCCCTCTGGGAATACCTTATTGTTGCTAAACAAACAGTTCACATTAAAACGAAGTCCGTACACAAATCACTGGGTATGCAGGAATTATTATTGAATAAAATTAAACACACCCTTGCCGGCTGTTGACTATTAATCAAAGTTACGAAACGAATTGGCTGCGGATGAAGACAAACGTGAATGGATTCCTAATACATTATCTGTTCTGCGTAACAATAACAAATTAAATTCAAACTCACCGAACCGCTTCTGTCGACATCGCATGCAAACTTCAACTTCGCCATGATTGCCTTTCTCGAAATATCTTCTACATCTTCAAAAGTCTCCTCTCATAATTATTCGTTTTTGCCCAAAAACACGGAGCTCCCTCTCTCCTACCGTTTAATTATGTCGTTCCCACATCACATCAGTTGCATAACAAAATAACCACACCGACTCGGATCGCCGGATAAGACCACATAACCAAAACAGAAACGGTTACGGAATCGCTTGATCCACTCGAGGTGAAAGAAAGTCCAACATTCCCGCAAATACACGAGTGACCTCTCACACGAGAGAAAAGTGCGTTTATCGAAAGCACTTGCTGGGCCCACACTTTGCTGTCGAAGGCACTACCTACTATAGGTATGTGTTCACCTTGTCAATGACCCTCTCAGCGGTGGCGAGTGCACTCTTCCCGGTTCAAACCACCTGCAGCAGCATCAATTAAGACGCAGAAAAAAAACGATCAAATTAAAGTGAAAGTTGGACAAGAGCTAGCGGACAAACGAAACGCATCTTTTCAAATAAAAAAACATTTATTTTTCATTTGTTTACAACATTTCTCTACAACAATGGCATATAAATAACATTAATTAAACAAGTAAAAACTAAGTGATGCTCGTGGTGCTTGTGTGTGTGCATGAACCATGAATTGATATGGACGAGTGCAGGGTGTGCATTGGACTCATCTAGCTATGTGAACTATAGGCTAGGCTTAAACTAAGAAACGAGATGTATGTCTGGAGCGTGTTGATAAATATTCGAATAATGATACACGAAGGGTAGTTGGAATGAGACTAGACGACATGTGAGCGGCTGGCCGCTCTGTCCTTAATGATGTGGCGATGGGTAGCTGTAGCCACTGCTGCCGACACCTGAAACGTGCCCAGCGCTGTAGCTGTCGATTCCCTGGTAGCTGTCAGCTCCGTGACCGCTGGAGGCGTAGGAGGATCCTCCTCCACTGGCTTGCCAGCCGCCGCTGCTGCTGTATCCACCACCACCGCCGCCCGACGAGGAGGATGCGCTGATAGCAGCGATTTTTTCCTCATGGCTGATGCCTCCGCTGCCGGAGTATCCGCCACCAGAGCTGTAACCACCATGACCACCGCCTCCGGCGCCGACAGCGATTGCTGCGATGTGACTGTCGCCATGACCTCCTGATGAACCGCCTCCATAGCCGCCAGATTGGTATCCACCAGCAGAGTAGCCTTCTGAGACTCCAGAGGAGGCAGCGATGGCGGCGATCTTAGCGTCGTCATGACCACCTCCGTTGCCGCCATAGCCGCTGGCTTGGAATCCACCCGAGGCGTAGCCTCCTCCGTGACTGTTGCCAGCTGAAGCGACAATGGCTGCCGTGATGTCATCATGTCCTCCATGGCCGCCGCCGCCACCGCCTCCATAACCACCTGAGCTGAATCCTCCGTGTCCACCACCCGAAGAGCTGGCTGCAATTGCTGCCGTGATGTCATCATGTCCTCCATGGCCACCGCCGCCGCCTCCTCCATAACCGCCTGAGCTGAATCCTCCGTGTCCACCACCCGATGAGCTGGCTGCAATGGCTGCTGCGATGTCGTCATGTCCTCCATGGCCACCGCCGCCGCCTCCATAACCGCCTGAGCTGTATCCGCCATGTCCACCGCCTACGGAACTGGCTGCAATTGCCGCCGTGATATCATCATGTCCTCCATGGCCGCCGCCGCCGCCTCCTCCATAACCGCCTGAGCTGAATCCTCCGTGTCCACCACCCGATGAGCTGGCTGCAATGGCTGCTGCGATGTCGTCATGTCCTCCATGGCCACCGCCGCCGCCTCCATAACCGCCTGAGCTGTATCCGCCATGTCCACCGCCTACGGAACTGGCTGCAATTGCCGCCGTGATGTCATCATGTCCTCCATGGCCGCCGCCGCCGCCTCCTCCATAACCGCCTGAGCTGAATCCTCCGTGTCCACCACCCGAAGAGCTGGCTGCGATGGCTGCTGTGATATCGTCATGTCCTCCGTAACCTCCGCCATGAGCTCCGCCATAACCTCCGCCGTAACCGCCGCTCGATTGCCATCCACTACTGTAACCTGATCCGCCGCTGCTGTGCCCAACAGACTCTTGAACTATGGCGTAGGTCTCAACGTGCTTACCGCCACCTCCATGACCTCCGATGAATCCACCGCTGCCATGACCATGACCACCACCACCACCGTGATGCTCTTCAATGAGTACAGTGCTGCCTCCACCTCCATGGCCGCCACCGTATCCCCCGTGACCACCTCCATGACCACCATCGGCAATGACTAAAGTTTCAGCGTGTCCGCCATGTCCGCCTCCATGTCCTCCGTGACCACCGCCGTGACCTCCGTGACCACCATCGGCAATGACTAAAGTTTCAGCGTGTCCGCCATGTCCTCCGTGACCACCGCCGTGACCTCCGTGACCACCATCGGCAATGACTAAAGTTTCAGCGTGTCCGCCATGTCCGCCTCCATGTCCTCCGTGACCACCGCCGTGACCTCCATGACCACCATCGGCAATGACTAAAGTTTCAGCGTGTCCGCCATGTCCGCCTCCATGTCCTCCGTGACCACCGCCATGACCTCCGTGACCGCCATCAGCAATGACTAAAGTTTCAGCGTGTCCTCCATGTCCGCCTCCATGTCCTCCGTGACCACCGCCGTGACCTCCGTGACCACCATCGGCAATGACTACAGTTTCAGCGTGGCCCCCATGTCCTCCGTGACCACCGCCATGACCTCCGTGACCGCCATCGGCAAAGACTACAGTTTCAGCGTGGCCACCATGACCGCCACCATGTCCTCCGTGACCACCTCCATGGCCGCCATCAGCAATTATCACAGTTTCAGCGTGTTTACCTCCATGGCCGCCGCCGTATCCACCGCCACCATGACCTCCACCGCCACCTCCCAAGATACCGCCGACAAGTGGTCCAATAATGTCGTCATGTCCACCGCCATGGCCGCCTCCATGGCCACCGCCACCACCGCCGCCATGATGGTGATCGTGATCATGATCATGAATAATCACTTCCTTCTCGTGATGGCTCTCATGATGCGACTCTGGCAGATGTATCCTGATGTGTACATGTTCTCGACCCCAAGGTTTGCAGTGCGCCGCACTGGCCAAGAGCAGAACAGTTAACTGCGAGAGAAAAGAGAAATATAAGTCCACTGTCCACACAGACGTTGCGCGTAATCCTTGTTCGTAATACTCACAGCTATCCTTGAAGCCATAACTCTCAATGAAAGGTAATCCACAGAATTTGAGAAGCTCTTGACAATACGGATGTATTTATAGTGGTGTCCTCTAAAAAGGGTGAACTTCGAATGATGTACCATCTGCAGTGCGACTGCATTTTATATAGCGTCGCCAAAAAATAACCACAAAGTGGTGGTCCACGGCGAAACACTCACATGACCTCTCTCTCGCTCTCACTTTCCGAGGTGCAAGCCCCAAAAAATTCCAATCGAGAGAGTGAAATGACGAAAGTCATGGTCCACCGATGATACAGCACCAGTAGCAGTACCACTCCACCACCACCGCCAACCCAAGAGTGGGAAAGAAGTCAAACATCTCATAGAGTACCACGCCACGGAGAGGAAGTGAAAAGCTCGATAGATCTTTCTCTCGAAGTCAGATTCGGATTCAAGTTATTTCGGAAGGTCTGCCGCTGTCGCACTGGGATCTTTGTGAAGTTGGCATACACACGACGAAAGCAGTGGCGCACTTCTTCCACCAGAGAGATGTTTGTACTCACTCCATGGGCGAGGTCATGGTCGTGTTATGTTTTTTTTTTCTCTTTGATGATGGTGAGCCACGGCGTGCTGGCGGAAGCCACACTCAGAAGCAATCAATTATGCTAACGGTTCGGAGATGGCGAGAGAAAATCGCACACTAGATGAGGTCTTGACTCTTGAGCCGTTGTTGACATAACTTCTTTGTGCGCGCGAACACGTAACGAGATTAAAACGATTGATTTGTGAGCAATGTTATGTGAATACGGGAAAATGTGCAATGTGATTTAAAGTCCTAAGCCATCCAAGTGTTTGGTAATATAACGAGATGTGGCTTACAAGTGAACGAGTTTGTAATGAAGACATTTAGTAAGCGATGTGCGCGAATCAAGATGGATTTGACGGCAGTTTTGGTGGTAATCGAGTCCGCCAAGGATGACTTAGAGACGCCCGTTTAACGTATAAATATAGTTTCCGATTCGAGGAATATTCTGGAACTTTTAATTTGATAATAATTCTGAATGAATGTACAGTAAGGACCAATGTTTTGCTAAAGTACTTCTATTGTAAGTGGTGTAGCAAGCCGGTACGCTTTAGTGACATATGTTGATAGCTGCCTACATGAGCAGCCTATAAAGTATAAAGTTATGCACCCTCTAAAATGCATCTAAACGCATAGACCTTATTTATAAAAATTATTCGACATTGTATAGAGCTTGTATAAGCTAAACGCGCTTGGACGTTGTTTAGAGCTTGTATAGAGGTGGAATAGAGTGTTTCGCGAAGCCCATCCTTTCACAGATGGGCTATCTTTTTAGTTCAAACGTCAAAAAAACTTGTAGGATAAAAAAGCTGTAATGGCCAGAGTAATGTTTTGTTCAAATACTGCCAAAAAGCGCACAATTCCCATTACCTTAACCTCTCTTCTTTTACCTAATACATGTGATAAACATCGGTTTTCAATTCTAAAATGTTTTTATTCCGTTTTTTGGACTTTATTATAAACTTTTTAGTAATTTCTTAACAAAATCATGCTACAGCCATATCATATATATATCATTTTGACAGTTACAGATCATTTCGAAACAAAAAATACAAACAATATCCCAGTCACCGACTAGTTGCGTCTGGACTAGACGTACTTACATTGAACGCAAAAACTAGAATTGTCAGTAACGTCACTTTTTCTACGTCAACCACATACATAAACCATAGACAAATCATTCCATATATATTAAATTTTATAAACGCTGTCAGCAGCTTTGCTCACAGCGGAAGTGGCATATGCAAGGTGCGAGTGTTTTGGTGAGCCGGAATTTTTGAAGTTACGTGACATTTTTCAATACGAATTTCTATGTAACAATACTAGCGCACTAAGCATTTGCCAACCCATAAAAATATAGCTTGTTGGCAAGTAACGGGAAATCGGCCGAAGTTGGTGGTCTCAGTATTGTCTCTGACATAAAATGTCGACTTAGTACCTACTCAGTCACGAAATTCTTGTGTAGACTTTTTTCGGTAACCCCCTCATAAACGCCAACTTTAAAGAAACTGTTAATCTTACAGATCTAGGTCAATCAAATAGTGAGACACGAAAAGTCAGCCAGCTGTCAGACATACTGAACTAGATTCATGAACGTCCCCATTTATCACTTTATTATATTTCCAAATTGACGTTGGCTTAGGTCGGTTTCGAAAAATGGTTATAATTCCGACAAACCAATCAAATTTGTGATAAATGACAAATCTAGTAAGTCAGTAGCTATTCCGGGGAATTTGGAATTCGAATAGATCTAGTTAGACTGACTTGCTGAACCTATTCAAATTAATTAATTTACGATGATTAAAGCCCGTATGACACTACATTTTCCTCATTCCTCATTTTTATAATGTTGAAAAGTCAGCGGTGTATAAAAGAAACTAAAAGACATTGACTTATTATATATGGACTGCTAGTGAAATGTCACTTCCATACAAAATTCTGCCCAGAAAATGACGCCAACATAACTAGCGCTCGTGGTTCTATGCGAAAAATAAGTGAAACAAAATGACAACCATCTTGGATTTCTCCATAGAATGCTAGAGCCACCTATTGGGCGTGAGTGGATTTGCCAAGTGTAACGGTTGAAATTCAAATAGTTGCGGCATTGTATACAATAGATGTCATCTCGAAATTGTGCTAGTTTAAATAATTAATAATAGATGGAACCAACAAAATTTGAACAAAAATCCTTTTTCATTGTCCCATAAATTGCGTAATTTTCGTATATTTATTGTTAGTTTTATAGTTTTTTATATTGTTTTTCATTATTCATTTTAGAATTATGATGTAATAACACTTTAGCGTATATTTCAATCACATTTCTGATCAATAAATACTTATGATTGTCAAGAAGATCACATTCAAGTACATGAGAATTTAATTCATCATATAAATTGCTTACATCTATATTTCTTAAAGTACTTATATCTGCAACGAAATGGAAACGTCAGATGTGAGTTTGCAATTTATTCCGCTCCGAACCCCGAGAGCTAGCGCTTATGTTGGAACCAACCCGAAGTTGTCTACTAGCAGTCCATATATAATTAGTCAATGCTAACAGAGTTTTACGAAAGGGGTACCTAGCAATTGTTTGCAAAGCAACCGCAAATATTCAATCGAATTTATTTTCAAATAATCTTGAAACGTAAAAAAAAAAACTGCCAGCAGCTGAAAAATGTGATTAAGTTTTACAGTCTGTTCGAGAAGTAAAGATGTAGTTAAATGTTGTACGCCGTACTAATAACAAATTTTAGTCTCGACCTTAAATTTACGGAAGCTCACAATTGCGAAATTTGTATGGAAAATATAGCCACCGTGAACAACTAAAATTTAGAGTCGAAACTAAAAATGGTTATTCGTAAGGCACAATGTGAACAAATAGGTATTGATGTTTGTTTTTCTTTCGAAAATTTATTGGGTAAT
This sequence comes from Cheilosia variabilis, assembly GCA_951230905.1. Taxonomy (NCBI): domain Eukaryota; kingdom Metazoa; phylum Arthropoda; class Insecta; order Diptera; family Syrphidae; genus Cheilosia; species Cheilosia variabilis. Next base: position 14,619,341 of record OX579679.1, on the reverse strand, counting down.
CAATTTTAATGTAAATATTTTGTAGGTCACAAAGAGTAGTTAATAATACTCTATATCAGATAATCAGAACAAATTTGACATTTTGAGTCTGTTGACGTCATACTGCCCTTGATCTTTTGCTCGATTTTAAAAATAAAGTGCATGACTGGGTCGCACTAAACTTTCTCATTCACTGCAGTTTGGTTGGAACACATTTCACATTGTTGTTAGTATTATTGTTTGGACCCAAAAGTTTAAATACTCAATAAATTTTTTTTTAATTTGATTGGCGAAATGAAGAGTCAGTCTTGTGCGTATGGAAAACCTTTCTTAGCACTGTTAGAGGGTGACGCCGATTTAAATTCCACTGTAAGGCGGTACGAACCATTGCAACTTGATGATGACAGCTAATATTGCTTTACCCACCCGGCCAAAATGAAGAGAGGTAAGCAATATCTGAGCTTTAGTCCGACAAGGATCCTCCACCATATGGCCACCCGCCAGAACTATTTGTGGCAGGTAACAACGAGGGCACACCAACTGATCTCCAGTTGACTCTCCATAGAAACAGTGCTGCCAATTCAAAAGTCCAGTCTGTGAACGATTAAGCCCATGCAATACGTAACTTTTATTCAACTATTCCGCTGTTGTATCATTGTTCAGATTACTGTTCAGAGGAATCAAAATTCGATGTGGCTGATCCTCGAAATTTTACCAGATCACATCTTTGGAATATTATATGTACGCAAACTAAATGCCTGGGACATCCCTAATCGATCATTGTTCGTGCGATACCAAATCACCCATTTTCTCACGACCAACTAGCTCCATCCATCACTTTCGCATATAATTAACCACCAGACAAGTTGGCAACTGAGCTCTACACAGAAAAAAGAACGAGCCCGCATACCAAATGAATGCGTCTTCTTATGACACTCCTTCTTACGTCACACTTGCATCGCGGCCTTACATCACGAGCCCATACAAATTCCACCAGATGACAGCAAGAAAATTGCAGAATGCATTTCACCTGCGCGAGACCCTCTACTGCCGCACTTATGATCGAAAATGGGGAAACCCAAACTATATACGCCGCCAAAATGCCGGATGGCTAAACTTTCACTTTCGCGACGACCCGAGTGCGGATAATAATTCTACGGTATAGTCGATGCCGGTCAAAGAGAACAGGTTCTTCGTGTCTGCAGGCAGATGATATTATGATTCCATACACTCTCCGAGACGGGACACAGCTTCGGGATTGTTACATAAGCTCGGTGTATAAGGAGAAGGAGAAAAAAAAAATCGTGCCGTTGTCATAATGCCAAAGTCAAAATCCGGAAGGAAGCGATCTCAGTAATAGGTAGGCAACAATTTTGTCACGACAAAGTTGCAAATGTGGACCCTGTGAGCATCCACAGTCGGCGGCGAATTAAAAGTAAGTCGCGTGCAGGCGGGTCTCATGCATCATCTGCTTCCGATGAAAAGCCGCACGTCAACCTCATCTTCGCTGTGCCGTTAGTTTTGTTGGTTATGATTACGAAACGATGAGACCTCCCGGCAAAAGTCACAGCGAGGTACAAATAGTGGTCGCCATCGAAGAAAGATACAAATTAGCGAGGAAGTGAGTGTAAAAATAAAAGACTTGGCATCAGACATTAGAGCGAACAATTGGACAAAGTTGCAGCTTGCAAGTTTGCGAACTTGGGGAGTTGAAAGTCGGATCGGGGTTGCTATGAAGACTACCGTGAAGTGGGCTCGAGTTGATTAGACATAGCATTAGATCCACACCCGAAGATCGTGTACAACAACTATTTGCCGGCAAGAGTCAGAGGAAGCAAAGCGCTTTCGTTTAATGAAAGGGAAAGGAAGGTTAATTGCGATGTAGGCATGCAACGAAACGAGAGTACGTCGCTGCTGTGAGGTTAAAATATTCAATCAAGCTGTTGAGTTGGGACTTCTCACGGGATAATTACCAGGGAAAGAAAACAAAAACAAGGAATTCCGAAAGAGAAGGCACAAACAAGTACCTAATGCGAATTTGTTGTATGGATACTGTTGTTGTTTTTAAATGACTTGCTATTCCTCTGCGAAAAAGTAGTAGAGTGCAGGGAGGAGTTATCGATTTCGAGAGACATGCAGTCGCATCGGTACCGAAGGTGTGGAGTAGAACATCAGTCATATTTCTTTATTTAAACACAAAAATCTCAATTTACATGTATTTTCTTCATTAAAACAAAAGTTTTCTTCTCCGAGCACGCGTACCGATTTTTTATCAAAAAAATGACAACTCCAAAAATGACACCATCCACACAACAAAAGCAATCTTCATCAGGTAAAGTGGATAGGTTTTTGGTGTCGACTACATACATATGGGCTGAATAAACAAACAGTTCTTTTCACATCCAGCAGAAGTGAGGTTAAATCATCCGCAAACAATCGTAATGATTTTAGGTCGACCCGATTTTGAATATTTATCGATTCAAACTTTTCTGACCCGGTAAAGGTTTTTGTACAGTTCGTAGAGTTAGCTGTCCAATCTCTTTTTCAAAAACCCGTTGATTCAAATGGGCCCGAAAATCGCTCGAAGAATTTCGCGTTTAAAACGACCACGGATCTTAACATACGCCTTTTTTTCGATGCTACGTATAAAGAGCACAAATACGAAGCAAAATGTAGAAAATCTTAACTTAGACATATGACATGTGAGTTTATGGTCCCTCGACTTGATTCAAATCGGTGTATTTTGAACTAATTTTTGTTGGCGGAAGTAATTGTTCGCTGAGTCGAATCTGTACTATTTTCCTCTATGATCACTGTGGCGTATGCGTACTTTTGCCTGTTATTTTTCCGAACTATGCAAATAAAATTGTAACGACTGAGTTCTTCTGGGTTTTCTCAAAGAGTTTCCTTTGGCAGAAACGTTGCCGAAAGTTCATTGAAATAATTTTAATCGGAGTCTATGCCAACGAAAATTAAATTGCAGGTTATATTAAGGAAATTTTAACTTAGTTGGAGCATGGAGCTGATTTTGACACCTCTCAAGAGTCTTCTCTTATACCTAAGTAATAGGTGGACAAAATCGTGCGCTAGGCAATACCGCTCAGGGGCTAACTACGAACTACTACTTCGCCGCGAAGCGCATTTATTTATCGATTTCGCATTTTGGTACTATTTAGTTCGCCGGCGAAAGCTATCGCTCTAGTACATTCGCGCAACTACGAAAGCCATTTTATCGACGTCATATGCAATAGACGTTTTGATCAGAGACAATACTGAGACCACCAACTCCGGCCGATTTCCCGTTACTTAGCCTACAGCTATATTTTTATGGAGTGTTCACGTTTGGTGCGCTAGTATTCTTACATAGAAAATCGTATTGACAAATGTCACGAAACTTCAAAAATTCTGCTCACCAACGCACTCCCAGGAGAAATGAGACACTTCCGCTGTGGGCAAAGTTGCTGGCAGAGTTCATAGAATTTTATCCGTTTAATTTGAAATTGTTCGTTACGTGTGGATAATATTTTTCTTTAGGAATAAGTCCACATTTGCTTGAAATGTTTATGAAAAATTAACAATGTTTTGAGGTTGATTGGTTGAGGGAAAATGAAAACATTTTGAAGAAATTCATTGTTTAAGAAAAATGTACACACTAAATCGAAGTTAATGATTTCCAAAAGCGGAAAATATACAACCATGTTTGTTCTCATATGTTTCTAGTATATAGAACATCAACATTAGATAGTTTTACTAACCAAACAAATCAAATTACCAATGGCGTTCAGTAATGAAAAAATGTGGTATTCCCGAACTCTTTCACATTTCCCCACGGTTGCCGAGGTTGGCAGCATTTATTTTTGCATTTTTTGACATTTTTTGATTCTTTTTTGACATAGCACCGATAGGAAAACAAAATGGCGAATTTGAAAAAAAACTGAGGGGGCCAGCGGCAAGAGGATTGTGAGTTGGTGGTCTCAGTATGGTTTGTCTATGGTTTTGATGGCGAATTAAGTTGTCAGCGGTGCATTTGCACGGTGAAAAAGAAATGTAAGTAAATAAACGACTGTTAACGAATACTGCGTTAGTGAAAGAGATATAACAGTTAAATGCATATATAGATATAATAATTACAGTAACAAACATATCGTAAAAGGATCCTTAACCCTTTATAACCTCTTTTCTTGTTTATGATGGTTGCAAAGGAATCTACAAATTCGTATGATCACATTTAATTATTTTTTTTGCCATGTTTGTCGCAAAGCGAACAAGCAAATTATGCGATTCGCGGCGAAGTTTATTAAACTAGAAGAAGAAGAGACTATTTTTTTGATCGAGGTCTAACACTTGTATTTGTGTGTTCTTTTCTGTGCAACTCAGAGTCGACAAACAGACCTAAATACTACTTGCGTGTGTCTTTAATTGCGGTCTCTATGTTCGTGACCGCGGCCTCAATCGTTTTAACTTCTATCGAGGTATCTGTTCGGAGAAAATTCCGAAACGAAATTCAAATCTGTTCGGAACTCAGATTGCATTCGAAGTATTCATTTCGGAGAAAAATAAATGAAGCAGATAAACGCATTCATTTGACATTCAAATATTCCGCAGCAATTGGATGTCGGAGAGCTTTGGAAAAAATGTGCCGTGTAGCTGTCAAAAGTAAGTGACATAACGCAGTACCTACAACGCAATGTAGCAAGGTGCGCTATATGTCTTCGGGGAATTTTTCCGAAAGTTCTATGGGATGGATATATCGAAGGGATTTTCTACGATTTCGTACAAATCGGAGAAAATTCTTTTCCGATCAGATACCTAGATAGGAGTGAATGTCATACATAAAATGCAACTGAAAAAGTTCAAACAGTATGAAAATTAGTTTTTTCACGCTTAGGCGGCCATAGCAAAAAATCTGTCAGAAAAAATTTTCCCTACGAAAACAATTACAACAAATCAACCAAAACTGCTTGGATTCCATCAGAAAACAAATTCCTGACAGATGGAACAGTAAATAAATTAAATGGAATCAGGGTACGAGCAATGTTATTAACGACTTACACGTGATAGGTCTTCCTGCCATATATTCAGGTTATAAAAGGTTAAACCTTTTTAGTAAATGTAGTGAAAGCTACCTACCAAGCTTATTATTATAACTGTATTAGTTGAAAATGCTAATTTCGCCACAGTCCACGACTGTGATGGGTCTCTCTTTCAACCCAACCTTCAAACGCATCACTATACCCAATTAAACATATCTCAATCATCTAACGCACAGTCATAACCGAAACTACTAGTTTTACTTTATAACTGATTCCGTAGAAATCGAAAAGAGATTCCGCCTTGCATAACTGACGTGCTGTTATAAAATTCATTCATAATGGCGACTAAGTGTCATTCGCGGTCATTAATTCATTTTCAATTACATGCCGGCCCTGGCCCTATATACCGAATTACATTCTCGCTCTAACGAGGCGCACTCAAATATGATTTACTAATTACAAACTACCAACAGAACGCTTGAGTGATATTCACTGAATTTTCGCTGTCGTCAACTTGACAGCTCTATTCCCCCCATGAATGATCCCAATTAAACCGCCATAATGCTAATTCACCTGCGTCTATCAACACTCGTCAGAGTTTTCTTGTGCGCATAATTATTAAATGCGAACAACAAACAAAAGCAATTCGGGGCACAAAGAAATTTCTTTCTCTTTCCTGGTTCACATAACTACAGCTACAGCATGTAAAAGCGAAAAGTGTAGAAAAAAACAAGCCAGGCCAGTTTTATTGAATCTCAATGAATCTAAGTCATACAAGTTCATTAAAGTGCCACAAAGTTGTGTGTGCGTTATTCAGAAATGTATTTTCTCCATATATTAAATGGTATCTGATATCAGTAGAATTACATAAAACGGTTAAGTAAAGTATTCATTAATCTTTGGACGAGTCGTTTCATCCGGAACGCGCGAAACAATCATTACCATCATCAACATCAACATGGCGTTCCGTCATAATTTCATCGCGTATTTAAGCTTCAATTATAATTTATGCCGAAAGGAAATAAAACCCCATACTGTATCTTTTTCATGTGTGTTTTGTTTTTGGTTTATTCATCGTACGTGGGCGAGTTTTTATATTCGCCAAGTGACATACTACATCAAGCTCACCGCACATGATAATGGCAACTAGTGCAATTGTGACATCGGCAGTGTGGGCACTTCAGAAACAAGTGTAATACATCTTTTACAGGCAATTTGAGTAGTTATCCAATGGGGGGGCTTTTCCAGGTCAACCACTGTTACATAATATTGATCGCCAAAGAAATGGCTAGTGTGTGGATGTAATAGATAGGCTACTTGATTCGCATGCCAATTTGTTTGCCAGAGAAAGGTCTGGTTTTACGCGATTTCGATGGCGGAAATCGTGTGTGTGTGTGATATGCACAAGTTAATGACATCTCAGTAATAGAAGCGCTGTAAAATGTAACACAAATTAGCTTTCGGCTGTACTTAAGGAGGGTAATCGTAGTAGATGTGGGCGCTAGCGGTTGAAAGGTTGATGTGGTGGACTGCTGGATCGAGGGGTATCAGGTTCAACCACCAGATCGTGGTGATTATATACATTAAGGTTTTCTGACAAAGCTGCACCTCTCGTTAATGTCGGGCAATCGTAGGAGAGTTTTAACTGCCTTGGAATAGCTTCTCATCAAATTATAGGTTATGTCCCGAACGAATAGCTGTCAGAAGCTAAAAATGATATGGGGCTGCTCCGCAAATTTTAGATTTGCTATTAGTTGTTTACTTTGGACAATACAACTTTCAAGATACGCTCGAGGTTGTGAGTTCGCCCCCACAACACAATTCAACGTTCGACAAATGTCAAATGTTTCGCTCAAAGGGCTCGCTCAGAAATCGAGATTCTCAAAACTGGCTCTGAATCTGAAAAATTTGCTTCTTCTGTCCCAATGGAAAACGTCATTAGCCAAGCTCTTGCACACTTTTTCAAGAGCTAATAGTTAACCCATGGTATACCCAGAAATTTTGCTGCACTTCTTCCTCTGACACCTCCCACAAACCGAACTAACTGCATTTACATAAAAAACGTAGCCACTTGTGTGCTGTTGAAAATACTTTGTCATCTTTATCCAAGAGCTGTCAATACACTCGAACTCGGATTTTCCCAGACTCTAGATCTGTGTGCAAATCGTTAAACCGCTCGTAGGTGTACCGAATTTGCTCGTACATAATGATTCCAGTGAAAGTGGAAACATTTACGCGCAATTCGCCAGCAATACCGAAAGTGTAATTTTAGACTCCGCAAGGCAAACTTGCACACACTTCCGGCACAGCCAATGTCCGGAAATCGCAAATGCCAAAACATTTATGCACCGTTGCCGACATATCCAATACTGCACCGAGCAATAAAACAAAAATGGTCAAACATCAAAAGAGTTTCAATCCAATCTAATCCAATCTTCGTGGCGCACACTCATGAAGGCATCAACATCGACAGAGCTGCGTAGTCGACTAATTTTATCGAAAACAATCGAAAGTAAGAAGAACTGGTTGCTGGTATGGAGCGCATTTTCCATTTCATCTTGACCACATTTTCGATTCGTCTTCACCTAGTGAAAAGAGCACGAGTGCCCAGTCTTCTTCACAAGAGTGTACAGGAAGTGAGTTTGAGAGCTGCGCCTCTTGTCTGGACTCGAGACCAGCGAAGTGGTCTGGTCTTCCGCTTTGCGTGCGCCAGAGAAATTTGCATCGGAGTTGCACTTCAATCGCCTTGATCGTGCAATGCACTACCAATGGCCGCGCCACCGATGCCGCGACATTGTACATGAAAACTAGTTAAAAACCGTGCGGTGTTTGTATTCGAAACAGTGAATCGTTGGTGTCTTAGTTATGGCTATGGAGCATTGGAGCAGCTGCACTTAGTGCAGGCCGCATAGTGAATGTTAGCCATTGTTAGGTGCATCAACGAGTAATGGCTTCCGCAGTGGGGTGTCATTCCCACGAGTGAAGTTTAGTGGAGAAACCCAGAAACACTTGGTCCTGTTGATGGCTGTATTTAGGTACTAAGTGCGTACTCACGGTACTTTTAGTTGGTGTCTGATTGAGTTCGGCTGGGGGTTCGATGAGTGGGCTTACACACTTGTGAATTGAATGGAAAGTTAGAATGGACAGTCGATCAATTAAGAAATCAGCAGATGAAAGGGTCTCCAAACTGGATGCTTAGAAGTGCAAAGATTGGACAGGTGTAGTAAGAAAGCTGCTCCTGCAGTCACTAAGATTGAAGAATGCGTCAATTTGGCTAATTCGGTCGATATGACAGAGAAAGTTGACAAGCCAAGTGTCAGTTTAGTAAAGACAGAGCAGTAGCAGGGCGGTAGAAGAGCTGCAGCAGAGGAGTAGCAGGGGCTTATTAGAGCAATTGCAGAGCAGAAGCAGAACAGTGCTGGAAAAGCAGCAGAGGATAAGCAGAACAGTAGCAGAGAGGAAGGAGAACAATAACTGAGCAGTAGCAGATTAGTGGTAGAGAAGAAGCAGAGAATTAACAGAGCAAAACAGAGCAGTAGCAAAGCAATACCAGAACACTGACAGAGCACAAGCAGTGGTGAACGGAAAAACTGATCAGGGATGGAAAATGCCATTTTCGATTTGTACTGAAAACTGTTGTATTGTATTGTAAGTAATAGGCCCTGTACACTGCGACCAGAAGAGATCTATTGTGTTGGCCTCTAATGTTTAACCCAGGGAGCTGTTGAGGCTCTTTATAAACCTCAGCACCCTTCTTGGTTCCATGTTTTCTATATCGGCAGGACTTAGAAATGCCTTTTGCATATGGACCGTTCTGCCCCTTGCCACTGCAGGGCATTCGCAGAGTATATGTTCCGTTGTCTCTTCCTCCTCTCCGCATAGCCGACAGGAGTCATCGTCGGATAGTCCCATCTTTTTGAGATGGTATCTTAGTGGCCAGTGCCCAGTAAGAAAACCCGTTAGTATCCTTAGGTCTTCTTTGTTTAGCTCGAGTAACTTTTTTGCCTTACTACGAGCTGGTCTTATGAATCTTTTTGCTTGTCTCTGTCCTTTGGATTTCGTCCAGTGTTCGGCAAATTGATCATCTTCCCATTTCCTGAATTTTGAGTATACGTAGCTCAAAGGTAGCCCAAAGTAGGGTTCAGGACCAGTGAGCAGGCGTGATGCGCCTCTTCTCGCCAGGCAATCCGCTCGTTCATTGCCATCAAATCCCTCATGACCTGGTATCCAAGCAACGGTGACCGTATTGTCCTTGGCCAGATCTTCGAGGAGATTAAGACATTCCCAAACCAACTTTGACCTGATCGTGTATGATCTTAGGGCCTTAAGAGCTGCTTGGCTGTCTGATAGGATGTAGATGCGGGCACCTTTAGCGCGCCTTCGTAAGCATTCTCGGACACATATCTCTATGGCGTGAACCTCCGCTTGAAAGATGTCTGGTGATTTTCCCAGTGCTATAGCTCTTTGGAACCTAGGCCCATAGACCCCAGCCCCGGTGGCATCATCTTCCATCTTCGAACCGTCGGTGTACCAGATTTGTGATCCCGATGGTATTACGAATTGGTTTGTTCTCCATGTGTTCCTGTCAGATATGACTATCTTAAATTTTCTGGAGAAGCGCAGCTTTTTAAGCATGGTATCTGATACCTTGATCACAGGATCATTTTGGAGCATTTGTAGTACTCGAAGGTGTCCTGTGAGGTTTCCTGCTTTAAGATTTGATATATCAGGGAGCCTGAGGGCACTGAGGCCAGCTTCCTTCTTTACAGCTAAATGTAAAGGCAGAAGGCTGAGCATTGCCCCTATGGCTGCAGTTGGACAAGTTTTCATTGCCCCCGTTATACCAACGCATGCTAAGCGATATATCTTGTTTAATTTTGTTTGTGCCGTTATTTGTTCGGTTTTTGGCCACCATGATATCGCTGCATAGGTGATCATTGGTTTGATGATCGTGTTGTATGACCAATAGATCATTTTTGGTTTTAAGCCCCAGGTTTTACCGAAAAGACGGTGGCACATAAAAATTGCCTTTGTCGCCTTTTTGGTGACTTGATCAAGGTGTGAATTCCAGGTGAGAGTTTTGTCTAGGATTACTCCTAGATATTTTACCTCTCTTGAAAGGTCAATGACTGCGTTATTCAGCTTGATCGGTTTTAGTTCTAGTTTTCTCTTTCTTGTGAATGGTATCATGACTGTTTTCGATGGATTTATGGTCAATCCTTTGTTCTGACACCATTTGTAGGTTAAGTTTAGGGCCCTTTGCATGATCTCCGATATCGTGGAGTCATGCTTGCCCCTAACAGTGATTACTACATCATCTGCATATCCTTGTATAATGTACCCCGATTGTGTGAGGTGGTCTAGGAGTTCATCTATGACTAAAGTCCATAGTAGAGGAGAAAGTACTCCTCCTTGAGGACAGCCCCTAGTGGCCTTTACAGTCTTTTGTGAGCCTCCATACGCCAGATTGATGATTCTGCTTTCTAACATATTTAGAACCCATTTTATGATTAGTGGGGCAATGCCTTTTCTTATCATAGCTTTTTTTATGGCATCGAAGGAGGTATTGTCAAACGCTCCCTGGATGTCAATGAAGGCACAGAGAGCCGTTTCCTTTTCTGCCAGAGCTTTTTCAATAGTCATTGTAAGGCTATGTATGGCAGTTTCGGTAGACTTGCCGGCTTGGTATGCGAACTGGCTCGCATGAAGTGGGTTACCCGTAAGGAACTGATCCCTTATGTATTGATCCAGGACTTTCTCCATGGTTTTTAGTATAAAAGAGCTAAGGCTGATGGGGCGGTATGATTTCGCTAATTGTTCTGATTTCCCACCTGCCTTTGGTATGAAAACTACCTTGACCTTAGTCCAGCTCAATGGTACGTGGCCTAGAGATAGGCTGGATCTAAAGACCCTAACGAGTTGAGGAGCCAATAGATCCATACCCTGTTGTAATAGACAGGGGTAGATGCCATCAGTTCCTGGCGATTTAAACGGGCTAAAGGACGAGATCGCCCATTTCACCCTGTCTCGTTGAAATATCTTTCCGGATAGACTATAATCCCATTTTGATACCGTGAGATCCTGGTGCCTAATCGGTAAGAGTGGGTTGGCCATGTGGATGCATTCTGGGAAGTGTGTGTCAAGAAGAAGTTGACAGGTTTCCTCAGGGGTATCAGTAAATTCCCCATTTTGCTTTTTCAGAGAGCAAATGCCATTTGAGTGATCGCGAGCGAGGACTTTTTGGAGTCGTGTAGCTGCAGGGAGATTTTCTATGTCCTCGCAGTGTTTTCTCCAAGTCACTCGTTTTGATTTTCTCAGTTCTTTATTGTACTCAGTTAGAGCTGTTCTGTATTGGCACCAATTGCCGTTGTTCTTAGCTCTATTGAAAAGTTTTCTTGCCGTGCTTCTAAGGACGTCAAGTCTTTTATTCCACCATGGAACATCTCTTCGTGTTGTCCTATTTTTGAGGGCACAGCTGCTTTCATAGGCGAAGGTTATGTTTTTTGGAGCTGTTCGGATTCAATTTCCAGCTCCGGGATGGTTCCCAGTGGAACTAAAGAACGATTTAGTTCTGATTCGAGGACTAACCGATAGGTTTCCCAGTCAGAGGATTTCGGATTCCTGTAAACTGTGTTTCTTATGGAATAAGCCTCCAAGTCGAATCTGATGTGATTATGGTCCGACATGGATACTTCTCCGGAAACATGCCAGTTTGTGATGATATTATATATAAATGGACTTGCCAAAGTGAGATCTAGAACCTCTTGACGAATCGCATTTATGAAGGTTGGTTCTATCCCTCTATTTACCACCACCAAATTTTTAGCACAAATATATTCAAAAAGGGACTCACCTCTTTTGTTTATGTTAGTGCTCCCCCAAACCGTGTGGTGGGCATTGGCGTCACAGCTGAGGATCCACTGTAGTCTCCTTGCTTTGCAGTATCCTACCAAAGCCGCTACCTCCGAGGTTGGTGCGTCGGAGGTGTCTCCAGGGAGGTAAGCAGAGGCGATAACGACCTTCAGATCCCCTCCCTTTTGACCGGCTTTTGGTATTATGATGAGTGCCGCCACCAAATCTCCTTGAATAAATTCTGAAATTGGAAAAGTTGTTTTAATTAAGCTTTTATTTATCATAAGAGCTGCTCTCGGACGGGCATGCTGTTTATCGTAAATTAACTTACAGGTTTCTTCATTTGGGAGCCCTTTTACGGCTCCTGAAAAGGTCCATGGTTCCTGGATCATGGCTAGATCTAGGTCTTCTTTAATAAATCTCCTACTTAGGACACTAGAAGCTGCCTTAGCATGGTGGAGATTTATTTGAAGGCACTAAAGTTGCCTTCCGGTGTTATTTGCGGATGGACGTCGCATATTTTATTTTCTTTGGTGGCCCCTCTGTGCCACCTTTTTGCCCCTGCTGCTGTTTAGAAGCGCTGCCTCTTCAGGGTCTCGTCTCTCGCATTTTCGAGGTCTGCCAGAGACACGCTGCCTCTGCTTTACTCGGCTTGCAGTGGTACCCGTACCTGTTTTTGTCACCTTAGGCATCGGGTGTCTGTACGAGCAGCTGGGGGTATCTTTCGTTTTGGCCTTCGATATATTAGCCACAGTCTTTGAAGAGCATTGAGCAGGTGTCTTTGCTTTAGGATCCTGGGTGGTCCCTGTGCTTTCGACTGCAGTCTCCTTCTTGGCGACTTTTGGTCTCGGGATGTCCTTATTTCTTGGCCGTAAGTGTACATCACCGAAACAGTAGCTAATGTTGCCATTTAGGGCCTTGAGAGTATTTGCAGACGTTGGGTCTAGAGCTAAAGTGAGCTCCGTCATTTGGGGCCTTTGCACCCGGTTGAGTACTCTCCAGTCGTCTACCCTCAGACCATTGTTTTGACCTTTAACGAGGCTCAAAATTTTGTTGGTGGGGGTTTCTTCCCCAGGGAAGTAGCCGACAAAGATTTGTGGCCGAGGAACTTCTTCTTCGCTCACAGCTTTTAGTTTGGCACCTTCCCATGGTAGCAACGTTGGTATGGTTTTTTCCAACCAGTCGCTTGTCTTTTGGTCCTTGCACGTAAAGGTAAGCCAACCCGGTTTGAATGTGCAACCACGGAACTGGGGCTTGGTAGCATTATCCTGTTGTTTTATTATGCTCTCCAGGACACTATTTTGCACCAATTTTAGTTGGTCTATGGACCATAGGGTAGCAGGGTAGTCTGTTGGTATCACCCCTATCTTTTTACAGCCAACAACATCCCGGAAGGTGGGTGCCTGTTGAGGTGGTAAGTGTGCAGCCTCAGTAGCCTTCCGTTTTGGAGTGTTGCTCGTTGGAGTTGAGCTGTCCGCTCTTGGTCTTTTGGTGCGGTTGTCCTTGCACTGCACCGGTTCCAAGGCCATTGAACGCGCCTCCTCAATCGGATACCCTGCGTCCAACAATTTCCTTAGGCGTTTTCGTCCAGCACCTGATAGCTTGACTTTGCCAGGATTAACTGACCCAGATGGTCTGTCGATAGCTGTAGATGATTTCGGGGATGCTAGTAAAGCAGCTTCTTCCTCCGCCGATATAACATCCATGGGAATGGTGACGACCGAGTCCTCTCCAATCACCGTGGTGTTATAGTGTTCAGTTTCTGCAGCAGGACCAGGTGCCCTAACTGTAGAAACTGGGAGGTCCAAAGTGACCTCCGGTTGCAATTTGAAAGGTGTGCATTCCTTATTGTTTTCTGTTGTTGTGTTATTGTTTTCCATTTAATTTTTGAAAATTGCGAGAAATATGATCACCCGAGGCAGAGCTCCATACCTCGGGAGGGCTAGTTTAAACCGGAGGTCGCCTGTTATCCGGAGTTCACCGTTATAAGACACACTTACGTAGTGCCATTCATCCCATAGGCACGGTTGTTAGACGCCTGGGATTACGGGTTTTTATAGAGTTTCCGCTCTAGATCCGTCATATTTAGTCGAAAGCAGTGGCACCTCGTGCAGGTTGTGGCTCTACACCACGTATGACGATCCTGGGAACTGTTGTAAGATCGTACTCAAATGGAGCCAGTTGTATTGAAAACTTTTTTTTTGTATACAGAAGTAAATTCAAAATATTTTATTTTCAAAAACATAAACAAAAATAAATTAAAAAAGCATTAATGACTTCCTAGCAAAACTATACAAACCTACAAAAAAATAGTTCATATTTCTGTAGTCTATGAGCTGTTCAGGCTTTATGCTCTCAATTTGCACATTCATCTTCAAAATATTGCCCTGAACTTGAAACTCAGAACAGGATGAGTTTCTAATCAAATTTGTTGTTTAAATCAAAGCCCAGGAAGTGACGACTTGAAGTCGGTTTCAACATTTGGCAAGAAAAAAATCCTTTCGACATTTGCTGATGAGTGAGGAATAGCGAGAACGGCTTGAGCAATTTTGTAAATATTTTCAAACATCAGCTCATTATACTCGTTCGTTTTTAATTGAATTTACTTTAGCCCAAAATTCTCAAATTGAATAATTTTTAAATAGCTGAATTATTTAGCAGTCGGCAAGTGCTCTTCATTGTTAATTTGTTGAATATTCGTTTTTTCATTATGGAAAAAATTCAAAAAGAAAATTCAATATAACAGCTTTTGATGTAAAATACTCCAGCAAATTTAGGAAGGGATTGTGAATATTAATTTTCTTGTTTATGTCTTCCAAAATGACATAAAGACATCATCATCTCGATTATTTGAATTGATTTCTTAGGAAAAGCTTTACAAATTGCAAGAAAATTCGAGAGATGGCATTTATCCATATTGTATCGAATTTAGGCAAATTGTACTTTTGTACTCGAGCAAACAATACAATTGTATCGACTTTTCAATCCCTAGAACAGATTGGTAACTGAACTGCGGCAGATCAGTACAAGATCCGTAACAGAGCAGAAGTAGACAGGGATCCAGAGGCAAACCGGTAGCTGAATATCAGCAGAATAGTATCAAATGACAGTTAATGTTTTCTCAATCTTTAGGAGCAACCAACGAAAATAGCTACTATAACAGACTAACGTCAGCTCAATAGTATGAGAGCAGTGTAGGTATCATTTTCACAGCAGATGTCTGTTCTAGAGCAGTCGGTATAAAGCTGATAAATGTGAATAATATTACCAGCATACATACAGGCGCAAAGCTATAACAGAGCTGCAAATAAGTAGAAGCAAAGTCTGCAGTCTGCAGGGCAACAACAGTCATATACCGAATACGTGATGCTTCCTGTTATACCTAAGCTGTTTCAATTAAATAGTCAAGTAGGCAGCAGTAAAAAAAAATGGTACCTTGTACATTGCCAAGTGTTCTAACAGAAGGGTGTACGTTCTGTTGTTATTCCACTGCGCTTACCAGAGAACTTAAATTTTATGGCACAAATACTTCTAAAAGACCTTCACTATTGGACAGCGGCTTAAATGAAGTTGAATGGTTTTACTTTCTGGAGTTGAACTTAGAACCTCGGCCCATAGGTAAAAAAGCACGCATTTTGATCATGAAAGCTTTACCATGGCTAAAAAGCTGTTAATTATAAGGAACTCCTCGTGTACAGCTCCTTTAGCAATTGCAAGCTCTTGCTTCAAGTACACTCCAAGACTTATCAATCAAACTGATCGACTTGCCCAACCCTAATCTAGGATCATTTCTCCTTCCAGTATAATTTCCATTACCAAGCCAAAGCTGCGCCACTACGTTTCTGACTACAACCTTGTACTTTCTTGCAGAGGTAGGAAGTGATCTGTCTTTCACGCCGAACGCCGAGCGCAAACATAATTGAAGATCACTCAACTGGAATGGATGCAGACTCTAAGGCGGCAGCCATAATTGACCGGCTTCAGGCTGTACACTGGTTTAATACTCTATCGCTGCCATTGATCACGGGCCATGGCATTCGAAATGTACATGAAATGATTGTACATGGGTGCATGATCGTGCATTAGACAGTCTTGAGTTAGATGTTTTTTTTTTTTTTTTGTTTGTGCACAGAAATATGTTTTATTGCACAAATGCAAATTAAGTGACATTAAGGCATTTTTTAACGGACCCACATAGACGATCGACGAAAGTATTTATTGATGCAAGTATTGCATAAATTATGCAAATGTCAGTGGAAAGTGTGATTAATCGACGGGGAGTTCTTGCAACCATTAGGCAAGAAAAAATGGACGACTTCACTTTGACATAACTCTGTCAATGACTCTTGTGAAATGCACGAAAGTCGGATTTGGATTTTGACCGCCAGTCAGAGGCAAACATTCCGCTTTTAAGTGTCACGAGTGCGTGTAAATAAGTTAAACCCCAGCTCATCAATAAAGCCACATAATCGAGGGAATATTCAAATCAGCAACTTTTACTCTTACGAATCGAACCGGCCGAAGATTACACAAACCTCAACTTGAAGAGCTAGGAATTCAACCGAATCGAAACAATGCGCATGACATAATACGGGCATTAGTATAGCTCAACAGTTAAATCCGGATTCGAATCGCGGCCGAGAGGGCTTCCCTCAAGCGAAATTTTAGTCTGCTCTGTGCACTCCCTAATTTGCGTTGCTTGTGTCGGTACAGTGTTGATGTTGGTCCCTCGTTATAAGTACGCAGCGACTCGACGGCGCGATGTAAACCCAACAAAGCCGCAATTAATTCCATTGCAATTGCAATCGGACTGAAGTACGTTGCTCTGGTTTGTTTTTCGCCTGGACGCAGGTGCTTTCGGTCATAGTTATGTGAAACAGTGTACAACAGAAACGAAAATAAATTTACTAAATGTCTATAGGATCAGGGGCGAAACACAATACCCGTCATGACGGGGCAACTCAATTGTTTTGACAACTATTGTAGTGCGTTGTTGTTGAAAATGAATTCCCAAACGAATAGCGTTTAGCTGGTGAGTTTGTTTGGGCGGCTGTCCGCGTGGTGTGTTTCGGATGTCGTAAAATATTTCCCATGTGGTTATTCAAGATTGATATGGGCTATGGTCGGAAGTTTATTGACTTTAATCGTACGAATTTTATTTTCGACGTTGGGTAACAAACTGTCTGGACCATGCATCGATTGCAATGGAGAAGCTTAAAATTAATAGTTGCGATAACTTTCGAAATGCATTAGAGATTTGTGTTGCTACACTGTTTGCGTACAAGGCGTTATGTGTTGGTTGCAGGCATTGAAGAAAGGCGGGTAAGCTCAGTTGTTCCAGCGCAATGTACTCGCGGATGAAAGTCTTACAGATGAAGACGAATTGGTAGTATGTGCTAATGATTGTTACTTCATCGCGCCTAAAATCTATGAAATGGTTTTGTTCATAATGGAGATGTTGTTTGGGGGCTTAGCAAATTGAACGAGGCAGACCATGCTCCTGTGGCTACATTTCCTACAGGCTTCGTTCAAAGAGCTGTCAGTGAAAAATTATTTACAATAGACGCAGGCTGGCAATAAGTATAGTTGTAGGCGGTAGTTTCGACGTTTGTGTTACTTGTTAAGTAGGTGAGTGGCTGACTTTTTGGAAATTAAGTGATTTTAAGATTTGTTAAGCCTTGCTACGTTTTGACGAATATAATATTGGTCAGCACACAAATGTGTCAAAATAAGATTCATGTCAACGGATTTAGCAGCTAATGTTACCATAACAATTGTTATTTTTTAGTCGATGCTATTGGGCACATTCAAGGTTCAATCCGCCGAAAACGCACACATTTCAATCTCTCGAAGAAGGGGTGGAAGAAATACATTTATTTATTTTTTTGCAAAATTACGTTCTTGATGAACGCATCCAAAAAGTGTGTTACGTTCTTGATGAAAGCATCCAAAAAGTGTGCCTTGGAAAACCATCGTTTGTCGGTGTTAAACAAAGCAACAAACAAAAAAAAACTTCCGTTTGCAAGTAACAAAACATTTTAACACATTACAATTATTCAAAGAGTAATAAAGTGGAAGAATAAAAACTACATCAACCTTAATGTCGTTTTCCATTGGGACAGAAAAATTACATTTTTCAGCAAAATCTGAAAATCCCAGTGGAAAATGACAAAAGTAATCGATATATGAACAACGCCATTTGCCACCTCTACGTTTCCACCGGAGATTAACTGCGAGATTTAGAAAAATGTCTGTAAATCCCGCATAAATCTCGGGATTTGTCACACAAAAGTTAATCTCATGAAAAGGGAGATTACAAACAAATCTCGATTATCAACCTCGTTTGCATGTACAGTCCGGTTTGTGAGCACACTTTCCACATCTCGAGATGTCAAAAATACAAAGCAAATCGAGCTGTATTTGACATTATGTCATAATAAAAATAAATTATTTCTGAGAGCTTTCAAATTGTAATCTATATGCAATCAACTGCGAAAAGTAAGTATTTATTCATATTTGGCTATATATTATAGTAATCAATCTATTTTGATTTATTGCAGAGAATGAATAAGCAACGTATAAAAAAAAAGGAAGAGCTGGCTGTCAGAGGACGAGGCGGCTTTGGTAGAGTTGTGGGCGGAAAAACTGCCCGTACTACGAGGCCCAAGAAAGAACGGGCATTTTTGAAAGGAGATGGCTGAAATGCTCTCCACAATGGTCTCAAAAACAGCAACAGCTGCCGAAGAAATACATGTCAAACTACACAATTTGACCAATAAGTACAGGTAAGTACTTTTTTTCGTATTTTCTTAAGATGAAAGTAGTACAATCTGTTCTTTTACAGAAAAGCATAGAAATTAATCGGCCCCTGTACCACAGCATACATGCCATTCTAGGGGAACTTAAAATAAATAACTTGCATGAGGTTGTAGAAGAGAGGTAAAATATATTTTGAAATGTTTATTCAATGTCTATAGTTTTTATAATTTTAGAAAAATTTCATAAAGAGTTCCTGGATTACATTTTCTATAGTTAGTGTCTTGTTTTTGGAGGCGTTGAAATTCGGAAATTCGTACGAATCTGCGAAATATTTAATTTAAATAAATGCAACTAATTTGTTCGTTTTACTCACCTTCATCCAAGTTTGTCTCTTCCTTTGCTGTATTGCCATTTGTTCGCTTCTTTCTAGCTACCAGAATATTAACCAAACACTGATGGCGTCTTTTTCGGTAATAGCGACTTCGGTAATAGCGACTTCTCCTAGCCAATGCAACCATCAGAACTTTCATTTTATTTTGTAGAATTAAATTATAAGCCAATAATATTTTAAGATTTCTGGAACTCATGTTTTATTTCTTTAAACTTTTTAATTTTGTTTTCAATTATCACAATTTTGGGTTGTTCGATTTGACAGTAGTTGACAACATCTTGTTTTTTTTGGTGGAAACACCTCAGGATTTGTTTGTAATCTCTTGCCCTAAATCTCGCGATTAGTGTCCGGTGAAACGTAGTATTAAAGTCTGCACCGCATACGCTGTCATTGAAGGCGCTCAGATGGATGAATTCAGCAAACTATGAGGACATATTCGCAACATTTGTTGCGACGTCACATCTTACATCTCTTAAAATGATTTTTTTTTATACGAATTTAACGAATATTAATATTTGACTTAACGGCGCCTCCAAAAATTGGGCTTGTCAAAAAATACGTAATAAATTTGTAGAAAAATACACAATTACGATATTGTTTATATATTTCGTGAACTACTCAAATTCTCTTACACTTTTTATGTCAGTAATCCCTACTTGACACAAAATTTGACAGAAATCGTTTTGGTAGTGTAACCCAGAAACAAACCACTTGCCATCTTGTAATGTCGATGTCAATTTTGAAAGATGCACACTCGCAAATAGACGACCAGTTTTGGAGCATATAGCCTGGCACATAGCTTGAGCTAAAATTTGGAACGAGTTTTCTCTCCACGAGGTTGCTTAATTGCTGCTTCATTTTTTATGTAGAGTAATAGTGTAGACAACTCTTTTACTCGCTTTAATGTTTAAGTATTTAGTGCTAGTGCGAATCCAACTGAAATACATTTTGTTTTGAAGCTTAGTACACTGCTCAACCTAACTATTAGCTCCCATACAAAATTCTCTCCAAAATTAAGCTGTGATAAATTTAAGCGAATCCCTGTAGCCGAGTGGTATACAGCTACAGCTTAGTACGCTGCTCGAGCTAAATTTTCGCTCCCATACAAAATTCTCTCCAAAATTTAGCTGAGCTAAACTTAAGCGAACCATTTTAGCTGAGTGGTACGCAGCTCGAGCTAAATAGTCAAACTTTTGTTTCAGCATGTACTTCATGTGTCGGTAAAAATTTAGCGTGCCCATCTAATGGGTCGGCACATTTTCTCAAGCTTAAATCTGACAGATCATTGTGTATTTGTTGTTCTGTTGCAGAAAAGTATGCAAGGATGAGCTCTTTAAATCATTACATGGGCGAGAAGTACCTAGAATCAGACATAGTTGAAACAAGAGAGAATTCAATTTTTGAAGGATGTTTTTTTTCAAAGAACAATGTTTTCTGTGACACTTATCCACGGCGTACTCTATATCAACAGCTAGGACTTTAGCTGATGTTTGGAGAGAAACCAGATTAAATTTAGTTTAGCGCGAGCAGCGTACTACGCCTACTGCTAAAAAGTAAAACTTTTGTTTCAAAATGTACTTCATGTATCTGTCCAAATTTTAGCGTGATTGTTAATGGGACTGCACATTTTCTTAAGCTAAATTTTGACAGATCGTTGTGTTGTGTTGCGGAGAAGTAAGCAAGGATTTGTTCCTAAATAAATACCTCGACGAGGAGTACCTACATAGAATCCAAAATGGTTGAAATCTGAGAGAGTTGACTTTTTGAAGTAAGTTATTTTCAGATGACAGCTGTTTTCTGTGAAACAACATTGTCCGCTCAAATTTCGCTGGGACTTTAACTAATGTTTGGACTTTGGAGTGAGAAGTTGGAGCAGCTTACTGAGCTTTGCAAATAACACACCTACACTCCTCATCGCTTGATTAAGGACTACAAATCGTGGCTAAGAATAACTCTGTTTAGATTTTAGTAATCCGCTTGATTGAGGCGTCCTCCTGAAGGAGCTTATTAAAATAGCCAGAAAAGATATGATTAATTTATTATTTTTGCCAGCATTAAAACCTTGAAACATGAGTGTTTTCACAGCAAATTATTGCAAATGTGGCCTCATTTAAGTGACGCAGAGTGTACGCTGTACGTATTTGTGGACAATCAAGTGTACAAGCAGTGACACGATTTGAACAAATTAAAGCCGCGAAATGTATGTCTGGGATGGATTAAAACACACAACAAAAGTATAAATAGTTTTTATTTACAAACAAGCCTGCACCAATCAACTTTGTTTCTCCCCAAATTTCACCGTCCCACGACCTAGCAGCGTAGTCAGACTTTCATTGCGAGTGACCTTTTTTATTTTGATCTTACTTTTAGCCTCTGAGTCGTTGCGGATGGTGCGCACTTTTACTTGCGAAGCTTTTGGTGTGGCCTTCGTCGTCCTTAAGGGTTCGCGGGTGCTTCTGGTGGGCTCACGAGTCGTGTTTGCTGGCTCACGTGTTGTTCGAATAGTTTCGCGAGTTGTCTTGATCACGTCTTCGATGACAGGTGGCAGCTTTGCAATGAAGCTAGTGCTCTGCTCGGTGACGCTGGTAGCTTGCACTTGCTTTGTGGAATCCGGAGTACTCGTGGGACGGTTGAAAAATAGTTTACTCGACTTGGGACGGTGCAAGTTGTACCGCTTGTACGGGCGTTCGGTTGTGCTACGCGGTGGCAGCCTGTTGGACAGAGTGGGAGTGACGCTGCTGGTAGTTGTCGTGGTGGTTGTTGTTGGCGGATAGAGTCGCGTTGGCTCAAATTGCTCCTCGACTGCTTGGAGATTTTTGAGGAAGTACTCTGGATAGTTGGGCAGCTCGGTTGTGGCTCGCAGGAAATCAAAATGATTGGAGGGCTTAAAGGCCTGCTCCTGTTGCACTGACTCCTCCGCACTGTGCTCGGTCACCTCGTAGGCACGGCTTTCATTTGGGTCGTAGTGAATTGTCGGTGACAATGATGAGGATGGCATCATAGTCGCCGGAGCCTCGACTTTAGTATGAAGCTGGCTGACAGCAAACGCCTTTGGGGTGGAGTAGGGCACCTGTATGGGCAACCAACCCTCCCCAAACTCATTGATCCGTCCACTAATCACATCGGCATCCATGTGGGTCTGATGCGAATGCTCATGTATCCCAGCATCATGGGCACTCTCCACTCGCTGTTCTTGCTCCTTTTCGATCTGGCGAAGCTCGTCCTGGCTCATGAAAGGGAACACCAATTTAGGCTTCTCTGGAGGCATCGATATCAGTGGCGCCGCTGAAGGAATATCCGCCAAAGGCGGATGGTAGAGGGGAATTGTCTTCTTGGGAGCGCGGAACTTTATCACTTTCATCCGTTTAAATGGTGGCGGCGGCGGCTTCTTGATGACATACTTGATTTTTGTCGTCGATTGTTTGTCGTAGTCCATCGGATTTCTATACCTGCCCATCGACGGACTGAACATATGCGTCATAGCTCTTGCCCCGTTCGCAACACCACCCATAAGCTCATCCACAGTGTCGTCTACGTCTTTCCACATAAAGCGGCGTTGCATACTCCTAGGCAGTGTTGCAAATGGGACATATTTCCACTGGTGCATGTAGTTTCTGACAGATGGCGACAGGTATCGCATTGATTTTCTGAATGGGAAAAATTGTTAATTTAAATGAATGCGTTTGGAAAGGAGTGTTTTTTAATTACGAGTATCGCACTGCACTGGAGCTTCGCATGACCGACGACAACAGGACTAAAAATGACACCACAAACTGTCGAACAATCTTGAAAGAAGCCAGCGTTAGGTATTAAAATTTGTTTTTGACATTTATGTACGGTAACACAACTCACAGATGAAGCTAGATGCATATTTTCAACAATCACCAATAAACTAGAAAATAAAATAAAATTAATTAATTATCTTTGGTAAACGAGTCTGTTCACGTTGAACTATTTCGCTAGATTATTTCACCAGCTGACGGTGGACTAGACTTATATACTTCTCACGGTTTGTTAGGTTTCGTGTACACTCAGGCGATATCTCCTGGCCGGGGAGAGGTGCACACACGCTAAATCGATTTGTGTAGTGAATTTTTGCCACTGCGCTCGGGCTAATTTGCACAGAAACATTCAATGTTAAGGTTAACGTCTGACGTGCGTTCCATTTCACTTAGTTTTGGCTAATGTTGATACAACACAGACGCTTGAAGAAATTTTCTTCGTTGGTGAGTCTTTAAAGTGCAATAAATTAAACGGAATGATGTGGATGAACCTCAATCGGGTGCTATGTTTTCGCTAGCAGATATTTGAAGTAGGTGGTTTACAGTTTGCTCCTCCTTGATATTATTTCTGAGCCGGTTTGCTCTGCAACCCTTATTGTTGTGAACTTGATTTGTTTGCTTAAGGACACGATCAGTGGGATGATCTTCGGGAATAAATTAAGTAAATGATGCCCGATCGCAATTGAAAAGCTAAATAAATTGTAACGATCTTCGTTTTGACACTACACCTACTGATCTCGATCGTGGATACTGTGTCGATGATCTTCATTGCGCTGTTCAATATCAGCAGTGCTGCGTGTCGTATCGTGAAGATATTGGATGAATTCAAAGCCTCGCTGCATCAGACACGATCGTGTAATATTTAAGTGTCCTCATAGTATGTTTGACATTGGCTCTCGGTGGCATCGGGTTTCTCATTATTTCCCTTTGCTATCGCTTTATGGTGACAGTGAAGATCAGCGGTCGAATTACCGCAATGCGTCATTAAAATGTGTGGATTTCACATGCAAAATAATAAGAAATTTAGTCAAGAGTACCCGATCGGAAGCGGGAATTCGGTCCACAGCTTCTTCAGGCTAACAATGCAGACCAGTAAAGCCGCTGATGCACGATCTTTAAGGTGAAATTTTTAAGACAAGCAGAGAAATTTCCGAGGTAAGAAGTTGAGCTGATCTTCCTCTTATTTTACTTCTACGATCAGCATTGTATCACTGAACATCACCTAATTTAGAATGAAGATCGGTATATGTTGCTAATGTACTGCGATATCTATTAAGATCTATTGATTGTCATGGTAAATTTTAAATAAATTGCCGATCGCTCAAATGATCATATTCGGGATGACGAAGGTCAGTCCTCTACTGAGGTTTTTTTAGATGAGTTAAAGTCCCTTCCTATTGCAGCGTTCTAGGTCCGCAATCTCGATGATGTTCCCTTTCTTCTAGCGGACCTTAAAAAACACAAAAAAAAAATGTTAAATTTAAATAATCAAATGAAGATCACTAGATATACTTTTGGTGATCTTTTGGGGAACAAAAATTTAAGAGTACGCATCCATATTGCTACTTCCGTGAAACTTGCAAGTGGAAACTGCTTTTGACTATTTCATTCACGATCATCTCCATAAACTTGCAGATAGTGGATTTATTTCTCTCCGTGGTAGTTGGGATCGTTATTTTTACCCATCTTCTTGAAAATATCGATCGCAAAACCCTCTACACAGGAGTGAATATCTGAACTGAAATATCTCCGTCGCCATCTTAAAGGGATTGATGGGAATCGTTATAGTTATTTTCTAAGATCTGACCCAGCGAATGCCAAAAAGATCATAGTCCCTCTGGTGGCGATGTCTTGTAGTTCCTTGGAGAGCAGAGTTTGTCTGGAAAAATGATATCTCCTTACAGCTGGGACACCATAAATAGTATTCAACTTCGACCAATCCTCAACAGCGATCATATAAGATGCAGACACATTCTTCTTAAATGAAATTTTCAAGTAAAAGTGAATGATCGCATGGACAGGCCGATAAAAGTGGATCTTAAAGGAGGATTTCTGTACCAAGTCTGTACGTGGGACCATTTGAAAGCTTTGACTGCCAACCTTCATAGTCCTCGCGATCGGCCACACACCTGAAGATCACTTTCCAATCATAACCTCAAATGTTTCCACCTTTAAACTAATGATCGTGCCGGCCACAGTGATCTTCATGGAAAACAATAGGATCGTCCAATTGTAGTCGTCATCCCGAAAATAAAGATCAACAAGTTGCATTAATGGTTGAAGATCGTCGCTGAAATTTTTTAAGTCACTTTTTTGAGGATCTCGCCTGTTTTGCTGTAAACTCACTGCTGCTAGGCATACATAGCCACCAGGGACTTTCTGGTCCATTTCTCAAACATGATCGCCACAAGCTTTGTGATCGTGATCCAAGATAGGTTAAATAGGGTATGATGATCCTCATACCATGATAAAAATGGCAAATTTTGTACAAACCAACAAGTAAGTAATTATTTCAAATTAAGGGTAGGACTTCCCCCAACACATGTGTACCGATCGCCACTTCCGAGGTCAACCGAGCTCCGCTCCAGCTAAGCATGCGCGGTCCCGTACAATACCATCTTCTTCATTACGTATTATGCGGCTGCCATTGTCTGGCCTGCTGATGATGGAAAGTGCAAGTGAGAGCAAAATCTGCACACATCTCTCTGTCGGTTTTGTAATCACTTGCATGTCCACTCCAGCACAAGTATACCTTGGTCCGTTGGACAGAGAAACACATGGAAAGCACTAGACGTAAACTCCCATTCATCTATACCGTTAATTACATACTTACATAAGTGTAACGAACCCGTTAAGGCATTGTGAAGGGAAAAACACCGAGAGAGAGGGGAATAGTCATAACTCCACGGCTTCCTGTTGACAAAGTTCGACTTTCCTCGCGATCGCCTTGACATTGCATGAATGGCTAGTACTTGTATCTCTGAGTGTCCATTGTAATTCGAGATGATGCATGGTATCGCGTTCCCTTGATTCGGTTTCCATCGTTAGAAGGGGCGGTCAACAACACATCGAGACGGTTCCGTTGACTTCTTCTGGTATAGTATGCGGTATGGTGTGGCAATGCGGCGATTTGCGCTGCTCATGCAGAGTTCCCCGATATGGTCGTGCTGTGGCGCCAAACACTAAAAAATCGGCGGCTTCATCGGGCGTGTGCTCACTCTTGAGGAGCCAAGTATATAAAGTTGGGGCACGTTGCCATTTGACTAGCAGATAGGTCTCATCGACTGGCGGCGAATAATCTGCATAAAAACCTCTCGGATTGGACATACGGAAGGAGTACACATATTTTTACAGCTCATAACATGGATTCACATTTGGCAGTAAGTTCATGGTCGGGTCCTTGTGAGCCAGTGGTTGATTGATTCGTTTCAGAAGCATTTGGCAGTTGGACTTCTGGTGACGCTGATGACAGTTTCGCTGAACGATGCCGGCGCGACAGGAAGCACTCACAAGCGGTTCGTAATTCATGTGCCGATGAAAATGAAGACACACCACCACACGCACACGGTGTATACACATATCCATCATGGCGGAGGGAAGGTCGAGTACAAGGTGTTGGGCTACTCACATCAAGGACTCGATGGCCATGGCGACAGTTCGGAGACTGTCCACGGCGGTGGAGATCTCGTGTTCAATCACTACGCCCGGAACGGCGAAAATCATTTGGCTGACGAATTCGCAAGCGATTACGAAGATTGGGATCCATAGTTGGCGAGTGGGCAGTTGTGTTCTCAGCCATTAGTGCATTTTGTTGGCATGACGGGTGGGATTCCACCGCCCAGCCGTTGTGATTTTTCTTAAGAGCGTGTGTTTCATTAAACTAGTGTCATTGTAGAACGTAATTTATGAACTGATGTACCTTACGTGCGCAGCCAGGATACATGAAATAAATAAATAATTTATTTTTGAACCAAATTTGGGTTTTCTTTTCGAAGGCATTTTTAATTGAGAAATGTTTCTGCGGAGTGGGGTACTTGTTTCTGCTGGCAAAAGTAAGTTGACGGGGTCCGCCGAAGGACGCTTTCGCACCTGGAAGTTATGGGGACTAGTTCCCTTTCCCTGTACCAACAAAAAACAAAATCTCTACACCAACTTTTCGCTTGTGAATTTAAATGCCTTGTCTGGCTTCCAATGCCGATTTGTTTAATCAAAACGAGCGTCGAAGAGGGAGAAGAATAATATTTAATAACGCTTAAGGCAAATGAACCAAAAATGTCAAAAAATGCGTCAAAAAAGAGCAAAAAGATCTTTAGACAACGCATTGAAATACGTCAAAAACGAGGAAAAACCACATCAAAAAAAGGGTAAAACTGCGAGTGAAAAGGACTCCAATAAAAGCCAGGTTTATGCTGCTGTTATTATTGACCTGATTGAGATGTCAAAAAATGAAAAATATGTATTTATTTATATGATAAGGTCTGTTCCTTTACTTTTGTAGTAGGAATGGAAAAGACTATCAAAATGGCAGTGGTGGGGATAAATTCTCTCACAGAGAGAGACACTTACGAAAAAGTTAGGGAACGCTTTTGTAGTTATCTATGAAAAACGACAGATATATAATTCAAAAATTCAAAAAATTTGTACGAAAAGTCGTTAAAATATCTGATAAACTCGACGAATTTGCTAATTTACGAACAACATTAGTTGATTTATCTACCTAGCGATGAAAGTGATTCGGAATTAATCGAGTTCAAGAATCCGAGTATATGGAAGAGCTTGTACTGATTGAACTACAAGTATTCGAGAAGAGGAAAAAGCGACACAGCATTAAAAATTACGTGGAGGAGAGTGTCCTTTCTTACTCCTTACAGCGCGTAAGAATTTCGTCGCCACCAAAAGAATCTAAGGAGAACATTCAATCTTATTTTTCCGCCTGTCGATACCATTTTAAAATAAAAGAAATCAAAACAAATGACAAATGGGACAACAAATTTCGAATCAGCTGTTAATTGACAGCCAAGAAATTTGTTGAGTAAAAATTCGTAAGATTCTCAGTGGAGGGGTAATTTCTTGCTCTCTCGATGATGCTCTCTTTTACGAATTGTTCGAGTTAAGGGACGGCATTGAGTAAAAATTCGTAAAAATTCGTAAGAATTAGTAAAAATTTGTAAGATTTAAAAGTAAAGGAACAGACCTATATTTTATGAATGAAAAAGATGCTAAGACGGACAGTTCTTTCATATTTTCAGTTCCCTTTCCCCTAGTTTATCAAAGTATCAACATATTTCCCATACAGTTTCAAATATAAAGCTTCTTAAGCTTGAAATAGAAGCTGACACCTGACACAATCAATGAATTCTTTTTCCAAAAAGTGTTATTTCCGTAATTATTTAAATGGTTTGTACTAAAAAATTCGTTTCACTCAGATCGGGTGGATGGGCTCAGTAAACGAGCCGCCAAAGAGGCACATCTGTGTATGTTTACAAAGTGGCTCTAAAGTTGTCACCCGATATTCTTTGACTGTCATTTTGTTAATGAATGAAAAAAGTTGGTTCCGCTTTTGGATTATGTTTTTTTGAGGTCTTAAATTATTAATCATTAATTAATAATAATTCCGGTCCGATTTATGTCATTTTCCATAACTCTTGCTAGAACTTCCGGCGATAGGTCCTCGCATTCTTGACAGATATTCTCTTTGAGGGCTTGAAGAGGCTGAGGCTTCTTGACAAAGACTCGTGACTTAAAAAAACCCCATGATGTCCGCAAATCAGACGATAAATTTGACGATATGTACGGCCACCAAATCCAGAGATTAGGCGACCCTGAAATGCGGCCCTCAGAACTTCGGTTGTGGCTCGTGCAGTATGCGCCATTGCTCAATCCTGTTGAAGCCACATGTTCTCCAGCAGAATGTCGTTGAACATGGTTCTGAAGTGCTCGCTGTCCACAATATGCATTTGGCCCTCTTCTCTGCGATATCTTCAGTCACAGCGGCAATACTCTCAGAAAAACTGTTGCTCTGGGACCAGCCAAATCTGGCAGCATCTCGTGTTGTCCCGTATACTCCTCAGGAGTATAGCGATTAATGGCTTGTTGACGTGTTTTTTGTATCTTTTTACTTCAAACTTCACAAATGTCGAAGTAGAATTGACATTTGCCGCCATTTGCATAAATTATGGCATATTACGCCACCTTGTAAATCTTGGCCTAGGAAGTTTCCATAATCTTCCTGTGTATATGTATTCGCGTATGTCCCTTAAATGTTCGCATTTTGTTCTTCCGCGTAGATTGTTGGCGAATTGCGAATATTTTTCTTTCACCGATATTCAGCGGGACATCAATCGTGTCACACGAAACTTGTATTGCCAGGGATTCTTATATGAACTCGCCGGCAAACTAAAACTTCTTTCAGGGAACTTTAGAAGAGGACGAAACTAGAGTTGCCTTGTGTTTTGTTAATATACGTATTTATTAATAAATTGGGTGTATACAATTTTCTAAGGCGCAAGTAATGTAAATAAATAAATCCGCCTACCTCAGTGCGCGAAGAAAACTGACAACCATTTCTAAAAATGATTAACAACAATTTTGAAAAAGTCATCAGAAGGAACACATCAAATGCTATCCAAAGCGAAATGAATTAAAAAAATTGTACAAAACTGAAAATCATCCCAACAATAAACATAAATAACAGCTCCTGAGCGTTGAAATAAAAAAGCTACATGAACTTAATCTGAAGTGTAGGAAGGGATTCAAAATGACTTGGAGAATGCCACAAAAGACTCCTAAGAACCTCACAAAAATGACAAAACGAAACACTTCCTAAAACGAGTGAAAAGTTTGAGAAAAAAACCCGCTCAAAGACTGCAAGTAACCCAATTAAAAATATTTACAAAAATCGGCTTAAAAAATCGTTAGAAACCGCTGCACCCGGCGGTTACCACAAAGGTTCGTTGAGTACGCGGTTTGAATCGAACGCAATCGAGCAAGTCTATACACGTACTCATCAAAAATGACAGAAAAAGAGAAAATTAGCAAAATAACGAGTAACGAGCACGGTTGTCAGTTGCAAAAAAAAATAAGCTACCAAAATTGGAGAAAAAAGTTAAGTTATTAACCAAGATAAAATATACCAAAAATCTGAAGACGTTGATAAAACACAAAGAGAAAAAATAGCATACATATATAGTCTTGAGCCAATAAGACTTTTTTCTCTGATTTACTTCAGAGAAACTAAAAGAAAAGTGTAGAGTTCCTAGCACTTTATTTTTATTTATTATAGCACACATTTTTAAAACACAAAAATGAGTAATTTTTTGAACAAAATAGGTTTACAGGGATGGTGCTGATGCATTTATGCAAATGCAATGCTTTCACTCAGAAACAGTAAGGCAGCATTTAAATGAATTAATATCGAGCTTATATTTTTGGTGGTCCTGCTCAAAAAGTTACCAAAACCAGATAAAAATTACCAAATTCCCAACACTCAAAATGCAAACTAAAAATTACCAAATTTGGTAAAAAATTAGCAAAGTGGCAACCGTGCTAACGAGCAGTTCCTCTCTTGGCTCGAAACAGCTCAGAGAAATTCATCCGGCAAGTACTGATAAAAATTGACAGGAAACAAATTCAAAATCCGTTTTAAAAATCAATTGTACACAAAAATAAAATATCTGAAAATAAAGAAAATTCGGTGGTGGTCGAATGGTCTCCTAGAACGTTTCATATGTTTCAAATTTCATCAACTTCGGTTTTTTAGGTTTTAACGGCAAGAAAAAATTATGAAAACCTCGTTATTTGCAGTTGGCTCTAAATGCACTTAGTGAGTTTTACCTGTCAACCGACGTAAAAGTTGTAAAACGGTAAGTTATAAATTTATTCGTGATATGGATTAGATTTCAAAGATGTAAGTGGCTCAAAGTAGCTCGAAGTGTATGCTCGTACTTTGGAGTATATTTTCAGCTCTCTGAGAGTGTTTCGCTCAATATTTTGAGTTTGACAGATTTTTAGTGCTTGGCTCGTGAAAGTACGCGAATGAACCTAATTATTAATGGACTGATTTTGACTGAATCTTTTGACACAAATTGTTATTTATTTATCTATAAAAGTTGAGCTAGATCATTAATCTACTGAACTGAAACACCGGGAACTGTTCTGCGACTCACCGGCATTAGAAACCAAAAAGATCCACTTCTGACCATGTCCTGAAAACCAAAAAAAAACTTGCAAAGAAAATTCTCACCACAATTAAAGTTTGTTTTTCTTTTTAATAAAAAATACCCTAAGTACTAAAACTAAAATAAATTTATAAATAACGAATACTACAACCCCGCAGCTAGTAGTTTATTCTGAGCCCAGAAGAGGGCGACCTATTCCTCTTCTTCGTCTTCGACTTCTTCTTTTTCGGCACAACCCGTGGCTCGCTGTACGGATCCCTTTCGTACGCCTGCTGTTCAAACCTAATTCTGGAACTGGACAAGGGTTTCGCTTTCGCTATGTGCATAGTCGTCGGGCTGGAATATCTGTCGTACGCCGAATAGTCGTCGTCGGTGGCGGCACTCATCCAATCGGGGGTTCCACTTTCATATTTAATTCCACCGCCCCTGTACGGTTTCATGGATGATTCGAACGCATTTGAATACGACGACCATTTGGGCTTGAATGCACCACCCATCATTGGCATGGCATACGGATACGTACTACCAGCGATTCGCTGATCCACAAACACGGCCTCCGTCGATTTGGCATCATAGTCATCTGCGTAGGCGTCTTCGTCATCCTCGTCCATGGGATTTGAGTATTTGGGGAGTTCTTCGACAGGACGAGCTCCCATGAAATCGCTCGGCCGCTTCATGCCATGGAACTTTGTGAACACACCCTCGCTCATCAACTGTGCCATGCTGTTTATTTTCGGTCTCTTCATTATGGTCGCCTCCAGGGTGTTGTCCACGCCGTATGTTGGTATATCCGAGTAAGATGGCAGCCCCATCGGGTAGGAGGACACTAGCAGAGGCTGTAAATGGTCCATGGACATCATGGAGTAAGGCGTTGTGTCCAAGTCATCCGCCAGGAATTCCGCACCCTTTACCACCTTCTTCGGGTGGAAGTAGTGTTTTTGAATTTTCCGAAAGTGCGTGTGCTTGCGATTCACCTCGGGGATGTGCACCTTGATGTGGACGCTGGAAAGTTGGAAAAAATTATTACAGGTTCCACCCCCCGGCAGGGACACCCAAACTCACTGTTCGCGATCATCAACGGCGCTCAGGACACCACACGAGCCGAACACAATTTGTATGACAATTATCCACTGGTGCAGGTTTGACATTCTCTCGCTTTTCAATATCGTTATCCACTTTGACGGCGCGACGTTCGACACACTTTGATCACTCGCAGCAAATGACAACATCCCAATCACTATCGCTCCATCTTATATAGTTTCGCTCAGGCATTCTCCTCGATGCTGTCGCGGTCAGATTGAATTTCCGATGTGCGAGTTCAAATGTCTATCCCTACTGCGTATGGATAACCATTAGCTGCTCCAGCTCTAGGTCTGGCATCGTCTGTTCGTCATGGTCTGCCGGGTGAGAAGGGGCAATGCGTGTAGCTCTTATGGGATGCTGGGATGACCGTATATGCGCAGGCAAATAAGGGTCATTGCCTGATCTTTCTTTCAACTCCACTGTTATGTGTGCGAGCTGCGAGTGTGTGCGATCCGAATTACCCATCTGACAATGAAAAGAAATCTGTTTTTGTTTTGCTTTCGTTCAGAGTTAGAGACGATCGAGGAAAGTGCTAGCGCAAGAACTGAAGCAAAAACGAAGATGAAAATTAGTTGTTGGATCGGTAATCGAATACCATCGACATCGAGGGTGAGCTGTGCGCAAAATAAGTAAAAATCGAAAACAAACCGCTAGACAATTCGATTCAGTTCTCTCAGCTGCTGGGCTACCGAGTTTGTGGCGCTTAATTGATTTCGTAATAGAAAATTGGATTAGAAAATGAAAATCACTGGGATGCCACTCATACATTGAACTGAAGACGGATGTGACTGAAAATATATATTTTGAAAATGTCCTGTGTTGAAAATGTAATACTGGTAATTCCTCATTAAAAATATAACAACTTATGGTGAATAACTTATCTATTATACTTAACTTTTACACTTAACCTTTGCACTTTTAATTTGTTACAACTATATTTTGGAATATAATAAACCTCATTGAATTCGGACGGGTTTTTTCTTTTACCCTTCAAGCCCCAACATCGTGCTTAGCTTTTTTTTTTATCTTCGATGTTAGTCCGTTTGTGAGTTGGGTGCAGACTCCGTATATAACCTAAAAAAGATAAAATGAAAAAACCGTCATAATCACATGTTATTTAACGGGACTATATATTCCAGCCGTTCAGTTTTGAACCGATGCAAAGGTCGTCCTTATTTGGGCATAACGGCCAATGCTTTGCTGGCCACACTGTAAAGGCACCAAGTGACAACGAACAGAAACAGAATCCCATACATTTGCAATAGAAACAGAATTAGGAACAGAACATAATTTTTTCAGCAACAGAATTTAGAGACAGAAAAATGGCTGTTTGACGACAGAACGTAAACAAGTCTACATTGATTGTTTCTGTTGCTGCCAGCAACAATTGTGTGGGGGAGAGGTTTATTTTGTTTGCATTTTTCTGCATCTGTCATCTGGCTGTTTGTTTCGCATCGTACTATTGTATATTGTGATGACCACGTATGAATAAAAAACGAAAAATGGAAAAAAAAGTTTTTAGTAGACGAAGAGGAGATTTCGTGAGAAATCACCAAACAATGTATAATGACCGTCACCCGATATTTTGCGACAGCGACATGCTTTTATGGGTATGTTTCTGTTTCAGTTTTGTGTAGCTGAGCGAGCAACGTAAACAGAACCAGAATTTACTACAGAACGAAACAACTTTCTGTTCTGTTTCAGTTTCTGTTCCTGTTTCTGTTCTTTGTCACTTGGTGCCTTAGGCCCAACCAATTCAAAATCTGTGACCATTGTCAGACAGATAACTCATGAGTTTTTGTTGTTTGAATTTTGTTAGCAGTGTTTTGAATACACAAGTTTTGATTAAAAAAATCTTTACAAACTGGAAGTGCTTCATGAAAAGTTTCTTAAGCCCGTATGACACTACATTTTTTTTGCTTTTAAAATTAAATTAGAGCAGTACGAAAAATTAAAACGAAAATTCCCGTTAGGAGTGAGTGCGTACATAGCAACTTTATTAACGTAGAAACATAAAAAAAAATGCATTCGGCCTTACCAGCAACCAAATTTAGACTCGACTTTAGGGCAATAGTTGAAATTAAAATAAACTGTGTACCAATAGTTAAGTTATCTTTGACTTTAAGATAATCGAGACTGTAACTTTCGATCGGAAGAAAGTCGAGTCTAACCCATTATTTAAATTTAAACGTCAGTCTTTGTAATAAATAAATATGAAATACGAAATGGACAGCAAATAAAGAGAAGCCGCAGCTTAAATTGAACGCAGAACTATTAGTTGACTGTGTCAAACCATTGACTGATATCATTGACAGCAAAATTAACAATACAGTTAAAAAACAGCATGCAAAACAGTTGCTTCTATATTTCACTCAAAATACAACCAACTGCCAATTTCAGCAAATTATTGGAAAGCTCAGAAAAAAAATATTTTTCAGCTATATACTGTAATAATTTAGCTAAAAAGTCAGATGTAGTTAAAGTTCCGATTACTTTGATTGTTGGTACCTACAAATCAAAAGTCGAAACTATAGTTAGTTCTGAAATTGGTTAAACTCGAATTTACGGTTTGGTTTTTGGCCCATTAAAAATGTATTGAAATCACATTTTCCAGCTGCTGGCAGCTTTTTTTTGACATTTCAAGATTATTTGAAAATAAATTCGATTGATTGCGGTTGCTTTGCTAACAATTGCTCCCCTTTGGTAATACACTTTTAGTCTCTTTTACACACCGCTGACTTTTGAGCATTACAAAAATGAGGAAAAAATGTAGTGTCATACGGGCTTTATAAAGTCTTGAAATGGGAAACCAATACAAGTTGTACAGCCCGACGTAGATTATCTACCACATTTTAGGACTTCCTGCAATAATTGATGAAATTTTCATTTAATTACGACTGAAATGGGAAACCAATACTTTTAGATTTGCTTCAGGGAGTTGCTGCTGAGATATGGAATGCAGTCAAATATTCCTTTAAATTGCACACAAAACAATTGACAGAACAATTTAAAGCATATTTCAATTTGGGCTTAGTAATCTAAAATTTGTTTCTATTGTGACTGCGACTGAACAGAAACTCGTACGTTTTCAACTTAATATTGTTTTGCGTCTGTTTAATAATCTATACGTCAGAAAGTATGACAGATGACAGATCCCTAAGGCGGATCAATCTTTTGAATTTTTTTTACAGTTTTGGTATATCTTATGATTTTTTTTTCGGCACAAGAGATCTTTTAGGCCGACGTGCCTCTTTATCACCTTGGCGAGTCAGAAGTTTAAAAAAAAAAGTTTACGTTTTCCATTGGGATTTTCAGATTTTTCCTGCCCAATGGAACAATAAACGAGATTTTTCTTTCTTTGCATTTGTGGTGAGGCATGTTTTAAAAATGTTATGAAAATCTGTTCAATTTATATTGATATCCATTGCAGCGACCAAATGTACATTTTTCACGGCCTTGTCGTCTAAAAACGTACTTACTTCAATATTTGACATATGACAAATGTTTTGGCGTTGGTGTAAGTAGGTGTAAGTCTCGCTCAGAAATCGAGATTCGCAAAATTGCCTGGAGAGCCTTAGACAAGCATATTTTTGACAAAGTCACTTTTCGAGTCTCAAAAGGCGGACGAAAGAAACCTCCAGCGTAAAATAAAAAAGAGTTGGTTGGTGTACTAGGGTTCAAATTATAAGAACTTTGAAAAGAAACATTTCGAAAGCATTATGTGCTATCTATCGGAAAAATTGCGATATTTACTTGTATGGCAATTATCTATTCTTGTTCTTTAAATAAAAAAAAAAGTTATAATTTAATTCCACATGCAGTAGGCTAAAATGAAGAAAAAAAAAGAATTAAGGTTTTCAAATAATATATAATAAACAATAAAAACATTTCATGCCGATTTATAGTAGATAGCCTTGACTAAAATGTTGGATTTTGTTATTTATTTGCAAATTGATTGGTAAATTGTAAATAATTTTAATTTATACAGCTTGCTTGCGTTCGATTTTACAAGAAAGCTTTTTTCATTACTGTGTTACCTAAAAAAAATGTAATTTGAATTGTTATTCGTAACTATATCAACCGTTTTTGATAAAAGGCAGTGTCAAAGTGGTAGAAACATATTAATTTATATTCACTGCATGCAAATTAACGGTCAACCGTCAAAATTCAAATTTTCCTAGTGAACATACCCAAACCAGTTTTCCAGGATATTTGAAAATTTTATGAATTTCGGTGGTGAATTCACCAATTTTCCGCCATCTTCCGGGTGAATTCACGAACTCACTTATACTAGTATAGAAATGAGAATGTATGAGTGACTTCATGATTTTCGGGAAAACAGCTTGTAGGCAGCCGCCTTTCCACTGGAAAGATATATATCTCTGTATTCCATTATCTTTGATCTGAATGCTGAGTATATGAAACCAGTATTTCAGTTCGATTTTGTTTTCGTTTTAGATTGTAGGTACGAGGTTATAACTTAAGAATGGGTCACGATAATAGTCAGAGTAGTTCGTTTCTTCGTTTTAAGGGTATAGTCAGCGTCAAAAATCGCCTTCAACAATAAATTGTAAGCCAACAGAAAGGTCGGTGCTAAAGCTGTTGTAATAAGGTCAGTAAAGTACCTTCAAATAAAAAAAGGAGCATGCTGCATTTAAAGCTTGAAATAAGATGGCCATCAGTTTAACATTCTTTTGGACTTTTGTGACTTTTTTGACTTTGACCACTTTTTTGGTTGTGACCTTTTGGCTACTGATTTGGTATGCAACAACCAAAACCTGCTTTATAAAAACAAGTTGCAGCACTTTCTAAATCTTTTTATCAATCCTTTCATAAGTACCTCAAAGCGTGCAGTTTTAGCATTTTAATTTTATCACTTTAAGTGTTAAGTTCGCAACTGAACCTTTTTATTTCTTTCCGGTCTTCCAAGTAATTTATAAACCAGGTGGCTGCATTGACAGATCATTTCGATGCGCGATATTAATAAACATATTTAGTGTCCAGGCTCGATTTTACGAACTCACAATGGAGGATTTTCGACATAAAATTACCCATTGTGACCTAAATTATTAAGTGTGAAGAATGAAAATGATTGTTAGGCTAAGTAAATCCAAAGTCGAGATCTATCAACCGATATAGCTTATGATCTTTTGATGTGTTCGAGGTGCGATCTTTTGTAAGAATCTGTTTTTATTAGGTTTGCAGCGACATCTGTCAGATATCCAAATATATTTTTCCCGTGATCTTAGCTTGACGTTTTCACAAAGAAATCTAAATTTATATTTTGTAACAAGTTTTAACAACAACTTTTTGATTTTATTAAAAGACTTACATCATTTTTATACAGTTTATAAATTTAGTGTTTATTGCCATTCCAAAACAGCCGGCTAAAACTCACTTTGGACAAGATTTGCACCTAGTCTTACGGTACTCCGCATATCTATTTGTAGATCCCTTCCAATCAGTGTTCCTAATTTATAGGAAACTCTTAAACTCTAACAAGTCTTTGACCGCACCCCATGTCAGTGATGCTCTTCATATCCCTCTTCGTGATGCTGTTCCTCGTGGTGATAGGGTATATGAATCTCTTCCTCCTTGGCCTCCTCGATCATCGGATGCTCATACTGATGGTGATGATGCAAATGCTCATGACTGACGTGCTTCTCCTGATGGACAATTGGCTGGACTTCGTGTTTGATAATCTTCTCCTCTTTGATGACAATCGGCTTGTGATGATGATGAATGTGTTTGATTATGGTGTGGACATGTTTCTCCTGCTTATTCTTCAATGGGACATGTATAACAATCTTCTTGTGATGGTGACCTCTGAAAATAGAATTTATTCATCAGTTTCTCACTTAACACCACACCGGTAACCGCTTCCCACCCAGCTTCCGATTGAGTAAGGACAACCAACACTCCCAGCAAAGCAAGCCAAATCTGTATAGAAGGAAACAATGTTAATCCTGATCTTGCAGGAGCCGTCTTCTATTTTACCACAAGTCTCAAGTCCATTGTGCTGAAATATTCCTACAAATCAATCAAGGACGTTCAAAGCCTATGCGATGCACACCAAAGCTTACTGTACAAACGAATGTGGGAATAGTCATGCGGTGCAGTCTTTTATAATGACGCTGAAAAATACATAGCTTCACTTCCTCGGTGGTACCATCAGTGGCGTTCACTTGAAAACTTTTGTTTGGTTAAACAATTGCGTGCTCCGAACGCGTTGTAAACCGAAATTCTAAAAAACTAATTATCAGTATCATTTTAGTGCGGCAAACGAAACATCCAAACACCCTCTACCGTTACAGACTCGTCGCCATTGCCTCATAAGGAACCAGGCTAATTACACTGTGTGCATGAAAACACAGTGCTGCAGTAAGTACATCCACATACACTCGTATGTGCGGTGTGTTGTCTTTTCCGCAATCCTCTCTGGGTTGCTTTTCGATTTTGTTTCTGCATGTGGTGCCCCAAAAAGTGAAATGGTAAATGAGGCGTTTGGCTACAGTTTACTGGTGTTGAAAGGAAAAACCATCAGAGAGGCACCCATCGTGTGAAGCTGACTACTTGAAATGCACCAGAGGGCGCATGCCTGCCGGGTTTATCGGATATGCCTGTCCAGCTTGTTCCCCAAAACCATTCGTAGCAAAGCCACTCGAATAAGACTGCACGTTTATTGGTTTCTTTTGGATTCGTTTTGTTGGAGATAATCGTTAAACTGATAGCGCGATTAAGTGCATCGTGCATGAGTTGCGTTTTGAAGGCGACGCGTCATTTCTTTAGGATAAGTGTCATGGGTTTCCTTAAAAAAAATTTGTAATATTCATAAGATTCGAACAAAACTTTTTGTAAATAAAAGAATTCCTTGAACGTTGTCATAGTAAAGGATAAAAAAAAGTTCAAGTATGGATGTTTGATTGATCTACAACCGAAAATACAACACAATCTCAAAAATTAATAAAAAAAACACTTTTGTTGGTGAAAAGTTATGATCGTCAAATATTTCTGCAAAAAGCCAAAAGTAAGCTGAAATGACTGGCTTAATAGCTGATTTTTATTATCAGCGTCATCTGATCCGAATCAGATCACGAAAATAAAACAGGACGGATCATTGAAAAGTTTAATTTTTGAATTGTGGCAACAGTTGCTTTCAAAAACAAAACAGATAATACAGGGTATTTCAAACTTCATGGTGCCATACCAGCCATATTGCAAATATTCTTCTCAACGTGACGTCACACAAGGCAAAGTCGGGGGTGTTACCATATTTGAATCAAATTTGGATAATTCTTCTTTTCAAATATATTTTTGTGAAACAAATTTAGTATTTTATGTTCAAATATGCAACACATGAACAATATTTTGCTGCTAACGCTTGAGTTTATCTTGGCATATTAAGGTGTGTCCAGACCACCGAAAACTTTCAGAAATGTTTATGAAATGTTTCTGAAGCAAATCGGACAGATTTTATAAACATTTATAAAAGATTTCTGAAATTAATTTATTAACCCCCTGCGTATTTATTAACTTAAACTGCGTAAAAGTTATCAACTCGTTACTCAGCAGTTACGTAAAATGTTTGTATGCTAACTGACGTTTACTACGGGAGTAAATATTTATGAGATGTTTCAACTTTATCCTGTTTTGGACTGGAAGAAAATAATGTGGTGGGATTATTAGCAGCGAGTAAAGTTTTTATTTTTGTAATTTTGGTCTCGGCAATCACGCGACACACGATTTAATTCAAATAATCGCATTAAATGAATCACTTTCTCATTAGGTATTCAAAGCTTTTCTGGACATTTTTATTTTATTTAAAAACAAATAATAATCGAAAAAAGCGCTCACTATCTGCAGGGATACTTGTAAAACAAAAATTATTTCCCATCACGATTGGTTAACTGTGAAACATTTCATAAATGTTTTTTTGGTGTCCAGATCCAAACCAGCAAAATATTTCTAAGTATTTCATAAAAATTGTTGTGTTTAATAAGTGTTTTAGAAGTAAATATGGAACATGTAGGTATTTAATTGTTTATCAAATGTTTGGCTGGTCTGGACATACCTTCTAGAGCTTCTCCTCTGGCTTTATACCTTTTTCCGGATTTCTTGGAACACGTTCAGAGCGCCTTTTTTGAAACTGATACATATTTGTCTAGCCATTCATTTCCTTTTGTCAAAAGAGAGACTATGAACTTTTTATTTGTTTCCTCCAGCCCATATGCTAGTGCGCCTCTCTCTTGAGTTGACATCCATAGTAATCTCTTTTCAAACTCGAGCAAAAATTCAGTACTCTTTTTCTTGTTCGGGATTGAAAACTATCTAAAACCGTTCCATTCTTTTGTGTCATTGTTCACTCTTCAAATGAGAGCAGTTTTTGGAATGTTAAATATCCTACTTGCTTTAAGACGGATTCCATTACTTTGTACAGCGTTAATAGCTTTTCAAATATTCTCGAACGCATGTCTTTAAGGAAAGCAAATATCAACTGAAAACTAAATAGAAAACATATGGGACTACCAGTCCATTTTGCCCCCGAATCGTTCAGTTTTTTGACAAACAAGAATGTTTTTTATTAAAATAAGATTGTTTTACCTTTTTTCTTTCTAAAATCAATAAATAGATATAAGAAAGGGTCTTCCAATATGGACCACCAAACTTTGACAGTTAGCGGCCATATTGACCACATTCAAGAATTTAGTTATCTTAAGTCGACTAGATTGGTCTGGGTGAGATGTAACCTGAACGCAAAAACTAGATTGGTCGGGAACATCACTTTTTCTACGTCAGCTACATATGAGAACTGTCAACTTAGTACTCAGTCACGAATTTCTCGACTAGATTCGTCGGCTACCCCTCCATAAACGTCAACTGAAACATCTGCTCTCATGACCGATTTCCCCCAATCACAGCCGAGTTTCATCTAGTGAGAGAGCTGTCAGACTTACTAAACTAGATACTTGAACGTCCCCATTATTGAAGCTACATCTGTCAAATTGGCTGTCATTTATTCATTCTGTTTTACCATGGACGGACGTAGCGTTCAAGCGCAAATGATAAAATTGTTTTATCAAAATTGGACATTTCGGATGCGTGCCACCCAGGGAAACCACGGCGGACATTTGAACGATGTTATATTCCATACATAATGGCATCGATAGGCCTTTCAAACGAATAAAAAATGTCGATGATATCTTACACACACTTTGTTTTATTTAAATTAAAAGAAAGGAAGCGCTAAATGAAAGACCCTGTAGCAATTCATAATAGTAAAAACTATTTTTTTCCAGGAATTTAGCCGGCTGGCTGGATGTTTTTAAAAAACTGTGTTTTTTTAGGAAATTGACTGTTTTCATGATTTTATGATTCAAACTGAAACCAACTTCACTCTGTCTATGAAACTAAGGACGCATTTGCAAATTATGCCGAATTCACAATGTCGCGTTGACGCGCGTATGTTATGTATTTTTGAAAAAAGTAAACCAATTTAAGTATAACAAAAGTTCTTTTTTATTTCGTTTATAAATTTTGTACAATCATTTACGTCGGCTACCAAAATTCAATTGCTTTCGCTGTGTCAAACTCGTTTCAGCTTCACTCCGACTTGCATAGGTATATGCAAAACCCACTCGATGCACTCCCTTTGCTAAAGTTGAGAGTGCGGAGACGATCGTATCGTTGGGCATTGTCCGATTTGTGCTGCCGGTGGTTGTGAGAACATAGCTCGCGCGTGTGTTGACAGATTATGTAGAAACAAAGCCTTCATATGCTGCCACACGAAATACAACTTAAGGTGTTGAATCGACTTTAGATCGTAAATATCGTAAAGTTCAACGCGACGCCTGAGTAGACCTACTCTCTACTCTCACGCGCGTTTGACAAATTTAGAATTTTGAATTGTTTGATTTTATGTCATGGGGTGTGTCGATCTTAGTTGGAGTGGCACAGAATAACTAATGTTTATCACACACAAGTTTTAAAAAGCAATATGATGTTTTTTTAATGCAAATTAATTAATTTAGTTAGTGAAAATGACGAATACTTTTTTTTTTGTGGAGCTAATACTTATTTCTTCAGATTTTCTTGGTTAGAAAAAAATATGAATCATTGGTTTTGTATCTTTGTATCTTTTTTATCGATTTTGGAGAATCCTTTTTTAATTCTTGCACAAAAATTACAGCTACAGACAAAAAGAGGGTAGACTTGAAATTTGAATTCTGCTCTCTATTTGTGTACAACTTTTAATCTGTCATGCTCTGATCTCTCAACGCGCATTCGCTTCAAAGCAGCATTTCGTTTTACAAAATGTTTGCTCGCGCGCTTTGGCATTTAAAATCGAAAAGATTCGATAAAGCGTGTCAAAGCGCGCCGACGCACGCACGCGTTCAACGCGACATTGTGAATTCAGCATTAGGCTTTTAATTAGCAAATGACTATTGAAATGAGATGGTGATGGTTTGGTCCTTTTTGCCCTACTTGCTGATCTGTAGATGAGCTTAGTCGTTTAAAACCAAGATCCTAGTTAGTTGTGACCTCTTTTTAAGCATTTTTGTAAAAGCTCTCTCTTTAATGGAACCAATCTCATCTTTACTGACAAGTAGCTGTGGGCCGTATTTCAGACCGAAATTCCAACTAAACAGTAAACAGAGAAAAGAAACGAATTTTTCTAAATACTTTATTTATTTTCGAATTTGGTCACACTCCCTTAGTGAATCGACTTCTTTTGCATGTCTTCTTCCTCCAAGTCCACAATGTTCTCGGCGGTGTCTGCATTTTCATTTGGATTGTCTGTTGATTCCATGAGTACTATCCCATCGCCATCGGGCATCGTTCTCCTTTCGGTTAAATCACTCGGAGGTGTTGTGATACTTATGGGGCACA
Source organism: Cheilosia variabilis (assembly GCA_951230905.1). Classification (NCBI taxonomy): domain Eukaryota; kingdom Metazoa; phylum Arthropoda; class Insecta; order Diptera; family Syrphidae; genus Cheilosia; species Cheilosia variabilis. The sequence continues at coordinate 14,576,398 of OX579679.1, read as the reverse complement.
TGCATGGTACAAACTGCACAGTGGATCGTTGATTTTGTGCTGAATAATCCGGGTACGGGTAGGGTCGATAGAAGGCAGCCTGTTGTTGGAAGTATGGCGAACTGCGTCTGTTGTACATGCCGCCGCCCTGGTATTGTGATCCAGCTTGATCGTTATACATCGAGGCGACGTTTATTGAATTCGCAGAGTTGATGATCGGTGTTGCCATTCGATCTTGCGGCTGCAATGGGGGCTGTGTTGGAAGTGGTGGCGGCGGCGGCGATGGAGGCGCAGTACTTGTGGTTGTTGTTGTGGTAGTCGTTGTAGGCGGTGGTGGTTTGCTTTCTTCGGTGGTGCTCGGTAATGGATATAACTCGTATTTGGTACCCGAAAGCAAGGGAACGGATGGTATTTTAGTTGGCCAACTGAATGGATGGGCAGCTGTACCTAGAATTGAGAAGGAGTAGGGCGCCGGAGCTCCCACTGGTTGATAGGTGTACGTGCGAAAATATCCAAGAGGTATTTGCTTCAAAGATTGCACGGGTGTTTCACTGAAATGAAATGGAACTCAATTTTAATGCCTAAATAGTTAAATTGTTTACGTAAGAGCAACATACGTTGTTGAGGGCGGATTCCACCAAAAAGCCTGACACGTCACGAGCAATGTTGATATTATCTGTAAGAAAATGCCTTTAATTAAAATACCATGAAATTTGTGTAGTTTACAATAAATAATTTTCAATAATTTTTCGTTTATTTATTCTAGTGGTCGAGTAAAATGAATTTGGGCCAAGGTAGGAAAACCACACTGAACAAAGTATAAACCGGGCTTTATTTAAAAACAAAGTAGAGAATGTCAAAATGACAGCTGGATAGTAAGTCGGTTTAAAATGCAATCTTAAGCCACAAGACTTGTTTTAATGAATTTAAATATAACTTCATCTCGACTTTACAGACTAATGGCGATTGCAGTAAAGAATTGCCTTTCTATCAAAATAAGGGATCTAGAAATGCTCTTTTTATGTTTTATTGAAGAAAAAAGTGCACTTCCAGGTCAATTCTTAACACGACAGAATAGTCTAGAATATTTACAAAGAACTGCCCTGAACACATTAAAATGCACTTCACAAATGTCGCATTCCAATGTTTGTTGTTTTGTTAAAAACAAATTAAGCTCTTTGTGATCCCAAAATATGAAAATAAACGTGCGAAATGTGAACTTTAATTGAATTATTTTGATGCGGACCACAATCTTTATTCATTTCTAGAATATAAAACAAATAAGAAGTAGTAACAAAAACCCAAATCGAACATATGGTGTGCATGTCTACCACTATTGGAAATGTGCTCCAACGAATTTCATTGAATAGATCTCTCGGAAGTTCAATAAAAAACGAATTAATTGCAACTGTGTCTTTTTTCAATGGCCGCCATTTTATATATTTTGGAAAATTATTACCTAGAACGATTTTATACTCAACAAACTGACAGCTGTTATGATGAAAGTTTCATGGCGTTTTTCGTTGAAGAACCGAGAGAATCGTCCACAAATTTCCGAATTGTTCTTTTGCAATAGTGGAAGCGAGCACCATGTACATCGTTATGTGAGATTTTATTTTTTGTTGGTACTTTTAATTTGTTTTCTACAGTATTAATGAATATCTCCATTAAAGTTTTCATTTGTACGCATTGCTCATAAAGCGTAAAATTTGTTTGTGACAATGCAACAAACATTGCAATCTGACATTTGGCAAGTGAGTGTTGGTGAGTTTGCTGCTTTTGTTGTATTAAGAATTGACCTGGAAGTGCACTTTTCTTTGATGAAACATAGAAACCATAAAAAAACACTTCTACATTCGCTCTTTTGATAGAAAGAGCTTTTATTTCTTCTATCGAAAACGTTATAAGTCAAATGAAATTCTTGCCATCCTATAAAGAAATTTTTTAATTGGCTTTCATTGCTAATTCGTGTCTGTAACCAAGTTGTTGTCACAAATCGCCGGAATCGCCGCTGGCTCCCTTTCACGGAGGTTTTCAGTTCGCTAACGGTCATCATAAGATATTATTGCATGTCAGTGGGTTGCTTTGCACAGCCAAGAGGACAGTTACTTCTCGTCACCAGCGTTGCCAAATCAAACAAAATAACAAAAGCGTTAGCTTCATTCTTTTATCGATTCAGGGCTTTAGCTTCCTTAAAGCAAACCATCTGTCAAATGTTTTTGCGATTGTTAAACTTGAACTTTTGCAGAGTAATCCTTTTGCAGAAGTTTTCCTTAAATTCGGGATTTTAGGTCATATGATAGGTCTTTCCTTGTATAGCAGAAAATACTTCGCGTTTAATTAATACCAAAATCATTATTTTTTGCAGTTAATTCAACTATACTCTTGTGCTGTGAAAATTTAATTATTTAAAAAATAAAAATATCTCAAACAAAACAGTAGTGAGAGCGAATTGCGAACTATGAACAAGCAAATATTCGTAGTTTCTGACATTTTATTCACATGAAAGATTTTTTAAGTCGCGGATAGAATTTTTCATTCGTGGGTTTGTGGATCGCGACTTTATTTTGTGGATTGTGAATAAAGTGTGACAGTTCGCGGGAAGAATTTTAAATTCGCGGGAAAATTGAGACTCAGGTTTTTTTTAGATTGAATTGTTATGAATTTCATTGAACATTGAATACGTTCTGCTATAAAGTTATTAACTTTTCCTACTCGCTTTTCAAACACATTTAATTTCACACCAATATGTGCAATAATGCCACCGTTCCGAAACGTTTTCACTTCACAATACTGTTGTTTTTTTTTTATGCATATTGCATTCATTTAAGGAGAAGAAATATTTTATCCAATTCTCGTACCACGCAACTCCACATCACGTTCGTCGTCATCCTTTATCGCGTGATCAACACAAATGTATAACCGAGCAATATGAATGTCCAAAACCGTCAAATCAGTTAAAAACTCCTCGGCAGTCGCCACTATTATGAAACCGTGCATCAAAAGACTCCTCTTCTTATAAGTGCTTATCCCCACCATCAAATCGATGAATCCACCCAAATTCTTAATAGAACCAACATCATAATCTCAATAGCCAATCATATATCAAAATGCATTCACTCTCGCACACGCCATTCCCTTTAGTGATGCATTTGTTAGTCGTCGCAGTCATAATCTTTGAACAAGGCAATATTTGGTATGCGTTTTGCCCTTTAACATCGAACTCACACACAGATGCGATATTATAACAAAACATGCCTGAGGAATTAACAACATTTTGCTTGTTTTACCGTTCGATCGGTGCCATCAAAGGCTGGGAAATTGGAAGGACAGCAGCAAAGCCCACTCGATGTGTGTGCGAGTGCAATGATTGATATTTGGGTTGTCACATTGACGTTTGAAAAGATATTCAATTATAACATCAAACGAACTTCTCTGCTAACTGTTACCATCCGTCTGTTTACTCTATTTATTAGAACCTTTGAAAAAAGAATGAAAACAAAAAAAACGAACATCTCCGTTTTGACAGTTCTCATTTATTTTGTACTAATATTTTTGTTTCTAGCGGAGCTGCCATCTTGTGGTTCTTCGCTAGCATTTTGCTGGACATTGGATTTAGGTAGTTCGAGGAATGGGTGTCCTTGTGTCTGCAAAGAAAAATGTTTTCGAATGTTTTGGTGAATATTTGAGAAACTCACCTCGAATCCCAAATGAGCCAAGTCTCCTCCGATGCCTTTCGCTTTCTTTCTGCGATATCCACAGCTCTTCTTGAAAACTGCGGCTCCTCCTTCTGGGGCTTATACTTGAGCAACTTGTTGAGGGTGTAAATGGGGTACATGGTCTTGAAGCCGCCATACTTAGCGCTGTGGACCTTTCTGTGACGTTTCTGTGGTGCGTTTTCCAAGTCACTCTCATACATTATTCGAAACTGGTCTTCTGCAGGTCGTGGCATTGGGGTCGTTGTCGTCTCCATTCGATGATTGGAATAAATTCCATTTGGAAGGGCCAGCTGCCGATTAAGGTCCATTTGTGTGATGGATTTCGAAGGCGTTGGGGTGGTGTACGGCAGCGACCAGTACTTTGTTTGCACATCGTCCTGGGAGTAGTAGGAGTTGTAACAGGCAGGTTCGGTGTCCTCCTCGTCGGTTAAGTAGTTTTGGGATTCCACTTGATTGTCGTGAAGTTCTTCACTAGCAGGCTGAACCGAAGTCTCCGACGTGATTGGTTCATAGTTCAGCTGCCTGGGATCTACAGCCTCGTGGGCGTGGAACGGAATCAGGGTCACATTGTGAAACACACTTTCGGGGAAAATGGACGTGCGGACCCTCTCCACAACAGGGGTGGGCTTGAACTTCGGAGAATATGGCGGATACATCACCTGACCCGGGACCGGCTCCTGCATTGGGTACTTCCTGCTTGTCATCATTGTATTGAATATCATTTCAGCTTTCGGTCCGCGGTAGATGAGAATTGGGTCGGAATGCGACTCGAAATCATCAAAGACTGGAAATATACGCGAATTCTGTAATCGCTTGCGATTTCTTGGCAAGGTCTGCGGTGCCTGTTGCCTTATAGCAACGGAGTTCAAGTTCGAGTAGTGACTCGGAAGCTTCGGTTGCATCTGACTGGGCGCTATAAACCTGCGCTTGCTCCTGAAGGGCCTGTGGGTGCCAACTTCTATTTCACCGGGACGAGCCACTTTATCCTCCAAAACCCAGAGCGGGCGATCAGCCTCCAAGTAGGACTTCTTCTTAAAGTGCTCTCGCCGCGGGTGGAAATGGGGCGTGCTGTTCCTCTTGCTATTAACTATTCCAGCGGCCGGCTGCGCGGTGAGCACAATTATCCAAAGCACACTCGAGACTACCTTTAGAACCATTGCAACCGTGAGTAACGAAGAACTTTGCACAAACTAAACATGAGCCTTAGGTTCATTGGAGTTTTATAGTGAAAACCCGGACAGAGAACATGTCACATGGTGAAATTTTCATACACGCTTCTCTGGGTCATAGAGTGATTTCCAAAAAAATTGTTAAACGAATTCCCGCCATTCCGGTTGGCATATGGTAGTAAAAAATGTTCTACCCAACGTGACCATGAGTAGATCACTGGGACAGAACGTGACGTTTGGCCAAAAACAAAAGTAAAACAGGTCCGATGGTGGTGGCCAGTTTTGCTTTCTATTGTGTGGACAAGAGATCACTTTTTTATGACCACAGGTTAACTACCCGAAAATCGCCAGTTCTTACTGCTGGGATGCAGGTGGAATTGAAGGTGAATAACCTCAGCTGTTTTGATTTCTGGGCAAAAAAATTGATCAATCAATCAGAGTCTGTGTCTTAGAGCTTAGACAACACATCATTAAATTCTATTATTTGGCATTTTATTTAACGCACCGAGCCTGGGGACAAAACAAGCTACCTAATGATGTGCAGGGATAGGAGGGGCCCTGTAAACGTCAGGAAGTCGGTCATCCAGTGCACGCGGTTAGTATACCTATATTCGTGTTCCATAATGATTAAATACTCATTTCTGTAATGCTATACCAAGCATTACATCGACAGATGATTTGTTTTCCTCCAATTCCCAGAAGCGCCGGCGCTGCTAATGGTGTCAGCCGTTGGCGGCCGTATTAGGGTTTCATGTGCACTCCGTTGGGTCAATGTACTGATTGATGTAACTCAAGAGAGTTTCGGTTTCATCTGTTCTTCGACTGGGCTTTGGTCTTTTGTTTTGCTTTGTTGATTAATAATCTCAGGTGCAGTCGACGGGATAGGGTAATTTAGGAAGTTGGTAACGTGTTGTCAAACTGTGGTGTAAGTTGAGTTGCAATCATTTTTCATTCATTGAACTTGATGGGAACGGGGGGCATTCCTTGGATGTGCACCATGACCAATCATTCTAATGGTTTTGAAAATGCTTCACGAAATTCCATCAGTTGTCAGGAAGGCGGCCTAAGGCTTTGGTATGCAGAGGGCCACATGTGAGGCCTTAGTTTGAGATTCGTTAATTACTCGGATTGCACTTTCATATTGAGTCACACAAACTCCTTTGAAGACTGCAGGTGATTTATGTTTTTAGAGCCACAGTTTACTACCCAGCCCTTTTGTTTTGATATGGTTATGTTAGATATTCATTATAAGAAAAATTCCGATTGGAATGCATTTTTAGATGTTTGCATAATTAATCATCGGTCCCTCGTTGTCACCTCTGGTTCATTTGGTTTTAGTTAAGCGTCGCTTTTCAGAAAGCCACACTTGAAAAGGAACCCCAATCTTTTGGTTTTTTATTATTTCAACAAATGTACTAGTATATGCTTTTAAACAAATTGAAACATTCAACAAAGTGGGACCAAACTCAGCGGAAAGAAAATCCCTAGTTCGCTAGTAGGCTCTTTCGTTTTTATTCTATAGTATTGCGGACTTCAAGTTTTTTCATTCACTGCTATTCGCTTCTTAACGACAAACATGTGAACAAAGTACCACTAGACCGTACAACGCCCATTAAAACTCACTCAATCGCACACGCATTCCTATTGTATACAGCATCGCGCAGCATACAAGAGCCGAGACACATTCTCATCGTCGACTTGGCATGAAAAGGAATTCCAGCTCAAGCTTGCCAATGCCACGACAGAAATGTTGAGTTATTCATGTGAAAGACAAAGTCCCTTCGTCTTCAAGTATACACACAACAAACAACCAATTCGATGAGAAATGAAAGCCATCTAAGAACTTGTGAACAAAATTAATGTCAAATTAAACCAAACATTTGTTATGCGACCATCTTGTGTCGATGCTGAGATGGTGCGGATTACAAAACAGGTGCGACAATGGCAAATACTATGGTACACAAAAGAACCGAATGCGTGAAAAATCTTCACAATTTGTTTAGCTTATTTGGTAGACGGGTGTATTCATGCATGGAGGTGCTCAATGGTATGCAACAACAAAAAATAACAATAATGACAACGGAGCGTGTCGAATGAGTTATGTTAATCAATATGATGTGTTTATCTAGACTTCTAGAGTTTGTTGGTGAGAGGAAGGGAGAGGAATTAAAATTGATTGGTTTGAATCAAGCTCGATTAAAAAACTCTTTATGGTAATACGAGTAAAATCGATTGATCTTCAAAAGAGAAATATTAGGAGATACTTAAGGTTGGCGTGTCTATGATTGAACTAGTGTCATTGGCTTCAATGTACGTATCTGAATGTGAACTTAAACTCGAAGTCGTTTCTTGTCCTTAGTTTCTCGATAAAAGGTTCGTCTCGCTGTTATTCCGTTTATACATAGCGCATGTACAGGGGTCGTACACCGGACATGAAAAGGCTTCTCAATGTGGTCTTTCGGAAGAGGAGTATGTAAGGGATATCACCATTTAATGAGGCTTGCCGAGTATAGAAACATGTAGGTAGGTAGGTAGGTAGAAGGGTGCTCTCGCGGCAGTTGCCACAGCTTCACTTAGACCATCAGTCGGGTCCATCGTGTCCATAGAAACAAGTAACTTGCGCATTTGTTTCGAATAGTTTTCTTACGGGACCTTATATTGTAGGAACCTCCCCAACTTTGCGCAAACTTCTTGCAACATGATTTTTGCATCTCCCCTCAAAGCATTTTGTTCCGTTAAGAAATTAGACAGGAAAAAGAAGTTATTTTCTGGCTACCAAGACAAGGTGCATGTATTGTGATAGAGTTTTTCTGAAAGCTCTTGGGAAAATGTTATATTTTCATAAAATTTCTATAGCCGTTAATATGCTGATTGCTATTGCAGAACCTATGTTCGACGTCAATGTTGCCAAGCCAATTCAGATGTTTTAGAACCGTCTTGATTAAATCCGTTAGGCGTGCACAATACCAAAAGGGACTTGAAAACAATTCAAGGGGGTTAATACCTCAGCAAAATTGTGAAATAAAATACCAATCGCAACGCACCGCTGTTCAAAAGAAATATCATACCATAGCCAATGCCTCTTTACCTTTATTCACTCATTCGATAGCATGGCAATGGCACTTGTACAAAACTCTCAATTGTCGCCGTCGCAAAGCCAGTAATTTGTGTATTTTACCTCAGACTGGTGTATAGCTCTCGCGTTGCTTTGCCAAAGCGTTTGGAGAAAGTGTTTTTTTGCTGTTGCTGTGCTGCGCGTATTGCTCTTTTAATCCGCCCCACACAGACGATAGGTAGCAAAAGAAAACGAAAAATCAAACAACAATCTCAACAACTGAAGCATGATCAAATCGACTTGTAGCCTGTGGCTACTGTTGGCATTGATTTGCTTTCCACCACCAGACGCACTGAGTTATGATCCGAATGACATGAAAATCGCAGCCGTACTTCCGCCTGAGGGTATGTTCGAGGCTTTCTATCCCCGCGAAATGGACGGAGTGCCAAATGGATCATCGAGGCCAGCTCATGGTCATGGCAGTTTCTTCAAGCACCGCAATCCGGCACTGGTGGATACGAAAAATGCTGCAGCCTATGGGTATCGCTTCGATGGCAAGAGGAGATTCAATTTCGACTAGAATTACGATCTTGAGTATTGGGTTTTGTAAAATAAAGTGTTTGTGGAACGAATATTTCAAATGAAAAATGGTCTTCATTAAAAAGCGTTCGAAGGATATTACATTTATTAATTCTAATCCTAAGTCCCCTATTAACCCAATTATTGGACAGTCTAAATACAATCAATGGAAAAGAAAATCAATATAACAACCCCGAGAAGAACATGTAGCGCATGTGAATTCTGTAAATCGGAACAGCTAGAGCTCTCTAGAGGAATTACACATGCACGCACGCAAAATTGTTTGCGAGCGGCGGCGGCGGCGGGAGTAACTATTAACTAGGTGTAATGGGCTTTTTTATGTTTCATTAATATACACGAGCTCTCTGTTTAAATTCTATGACTTAGTGCATAACTTGTCTTTGTATAAAGAGTTGTTTTCATCTCATACGGCGCATCTTTCGCTCCATTTTTCGTTGTTTCTTCTCGTCTGTTTCGGGCTCGACTTCGTTGCGTGATGCCAACCAGGGTTTAATGACCGTACCCCAGAGCATCCACACAGCTCGAATGGGCACCAGCAAAAGCAGGAGCCAGAAGTAATTGGACAGTAATGCCAGGAGCAGAGTGCCAGAGCTAAGAATTATCAAATCCTTTGCATTTCTAAAACGAAAAATATGTTGTCAATTGGAATTTCCTATTGATATTGACTAGGGACGTACTCAGCGATTCCGCCCTCCATGTTTAGGTCATTCCCAGAGTCTAGAACAGCTCCTGTGTCAGATAACTTTGCTCGGGACATAAATGCCATAAATTGATAGGCACCCAGAAGGGTTGCAATTGTCACCACAGACATAATCTGGAATGACATAATAGAGTAGAGAGCACTTATAGTTTCATTCAATCTAAGGACGCTTTACACAACTTACCACGGACAGTTTGCTTAGCTCAAAGAAAATGAAATTCAGCAGCAATGAGGCAGCTGTACTGCCCAAGGCCATGTTCCGATAGAAGTGAAGTGTTGCGGTGTTTTCTTCCACAATTTGCTTTGCACCCTTTGTGCCTTGTTTCCCTTTTGGTGCCTACACAGAGGAGAATCAAAGGATTTATAGGAGAATGTGAATGGCAATCGATGACTAGTGTACTTACAGCCATGCTGGGTGACTCTATACTTCGAAAGAAGTTATTTTATTTGCAGATCTCGGATTATTTAACTGGCAACGTAAATTTTGATTTGAACAGGAACTATTGAAACAGCAAAAGTGCAAAATCATAAATATTACGGCAGGCCGCAAGATACTTGTCTAAATTCGATGACACGCGTCAACACGTATCTGACATTTCGCCAAAAAAGAAAACTGACAATATAAATGTCATCGCCACAGATATGTGAAAGAGGTGATTTTTCTGCCGTAGATTATCCCATCAAATTTTATATCGAATCATACTTTTACTGCCCGGATAGCAGATGTGAATAAAGGAAGTAGGTACGTAGTTTACTTGTTAACTACCTTCATGCAATTAATAATAATTATTGTCTAGATTACCTGGTGTAGGAAACTCATAGAACATAGTAAGAGCAAATTATTCCTTCATCAAGAAACGCACTATTATTGCTCTTTTGATCAAGAGGGCAATTCTTATTACAACTTAATTAATCAATAATCAAATTTATGCTTCATTATGTTTAACTGCTTTATAAAGCTATCTTCATACTTCATCTCGTAATACTCGCATTAATGCAACATACGCAGTTAAAACAACTGTTTTCTCCTATACCACCCAATTTTGATTTATTTATGTACAATCCTAATTAAATCCAAAGATGACAATATAAAAATAGTGTTGATATCCGAAATATGAAAAAATAGTTTAAAACATTAAAATAAGTCTCCGATCCCTTAGGATCCTCAAGCTGGAACCAGTTTCATCGATGGCTGTGTAATTGCCAGAATACCAGCCACTGAGGAAATAGTTCCCAAAATTCCAATTGCTCTTGGCGACAGCTTAGCATAGCCCAAGCCAGCGAAGGGAATAAAGAAATCGCACACGTTCTTGACGGTATCCACAGCGACATCCCTATGCCCATAGAGGACTCCATAAGACTCCAGGAGAAGCCGTTGTAAATCTCTCGGCGATCGAATGCAGACCGACACACTGCTGTTGGAAACTCCAGATTTCTGTCCAGCTCGGCGCAAGTCGATTAAACGTATTATTTCGTAGACATCTCTACAGAGATTCATCATAATCGAAAACAGCCAGTACCTGTTGGCGCGTTCACCCCACTTCTTAGCGTTTATGTTCTTGAACAGTCCCGTCCGGGAGAGCCACATAACATGATCGGCCAGAAGGAAAAGGGCTTGTGAGATTTTGCTCAATGTCAGGGTGACCCTAATGGTCAGATCCGGATAGTGAATGCTTTTTAGTGAGGCGTAGAACATGTCCAGACATTTTCCAAAGCGGAGCACTAAAAAGAAAAACTGACATATACTGTGAAGTGAAGAATAGATATACGCTTGGTTTTACGTTTCCTGAAGGAGCTGAGTATATATTCCAACGTTTTAAACTGATCGGCAAGTGCTGGGCTAGAATCGGAACTTTCGAGGATGTCCCACGCCGCTCGAGATGAATATTGAATAAGACTGCAAAATAAAATATTTGTACGATGACATCACGTAAGAGTATTGTTTACAATTTTAGTGTTTGTTTAGTACTTACCGGGCTACCTTGTCCTTCCATCCAGTCTGATTGTTGAGACCTATCAACTTGTCCATCGTTAAAGTGTTTGTTTTGTATGAACGAGCTCACTGCGGAAATGAAAGTAAATGTCTTTAACTTCTTGTGTTTAGCTTACACTAGATTTAAGCTGATTAGCGAAGTACAAGGTACAAAATTAATGCAAAAGATATGGCAATTTTGATCGTCACTGATGATAAACATTCCAAAAAAAAATTAAAAAATGCTTTGAAGTTAGGTGACTGACATTTATGCGAATACAGTAGAGTCGTGAAGTGTTTGTTTATAGAAAAATAACTGCGTATGTAGGTTGGCTCTGTTCGCTGCGTTAATTTTATGGCGGATAAAGTTCGAAGTTAAATCTAATCTAATAAGAAATTCTATCACAACCTGTCTCTTGCTGTCTACAGACAAAAAATTAATTGTAATTTCATTCAGACCAGACATATTAATTTATTCCGAATGTTTCGCTGACCTCATTTTGATGTTTGTTAATGTGTCACTTCTGATATAATAAGCTTCCCTTAAATGCTCGTTTGATATTTACCCACAAGTTTTTGGGTATCACACTCTATTCCCCCATCGGCATTCTCCGCGGCGTCAGACATTTAATACGAAATATGAGTATTTCCGTAGTTTTTTCAATATACATTTAAATGTTGACAACCTGCATTTACAGGAATAACATTAATTCCATTACATTTCGTAGTTTTCATGTCTTTTTTCGTTTTCGGTTTGGCAAAAGGATACTTTTTTTTTTGATTGAGATTGCTTTTCATGTTCGATTTGCCAAAAAAATCAATCTTTTTTTTGATCTAACTCTCTGTAGAGAAATCTCTATTTTTTCTCAGATTTCACACATTCATTCACTAATACCAATCTGTATGACACACAGCTGGCGGTTACGAATTGTTTATCGTTGGAAGGGTTGATTTTTTAACTGAATTATTAATTTTTCGAATATGGAAACAATTCTTTATATTAAATTATTTCGAAATGCGTTGTTATAAATGTGTAGAAATCAATTCAAATGGATTTCCAGTGCAAGGATTTTATGTTCGATTTGGCAGCAGAAATCTGAAATCTCAGATCAAAATCTGAAAAGCCAAATCGAAAACGACATTTGTTTCAAACACAATATCCATGGGGATTGGTATAAATATGGTGTACAATTTAAATAAGTTTATTTATAGTTTATATATCGCTGAAGTGTATCATTGTGCCGATGTCCCTGGCAGCTACTGTCAGCTGTCACTTGGAAACACGGATTTGTTTTCATAAATTTCACTTTCGCTTGAGCAGAGGTTTGTGTTTTGTGATAAGAATTTGCGAATATTTTTATTTTTTACACTCAAAACTGTTATGATCTTTGCTAGTTCGAGACCAATCGGCTGATAATAATCAGTTGATGGATTATCAATACGCACCGATGCCGTCCAGTGCGGATATGCACAATCGTTGCTGGGGCGGTCGGGCATGGTGTGTGAAGGTGACTCTCTCTAAAGTGAATTCCAAATTCCAGGGAGCTGTAATTTGTATCTGTCTTTTACAGGATATTTGTGGCATAGTATGTGCAGTGCTTACCTGGATGCTAATTCTGTTTGCAGAGTTTGTTGTTATGCGTGTGATCTTGATGCCTAGTCCTAATGTGATCTTCAGCACGATCAACATGATAATATTTCAAATGCTAGCCTTTCTCGCTTTCGCATCACATGTTCGAACAATGCTGTCGGACCCAGTGAGTTATTGAACCTTATAACAATAGAAGAGTACAGAAGGCTTTTATTTTCTATAGGGAGCAGTACCGCGCGGCAATGCCACCAAGGAGATGATTCTCCAAATGGGCTACCGAGAAGGACAAATGCTGTTCAAGTGCCCAAAGTGCTGCAGCATTAAACCAGAGAGGGCACATCATTGCTCTGTGTGCCAGCGCTGTATACGCAAAATGGACCACCACTGTCCGTGGGTGAACAATTGTGTTGGGGAGAACAACCAAAAGTACTTTGTACTTTTTACAGTAAGTGATACTCGTCATGCCAGGGAACGTTCATAATTTCAGTACGCAACTTCTTTTAGTTCTACATTGCTTCCATCTCGGTTCATGCTATGATCCTTGTGGTTAACCAGTTTGCACAGTGTGTGAAGACCGAATGGCGGCAATGTTCACCGTATTCTCCACCAGCTACTGTGTTTCTCCTGCTTTTTCTAACCTTTGAGGCACTACTCTTTGCGGTTTTCACAGTGATAATGCTGATCACACAATTGACAGCCATCTTAAACGATCAAACGGTATAGTAGACTTAGACTCCTGATGTTATGACCTTTCTAGTAACCTTATCTCTTCGTCTGCTTCTAGGGAATTGAACAACTCAAAAAGGAGGAAGCCCGCTGGGCGAAAAAGTCACGCTTGAAGAGCATCCAATCGGTGTTTGGCCGTTTCTCCCTGGCATGGTTTTCTCCTTTTACTAAACCCTCCTGCAAGGCTAAATTTGACACACATTTCTACTCAGTTTGAATGCAGCTGTGGCTCTAGGAGTACCGCAGCGACATAGCTAATTTGAAATATATTTAGTATAAGAAACGAGAGACAGACACTGGGGCAGGCAGTGAAAATGTGTTGGGGTTGGGTCGTATATATTTATGATATCTTCCATCTCTTAGTTTAATTTATTTGTAAATTCTATTTGTTATCCTCTTGGGTAAGCTACAAAGATTCCGTACAAAGTGTAATTCGAGCGCTCGATCAAGGAATTTAAACATTCTACACAAATGAAGTGCAAAATAAAACTATAATATATATTTTCTTCGGTGTAATTGAAGTTTTTTTTTCAATTTTTTACATTCATGACTCACAAGTAGTCTTTATGGTTGATTAAGTGTTTAGCGCTTATCGTCATTGATAGGCTTTGCGAGTTATTTTGAAGCAGTGTCAATGTGCTAATTGTGAGGTAATGCAGAGATACGTGTGTTCCATTTTGAGAGATAAAACATTTTTTATGTCGTAAGTTTTTAGTATTTTTTACGCCAACAACTGGGAAACCTAAACGTTTTAAAATTTAGTTCTACTCACCTCCTTTGTGGAATGTGTTTTGTATATACCTACTTACTTAACGAGCTACCCGCTAAGAGTATATGCCTGAGACACTGGCCTGCAACTTTTGGAATTCAAAACACATTGCTTCCAGTTGTTGTTGGTGATTACTCCAAGGTAGATGCACTTTTTAACTGCAAAGTTGTGGCGTTTTGTCATAGACGATGGACAAATGGATTTTGATCATATGTTTAGTCTTGTGTTTACTTTCAGACACCCAGTAGCAAGAAGCTTGGAGTTCTCATAAAACCTTCGCATCAGCGAGTGCAGATATTAGGCCTATGTTGTGGAATGCAGTTTTGATTTTCGTGCATTTTATAGCAGCTGTAATGCACGTCGCAGTTTTCTCTGTTCATTTTAGATGCTATCCATCGCAGGAACTGTTCTAGCAGAAATCTATGTTATAATACCCTGACAAGTACTTACTTGCTGACACCGTTTAAGACCCATTCAAACAGATCATTAAAGTTTTAGACCCTAACTACCGAACACCTGTGTTCGAGGTGTGGGCTAGCTGATCCCTAAAATCACATTAACATTTACAGGAGATGTTTTATGTCAACAATACAGTATGGCCGCCATTTATAAGAAAATGTTTCATTTTACCTTTCACTATTTATTCGTCCCTATTTAAGGTCTTTTTCTCTTCATTCATTTTTTACATGCACTGTTCAATGCAGAAACAAACAAATTAAAAATGATTTCATAACTTTCATCACTCAAAACTGATGTGAAATTCTTTACTAAAAATAAGAATACACCTCTTAACAACAGAATGGAATATTACCAATTCCTGTCCCGATAGAGGCTAGACATTTTGATCAACTGAGTAATAAAAACATAAACAAATTCTAAAAGAACTTATGGATATATAATATTACAAACAATATTTACAAAAAAAAAAAAAAATACTTTCGATTGCGTAAAACGTCTAGCCAGTCAGAATTATTAAACATCGTGTTGAGTAAAGTTCTTTATTTGCCAAAACCACCACGCACCGGCATGATACCAAAAATACATGAATACGTGAAAGCCTCCCGTTTACAATCGTCTGTCGAGTGGAGGAAAATTCGAAATTGTAAATTCCTCCATCCAAAGAGAGGTGCGCACAGAAGATCACCGAAAAGAAGAGAGTCCTCGCAACTGATCTGCAGACTGAACATTGAGTTTGCTCAACTTTTCCCAACGACAATTTTCCGACACAGTTCAGTCTGAGAAAAACTATCGGGGCTCCAGGTAGACGCTGGACGTGTTGCTCAAAAATAAGTATTCTAAAAAAAATTGGTCTCTATATATACATCATTGGATGCATATATATTTAACGGTATTAGGGAAAGATCTTGAAAAATTGTTCGTCGCGATTTTCTTTCTTCGAAAGCAATCGATTTTTAATTCAATTTTCCGCAATCATTCTCAGCACAATTTAAGAATTAAAATTGGTTTGTCGTGATATCTGTTCCCCAGTGCAAGCAAGTATATCAAAGAAATATACTAAAAAGTAAAATAAAATAGTGGAAAAGTGTATTTCTGTCTGTGAGCTAATTATAGTTTTTATTTTTTTTTTGAAAATTTATTTCAAAAGAAAAGCTAAGAAAATAAAATCGAAATCGTTTAAAAGGAAGTGTGATAAGCGAAAAAAGTTTTGTAAGAGGCATTGTTAAAAAAAAATAAAAAAAATTGGATTCCCATTGGAAGTCCGATGGATTAACTTGTCTCCATACGGGATACGGATACGACACCGATGAAAAAAAAAGTTACAAGCAATATGGATAAAGCAGCGCACGCAGCAGGTAAGAAACGTTCGGTTTGTCCTTCTCATACACGTCTCCGCGATAGCGACAGTGTTTGTGAGTTATGCAATAATTGATTTGAAAGGAAAAATTTATCCATTGGATTTATTTTGGCCCGGCATAGGGTAAGTTGTGCTCGTTTAGCCGGTGTTTTGAATTTCTGCCCATGAAATTTAGTGTATGGCATAATGAAAATGGCTAGGGGTGTGTGAACTGCAGCTGCGTGCTTTGTTGTTTTTTGATTGAGCTCAAATGAATCTAATTTCGCACGATGTGATCTTTGAAACAGCGGATTGTTTCTTTTTCTTTACAAACTACAGCCCTTAAAAACAAGCGATTTCAACGGCATGAGCAACAGAGATAAATTGTATGCGAGAGTGATAACCCATCGTTGGGCGCCATTTGAGATATCTATAACTGCATGATTGGCTTTTTCTTGTGCACCAAGGGCATACCGACATTATGAATGTCCATTTTTGGATCAGTCTACCAGGCTGACTGTAAGTGGAGATTCGAATATATTGGCTGTCGATTTTTTAACTGAATGTTAGGATCGTATATTATGTCCGTTCTAGGTATTACTCAGGGCATCCCCCGTTCTTCTCACTCATGTGGTATCACAAAGGACATATATGAATATGATGTTAGTGTGTATTTGTAGACAGTCACTTTACCTAACCTAACCTAACCTAAAATTGTAATACATGCCACGAAGACAGATGAGAGTGGTCTAATGCAGCAACGTGATCTTGGCATACGTTGCTGTTGATTTGAAATAAGCTTAAGAATTAGCTTACGTCTTACCGGTTGTTTCTTTTTGTTTAGAGCTATAGATAAAAGGTGCGCTCAATGAAAGTATGTGGTGTCAAAAGTTATGACGTTTGCTTAATTGGCAATGCATGACTTTAGAAAAAAATTATGTCCAGTTAAGCCCATATAATCCTACGATTCTTTTGTGGTTGATCCTTAAATAACCAGTTGGGAAAAAAGGTCTGAGAAGTAATACTCAGTGTTAAAGAACCAAGGGATTAACGTGACCAAATCACCAAAGTATGGGCTGTTCCCTTCGTAAAAGCCGCTGATCGACATTCAGTACCTTACGTAATTCTGTGTTCTTTCATACTGTATGATCTTTGCGAGTTACCCCAGCAATACCACCAATAAATCTCCTTTCGACAGCTTGTATCCTCGATCTTATTTGCTCAGTCAGTATCTTAGATCTTTGTCAAATCTTGGTTTTACCTTGACATCCCTACGTCCTTCACTATGATGAGATATGACATTGTAAACCGACTTCAAGTTACCAATACAGGTCAGCGACAGATCAGCGCCGATGTTCGATGAAAGTAAAGAAAAGATAACCAAAGTTGGGCGCCATTTTTAGAGGCAAAGCTTTTTTTCAATAAATATTGTTTCCTTAATGCTCAGCTGATTTTTAGGGCTCTAGTGCTCGGCTGAGTTTCCCATCAATATTTCAGTATTTAAAAAAGTAAAAGCAAACAAAATAAATAAAGGCGCAGCTTCCTTGTACGTTTTCAAACAGCTTGTTTTCACATTTTACCAAAAACTGAAAATAATCACCGGTCGCTGCAGTATAAAATAATCTTCATTCCCTGCACCAGAACCTCACAAAAAATGGGAAAGCCTAAATATAGAAATAGAACAGCAGCCGCAGCGCCAACATTGTGACAGTCTCCAAACGCTGCCGGGACTTCAAACCGGGACCGACACACACTATAGACGAACGGAACTCTTTTCATAAGAAAAAGGATACAAGAATGCTGTTTTTTTTGTAGTTTTTTTTTCGCCCCAAAGACCAGCAGCACGCGTTATTATCTCTCAGTTCTGTACACAAACGCAGACACTAAATAAAAGAAAATGTTTGCTCGAATTTTATTTATAAATTTTCACACAAACGCAGACTGGGAACATTGTTTTTTTTTTTTTTTTGCAGTAGAGATATTTTGTGGAATATGTGACACGCGATTAAAAACACGATCTTTGTCTATGAGTTTAATTCCCCGCATTGTTGTTTTCCGTTGGCGGTTTTGTTCTCTGTGCTGTTGTTCTCTCTTTCGTTAGTTTGTTCCTTGGCTATTTGAATTTGTTTCATATTTTATATTGCTAATTTTTAGTTTTACTTTAGACGCCGAATACATTCTGTTCGTGTGATGTTATAAATAAAAAAAAAAGAGTCTTCTTTTAATTTACCTACCACTTGTGACCCTTAACTCAATCACCTTTGATGTGCAGAAGCCCATTAAATTGTTGGTTAAATTTTATTGAAACATTGATGTAGGCAAATTCGTTGTGTTGTTATTTGAATGTCATCGAGGAGATGGCCGTTTGTATACGTATGTCAAAAACGCTATTTTCGAAGGCATTACTAATGTGGCATATGCCAATGACTAACGTCCGAGAGTGAAGATATTTTTGAATGTTATGCGTTTGATTGAGGTGATTTATGCTCGCGGAAATGCTGTGATTTTACTGAATCTAAACAAAACAAGCGATATTATTATATTTATTTTATTACACAAGCCTCGGAGACTGGCAGGCATTTGTGTTTTGCTCAAAGCGAATAACAGTTTACCCGTTGTTATGCAAACAATAATATACCTGGTCGTTGGAGACTGCAACGATGAAAATATTAATATGTTCGTAGAAAAGTGCATCTGCTCAGTGTACGGTACAGTTTGGTTGGCTTTGATATTATTTTTAGGTATCTGTGTGCAGTCGGATGCATTTTGTGGATAAGATAAATGTGCGAGTTTGTCGAAGAGTGTGTATACAGAGAAATTGTGGGAAATATAAATAACTTGGGCTCAGACTTTTAGATTTGAGGTAGTGAGCGATCCTATAATGAGGGAGGAAATGCTAAAGGTTAGTTTAACATGTGTGTTGAAATTTTGAGTACCTCTGTTCCTTAAGAAAAGGTGGTATAAATGGGAAAGTTTAGTTGTACTCAAGAGATCCTATATACATTTTAAAGTGACACATCGCACATGTGTCAATTAATGTCGCATCGTCTAAATGCAGCTGCAACCACGTTGAGAAAGCAGGTTGGCACGAGATATAACAAGCTGTGTTGTTGAAGAACAATTCACATTTTACAAGTGTAAGCAATCTACTTTGCAAAAAGCAACTTGACGAGACGGAAATTATTTTAATCAAGTACCATAGAAAATGATGACTCGAAAAGAAAGACATTCTAGAAAGGACTGCGAAGAAATACGGAATTGAATTTTTAAAAACGAGTAGAAAACAATAAATAAAAATAAAATAAGATTGTTCTTTTACCAGCAAGAGCTACGTGTGGAGCCGTTAAGGCACGTAGGTTCACTTCAAATTGGTTGATGCAATGGTGTAGCTATGAATAGGCAGCTAAGGTAGTTAAAGGTAGTGAAAAAAGATCGGCATAAATATCGTAGCAGTAGCTTTCAAGCTTTAGCGCATCATGCTGCCATAACTTTTTCTTGTTTGAAATATTCTTATTTTGAAAATATTTCATAGAAAGAATTAAGAGTTGGCAGCACATGTCTTCGCATGTCCAACTCTAAACCATAGACAAACAATACTGAGACCCCCAACTCACAATCCTCGTGCCGCTAGCGCTCTCAATTTGTTTTCAAATACGCCAAATTGTTTTCCTATCGGTGTTATGTCAAAAAAGAATCCGTGTGAGATGCAAAACATACAAAAAATAAATGCTGCCAACCGCGGCAACCGTGTTGAAATGTGAAGGAGTTCGGGAATTCCACATTTTTTTTATTATTGAATGCCATTGGTTAGTTATTATAAATTGTTAAAAGTCAAATAATTTGATTTGTTTGGTTAATTAAACCACCTAAAATAGATGTTCTATATTTGGTGTGTAAATTTTTCTTAAATAATGAAGAAAATTTGCTCAAAATGTTTTCATTTTCCCTCAACCAATCCACATTAGTCGTGTTTTTTTGAGCTTCGATCTCAGCAAAGCAAAGTAAAGTAGGATTTTCAGCTCGCGATTACAACAACTACAACTGAGTCTCGAAGTGTCAAGTAGAGCGTAGTTGTTGTAGTTACGTGATAAAAATCCTACTTTACTTTACTTTGCTGAGCTCGAAGCTCAAAAAACACGGTTATTGTTCATTTTTCATGAATATTTTAAGCAAATGTGCACTTATTCCTAAAAAAAAATATTATCTACACGTAACGAACAATTTCAAATTAAACGGATAAAATTCTATAAACTCTGCCAGCAACTTTGCCCACAGCGGAAGTGTCTCATATTCCCTGGGAATGTGTTGGTGAGCCGGAATTTTTGAAGTTTCGCACTTAACGTGACCACTCCGTAAAAATATAGCTTGTAAGCTAAGTAACGGGAAATCGGCCAGAGTTGGTGGTTTTGTTGATATTCGTGTGATTGGAATATGTGTACGTGCAGCCTTCGACACTTTTCTAAGCGGTTTCCATTCACTGGCATCATTTTATATTAAAACGTTCGAAATTTGCGCCCAGATTGAGTTCTAAACATTTGTACATTAATAATAATTATTAAAAAAAACAAACTCTTAATAATTAACAAAAATAGATCCACCCGATGGAATGCGTTTAGTTGTCAAACTTAAACGCACTTGTATTGGTAAATTTGAAGCAACTCTGAGAAAAATTCAGATTCGCAAAAGTGCTCTGAAATCGGTAAGAGATTGCTTTTTTTAATAATCACACTTTGTAATCAGAATGTGCGTGCTACAATTCAGGAAATATACTTATTTATTGCTGTTCAGGAAAGCTTTAATTAAGACCCTCTCCAATGTTTCTCTCCACTAAGTGTTTGCTTAGTTTTGACAGTTCAGTGGAAAAACAAACGAAAACCCGACTAGTATACATCATCTATTTGACTTTGAAATTATTCTAATTGTACTTTTTTCACGTTCGTAATCCACTTGATCTGTCAAAATTAAATTGTTAAAGAAGTGTATTTTAATTTTGCTTACATTTTGTGGAGACTTCTTGTAAAGTTGAGTACAAATTCAGTTTGAGCTGCGTACTGCCTTGCTGCTGTGTTCAATTCAGTATAAGGAGACATTTCTCTTGTATGGGGGCTCAATTTTAGCGCAAACAGCGTACTAGGCTTAAACTTAAAAAAATAAAATTGGCAGACCCAGCCCAGAGAATTATTTTGTTCAAACATTTTTAATTAGTACGCAATACTTCACTGCTTTTACAAATCAGGTTGATAAACACTTCAATTTTAGCCTAGAAACATTTAACAGGCGTCCGTAGGCACCCTAGGCATAGCTTCTCACAACCATTCGTTTTGTGTGAGTTATTCCATTTTTGGGACGAGTGGAAGGGATTTACAATGTTGTGCCGAGTCCAAACGGCTGCGAAGTTCTTTTATGGCAGTTATACTCTCGGATGTTTGTCAGACCTTCGCGAGAGATGGCGCAAACTTTCTTGAATATATTTATTTCCTCAAAAACCTTCCCACAGTTCGATATCATGATATTTCACTTTTGACTCGTCACAGCTCTGAATTTCTGATTCTTTATAGTTCAGAGCATGATCAGAGCTGAAATGTGTTTCATAAAGAAATTAGTTTGCTACGAACACGCGCGGTTTAGAGAATACTCGAAATGCTCGAGCTCTGTTCAGTGATATTCTTTACACGAGAGAGGCAGGTCTAATGGTTGCGTTCGGAGCTAACTCTGACAGATTTACCAACTTTTTCGATCGGCCCAGTGTGATCATTTAACTAGTTTTTTTTTTGCTAAAGTCTAAAGGTAAAACAAAGTAAATGTATTTTGTCTGTGTGAATAGTCATCCCGGCAAATTTAGTTGAGAAACTTCTACTTGCGTACCAAGTATAGGTGGGTTGACATGTCGACGTGTCAAAGTTGATCAACAATGAAAGAAATTTACATTCTACAAATATGGAGTAAGAATACCTAGTTTTTAAGAACTTAAGTACCTCCAAATTTATTTACAAGACCAGATATCAGAACCTGCTTAATATATTTTTCTCATTCGTGCTGCTTATTGTTTATGTGAATTCATTTTTCGCTACATGAAGGACAGCAGAAATTCGAGTATTAATGTAAACATTTCAATGATCAATAAGAGGTATAAATAAAATACAAAAATCACTTGGCGCTTCTTGCATGATTTAATACATGTAACAGTCAAAGTAAACACATTTCAAATATACGATACAACGTATACGATCTGCCTGCCCGTAGGTAATAATACGCCAACGTAATCAATCATTGAATTAATTGAACGTGAACGAGTATATTAGTGAGTGCAATTCATTTGTCGCACCACCACGCCATCTATTTATAAATAACTGTTTGAAATTGAAATTTCCTTGGCCAAAAATATTTACTCTCTAAACACTTTATGTAATCCGACCATATGTTGGGAAAATAATTTCAAATTTGTATTCGCAATGCGGTTAGTCACTCGAACAGTGATCTGTTACAAAATAATGTATAATGAGGGGATTTAGATTTGACAGCATACGAGCACGAGTCATTTTACTGTTGGATGCATCCGTTATTATCTTGCAGCTTTTTTGTTCATACACATATAAATGTTGTTTGAAAAAGAACACGAGAAATGCTTGTATCTTGTTTTTGAAAAAGCACGTGATACATATTTTTCGAGATGGTCTTGAAAAATATACAATTGCCAAGATAAAAGAAGAAATATTTCTGTCACAGACGAGTGATTCAGATTGGGCAATTATCGAGCCTTATAACCAGTCCGCATCAAGGTTAAATATGCAGCTTGAAAGGGGAAAGACTGCCGGTCGACCTACGAGTAGGTAAGGTAGCGCCAAACTGCTTCATGGAGAGCATAATGCATACGCGAACTCATCTTTAAGAACAGGGCAAAGACAGTTTATTTGATGAATGGAACTGCAGCACCACTTGACCATTGTGCCAAGACTGTCTCAAGTGCGCCAACTAAAGACCTATTAGTCTCTTTAACATTGCTAAAATAAGATCCTGTGTTATCGATCTGATTTTCAACCCAGGCTTTATGCTTTATGCCCAATAAGTCCGCAACTGAATAAAAATATTTACACTGCGACAAATGATGAGAAAAGCAAACCCAAACACAGATCAATAGACACTATAGTTCTGTTCCTTTACTTTTGTAGTAAGAATGAAAAAGACTGTCAAAATGGCAGTGGTGGGGATAAATTCTCTCACAGAGAGAGACACTTACGAAAAAGTTAGGGAACGCTTTTGTAGTAATCGACAACGACAGATATATACCTAATTCAAAAATTCAAAAAAGTGTTACGAAAAGTCGTTAATATCTGATAAACTGGAAGAATTTGCTAATTTACGAACAACATTAGTTTTTTTATCTACCTAGCGATGAAAGTGATTCGGAATTAATCAAATTCATGAATCCGAGTATATGGAAGAGTTTGTACTGATTGAACTACAAGCATTCGAGAAGAGGAAAAAGTGGCACGGCATTAAAAATTACCAAAAGAATCTAAGGAGAACATGGCGTTGTTGTCAAATGGGACAACAAATTTCGAATCAGCTGTTAATTGACAGTTTTTTTCAATTCTTACACCAAGAAATTTGTTGAGTAAAAATTCGTAAGATTCTCAGAGGAGGGGTTATTTCTTCCTCTCTCGATGACGCTCTCTTTTACGAATTTTTCGAGTTAAGGAATGGCAATGAGTAAAAATTCGTAAAAATTCGTTAGAATTAGTAAAAATTGGTAAGATTTGAGAGTAAAGGAACAGACCTCATATTTTTATAGACATTAAGACCGATATAGAGACGAATGAAGTAGACATCCGTGCATAGCTCGGTAGGCTTTTTTAAGGGGAACGTTCGCAGTTTCATTAAGGTCTTCCCATCTCATCGATCTTTTCAAACCAAAAAGGGTTTAGACAAGGTGAGGTATTGTCATATGTGACTTCTTGAGGGACACAACCGACAGCATTAACTTTGACGTGATTGGAACCCTGTGCTATTTTAAATCTGTTAATAACTTCACATCAAAAGTGAGCACTAAGACGACTTTCATCATTACAAATTCAATCCAAAATTTTCGGCCCTGTTTTGGATATGGACCCTATAACTTATACAGTCTGCAACTGTAGGCTTTTGTTAAAATATTGTCCTACCTGTTGATGATAATGACCTATGGCTTCGGTCCGAATAAATACAAATTTGGCTAAATAGTTGGCACAATATGTCCCTTATGTGACCCCAGGAGTAACTCGATCTTTCGAGGGCTCTTATCAAAATAAACTTGTCGACGGGCTGCTGTAAAAGTCCCCTTAAACTTTCTGAATCGTTGCTGGATTGTCCACACAACCTCGGTCTTTAACAGTCACACAAAAAATAAGTGAAATGACGCCAAACCTTCTTTCCTTTTCCACTTTATACGGTATATGGCTGCCGTTTGTTCCAAGACAATTTGCGCCAAAACTTCGCTTTTTAATTTCGAAATCGAAATCTATCTGACTAAGAGGTCATAGCTCCTGCTGTCTGCACTTAGAATTTGTAGAAAAAAAAAAAAAAAAATGGATACCATCCAACACTTCCGCATACTTTCTAATGTCCACTTCTCTTTCTATTTCTAGAATCTGAGAACGCATCGACTGGAAACGCTGCACCATCATCACCAGCAGCAGCACCAGTTACACCGTCAACCACATCATCACCACAAATAACATTCAGCGAAAACTCCAGCTCCCTGGTCAGATGCATCCCCAACGAGCGAGCAACGTTCTTCGTAAAGATCGATTGTCCCGATGATCCGGAGATTCTTCCACTCAAATTCGAATGGTAAGCATATTTCAGCAGAAAACTATTTCAAAGAGCAATCGCAAAAAGTACGCATATTTCGAAACATCTGTTTTTTTTTTTTTTAATGAAAGAGAACGCGCTGCGCACAAACACTTCCGACGTAAGAGCTATTTTCTCTTACGTCGGAAGTGGTATTCCAAACATTCCCCACTGACCCACTGAGATCTGAGAGTTTAGCTAATTTCCTAGAATACCTCTTGCTCGCGAAAACCAAACGCTTTTCAATGTTTTGAAAAGTACTTTTTCGAAAAATTTCCCTCGCTACCTAGCTTCTGAGCAACTTTTGACAGTCGCCTGCCCCAGTCCAACTTTGACGATCGGCGCGAGCGTTATATCTTCAACTACAGTCAGTGTCCCGTCTTCCTGACACCCCTCGGTTTAATTGTTCTTAAAAAATATAGATATCGTTTGTCGTAACTGTCAGTGCTTTTGTTTTTTTTTGTCTTTCTCGACAATAAATTGATTTTCGCCATCGGCTTTAATATTAATAATTTTCCCGAGGCGCAGACAAAACCGTACCGCCTGTAACCGTTTCGACGCGTATATAGGTGTTGGCAGGGCTTACGGTGCTTTGTGTTCCCGCTGCAGCTAAATTTAGAAAATCTTTTACGAGTTTTAGAATAAATAAATTTGCGCAAGTTTTTGTTTTTGTGTGGAAGCGAAATTTCGCTATAATTTGCGTGGAAAGTGCACTCCTGTTGATTGGCCCAGAAAGGGTATTTCATTGGTGGAAAAAAGGAATAGACTTACGTAACCCGGTGTCGCAAGTGTGGTTTGTGAGAAAATGTTGTTCTTTTTGGAAGTGAAACACGCGTAGCATATGTGCGATACAAATAGATTTCTCTAATTTTTGTTCCTCACTGAAGTGGGATAATAGATAAAAATAACGCAAATATTTTTATTTATGCCTGCGTATATGTGATTGTTATTTAGATGATCCTATAGTACGAGTATTATTAATTATTATTTATGTGCGTCTGTTTTAGAAAAGTTAAGTGCAAGTTTCTTATAAAAAAAAGAAAGTGTTTCCATTGAAAAAGAAAATGTGGTAAAAATTACGTAAAAAAAAGAAGAGTAAATTTGTGAAATATGGGCAACGGTTGCTCGAAATGTTGCAAATGCAACGAACACAAGCATTTCCACGGAACTCTGTCGTCCACGGGCTCATCAGTCTACAGGAGGAGGTAGGATCACCTTGTGTGTATATATTTTGAATGTTTATTGTTTAAAAATATTTCCGACTGTTTGTTTGATTTGGCTTTGGCTTTGAGTGTATTATCAACAAATTCGTTGAACAGCATCATTTCCGAATGAAAACTTTGAGTAAATCTATAAAATACTTTGGCTTAAGATTTATCACGTATACACCTTTCAAAGTGATCTCATTTTGAGGAATTTTCTTCGACGGGACTAGTCCAAGGGCAGTTTGAGTGATAGATTGGATATTAGTTGTGTTTTTCAATGTGAGTGCGGCAGAGTGGATTTTAAAAATAAAACAAATTCTGTCTACGAATGTATGGCGGATATGTGAATGTCCGATGGCGGCTGGCAGGTAATTTTGGATGGCTTGACAGCTGTTGCTTGTTTGATTTACCTTGCACTTTGTGATGTTATACGTTGACTTGGAGTGCATGTGTGGAAGTTAATGGCACCACGTCGATTTGGAAATTTTGACAGCTTTTGAAAATAAACATATGATGGCGTTGTCGGAGTTGGTTCTTATTTTGTCTGCAGTGCTTCGTCACGAGATTGTGACTTTTCAACTTTTTGTTGAAATCGGGTGTAAGAATTTGGATTTGTTCCAAACTTCAAATTACGATTCTTAAAGAGAGGACCAACTTGTGATCCCATTAGTTTCTTAAATTCTTATTTAGGAAAGAAAGGTCTGTCACTCAAGAGGACTGGACTAACTTAAGGCCGCTGAAGTACCTACTGTTCTGTTTTAAAGGAGCATAAAGGCTGGCCGATCTGGACGGCACAGGCCAAATGATTAAACCACTTCTGCATAAATAAAAATTAATTTCCTTTTGGATTTGCACATGATTAAAAATGTCGTTTTCTGTTTTCATTATTTACACCGCTATGACAGTTTCAGAAAAACAAAATGTCACTTCTGAAGTTTGTTTAAGAAGTCGTATATGAGTTCTAGCCGTGCATTCAGACTATAGCCGTGTTTTTTTGAGCTTCGATCTCAGCAAAGCAAAGTAAAGTAGGATTTTTATCATGCAATTACAAAAACTACGCTCTACTTGACACTTCGAGACTCAGTTGTAGTTTTTGTAATCCCGTGCTGAAAATCCTACTTTACTTTGCTTTGCTAAGATCGAAGCTCAAAAAAACACGCCTTATATCGAATTTATGATTTTAGACACAAACTATTTGATATCGTGTATCGTGCAAAATGCACCAAAGGATTTCCACTTATTCATTTCAAGGATCAAAAATCGATAAAAAATGTTCCCCTAACTGGACGCAGTGACTTAGTTGTTAGTGTGTTAAAACTATTGACTAAGCGAGGGGTCCCAGGTTCGATCACTGATAAAACAAAAATTCCATTATGTAATGTTTTTTTTTTCCACTGCTCGCGAACGTCGGACAAACATCCGAGAGTATAACTGTCGTGAAAGAGCTTCTCAATTGGCCGTTTGGACTCGGCATAAAATCGTAGATCTCTTTCATTCGTCCCAAAAATAAATAACTCACACGAAACGAATGGTTGTGAGGAGCTAGCCCAACTTTAGTTTCTCGGTTTGATTTCGCTGACGTTTTCTGTCAAATACATCTCTCGAACTTTCTGGAAAGCATTTCTTGAAATTGGGAAATTCTTCACTAAAAATGGAATACAGTCAAATTTCCGTTTGGTTTTCTTATGATAACCGCAAAGAGGAACGTTTGATGTTGAAGGGTTAACTTACAGGTACTTGTCGGCCAGCCACTGATCCACTTTCCTCAAATTTATTCACAGAATGGTCACCTCCACAATGAAGCTCACTACGACTGTCTTAAAGCTCGAAACATTCCGTGAACACAAGTCGAATTTTGATAGAAATTTTTTTAACAAATTCAATACGTTTTTGAATCACGCTTCCTTTAAATACGACTCAAAACAATGACAGAATGAATGACAATTAAATAATCCAAAATATATCCATAATCAGCTGTCAAAAATCTATCATAGCTAGGTTGCTGAATGACAATTTAAATAAAATGGTTGGTCACTTGCTAAATCTAGTAATCGTAAGTGAACTTAATTTGTCTAATCTAGATTTCCGCAGCTGGTAAATGCATAAATTTCTGCGGTGCTTTACGTGAACACCCCTCGGAAATGTCATTGCGTAAATCGCATCGCGTAAGTCGACTGTCAAGTCGGTTGTCAAACTCAGCTGTTCAAATTTTTCCAAATTATCAAAGTGCCGAAAGTAAGCGAAAAGAAAAAACTTATTAAATTCTTCGCGTCTCTGCCTCTGACCAACGTTGCGTGGGTTTATTTATTATTAATTTATTTTTTTCGTTTTGTTGCAAATCATAAACATTATTTTCATTTCTAAGTACCTACTCAAATTATTTTTTTACTTGAATTCTTACCATTTTGATTTCTTCCTAAAAAAAACTCAGGAAACAAAAAAAAAAAACAGACGACTGTGTGTCAAAAATTGACATTTGTGATTTGCGCAACTTTCCGCGGTTGATTTCCGAGGCCAAATCGTCGCGGAAAGTTATGAGGTCACCGTAAACTATTCTCCATACAAAATCTGACAGTTCATTTACGAGGTGGTAAATCTCTGCAGTTTACGCAGTTTATGAGGCTTTTATTTACGCGTTTAAGTGAATAGCCTTATTAGGTATGTACAAAATCATTTAGGTTCGAAGAATTCAAGTAATTAATTTGTTGCATTTCAATATTTTCATTTTTATAAATGAAGGAAATTCAAAATAAGCTTTATCGTAAACGAGTCGCGCAAAGTCAGCTTTTTCACCAATACGCAATACACAAATGCTTTGTTACAGGGCGATGTACACAGAGTTTGTTTTCCTAAATCTACAATAGAAAAACGTGCAAGAAAAACACATTGAAAAACAAATCATTGAGTGTGCAAACTTTTTCCAAGTTTTAAGTGGCGCTAGGTCGTTTATTGATCAACTTTGTTGATTCTTTTTAGAAAAATAACATTTTGACTCATCATTACCGTCACCATGATTAATAGTTTTATTAATGGCGATTGTATGATAAATAATTTCCAATTTTGTGTGATAAATGGTGACATCCACGCACTCACTTTTCTTTGAGACAAAATCCTAAATATAGCTTGCTAGACACTTTTAAAATAGAAATTATTCAAAATGAGGAAACCAATGCCACGCCCTATTCATTCTGAGCAGAGCAGGTACTACGACTTCCTCCAGGCTGAAAAAAATCTTTGTGCTATAAATACCTCCAAATTAACTGTAACAAAGTCCATTCGTTATTCGGCACAAACACATTAAAACATAAATTACAAAATAGCAATTCGATCCAAATACCTCTAGCATTGTTTTCACTCTGTGGGTCAGCGATTCCTGCGTCAACTTTTGTTGTGAAACTCACCAAAGAGGACAGAGGAAGTTCCTTTACATTGTACAATTTGTCTATTACACGAAATTCCGAAAACAACTTTCGATACACTTGGCAATCGCTTGCGAATCTACCGATTGATGTTTCAAATTGATCGTGCTGTTCTCAGTCTCACTATGTCACAAGGTGTATTTTTAGACCAAATAGATAGGAATTCATCGTCGCGTCTTGTCGGCTGTGGACAAATCCGTTCACATTGATAATGGGCTGGTATTTTTGGTTAACGACAAGTTTACACTAGAACCAGATTTTGTGAATAACAACCTAATTGGGTCGAAGGAACTTTGAGCTGATCTTGTTAGAAGTTGATAAGTTCAATTGAAGACAGAAAAAGAAGTGAGGTATCTATTTATATAGAATAAACGGAATTGCAAATATTTGGTTTGTTTTCAGGAATTCCTCGTAGAACGATAATGTCTGCTGATTCCCGATCTGTCCTTGAATGGAAATGCTTTTTAGTGGTACGATTTGGCCGGCCGCTTAACAGTTTTGGGCACATATTTTCAGATAGCTTCGAAGTAAATAGTTGTCGCAACAGGCCTGTAGGGACCCTAGGCCTACCTTCTCATAACCATTTGTGTGAGTTTTTAATTTTTCGGACGAATGGAAGGGATCTAAAATTTTACGCCGAGTCCAAACGGCTAATTGCGAAGTTCTTTCATGATAGTTATACTTTGGGAATCGAACCTGGGACCCCCCTGCCACTAACCACTAAGCCACTGCCCCTGCGTCGTCATGATCTACCCTGCAATTTTCGTAAAACTTTGTTGCTCGGCAGGAGTTTTACTACCTTTATTCCAAACAGAGGAGGATAAATAAAATGGACACTATAGAGGTTAACATCAAGGTTTCGAAGTCAGAAGACCTAGGGTCTGATGTCTTTTAAACTGACCAGTATGCCATTGAAGAATTTTCAACAATCACCCTAAAATATGTAATGAGAGGCTGCCCCATGAATATCGACAGACACATGTGACAGACGTCAATCTAAACGCATGTTTTAATACCCTCCGATAAAAATATGAATTAAAAGAATTGACATCCAACCAAAACTCGAGTCAAACAATTGTTTAAAACATTTTCAGAGCATAACCACAACTTGACACTTTGACTTGTACTGTGCCAGCGTTGCGAGACTCTGGAATACCCCCGGATAAATCTGGAAAACCATCATAACTAAAAAAAATCTCCAACTTTTGTTTTTTGTTCATTATTTTTTTTTAACATGTACGACTTATAAGCAGGGTTGCCAGAATTTAGTTTGCTTTAAGGGCCCAAACCTGAAAAATGTATCCCAAAAACGTTGCCCAGAAGGAAGCCCAAAAATTGTTGAAAATTTTCCCAATTTAAATTTTTTTTTTATATTTTACCCATCTCACTATCTTTTGCAATTGGACTATGGACTATTCAAAATAAATTGGTGTGTCCGCAAGTTAAACGACTGTGCGATGTCACTTGACTGCAAGAGTGCTGCCAAGTTTTAAAAGTGCGGGTTTGCTTGAAAATATTTCTTTCCTAAAGTTTTGCGAAGGAATAAAACAAACAAAATTTATACTAAATTTGTTTAACGACACATAGCCAAAAATGGTGTTGTTCTTATGGAAGAAATTTCTATCGTTTTTTAAGAAAAAAAGGTAGCCCAAAATACGACAAAGCGCCCAATCTGGCAGAAACGTGGACATTTAAGTTTGGTTTTCCGAATGCAAATAAATACACAGACCATTCGCAACTTTGATGAAATTGTCAATTATAAAATTGACAGATGAGGTTGCTGCTCAGAAAAATATTCAAGGAACTAGGTATTACAAAAAACATTAGCTTTTCTTGAAAGACTTGTTTTGTAAACGAAAATAGTTCAAAGATATTTTTTACCGCTGACGTGAAGACTAAATCCAATTTTTCAGTAGAAGAACTGAAATGAAAGTTTACTCATAATAAGTGAAGTACTTTCATTATAAATATTTTCACCTAAAAGTTATTTTAGGTATTTTTTCGTAAATTAATCTCCCTCCGCGGTTGGTTTAGATTTTTCCCCTTTAAATGTTTCTCGTTCCATTCAATACAGTTGTCGTTTACATGAAGAAGTAAATTCATTAATGTGTCAAAACAGAGTTTTTTCGATGGGTGCATTCAGCCTCGACGTCCGCGCAAATACCAATCGAGTCAGCAACAATATTAAAACAAATAATTTGCACTACCAAATATAGCTTTTAAAGATCGATCGATTATTTAACAGCATTTTAAAATAACAAACACTTTTATTTCATCCTTGATTGTCATGCTCAATTTTGAATCATTTGGTTGTGAACACAACAGAACGGAGAATGTCTACGCAACCTCATTCTTACGATTTAGTTACTCTTCTTACGTTCGCAGATTGCCTGTAAATTTATCTCTTCCGGGGAAGCACATTTTAAGTATACCAAAAAGGATATTATAAAGAAATACAAATAAAATAGAACCCCAGATTTCCCCCTAAACAAAAAATACCCCCAATCTTTGCGAAAATCCCCTCCAATTGGCAACCCTCGTTTTCTGTAAACAAAATCTGTACGGAAATTTCAAAAAGTGGGCAATGTGCTTGAATAGACATGCTAAACAAACCAACTTTCTCTCAAGAATTTTAATAACTTATGCATTGCCATAGACCAGGATATTGTGTAATCGATTTGGCTGTAGCAGAAATTCAAAATTGTAAACAAAGCGGTTATATGTGTTTGGAGAATTTTGAAGTGATTTCTCGTTTTGACTTACGAACGTCAAAATATTTAGCTTTAAACACTTCAGTGGTATTTTTGGAATTTTATATGCTTTGTAACAGAAAAGAACTCACCTGAATGGCGAATTCAAGCCGCTGTCCTTGAATCTAATTTTTGTTTCATTGACCCCACCCTTAAAGCGACATTTTACTTATAGCCCACTTTCGCGCCAAAGATTTGTCAGTCGATAAAACTCACCTACAATCGAATGGCAAAATTGAAATTAATTTCCGAGCATTAATTGCAACATGTTTTCAGGCTGTTGCTGTCGACAAAATTAGTCCGAACAACATCTGTACACATCGAACACTAGCCACATGTAAGGTCGCGCTGAAATCATCTCATAAACATATAGGGAACACGATTTCGACATATTGATTCGGTGGCGTGTACCCGCGTCGACTGTGAAATAATTAACAATAACCTAAATTTAAATCAGACAGCACTACAAACAGTCCGCAGACAGCTTCAGAACAGTGCGCGATGAAAGGACGTTTCCTCTCAGTTTGCTGGCCAGTGGCCAAGAGCAAATGCTCATTTCGCCTGCGAATTGCGAGCTTTTCTCACAAAACCACTTCTCTTTCATTTGTCATTGCAGGAGCCGTGGTGAATTACCAATCGAGAACTCGGATCGTTTCCGCATAACACAGACCAGCAACGCTGTTCAGCTGGCAGTCGAACATGTACAACGCGAAGACGCTGGCCATTACACGCTGTACGCTCGCACCAAAAACGGAAGCGTCATACGAAAAGATGTCGAACTGCTTGTCGAAGACAGATCGACCGGCGATGATCCGCCGATATTTTTACGCCGCCTGGGCGATCTGTCCGTCAAAGTTGGAACACGGACAAGATTGCTTGTCGAGATTCGCAGTTCGACAGATGTCAAGGTAAGTGCTGTGCAATGTTCCCCATAAATACCCCTCGCCCCTTAGGCTAGTTGTTGCATTTGAAAATAATAAAACTTCCAGATCACTTGGTATCGAAACGATCGTCGAATCTGTGAAAACGATCGAATCAAGCAAATAAACGAAGGATCGTTCTACTGCATCGAAATCACGCCGGTGATTCTGGAGGACGGGGGCCAATGGATGGTTATGGCTGAGAATTTGGGGGGTCGAAATTCCTGCATAGCCCATCTGAATGTCCTCGTTCCGAAGGCGTACAAGCCGCCGGAATTCATCGAGGAGCTGCGAGCGGTGCTGACCGATCAGGGAACAGTTTCTCTAGAGTGCAAGGTTGTCGGTGTTCCAACTCCGATTCTGAGATGGTTCAAAGACTCTAAAGAAATTAAGGCTGGCGATGTTTTCGCGCTAACCGCCAATCCAGATGATCCCACCTCGCTGGGAACATACACGTGTGAGGCGGTCAACTGCATGGGCAAGTCGTATTCCAGTTCGAAGGTTCACGTTGTCGGCCGGGGAAGCCGTGAGGGATCCCTGAAGCCTGCAGATAGGTAAGTGTCAAAGTGGTAACCTCCCAATTGCAGCGGAATGACAACTTGTTTTATATATTTGCAGCGTTCAAAACAACGCACCGCCTCCGATTTTTACGAACGAATTACGTGGAGCATCGGTACGCATCGGTGACACAATAATTCTCGGCTGTCAAGGTGAGTGAGAAACGAATTTCTTGATCAACTGCCAAAGTATTTTAATCATGTTGAGCATTTTTCTCGGGCCAATCTTGAACTTCACCGTGTTGATGTGGGATAGGTCGTGATCTGTCCGCTCGGTGAGAGTTGATTGTTCGTTCGTTCTCTTTTCTCGTCGCTTTTTCGCGATGGGGAGCAGAATTGAATCAGTTCTCTTCGGTGCGGTTTTTTTTTTTTTTGGGATTGCCTCTCGCGGAAAATTTCTTTTTTCTTTCGAGAGATTTTAAAAACAAAAGCTTTGAGCGAGGGAAATTTTTGAATGCACTCGAAAAGAAATTTACAAACTGAGAGTGACGCATGGAAGAGTAAACATTTTTCCTTGAATCCTCGTCGAGATTACGACAGTTGCAAAGTCAATTAAAGTCAGGTTGGAGTTTTATTGAATGGGAGGGATTTACGGCCTACCTACTCGTGCAGTTTTAAAAAATGAGATATAACCTCCGCTAATTAGAATTTTCTTTTTTTTTCCAGTCGTCGTTCCGCCATGGCCCAAAACGGTAGCCTGGTACAACAAGGAAGGACGCGTTGAGGCCAACGACAAATACAAGCTAATCGAGGATGGTCTTGGCGTCTACATGATTGAAGTCAAGCCCTCCGAAAGCTGTGACGAAGGTGAATGGAAATGCGTGGTAACGAGTCAAGAAGGATGCGTCGGCATCTCATCCTGCTCCGTCACAATGGATAGTAAGTGCCTCAATCGATCCCCTTGCTGAACATTATACTCACGACTTGCTGTCTTTTCTTTTCAGTACCCAAAAACTACAGAAAACCCCGTTTCATGGAGAGTCTCAAGGCAGTGCTCACCGAAGAAGGTCTCGTCTCATTCGAATGCAAGGTGGTTGGTTTTCCAACACCGACACTAAAGTGGTTCAAGGACGGTCAGGAGCTTAAGCCTGGCGATGTATACCAACTGACAGGAACGAACTCGCTCGGTACCTACTGCTGCATCGCCAAGAACTGCATGGGTGAGAGCAGTAGTGTCGCCGTACTGACCATCGAGGACATAGAAAACCAGCTAAACGACGAGGAACGCATCATGTTCACCAAACAGAACCAACCGCCAAAGTTTGTGTCCGGCTTGAAGACTCAGGACGCAAAGATAAACGAGTCCTTCCGGTTTACTGTCACGGTTAAGGCTATTCCAGACCCAGTGCTTTCATGGTTCCGGGACGAGCTTCCCATTGAGTCGAACGAACGATACCATCACTACGCTGGCGAGGAGGAGACCTACCACTTGGAGGTGAAGTGCGTGGAGTTTGTCGATCAAGCCGAATGGAAGTGTGTGGCTGTGAATGACTTTGGGACCAGTGTCACATCGTGTTTCCTGAAACTGCAAATCCCACGTCACTACAAGAAGCCACGGTTTTTGGAGTGCCTAAGGGCAGTGCTCACCGAGGAGGGAGCCGTCAACTTGGAGTGTAAGGTTATTGGAGTGCCCCAGCCGGTCCTGAAGTGGTACAAGGATGGCATCGAGCTGAAACCAGGGGATATACATAGAATTATTTCGGGACAGGATGGCACCTGCTGCCTGGGAACATACACATGCGAGGCGCGCAACTGTATGGGAGTGGTGGCCAGTTCGGCCTCGCTCCTGGGCTTTGAAGATGCCATGAAGAATCAGAAAATCGAACCGCCAGTCAATGAGCTGCAGAGGAACTTTTCCCTGTCCACGATTCAGGAGGAACGAACGTCTCAAATGTACGAAAGCGCGGTGGGTGACATCACGATCGACGAGAAGGGCGACATTTCCTTCTCGTTCGATGGCAAGGAGGTGTCTGTTTCCCTATACGAAACACCCGATTTGACCGAAGAGGAGGCTCTGAAGATTGTCGAAATGTACGCTGATCAGATATCGGAACATGTGACCGAACACAATGTCGTGGAACTTCCGCCCCTGAGATTCATAAAGGAGACCTCGCAGTCGGGCAATCTCCTCATGGAGGCAGTCGTCATTGACATCGATCCTGAATACTTCTCGCACGAGGAAGATATGCGCACTGAGGCTGGCATGGACGACATCTCGATTTGTGAGGTCACCATCCACGGGTCGTCTGGTCATGACGAGTCGGCTTTCGACAAGGAAACAGAAGATTACGCACGGAAGAACATGGAAAAGATGGAGGAAGAGCTGGCCATGACAGCCCCAGTGAGAAAAAGAAAGAAGTCACGTGGCACCGAGGTGGAGGAGTATTTCAGTTTGTCATTCTCGAAGGCTTCCGAGAGCCAGGGCGATGAGGACACTTCGGAACTGCAGACATTTGCAAGTGCCAGCGCCCAGCTGACAACATCGAAAATAGAGTCGCTGGAATTGGAGGAGGCTCCTCCGGATGAAGGAGTTAAGCCACCAAAGCGAAAGAAGGGCAAGAAGAGTCCTGAGAGTGACTCATCGAAGACCACTGATGCCGAAGCCCACTTGCAGGACATTTCTGGAGCAGCGGGAGATGGACTCAAGCTGCTTAAGCCTTCCAAAGCAGTCACGGATGAGGCTGAGATCCAGTCGAATCTGAAGGCGCTTCTCCCCCTGGCCAAGCTGCTAAAGACCATCGAGCAGCATTTGGTTGTTGTCGAGAACGAGGTGGTGTCACAGTCGGTGATGATGATGTCGCCGGCTTCGGCGGACCAGAGCATCGGCATCATAAGGAATGTCCTCGAACCGATCAAGCAAATCCAGGGCAAGTTGAAGGTGTACTCTGGCGAGATCCCTATCGAGGTGCTGTTCGATTCGATGGAGGCTGACATTAAGTCTCTGCACACCGGCCTTCAGGTTATCGAGAAGTGCGTGGCGATGGACGAGACAGGAGTGACTCTAATCCAGCGCACCAGTGTGTGCATCATCGACAGTGTGGGTGAGCAGTTTGTGAAAACATTTGAAGAGGTCAAGGCCGTCGCGAAGAACTTCGAGTCCGAACATATTAAAATGCAGGCAGAAATAACTGCAGAGGACATTCAGCAAGGAATCCAGATAACACAAGACACCATCAAGTCGCAGGCGCTGCTGCAAGAAGCTCAGGACATAGAAACGGCACAGCATGTGTCCGAGTCAGTGGCAAAGCTTCAAACGATGCCACAGACAGTCCCGTTCGAAGCGGTCACCGAGGCTAAACTTCCTTCCGAAGCGGATTCTCTGAAGTTGATCTGTCGGCCAGTGATCAAGATCCAACAGGCGCTGGAGAACATCGAGAATGAACTGTCGCTAGAGGAGAATGAGGAGCAGCTCTATTCGCGGATTCACGACGGCGTGCTATCAGGCCTTCAAGGTCCAATCGAGGAGCTTCAACTAGAGTTGGATAAAATTGAACAGAAAGTCGTCGCCGCAGGTGGCAGTGAGACCATAGAGCAGAAAATCGACATGACCATTCTAGACATAGTGACGCCTCCACTCTTCGAGCTCAAGAAAGGACTGGAGATCATCTCGAAGCAGTCGGCGGGTAACATTCATTCGGGAATGGTGACGGTCAGCGCCATTGAATCCATGGTTCCGCCGTTGCAGGAAATCCAAAACGGCTTAGCCCAACTAGGTCAGGACATCGAATCGGGACAGGTGAAGGAGGACTTCGTCCCAGACTCGGCAGATACCCAGAAACTGCTGCAGTCCATCGCGCAAGGAGTCCTGCATTTTGAAACCAATGTCGAGAGGCTCTCGCCACGACTGTCGTCGAATATTCAATCAGACCTATTCGGCCTAAAGGACGAAATGTCCCGTTTGATAGGCAATATCTTAGACTGCAGCCTAAACAAATACCGGCTTACGGTGCTGGAGAATCTGAAGACACCAATCGACGAGCTGAATTACTGCCTGCGTCAGATCGAGCAAAAGTCGATATCGGGTTCGCTAAGCGATCTGATCGATCCAGTTCGAGGACTGCGCGAGAAGGTCAAGCTCGGCTTGGACATTCTGTCGATTTCGGATCTGCAGCAGAACGACATGAACATCCGCAGCTTGCTGAAGATGAACGACATCATCAAATCGATCGAAATCGACATCGAGGAGCACGAGTTTAAGCTCCTCCAGAAGGAAATCGAGTTGGACGAGAAGCAGGCAACGGAAATGGACCAGTCCTTCATGTCAATGAGGGAGACTTTATCGATGCAGATAGCAAAGGAGGAGGGTCAAAAAACTGTGCAGAAGATTGAAGAGATCCACGAGTGTTTGGCGACTCTTCAAGAGGAGGTCATACTGGAAGACGTCAGAAGCCTGACGTCGGACAATATCTCGGTGTTGAAAAAAATGGCGAAGCCCCTTAAGGAAATGCTGGAATGTGTCGCAACGATCAAGAGTGGTGCCGCATTCGACACGGTACAAGAGTTCAACGAAGACGTCAACATGAAGGTGCTTCGTGAAATCGCTGAACCTGTGAACGCCTTGGCCGAAGCCTTGAAGGTCGCAACTGCACCAAAAATTGTAGATAACCTCAAATCCATGTCCACACAGGATGACATTTCTGCGTTAAAGACTCTGGCCCAACCCGCCCAGGAGCTGATGAATTGTATTGCCAAGATTGAGCAGGAGGTCGCATTCGAAGAACAGGTACTGAGTTTTGCCGACCAGCAAGCATTCTTGAAAATTGCGAAACCGTTGTGTGAGCTACAAGAGTGCCTGCAGGGTCTTGCCACACAAAACGCCGCCGAGACAATCGAGGATGTGTCCACAATGGATGACATTTCAGCGCTGAAGACGGCTGGCGAATCTGTGTCAGAAGATCAGCATCAAGCAACGCTGAACCAGGAGGACCAGCCTATGGAAGAACTAGAGGATCTTGAGCTTGGTACTTCGAAACAGAGGAAGGCGGAGATTTTACTCACTGACCTGAAGCAAAGCCTTGACTCTGTCCTGGTACACTGTGGACAGTCGGATCTCACGTCCCTAAAGGCGGAAACAATGGATCATCTGCGGGCCACTGTAACCAAGCTAATGGACTTGCAAGGGTGCGTAGCTGAAGTGTGCGAGACCAGCATTCGGGATCCAGTCGCCTCGGTCTCCGAAAAGATTGATCCGCGAACCTTAGCCGAGGCGGTGTATAGCTTGGAATCCTGTGTGCTGCAAGTACAGGAACTGCTACCTGGTGAGGACCTGAAGAGCTTGTCGGACAGTGAACCTATCAGTGGACTGAAGACGTTGGCAACGCCGCTCCAAGAGCTCAGGCAATGCCTTATGGTCTTCCACACGCAAGACTTCGAGAACGTCGACACGTTTACAGCTCCCAAGGTGTCCCTGGCATCAGGGGATATATTGGAGGCGATAACGCCATTAGTGGTAGCCGTGCAGGAGAACCAAGCCATGGAAACCCTCCGGAGCCTGATCGAAGTTGAGAACTTGGAGTCATGTAAACAAATGCTGGCACCAATACAGCATCTCCAGAAGGCGGTTCTGGAAATTCATGATCAGTTCCACTTATCCCAGGTGGAGGATGTATCCACACAAAAATCTCTTGGAACCTTCGCCAAGCCGTTAATAAGTCTGCGCGAGGCGATCGTCAACATTCAAGAGCAGTTCACTTACTCCACTTTCGAGGCCTGTCCAGAGTTCAAGGTGCTTCAAGCCAAGTCGAACGCAATCTATCAACTCTTGAAGTACGTGGAACAGATAAACTGTGAAGCCTTGGAGAACATTGCAGAGATGTCAACACAAGCGGATGTCTCAGCCCTAGAGACCTATGCTGCTTCCATAGAGGTGGCCAGTGGCAAAGTGCAAGCAGTCCAAATCGAACCAGAAGTCGTGGAACCGGCGGCGGCAATCAAAGCCTGCGTAGAGGATGGCATTAAGCAGATAGACAACTGCCTTGGGAAGCCGACCTTCAAGAGGTCCAAGGATCTCAAAGAAGTCGAACTCATTATGAAGGAGCTGAAGATCAGCCTCCAACAGATGCAGCACGAGCTTTGCAAAGAGTCTGAGGGCGAGTCTTCGATTTTAGCCAAATCTAACATTGCCAGAACTCTCTTCAAGCTCAAGGAGTGTCTAGTCCATACCTATGAGGGAGGCTATGAAGAGTCTCTCGATGACATCGAGAAGACGTTTGAAGACATTCTGCAAGCTCTGCCGGACTTGGAGGTGTTGCTCGCCCAGCAGATGGGGGCAAAGGTGGTGAACAAGATCCGTGAAACTGTCGGTATCTCGGAACGCTGTGCAGAGAACCACGATGCTCATATGGAGTTTATGAGTCGCCTGGCGATTCCGCTTAACGAATTGGCAAACGACATTGAAAAGCTAGGACAAGGACCCGACACAGAAGTGTCGAAGTCTTCGGTGAACATGGTGGGGCTGCAGTCGCGTTTTATGAACGCCTTTAGAGTCCTAAATGAAGTCAGTGAGAGCGTCCCCAATGAATTGCTTGACTATGTCCTGACCGGACAGAGTGTCCTCGTATCCGTATTTGATTTTATTGAAGCCACCGATCAGCTGAGAATCATTGAGGTCTTTCAAGAGATCGACAACCTGGTGGCGCCTTTGATGGGGTTAAATGAGGTCTTAGGCGAAATTTTGAGACAAGCTGAAGGCCAGCAGCTATTCGAGCTGTTGAAGCCAGTGAAGGAAGCCCAGGACTTGCTAACGACGCTTCAGGAGCAGTTGGCAACTGGAAGTGAACTATCGAGCGACATGGCAAGGGCCAATGAACTTGTCATCAGGGAACTGCAGGAGAAGATCGAAAGGATTGAAAGTAAAATTCTCGTCAAGGAAGATATGTCACAGCTGTCCATGGAAGAAGTCAGAGAGATTCAGTCTATCGCGGAACCGTTGGAAAGATTACAAAGGGCGTTAGTAGAATTTGCGAACAGGAAGGTTGAACAGCCAGAGGTATCCACAGCAAGCCACGATGTGACCCACAAACGAAAGGTCGACGAAGAGGAGGAGATAACTCAGTCGGAAACTGAAGCAACCGAAAAGGCAGAACGTGAGGTGCCTGAGAAGAAGGCTAAGCTATCGGAGGCGATTCCTGAAAAAGTTCAGCTGCCAGTGGAACTACAAGGGACTAAACCAAGCCTTGATGAAATCAAGTCCCAACTTGGTCCCGAAATGTTCGGGTATCTGGAAGCGTTAAAACTTCTGCGAGAACAAATCGTAGAAGTCGAGAACAAGAGGATCGACAAGGCGTCCAAGGAAATATTAAGCACTCTTGAGATAACTGTGGGTGAGCTTGAAAATGTGCTTGCCACAAGTACCTCGGACACACTCGAAGACAACCTATTCCTGCCACTTTTCAAAATGCGCGACCTTCTGGCTTTTATCAAGCAGAATCAGGAACATAAATCGGAGACCAGTGAGGTACTGGTTAATGCTAACAAGGTCTTC
The DNA here is from genome assembly GCA_951230905.1 of Cheilosia variabilis. NCBI lineage: Eukaryota > Metazoa > Arthropoda > Insecta > Diptera > Syrphidae > Cheilosia > Cheilosia variabilis. The sequence goes on along the minus strand of OX579679.1, from coordinate 14,535,160 downwards.
ACATCCATTCTTAACCAAAATCCGGATCTGAGAAGGAGTTTCTTGCAGGACATTATACAGACACCTAAGGATGGGCTGATGAGTTTGATTCCACTTCTGGAGACGGCTCCAAGCTTAGAGACCTGCAGGAACCTTCAAACAGTTGCCAAAAAGCTCGATTTGACTTTAACTGAGATTGTGCAAAAGAACGAAGGATCGCAAGACAGATCTTCGGAGACTTTCATCAAGCTCAGGGAGAACTTAATCGAACTTAAGAATCAATCTGAAGATCTTGGCAAGAGGTTGCCTTCAGAGTTTAAGAAAACTTGCGTGAAACCATTAGAAAAGGTGTGTGCGGTTGTAGACGATTCACGAACTGAAAGCGTTATCGAAGTCTTGCAGGAGATGGAAGCACTCAAGGGACCCTTAAAAGTATTGCTGGATACCATGACAAGAAGTATCAATAAGTTTAACGAGGCGCAGAAATTGCAGGAAGCTGCGAGCATAGAAGCTAAAGCTAAGAAAGCTGAAAAGAACGAACAGGAATCTGCGAAAAAGGTCACCGAAGATGTCTTAGAGAAGTCGGCCACTGAAGCTGCAAAGAGCGGAGATGCTGACGAGTCTGTGGCATCAACCCCAGCTGACAAAGAACAAGAATCTAAGGCCGAACTAGTCGAGACCAAGCCGATAGAGGCTGCCGAAAAGAAGTCCGAAATAAAACCGGGAAGCCAAGAAGCAGAGAAGACTGGTATTGAGGCTAAAACCGAGGAAGCTAAACCAGAAGAGGAAGCTAAACCTGAATCTCAAGAGGTGGATGTGCCGAAACTGAAGGTAGAAGAGCTACAAACAAAAGAAACCAAGGCCGGTAAAAAGAAGTCCAAAAAGACTGCTACTGAAGCTGAAGTCCTAAAACCGGAAGAAGTTGCTCAAAAATCAGACGAAGGCGGTATAGAGAAGAGTGAGGCGTTAGAAATGAGCCCTGAAAAGGCCGACATAAAGCAAGTCGAAGATACTACTCCAAAGGCGGATCCTTCGGATACTGCAGCTCAAAACTCACCGACAGAGAAGTCGGTTTCCGAAGCAGAAGCCGTCGTCTCTAAAGTAGAAGTTGAAAAAGAAACACCTGAACAAATCGGTACTCAGAAAGTGTTGCCCGACAAAACGGATACAATAGCGAAGAAGGATGAAGTGTCAGAGGTTCTTGGCCAGCCTTTGACTGCCTCTGAGCAAGAGGCAGCCAAGACGGAAAAAACTCAAAAACCACATAGTTCCGATGTTGCGGCTGAACTGATTGCCGCTAAGAAAGAAGTTGCAAATTTAGAAGATACCCCTGAGACTTCTACGGCGGAGAAGTCGACCACTAAACCGGAAATAGGTCAAGAGGAACAGGCGTCCGTTGATACCAAAAAGCCTGGGGAGCAAAACCTCAAAGAGACAGAAATCGCTGATAGCTCTGAAATCGAGCTCGAAAAACTTGATAACGCAGAGCAGAAGACAGAGGTAACAGAGATTGCTACCGATATGACACTTGCTTCAATATCTGTAACGGAGCCTGAGAGAAAAGAAACAGAATCAGTCAGTGATGCTGCGAAAAAGCCGGAGACTATTGACGTGCAAGCACCGGAGGCTAAGGAACCTCACACTTTGAAGGTTAAGCCAGAAAAGGTGGAATTCCAGCAAGTTGAGGAATCAAAGAAACAACTTCAGATATCGGAGGTAGGGGTCGACAAGTCAGTCGCTGAGAAGACGTTCACGCAACAAGAAAATATTGAAGTGTTGCAAGTGACAGAAAATGCACAAACTGCTGGTGTAGTTGAGATTAAGTCAGTAGAGTCTCTTATGCCAGAAATTTCTGAGCTTACTCCAGAGCACATTGATCAGGAGGAAACGACTGAGGCTGCGCAAGAAATATCTGAAGTCGATCTTCAGACAGCTGCTGCAGACAAACCCGAAGTTACTGAGGTAACAGTAGAGAAGGTTGAACACGAGGATGTTGAAAGTTCTAAAAAGGTTGAAGTATCCGAGACAGCAGCAAAGGCGACAAGTGCTGAGAAATCAGCTACAGAGCTGGAAACAGTAGAGCTTGGTAAAGTTATAGAGGCTGTTCAAGTTACAAGTGAGCTCGAGGTTGGCCCTGCGGAGGCCCAGAAAGCAGACATTTCAGAGGTTAAAGCTGAAGTTATCGAAGGAAAGGAGATTGAAGATGCCCAAAAACAGGCAGAAGGTTCAGAGGGAGCTTCTCAAACACATGAAGCTGCAACAGAAATCGATTCAGCTTTAGTAGAAAAATCGATCGAAGCAATAACAAGTCTAACCGCGAATGCTGAATCAAAGAAGGCCATATCCGAGGCAGTAACCGACCTAAATGAGTTGAAAGACCAGTTGGCAGCTGGTGTTCCCGAAAATGAGGATCTTGTCAAGTCTGTAGCAAGAGCTTTCTTTAAGCTAAGAGAATGCATCGTCCATACTTATGACGGCAGCAAGCTCTCGGATGAAGAAGAGGAAGCTAAACTGAAGGTTGCCAATGAAGCGTTCAAGGACATCTTGGAAGCCAATCCCGCCATCAGAAAGCACATCTCTGATGAGCTCATGAGTCAAACTCTAGGCTCCATTGAAACGCTGAAGACTGTTCTTTGTGAAGAGCCAACACAAAATCAATCGAAGGATGTGACACTTTTGCGCCCTCTGGTGGCACCTTTGTGCAATCTAAGAGATGCTGTTGAAAATTTGACGAAAACCGACGAAGACACATTCGAGAAATCTTCCAGCAAAATGGTGTCGCTACAGTCATCCTTAATGGATATGTTCTTCAAATGTGACGATATCGCCGCAAATCAGTCGAATAAGGAACTCCAGGAAGCGATGCTTGGTACTCAGGATATGCTTTTGATGATTCATGATCATTTTGAAAAGTCCGACCAGTTTATCGCGAGGATTAGCATTTCTGAAGATGTTGGCCGATTGTCCGGACCGTTGGAGAATATATCAAAGTTGTTGGCAAGTTCCTCTGAAGAAGCATCAAAAATGGAGATTGATTTAGCGGGAGCTGGAGAGGTAGACTCTGCTGTTGATAAACTCAAGGTAACTGCCGCTGAGTCTGCCGAAGCAAAGAGTGCTGAGGTTTCAAAGGATAAAATTGAAGAAAAGCAACTCATTGAATCAAGGGAAAAGCCTGAGGAGTTGGCAAAATCGGAACCAGAAATGGCAGAAATTGTCGAGGTTGTGCAACTTGATCAAACTTCGGAGTTGTCAGAGGCCGATAAGATCGAGGAAAAACCAGTTGACGATACTATGAAAATGGCTGACGTCCCCGCCGAAGCACCTGTCGAAGAATCTGCCAAAAAAATAGAGAACGATTTGGAAACAGTCCAGGTAGAGGAGAAGAAAGATGTCGAAAAGCTCCAAGGAGGTGGTGTTGCATCGGGAGAAGCAAAGAAGGCCGACATCTTAGAGATCAAGGGCGAAAGCATTCTAGAAGAAACGACCGACGACAACAAAATGGAAGCCGAAGTATCTGATGTCGTTGGTGAGACCAAAGTTGCTGAAAAGTCTATAACGGCACCAGAAACGGCAGAGATAGTCGAAATAACAGAGTCCGCTCTGAGGCCAGATATTGTCCAAGTAGTTCCAGTCGAAGGACTCCAACCCAATATTTCAGAAGTGAAAGAAGAAATAATTGAAGCTAAAGAAGCAGAGGAGGGCAAGAAAAAGGCTTCGGTGTCAGTAGCACCTGGAGCAACAACCGCCGAGAAATCTGTAACACCACCAGAACACATCGAATCGAAGGAGGTCGCCGAAGTAGCTCAAAAACTAGGCGAACAGCTTTTAGAGCCAAATGAACCTAAGACTGGTGAAATATCTGAAATAAAAGCCGAGCTTGTTGAGGAGAAGAAAGTCGAAGACACGAAGCAGCAGGCAGAGGTCTCAGATGTCGCTTTAAGGACAGCTTCAGGCGAGGTTTCATTTACTGAAGCCAACAAGATCGAATCAGTAAAGGTTGAGGAGGCTACTCAGAAGCCCACAGAAGTTGAGGTTAAACTTGATGAGTCTATGGCAGTCGGAGTGGTTTCTGAAGTCAAACTTGAAGAAGCTGATGCCAAAGTCGTTGAAGTTGGGAAACAGCAGGAAGAGGTCGATGTCAGCCCTATACAGGAACTTGTGGAGAAGATAGTCACTGAGGCTGAAGCTATTGCGCAAGAACAAATTGTAGAGACCGTCCAGAAATCTGACAAGCTAGAAGTGGCACTGGAAAAGAAGACAGCTGAGGTATCAGAAATAAATTCTGAACTTGTGGAAAACAAGAAAGATGGCGCGCCAGTCGAGAAACAAGAAGCAGAAAAGACTTCAACGGAAATGCTGAAGACGGAAAAGGTAGAAATGAAGGAGGAAGCACTGAAGGATGAATCCCAAGCCGTGAATCTAGCTGAGGAACAAACGGCTGATACTGAGAAATCGAAAGCCCAGGAGATTACAGAAGAGGATGCTTCCGACATCACTAAAATTGAGCCAACAGTCGCAGAGGCTAAGGAGTTGTTGGATGTATCGCAGAAGCTTGACGAAGAAGATGTTCATTCAACGAAAACTGAGACCGTCGAAGTGTCAGAAAGAAAGCCAGAAGATATCGAAGAAAATGAAATAAAAGATCTGGAAGAAAAAGCCCAAGTTGAAGACGTCTCAGTCATAAATTCGGAAACAGGAGAAACTGTGGAAGCCAAGGAAAGTATGCAAAATGTGAAAATTGAAAAATTTGTGCTAGCCGAAGCTTTAAAAGAGAAAACTGAAGCTGAAATTATTCCGAAGGCTGAGGAACAAACACTTGAAGTAAAAACTTTGGAAGCACCTAACTTAAAGCAGGGGGATGGTAAATCTGAGTCTGTCACGGCAGTCGAAGTTCTTGAAGTGACGAAAGAAACAGAACAAGCTCAAACGACAGATGTTGTTGAGGAGAAGAAGGATGAGCCTCCTAAAAAGTCAAAGCGGAAAAAGTCAAAGGCTAGTCCAGAGAAAAAAACAGGAGAACAACAAAAGAAAGAAAATACCGACACCAATGAGCAGAAGACAGAGCCAAAGGCAAATGAGGTTCAAGTCGCGGAAGCCGTTGAATCAGACGCTGATGCTAATAAGAAGATGAAGAGAAGGAAATCCAAGACAAGCCCTGAGAAGTCAAGTGCTGAAAAGAAGGAAGAGGCAACAACATCAGCGCCTGAAGTTCAGGCTGATGAGTCAAAAAAGATCGAAGCACTCGTGAAGAAACCAGTGACAACACTTGAAGTCAATGTAAACCTCCTTCAGAATATATTGGCAACTGTAGAAAACATCTCTTCCGACGTTCAAGTACATAAATTACTAGAAAGCACCGTTGCCGATATATCCAATTTGAACGAGCAGCTTAAGACTGATTCTGAGGACGAAAATCTTCTTAAATCAGTGTCCAAGTCATACCTGAAGCTGAGGGAACACATAGTTCATACCTATGATGATAGCTTGTTATCATCTGAAGACAAAGAAGAAAAATTGGATGATATCAAGATGAGCTTTAAAGGCATTCTAGAGGCTAGTCCGGGTTTGAGAAAATATGTATCCGATGAACTCATGAAGAGCTCGCTATCAGTTATGGAACAGTTGAAGAGCACCCTGATGCAGAAGTCCACAGAGAAGACTACGAAGAAGTTTGTACCAATCATTGAACCGCTTTCCAATTTGCAGACAGCTGTAGAGAGTCTAACAAAGGTCACCGACGAAGCTTTCGATAAGTCTTCAGGCCAAATGGTGAATCTCCAGTCATGTCTTATGGACTTGTACTTCACGTGTGATGATATCAAGCCAAATTTAGATATAAATCTCATTCAAACGGTTCAGAAAGTTATGCAGTTAATGTTGAAGATTCATGACCAAGTCGAGAATGTGCCCCAATCTGTTGACCGCGTTGATATGGGTGAAAGTATTGATGAGATTAAGGCTCCTTTAAAGAAAATATATGAACTTTTAATGGATACTAAGGATGAAGAGAATAAGGTTGCACTTGAAGTCGAAGTTATAGAGGATGAACCTGAAGTTCTCGAACAAGAACTTTCCGAACATGTCACCGAGAAGACAGCTGCAGAGAAACCGGCTATCGAAACTGAAATCATCAAAGAAGAAGCCACTGCACAGGAGCTTGAAGTTATTGAAGATAAGCCAAATGAAGGTGTGATTAACAAAACTGCTGCAATGGAAGCAGTTGTTGAACCTGAAATCGTCAAAGAAGCAGCCACTAATGACACTAAAGAAAAGACGGAAGATGAAGATGGCAAAAAGAAGGCTAAGGCTTCTAAACTCAGCCCGAAAAAGAAGAAGGTAGAAATCACGCCCGAAAGCGAGAAAGAGCCTGAAGATGTAAAACCGCAAGATTCTGAGGTATCGGAAGTTGAGCCTGGAGCTGTTGAAAAGGCGGAAGATGAAGGCACCCAGCAGAAGTCAACAGAGGCTGTCGTTAAAGACGTGAAACCACATGATTCCCAGAAGGCGGAGGTTTCGGAAGTTAAGCCTGAAGTTGTGGAAGAGAAGGAAGTTGAAGACTCCACAAAGAAGTCAACAAAGGCTGTCGTTGAAGACGTTAAGCCCCGAGACTCCCAGAAGGCTGAGGTTTCGGAAGTTAAGCCTGAAGTAGTGGAAAAGAAGGAAGTTGAAGCTGCCAAGCAGAAGTCAACAAAGGCTGTCGTTGAAGACGTAAAACCTCAAGATTCCCAGAAGGCTGAGGTTTCGGAAGTTAAGCCTGAAGTTGTGGAAGAGAAGGAAGTTGAAGACTCCAAAAAGAAGTCAACAAAGGCTGTGGTTGAAGACGTTAAGCCCCGAGACTCCCAGAAGGCTGAGGTTTCGGAAGTTAAGCCTGAAGTTGTGGAAAAGAAGGAAGTTGAAGACTCCAAAAAGAAGTCAACAAAGGCTGTCGTTGAAGACGTTAAGCCACAAGACTCCCAGAAGGCTGAGGTTTCGGAAGTTAAGCCTGAAGTAGTAGAAAAGAAGGAAGTTGAAGCCGCCAAGCAGAAGTCAACAAAGGCTGTCGTTGAAGACGTAAAACCACAAGACTCCCAGAAGGCTGAGGTTTCCGAAGTTAAGCCTGAAGTTGTGGAAAAGACGGAAGTTGAAGCCGCCAAGCAGAAGTCAACAAAGGCTGTCGTTGAAGACGTAAAACCACAAGACTCCCAGAAGGCTGAGGTTTCCGAAGTTAAGCCTGAAGTTGTGGAAAAGAAGGAAGTTGAAGCCGCCAAGCAGAAGTCAACAAAGGCTGTCGTTGAAGACGTAAAACCACAAGACTCCCAGAAGGCTGAGGTTTCGGAAGTTAAGCCTGAAGTTGTGGAAAAGAAGGAAGTTGAAGCCGCTAAGATGAAGTCAATAAAGGCTGTCGTTGAAGACGTAAAACCACAAGACTCCCAGAAGGCTGAGGTTTCCGAAGTTAAGCCTGAAGTTGTGGAAAAGAAGGAAGTTGAAGCCGCCAAGCAGAAGTCAACAAAGGCTGTCGTTGAAGACGTAAAACCACAAGACTCCCAGAAGGCTGAGGTTTCCGAAGTTAAGCCTGAAGTTGTAGAAAAGAAGGAAGTTGAAGCCGCCAAGCAGAAGTCAACAAAGGCTGTCGTTGAAGATGTAAAACCACAAGATTCCCAGAAGGCTGAGGTTTCCGAAGTTAAGCCTGAAGTTGTGGAAAAGAAGGAAGTTGAAGCCGCCAAGCAGAAGTCAACAAAGGCTGTCGTTGAAGACGTAAAACCTCAAGATTCCCAGAAGGCTGAGGTTTCGGAAGTTAAGCCTGAAGTTGTGGAAGAGAAGGAAGTTGAAGCCGCCAAGCAGAAGTCAACAAAGGCTGTCGTTGATGACGTAAAACCACAAGATTCCCAGAAGGCTGACGTTTCGGAAGTTAAGCCTGAAGTTGTGGAAAAGAAGGAAGTTGAAGCCGCCAAACAGAAGTCAACAAAGGCTGTCGTTGAAGACGTAAAACCTCAAGATTCCCAGAAGGCTGAGGTTTCGGAAGTTAAGCCTGAAGTTGTGGAAGAGAAGGAAGTTGAAGACTCCAAAAAGAAGTCAACAAAGGCTGTCGTTGAAGACGTTAAGCCACAAGACTCCCAGAAGGCTGAGGTTTCGGAAGTTAAGCCTGAAGTTGTGGAAAAGAAGGAAGTTGAAGCCGCCAAGCAGAAGTCAACAAAGGCTGTCGTTGAAGACGTAAAATCACAAGACTCCCAGAAGGCTGAGGTTTCCGAAGTTAAGCCTGAAGTTGTGGAAAAGAAGGAAGTTGAAGCCGCCAAGCAGAAGTCAACAAAGGCTGTCGTTGAAGACGTAAAACCACAAGATTCCCAGAAGGCTGAGGTTTCCGAAGTTAAGCCTGCAGTTGTGGAAAAGAAGGAAGTTGAAGCCGCCAAGCAGAAGTCAACAAAGGCTGTCGTTGAAGACGTAAAACCACAAGACTCCCAGAAGGCTGAGGTTTCCGAAGTTAAGCCTGAAGTTGTGGAAAAGAAGGAAGTTGAAGCCGCCAAGCAGAAGTCAACAAAGGCTGTCGTTGAAGACGTAAAACCACAAGATTCCCAGAAGGCTGACGTTTCGGAAGTTAAGCCTGAAGTTGTGGAAAAGAAGGAAGTTGAAGCCGCCAAACAGAAGTCAACAAAGGCTGTCGTTGAAGACGTAAAACCTCAAGATTCCCAGAAGGCTGAGGTTTCGGAAGTTAAGCCTGAAGTTGTGGAAGAGAAGGAAGTTGAAGACTCCAAAAAGAAGTCAACAAAGGCTGTCGTTGAAGACGTTAAGCCACAAGACTCCCAGAAGGCTGAGGTTTCGGAAGTTAAGCCTGAAGTTGTGGAAAAGAAGGAATTTGAAGCCGCCAAGCAGAAGTCAACAAAGGCTGTCGTTGAAGACGTAAAACCTCAAGATTCCCAGAAAGCTGAGGTTTCGGAAGTTAAGCCTGAAGTTGTGGAAGAGAAGGAAGTTGAAGACTCCAAAAAGAAGTCAACAAAGGCTGTCGTTGAAGACGTAAAACCACAAGAATCCCAGAAGGCTGAGGTTTCGGAAGTTAAGCCTGAAGTTGTGGAAGAGAAGGAAGTTGAAGACTCCAAAAAGAAGTCAACAAAGGCTGTCGTTGAAGACGTAAAACCACAAGAATCCCAGAAGGCTGAGGTTTCGGAAGTTAAGCCTGAAGTTGTGGAAAAGAAGGAAGTTGAAGCCGCCAAGCAGAAGTCAACAAAGGCTGTCGTTGAAGACGTAAAACCACAAGACTCCCAGAAGGCTGAGGTTTCCGAAGTTAAGCCTGAAGTTGTGGAAAAGAAGGAAGTTGAAGCCGCCAAGCAGAAGTCAACAAAGGCTGTCGTTGAAGACGTAAAACCACAAGATTCCCAGAAGGCTGACGTTTCGGAAGTTAAGCCTGAAGTTGTGGAAAAGAAGGAAGTTGAAGCCGCCAAACAGAAGTCAACAAAGGCTGTCGTTGAAGACGTAAAACCTCAAGATTCCCAGAAGGCTGAGGTTTCGGAAGTTAAGCCTGAAGTTGTGGAAGAGAAGGAAGTTGAAGACTCCAAAAAGAAGTCAACAAAGGCTGTCGTTGAAGACGTTAAGCCACAAGACTCCCAGAAGGCTGAGGTTTCGGAAGTTAAGCCTGAAGTTGTAGAAAAGAAGGAAGTTGAAGCCGCCAAGCAGAAGTCAACAAAGGCTGTCGTTGAAGACGTAAAACCTCAAGATTCCCAGAAGGCTGAGGCTTCGGAAGTTAAGCCTGAAGTTGTGGAAGAGAAGGAAGTTGAAGACTCCAAAAAGAAGTCAACAAAGGCTGTCGTTGAAGACGTAAAACCACAAGATTCCCAGAAGGCTGAGGTTTCCGAAGTTAAGCCTGAAGTTGTGGAAAAGAAGGAAGTTGAAGCCGCCAAACAGAAGTCAACAAAGGCTCTTGTTGAAGACGTAAAACCACAAGATTCCCAGAATGCTGAGGTTTCGGAAGTTAAGCCTGAAGTTGTGGAAGAGAAGGAAGTTGAAGACTCCAAAAAGAAGTCAACAAAGGCTGTCGTTGAAGACGTAAAACCACAAAATTCCCAGAAGGCTGAGGTTTCGGAAGTTAAGGCTGAAGTTGTGGAAAAGAAGGATGTTGAAGACTCCAAACAGAAGTCAACAAAGGCTGTCGTTGCAGACGTAAAACCACAAGATTCCCAGAAGGCTGAGGCTTCCGAAGTTAAGCCTGAAGTTGTGGAAAAGAAGGAAGTTGAAGCCGCCAAACAGAAGTCAACAAAGGCTGTTGTTGAAGACGTAAAACCACAAGATTCCCAGAATGCTGAGGTCTCGGAAGTTAAGCCTGAAGTTTTGGAGAAGAAAGAAGTTGCAGACGCCAAGAAGAAATCAACAAAGGCTGTCGTTGAAGACTCGCTGAAGGCTGAGGTTTCGGAGGTTAAGCCTGAAGTTGTTGAAAAGAAGGAAGGTGAAGACCTAAAGATAAGTGATGTCGGACCAGTTAAGAATGCTGAAGAAACGAAGTCAAAGATTGCAAAGAAACCTAGTCCTAGAAAGAGATCTAAAAAATTGGAAGCTGAATCCACCAACGACACCAAAAAAGCTTCTGAGTTGGAACCTAAAGAAGGCACGACTAATGAGATCTCCAAAGATAAAGCCACGGTCTCAGAAGAATCGGCAAAGGGAGAGGCTCCCGCAACGGAAATTAAAGAAGCCCAGGGTGAAGACAATAAGGGGGAAGAGGTTAGTCCCGGAAAGATTGCCGATTCCAATAAAGCTGAAGCTGTTACCGATGCTGTCAACAATAAGATGGTGACGAAAACTATTGAAGAAAAGAAAGCCGAAGGCGCAGCAAAGAGTAAAGAACAAGAAGAAGAAAAGGAACCCGAACCCGAAAAGAAGAAGGTCAGAACCCCGAAAGCCAGCCCTAAGAAAAAAATTCCAAAGAAAGCCGATGAAGATACCCAAAAAGCGGAAGTAGTCGATAAACGTGATGACAAATCTGAAAGCGTTCAGGAACCAATTGAAAGAAAATCTGAGAGGGCGGATGAGAAGGTTCCGACAGACATCGATAGGTCTGCAGAAAAAACAGAAGACATTAAGCCCGAAGAAAATGCGGATTCCAAAGTAGCCAATATAGAAGAGCTTAAAAAGAAAATCAAAACTCCGAAGCCCACTTCTAAAGAAATCAGTGAACCCGCACAAAATGGGACAGCAGTTAAAGTCCAAAAGGACATCGAGGAAACAAAGGTCTCAACCGATACCGAGTCGAACGTCGAAGAGAGCATAAAAGATGTCACAACAAGAGCAGTTCGCGAGGAAGCCCGCGATCCAACCACCAAGACCAGCAAAAAGGAATCCAAACGCGCTCCCAGCTTCGATCTTAAGCTAACCAATCGCAACTCACCCCTAGGTAGCGACATCAAGCTAACATGCTGCATATCCGGTAGCGACGTCACAGCACAATGGTTCAAGGACAAGACGCCCATCGAACACGGTAGCAAATACTCCATCAGTTCCGTCGACGGCCTGTCGTCGCTCGAGTTCCGCTCCGTCGAGAAATCCGATGCCGGAATATATCGTTGCGTTGCTTCAAACCGCAACGGGGACATCGAAACAAGTTGTCTCGTCTCTGTTTACGAAGTTCCAACACCAAAATCCGGCACTCCGCCAATTTTCACTCGCAACATTCGAGGTATGTACTCCAAGTTCATCACATCGCTCGCCTTAATCGCATAGCTTTCCCGCGCGCTGTCTTGTATGTATTCCATGCCATTGAGTCACGAGAAACAGCCTATTTTTAAACGAACTTGTGACAGTTACGCCTGGCTAATTTAAGAAACCGCGCGAAGCCATGTGATTCAGGCAGCCGATAAATCGCTTATCAATACCGCTTAGGAGTTTCGAAAATAGCTTACCACAGGCACATAGGAAGTATTTTGGCTTCTTTTCAGCTGTTCTGCTTGTTTTTCTCTTCGCAAATTCCTCTGCTTTCCAAACGCTTTTTCTATGCTTATTCTTCTTCCTTGTTGCGCTGCACTGTGCCAACCTATTTTCGAAAACAAAGTCAAATTCTCTAGCTATTTAAGTAGCGTTGCCTCTTTAACCGAATCACCACATGACACCTCGCACGTTTGTTGTGTAAGTAAATACAGGTAACAGTCGCCGATTCAACGGTAAGTATTTGCTCACTTACTCACAAGGAATTCGGAGTATAAATAGCGAAGCAAATTTCTCAAGACGGCTTGATGCAAGTGCAAGCTGCAAGAGCAACAAAGAAGCCCCAACATACTTTTGTCGCAGATTGCGTTTATATAACGGTCCAATGAATCGTCTATAACGAAACGAACCGAAGGTAAATATAGCTCTTGGCATCGGAACCCAAATTAGCTGATCTTTGTGCACGGTGGTCAGAAGACGGCACTGGCTTCTGTCATTCGTCGATCGAGTATCTCTAGTCCCGTCGCGAATCGAATCGATCAGTCGTAGTTATAATTTCTTATCGAGCGGTCGATACACGATAGAATTAAACGGAACCTAAAGAGAGAGCAAATCACGAACACTGTGTGTGTGTGTGTCCTTTCTAAAAATAGGATATTAATTCTTTTTTCGAAAATTTGGTCTTGAAAACGGTTTTCAAGCTTACGAAACGTTATTTGGATAATCCACAGTAGTAGAACGAGAAATATCTGAAATGGGCGAAACGGATGGAGATGTTGCACCAGCGGACGAGCGTGCCTCACAGGAGCCATCGCCAGCACCGGGACAGGATACGTTGCAGGTGCCAACGCAGAAGAAACGCAGGATTAAGTCACCAACGCCGTTGGGACTGCGTGGACGCAGTGCAACTCCGATCCGTGGCCGTAGTCAAACCCCGTTTACCCTGTACCTAACCCGTAGGAGTGCTACCCCATCGACATGGAGGAGTATAACGCCGTTCTTGAAGCGCGAGGATAAAGAGAAGACGCCTTTTGAGCTGGGACGAGACATCAAGACGCAGCTGTACTGCAATAAGGCGGTGTTCGACAAGGCCCTAATCATGGATATCACAGAGCCTGAGGTGCCGCCAGTGCGTTACATAACCTCCGATATGTCTGTAATCGATCGTGCGGCCGTCATGGACGTATCGAATGTCGAGGTCATATATGTAGTTGAAGAGTACGACGACTACACCGAGGAGGAGGAGGAGGAGGTCATAGTCGAAGTGAAGCCAAAGAAGAAGGAGAAGAAAGGCAAAAAGGGCCGCACACCGCGCCGATCAGTCGACAAGGAGGAGAGTGAGAGGGGCGATAGTGAGAGTCGTGGTGAGAGCGAAGGTCCGGAAAATCGCGATCGGGAGGAAAGCATCGAACCAGAAGCGGGGGAAAAGAAAACCAAGAAAAAGACCGTCACCAAGAAGAAGGAGAAGAAGGAGAAAAGTCCGAGCCCCAAGCTTTCGCTGAAGCTCGAGTTGGGCGGCGGCCCTAAGGCCAGTAAAAAAATGTTCGACCAGGCGCCACCACAACCACCCCCACAGGCGGCAAGGCCGCCACCCAAGAAGAGCAAGATTGCTCTGCAAATGGAGGAGCAGGCCAAGGCTGCCAAGGCTGCAGCCGAAGAACAGGCGAAGCGGGACGCCGAAAAGCAAAAAAACGAAACATTCGAGGAGCGTCAGAAGCGTCTGAAGGCGGAGGCCGAGGAGCAGGCTCGTATCGAGGCGGAACTTCGTGCCCAACAGGAGGCTGAAGAGGCCGAGTTGGCAGCAATGGAGCACGAGCACGAGCACGAGCACGAGCACGAGCACGAAGAGGAAGGCAGCGGCGACGAGGAGGGTAGTGAAGCTGGCCACACTGGCTATGAGACCGGCGATGGCGACACACACTATGAGGATGAATCCGGCGAGGATGATGATGCTGATGCTGCTGAGGAGGACGATGAATTCGAGGAGCATGCCGCAGACGAACGACGGGCTAGTAAAGCATCCGTTGACAGCTTCACTCGGCCCGATCCGGAAGACGAGGAGAGATGGAAGAAAATCGCTGAAGAAGAGGGCGAGGAGTTCATGCTGCAATTGCGCAAGTACAGCCGAGCGCAGGCGCGTAGCGAGCGCGAACGCGACGCAGATTGGCAGAAGCGCCGTGAACAGGCCCGCCTGCCACATTTCATTAACTTCCTGACTGATCGTACCGTCGAGGCCGGTCACAATGTGCGTCTGGCATGCGCTGTTGGCGGCCCCGAGCTGTCAGTAAAATGGTTCAAGGACGGCAAGCAACTAGAACGTGATGCCACACACAGGATCGCCAACAATAACAACATCCTGACTCTGGAGCTGGTCAACACTGTGCCCACCGACTCGGGCGAGTACTCGTGCGTGATTGCGAATGTCAACGACGAGGTTACGTCATCGTGTATCGTAACGATTTACGAAGTCTTTAAAGGCGAACCCAGCCCCCCTACATTTAGTTTAATCCGAGGTAAGTTGCAAAGGGTCCACAAGCCTTCGACGGCCTAATCTGAATTCCAATTTTGTAGATTTTTACCACTTACACGACGACGAACTGACGATCGAATGCCATGTGCATGGTATGCCACGGCCAAAGATAACCTGGTGGTTTGGCGCCTTCGAACTTAAGGCCAGCTATAAATTCACTATTCTCGAAGAAGCCCACGGAGTGTACAAACTTTTGATCTTCCGTCCCTCGAACAAGGACTCTGGCAATTATATTTGCAAGGCTGTCAATTCCAGTGGCGAGGCACAGATCTCCCATGCTATAGAAGTGGCCAAGAACAAGAACTTCCACGTGCATGGGATCTTCCATGCTCGCGATCGTTTCTCACGCGAGCGCGAAAGCATTGCCCGGCAGGCCATGGAAGAGGCTATTGCCTCGAAAAAGGAATCGGACAGAAAGCGTGCAGGCACTGTAGAGCCCAGAGAAGCGCGAACATCGTCGGCCAACGAACCAATTGTTTCCCCAAAGAACAAACTGAAGATCGCGACCCAACTGCGTGATCGCATGGCGCTCGAAGGTGCAACAATCAAACTTTTCTGCAATGTCACAGGTCCCAATCCGCAGTGCCGCTGGATGAAGGACGATAAATTTATCGCGGTGGGTCCAACTATTCGCAATCTCACCGAGGAGGGCAGGGCGGTTCTCGAACTGATCAAAGTAACCTCCGAGGTGTCGGGCCAGTACAAGTTGGTCGCGAAGAACGAGCACAGTCAAGTTGACACGTCTTGCTATCTGAAGGTCTACAGCACCCAAGTCGAGGGAGATGAACAGGAGCCAATGTTTGCATTGCCAATCAGAGGTAAGCGAAAATCGAACAAAATCGCAAAGATAAAAGCAAAGCGCAGACTGACATATCGAGGTCGCAATCAGTCCGAAAATAGCCAATGCGCGGACCCAATTTCGCGTATTTTGTCGATCTATCACTTGTGTCTGTTTGTTAGTGTTTGTGTGAGTAATTGATGGGGTTCTCTCTCTCTCTCTTTCTTGTCACAGATGTTTACCACTCGTCGGAGAATGATTTGATAATCGACACCAAGGTACGTGGAAACCCGCGGCCAACCATTTCGTGGTTCAAAGACTCGCAGCCAGTCGTCGTAGACGATCGCATCCAACAGATCGAGCATTTGGACGGTATCTGTGAGCTGATCATTAACAAACCAACCCCCAGAGACAGCGGAGAGTACGCTTGTGAGGCTACCAATAATCTAGGAAGTTCGAAGATAAACCATTCGGTTGTGGTAGACCAGTTGCCAGCGTCAAGGCGATCCAGTGCTTTATCGAGCAACATGGGTGAGGACAGTGCTGCCGGTGGAAAGCAACGCGAAGGTGGTGGTGGCGATACGTCCCGTCGTCCACCCAAGGGCAAAAAGAACGCCAGCGATGAGGGCGAGGCTACCTATGAGCGTAGATCCCGCATGCCGGATCCGTCTCCAAAGATGGCGCTTTACTTTATTGGAAACATTTCCAATCGTTACCTGGCCGAGGGCAATAGGGTGAAACTTCAGGCCGTCATTGGTGGACCTGATCCAGCAATCAAATGGCTAAAGGACGGACAGAATGTCGCCTATGGTCCGAGGATCAGAAATTTGTCTCGCGATGGTTTGGCCGTACTGGAGTTCACCAAGACTGAAGTCGGAGACTCGGGCACGTACACAGTGATCGCGCGTAACGAATCGTGCGAGATCAACAGCACAGCGCTGTTGCACGTCTATCAGCCCAAGGTTAACAGTGACATCGAACCAGTGTTTATCCGATCGCTCAAAGGTATGTGTTCTAAAAATAAGTGCACAAAAGAGGGATACCGATCTCTAAAGCGATCTGCAATCGATCTTGCATAACGGAAAAACCGAATCGAAATCACTTTATTCTCATTTCTCTTTAATCTTTCTTATTTCAGAGACCTATCACCTGAACACGAACGAGCTAATTTTAGAAACTGGGGCTCGCGGCCAGCCCACCCCCACGATAACATGGTTCAAGGACAGCGTCGAAATAACTAACGGTGATCGCTTCCAAATTATCAACCATTCTGATGGCACCTCAGAACTGATTATCGATCGCCCAACTGACAAGGACTCCGGAAAGTACGTAGTGAAGGCAGAGAGCCGCGCCGGCAAGTCCGAGATAGCCCATCATGTCCTTTTCGAGGGCAAGGAGACGCACATTGCGGAGAATATCCACGGCGTCTTCCATGCTGACAAGAACTTACTGCGCAAGGGCCAAAAGGAGGATGAACGCCCACCATCTTCAGCAGCCACCGACTCTGAAGCCGAGGGAGAAGAAGGCAAGGGCAAGGGCAAGAAGGGCAAGAAGGGCAAGAAGAAGGAAGAAGAGGAGGAGGTGATTGAGGTGCCCGACGTTCCTGTGAAGGAGCAAAAACGTGAGAAGCACATCGGGATCCATTTCAAGGCCAAGGCCACCGATCGGGTAGTTGCCGAAGGATCTAGAGTCAAGCTGACGGCATACTTAGAAGGCAACGAACCACAAGTCAAGTGGTTCCGCAACGATGAACCTATTGCCTTTGGGCCCAAAGTGCGACACAGCTACCGTGAGGGCTTGTGCACTCTGGAGTTGGTCAGCGCCAATGTGAACGACAGTGGTCAGTACAAGTGCGTGGCACGCGATGGCACCGGTGAAGTGTCCACCGCCTGCAAGCTCGAAGTCTATGCAAGGCCGGACAATGCCGATGTTCCACCAACATTTACGCGATCGATCAAGGATGCCTACCATGGCAAGGTCAACGAAATTGTCCTCGATGTCCATGTTAGAGGTTTGCCGACGCCGACCATTACGTGGGTCAAGGACGGAGTGAAGATCGAACCAAGCGACAAGTACCAGCAAATCGATCACCCAGATGGTACTTGCGAACTATTCATCAGCACCCCGGTGCCGGGAGATAGTGGAAAGTACGTGTGCCAGGCTGAGAACCGCAAGGACAAGGCAGAGATCGCCCATTTGGTGCACATTGAGATCCAAAGGAAGAGGGCCGTGTCACCTGGCAGGGAAATCCCGAAACTACCCCCATCGGTTGCGTCTGCTGGTGAATCCGCTGAGGAAAAAGAGAAGAAGAAAAAGAAGAAGAAGGACGATGAAGAGGGAGAGTCCTCATCTAGACGCGAGGTGCCACCTCCACCAGACCTACGCAAGCGAGTCTATCTGAGGAATTATCTGTCGAACCGCACAGTGCCGTCGGGCAGCAATGTCCGCTGGGTGGTCAACATTGACGGGCCGGATCCAACTGCTCGTTGGTATCGTAACGAGCAAATGATCGCCTTCGGTCCAAAGAGTAAGCTCGCGTGCCAAGACGGTATCGCTTACTTGCAGTTGGTAGGTGTTACCGAGGAGGAGGCAGGCGAGATTAAGTTGGTGGTGAAGGGTGCTGAGAATGAGGTTCAGAGTACCTGCACGTTGTTTGTGTATAATACGGGTAAAGTGGAAGAGGCCGCGCCGGTATTCACCGTAGGCATCAAAGGTAGGCTTGTGTTTTACGTGTGAGTCGTGTCCTGGAGATCGTTGTCTGTCCAAAGGTATGTACTGTTTGCTAATATATCCTTTTTGTGCTCTCACTGCTGCTAACAATGTGTGACCCCTTGTGATGTCTTTCACTGTCCTAAATGTTTGGTATCTTGTTTGTTTCATTAGACACCTACCAGTCGCAGAGTAATCAAATCATTCTGGAATGCAAGGTCTCTGGGAATCCAAAGCCGAGTATATTCTGGCAGAAGGACAATCTACTTCTGGAGTTCCCAAGTGACAAGTACCGGCTGGAGGAGCTGCCTGAAGGCATCAAGCAGCTGGTTATTACAGGTCCCGGTGAAGAGGATACCGGTTTGTACACCTGCTATGCGGAGAGTGTGGGTGGGCAAATGAAGCTGAGTAAGTTCCTTGATGTGACTGATCATGTGAAGCAGAAGCGGCAGCAGAAGCAGCCACAGGACATCGATGGCGCGATCGTGGCGGATCTGCGAGAGGAGAAGGAAAAGGCTGTGAAGACCAGGGAAGCCAAGAGAAAGCTTGTCGTTGGGGCAACCATGAAGAGCATGACCTTAGGCAGCGGTAATAAGGCACAGTTGTTGTGCAACGTTTCCGGGCCAATCGATGAAGTTCAGTGGTACAAGAATGGCCAACGAGTCTTCAAGGACTCGAAGCACAAGATCTACAATATCAACGGAACCCTCAGCCTTGAGATATACGACGCAAGTCCGGATGACTCGGGCGAATACACTTGCATTGCAAGGAACGCGCAGCATCAGGCAGAGAACAAATGCAACTTAAGCATATATGATTCCAGATCCGGATTTAAGCCTCCAGAAAGCTTCGCTAGCGCAATTAGAGGTTGGTAAGCCGGGGCTTCAGACATTTGGGGTATTTATGAGTTTTTTTCTTTTGCAGAATCATTTGACGCGCATCGCAATGAACTGGTTTTGGAGTGCAATGTCCACGGTCGTCCTAGGGTCACCTGGCTGAAGGACGATCACCTCATTTCCAACAATCGCTACCGCCAAATAGAGGAAATCGGAGGACTCCGGCGACTCGTGATCCGCAATCCGATTTCATCGGACTTTGGATCGTTCGCCTGCTACGCTGAGACCGATGATCGAATTGAAGCGATCGCCGTCACTTTGAAGGCCGCTGATCTTAAAAAGTTCATGACGGTCACAAATGGACATGCCACTGACAGCAGATCCGACGACTCGTACAAGCATCACCGATCCTCAGCCAGAGACCAGGAAGAGGACTACTCCCGTGGCAGATCAACTGCAAAGGATGGAAGCTACAGCTCAGAGCTCAAACGTAAGCCGGTCTTCAGTATGCTCCTAAACGATCGTACTGTCTCCGAATGTTCGAACTTGCGTCTCACCTGTAACGTCGTTGGAGAAAGTGAGATCACCTGGCTCAAGGATCACAACCCGCTACCAGCGAACTCGAGATATCAAAAATACTTCAGCAACGGTACAGCGACTCTGGAGATATTCTCGGCCCAAGTGGAGGACAGCGGTAGCTACACGTGTCGCGCCTACAATGAGTACGGCGAGACTTTGTCCTACGCTCAGGTGAAGGTCTATCAAAGTTATGAAGACGCTCCCCAACCTCCTACGTTTATTCGCTATATGAAAGGTATACCATGAACGGGATAAGATCCAGCTTCGGAGTCATCGCACACATCTCTGTTCAATGTCGTGTGACTCTGTCTATCTTTGTGATTCTCTTTCCTTCACATTTGTCGCTTTTATTCTTAACTCTTCTCCATTTTCTTTAGATACCTACTCACTCAACGAAAACGAACTGGTGCTAGACTGCCGCGTGCGTGGTAAGCCACGCCCCGAAATCCAATGGATGAAGGACAACGATATGATCTACACTGATGACAAATATCGCACCGTCGATCAAGCCGATGGCTATTGCAAGCTTATCATCAACAGCCCCACTGAGAAGGATGCCGGTCTGTACTCTTGCATAGCCAGAAACAGCGTCCACGAGGAAAAGATTACTCATCAAGTCGACTTCCAAGGCAGGGATAGATTCATTTTGGAGAAGACACATGGCTTCTTCCATCGCGATCCCAACAAGCCTCATTTCACCAATCCCCTGGGCAACCAGACCGTGACTCCCGGAGGTACTATCGCTATCCAAGCTGAATTCCTACCGACCAGCACCCCAATCGATGTTCAGTGGTTCCGCGACAAGCAATCTCTGGCCGGCCAGCCTAATGTGCGAACCTTCCTCGATCATGGCGTTTACACGCTAGCCATTCAGAACGCCGCCCAAGAATGGGAGGGCACCTACACGTGTCGAGCATCCAATGCCTTCGGTAGGATTGAATCACACGTTAACGTGGACATAGCTGCTAAGGGCGGCAAGGCCGCTGGACCACCGCTATTCCTGTCCCGACCAGAGACAGAAATGAAGATCGCCGTTGGTGATCCGTTCTCGATATCTTTCAGACTGCAAGGTGAACCTAAACCAAAGTGTAAGTTCTAGCAGGCCCCCAAGGCAGACAGGCGTTCTAATGAAAATGTGCCCATTTGCAGTGACACTATTGAAGGGTACCAGGGACATCACCAAATCAGACCGTGTTAGCAAGGAAGCCTCTGACGATTACATCCGATTTACCGTACAAAAGTCACAAGTGGCGGATTCCGGCACCTATTTCGTGGTGGCTCGCAACGAGTTCGGAACCGACCGGGTGTTCGTAACAATTACGGTAATAATTCGACCGATTGGCATTGGTTGATGCTTAGAATTGTGCTTAGTCCTTGGCGAATTTTTAAACTCATATATTTCTCCTGCTTTCTTGTTTATTCTTTTAGGTCGCTTCTCCCAAAAAGAAATAGATTTTAACGCAAAGTTGATACCCTTAACCTAAATGCTTATCAATCCTAGTTTTTATCAAAAAATACAAACTAATATAGAATTTTAAATATGATTTCGGTTCGGTTGACAGGTACTTCAGCGGGCCCGATCAGCGACACCAACGTCACCGCGTTGGGGTCTACCCTTAGAAAGCTTCCCAGACACCTCATACTTTAGAGGTAAGTAAAATTGTTGTTTTCAGCTGTCAACTTTCAATTTGTTTGACAAGCCACACATGACTTCTGTGATTGCTTGAGATTTGTCGATGTATTGTGTCATTCACAAGTGTCTGTCATAGTGTTTCAGATGTCATCTTTGTGATTGCTACCATTTTATTTTATATCTTCTCGGTTTTATGTAAGTGGGTGTACGAGTAAGTTGGCATTTGTCCCAAATGTCAAAGGTTTCTCCTGTCATTCCGTTTTGTTTGTCGTCTTGTCTTTACACTTCTGTTGTCATTTTCGTATCCTCTTTCAATGTCTGTCGGTATTCCAAGAATACTGAGTGACATGACTGTCAAAATGTTTTCTGTATTTCAAACGTCACTTCAGAATGGAATTTATTTCTGAAATGTTATATCTTGTATTCCATATTCCACCACCACTTCTTGTCAGAGGTCACTCAATATTGCAATTTGAACAATGTTTCTAAACAGCCATCCAACTCTTCTCTCTCCTTTCAGATATATTTTTCAGTTCAACCATTGATATTGGAAAATCGGCAACATCTTGTCAACTTTATTTAAATTTGATTTGTTTTTGTTTTAGTTAATTTAGGTTTTTTTTTTTAGTAAACGTGAAAAAAAAAATGTTTAAAAGGAATAATGGATCGAAGTACAGATGTATATCTTCGCTTATCTAGAAATGAACAGAAATGACAGAAAGATATGATATTCGGAAGCTATTTGTTGTCCTGCGTATACGACGTACGTGGGATGGATTTCTAATTCCTTAAAACTTCATCACAAAACCATAGACTTCCTCCGACAAAGAGATTCTTCAAAGTGTATTTAATTTTTTTTCCTTTTAAGTTAACTATTATTATTGTTATTATTATTGTCATATTTTTTTCTTGTACAAAGTTACAAATCAAAACACACATATATACAAAAAAAAAGATAAAAATAAAATAAAAAAATGTTTCTCCGGGGAAAGAATATTTGTTGGTTTTAGTTGGATTGGGTTTAGGCCAACATTTTTGTTATTGCTTTTAGCATATTTGACTATCAATATAATATGCTCGCTTGAAATGATTTACAGGAGGCTGCTGGAATTTTTTCTGCAAAATGCCGCTTTTACTACCTCCAAAGAGGCATTCCGCAATACTAATATTAGTTTTTAGTGTCCAGGCTAAATTTTTCGAACTCACAATGGCGAAATTTTCCATACAATTCTGACCTACAAATTTATAAGGTGAAGGCTAAAAATGATAATTGTGAGGCCCATTGTGTTTTTCCAGTTGCCGACGAATGTCAGGCACTTGCCAAAGAAATTTTAAGAATCTAGCAAAGAAAATCGTCGGTTTCAATTTCAATTAATCGTACAATTTTGTTTTTGAATTAGTTTTTCACTTAATAAAAATAAATGATTTTGAGTGATGGAAATCTTTAAAAAAAATTCTGTTTAGTCAAGTGGCTGCGGCCAGTGTTGATACACATTTGTGCCCGTTTTATCGCATTTTCCATGACCGGTGATACCAGTTCGCAATCCTATCGAATAATCTCCTTAAGGGCTGCGATTGTCTGAGGCTTGTTGGCATAAACCCGCGACTTCAAATAGCCCCAAAGAAATAAGTCTGGGATAGTTAAATCGCGCGATCTTGCTGGCCATGCCAAATCGCCAAAACGGGCAACCAGGAAACGCTTCCTTCACAATATCCATTGCGGCTCGTGCTGTGTGTGCGGTTGCACCGTCTTGTTGAAACCACATGTTGACGAAGCCCCGCTCATCCAATTGCGGCAGTAAGAAGTCGTTTATAATGGCCCTGCAGCGTTCACCAGTAACAGTGACCGTATTGCCGACGGCATCCTCCAAAAATCGGGCCCAATCACTCCTCCCGCTTGAACGCCGCACCACCAATGTTGTTATATCGTGGGATTTATCCCTTTTTGTGGGAATTTCGGTGTCCGAAAAGCCTTCCGTGGGATAAAGGGATAACGCACCAAATCGTGGGAATTTCAGAAATCTATCAAAAAACATTCAAACTATGAATTTTTAGTGAAATTCTATCAAAACACCTGTATTTCACCACGATTATCAACACCCCGAATGTCCATAAAAAACAGCTCATATAAATCGTCTTTTATCAAAATTTTCTAGTACCAAAAAATAATCATAGCAGTGTTACTAACTGCGGTTTTTATACTAAAGATTAATTTAACGTGATTTTCTTTCCGTGTAATACAAATTTTCCTCCTAAAAACTGGATTTTGACGCAAAAAAGTATCTTGGTATTTTGAAAGGGAATTTGAGTATGGTGAAAAGGGAAAAATGACCACGCTTCGTGGGATAAATGAAGAGAGAGCGCTAACAACACTGCGCACCACACACTAGATTTGAGTGGCTTGTCAGTACCCCAGAATATTGAAGTAGCCGCGTAAGTGGAAATGCACGGACCGGTTATTGGTAAAAAAAAATTGACACAATTATTCCACGCTCTTGCCTTGCGGAGTACCTATAACGCTTCATTGCTCGTCCGTTTTATACTGCAGCTGTCTAGTTCACAAATATCAAATATGATTGACGTACGACGCCATTTCCAAAAAATTATAACATCTTCCGAATTTTGAGCCACCTTGTACATAGATAAATCAACATTGGTTTTTGACACCTTCGATAGACTGCGTTGAAAACCTCATTAATACCGAAAACAGCTACGATTTAAACACCAACCGCAAATATGTATTATCCATGTATGAACCAGTAATCACCATTTTTATGTTCAGGGTAATTTTACGAACTCAAAATGGCAAGTTTTTCCATATAAAAATATGGAAGGTTAAAAATGATTATTAGGCCCTCTTTTTCAAGATAAAAGCGAAACTTAAAAAAACATTAAATAGTTGCCGTACCCTCGGTTCAGCTTCTCCCAGCCATTAGTTTATGTGATTTTTGATTTTGGGACGAATGGAAAGGCTGAATTGAGATGCTTCTTCAGAGCTGTTGTACCCTTGGACTAACGTTAGACGTTCGGTGAAAATAAGAATAGAGAATCTCTCTCTTATTCAGAAGGCACAGTAACAGTACACAGTAGGTTTCTATAAACATTTGGATTTGGGGACATTTTGGAGAGCATTTTTTTTGTTTTGTCAACAAAATTTCTAATGAAAACGTACTTGCTCAAAAATATTACGATAGTTTTTCATGTCCGGCTTTTTTTTCGGAAAAATTGGTTTTATAAATTATAACCTTTATACAGAACTAAAGGTCAGTTTTAAGTTAATAAGTTTAACGTGTTATGAGAACGCCCGCAATTTGATAATTAAACTGAACGCCTTAATTAAGAAGGTCTTTTAGGGTAGTTATACTCTTGGAGGTTTGCAAGACATTCGTAAAAGGTACGGTAAGGAAAAAAAGACCATAAGCTGTAGTTTGTGTCTTACAAGGGGTCGAAATTGGGTCATGGAATTGGGACCCCTTGCTCAGTTGTTCAGCATACTTAACACGCGAAAATCTACTGATAATAATACTTGAACTTTTAAAAAGGCCCAGCAGCTCTAGGTGGTTGTTTGAAACCTAAAGTCAAGGAAGTTATGGAAGTTTTCTTTAAAATTGTGCGAGTTTCATAAATGGTTTTCAGGCTGCAATTAGTTTGACGTCTTAAAGCTGTTTAAGTACTCATTTTGGTTTGTCACTTTATCATGACTATTGACTTAGATACCCTTACCAAGCTGCTGCAAAAGCTATAGTCGAAAATTGGACTTTGGTTTCGCTTTATTCTTAAACAGTGGGCAAAAAGTATTTTTCTAATAAAGTCAATACCATGGCTGTTACCCATGGTATCTTGTATCTGTGATTATTTCAAAGTTTTGTACCTCTAAAAAACAGCCCATAGTAAGAAGAATACTGCTTCGAGACTACCGCTTAAAATCGTTATCTTTGACGCTGAATTTGGAAGACAATCTTCTTGAGTTCTTCGGGACATACATAAATAATCTAGATAAAACTTTTGGTACATCTGTAGGTGCCAAACTATGCCCTGGGCACACTCAATCATTCTGGATGGGGTCTCTTGTAGTTGATCTCGCTATATCTGTAAATTCGTACTTCCGTTTTTATTGTTCCCTCGAGGATATAAGATATAACAAGAACCCTCCCTACCGTTCCATGTACCACACTCCCTTTCCTTATATTTTGTTGTCATCTCAGTCACAGAAGTCATAAAGTTTGTAGTTTAAAATTAGAACTTCAATAAAAACTTCCAATTTCCAAACAGACCCACCAGGACCGATATCAACGGAACCAACAGTTATCGATGCGGGCAAGAGCCACATCAGCTTGTCATGGGGCAAGCCTCAGGGCGGCAATTCGGCGCCAGTAATCGCGTATCGTGTGGACGCCTGGATTGTGGGCAAAGAAGGAGGTGCCATGTGGAAGGAGATAGGGATGACCCCAATCAACTCGTTCGATGCCTTTAACCTGCTACCAAATTGCGAATATCACTTCCGGGTGACACCGAAGAATCGATACGGCTGGGGATCATCAGTACAAACGAGAAGCCCAGTTCAAGTGGGCGGAGCCGAGTGCCTTCCAGAATTCGTGAAAATCCTCCCGGGACAAACGAAGGCTCTTCTCGACAAGGAATGCAGTCTGGAATGTGTTGTGCAAGGAGCACCACGACCGAAAATCATTTGGTACAAGGACGGCTTACAGATTGAGTCCACGGAGAGAGTACGAATCAAGCAGTTCGGTTCAGTGTGTACCTTGCATATAAGTCAGGTGTTTGACATCGATTCAGGACGGTACACATGCGAAGCCACCAACTCAAAGGGCAGAGTTTCAACATTCGCCAGACTGCAGGTAGTTTCCGATGCAAAGCTGTATGCAGCCGATCACAAGCTGAAGGAGCTTGTTACAAGTGAAAATGGAGCACCTCTGGGAGAAACCATCCCCATCTTTACTATGCGACTTCGTGATCGTCGTGTACAGGTCACCTACCCTGTGCGACTAACCTGCCAAGTGGTGGGCTATCCAAGGCCAGAAATCACCTGGTACAAGAACGACGAGGTAGTAGAGCACTCTCGGACAACTGTCATTACCGATGACGGCCAGTTCAATACGCTCGAGATAGCATCCACCAAGCTCGACGATAGTGGTATCTATACGTGCACAGCTCGCAATGAGCTCGGCTCGGTTTCGTGCCACTGCTCCTTGGTCGTAGATAAAGGAATTCGAGCTTACATTTCGCCTGATTTCTATATGCCACTGGAGCCGTTCTACATCTTCCGAGAGGGACAGGAGATTCGATTGACTGCCAAGGTGGAAGCATATCCATCGGTTGGAGTGTCGTGGCACAGAAATGGAGTCAAGCTGCGTCCAAGTCGACGAATTTTGGCCACCCTCGACTCGAATGGATTCGTGGAGCTCATCATTGCCGAAACTACGCAGAGGGATGCTGGCATTTATGTGTGTGTCGCCTCGAATGCTGTCGGCAAAGTCGAGACAAGCACGCGTGTTACTGTCGAGGAGGCCACGGAGGAGGAGCGGAAAAAACTACCAGCAATACGAACAGGCAATTTACCGTGAGATTATAATGTTTTTTTTTAGAACAACAAGTATTTTATTGTGACTTTACTTTCTTTCAGTTACTCCAAGGAACCACTGTTTGTTGTGAAGCCGCGCTCCAGTGAGGCCTACGAAGGCGATACTGTGATTATATTCTGTGAGGTGATTGGTGACCCCAAACCAGATGTGGTTTGGCTCAGGGATTTCCTAAAGGTAAGTCCAATTAATTGCGATTTTCCAATCGAGTTTTGCAACTTGAACTTAGTTTATTGTTATCTGGATGGAAAGATGGTGGATATTCGCAGTCAGCGCCATCTGTTGCAGTGATCAAAACTCCAGGCGTTTCAAAACATTGCAATATGACAGAAGTTGCTGGCGCTTTCTTGAACTAAGAGCGATATTGCCAAGATAAAAGAATGTACTAGATTTTTTTTTTCTTTGATTACATATTTCTTACAATATTTGCGCAAATTCATTACATATTCTTTTATGCAAATAAAAACAATGGCGCTTATTTCCAAAAAGGACGGACGGTCTCCACAGGCAAACGTAATCGTGGCTAACTTCTGAAAGTTTTAATTTACAACACTCGCAACAAACTAGGATGCATCAAACCAGGCTCAAACTTTATACAGACGCATTGGGCTGGCTGATTCATAGCACGATGCGAGAGTTAGATACCCACTTCACTTCTGTTCATCTCTGGTGCAATATGAAGTCAACTCGATCTAACTGGGTATCTATCTATCTCAACGAATCTAAGTGTCTACATGACTCGAAATCGAAAATCCAGCCAAATGTGCAACAATGATTGCACGAGATTTTCGTCAGACAGTTCTATTCGTCACTCTAGCAAGTGTGGGTCGCGATACGCGCACGTTCTTAAAGTTCTATATATCTACACCTAGCTGTAGTATCCGTCTACGAATACACCGTCGGATGTAATCTCACATCGAATAAATCGAAACTGAAGTGTGGTTAATAGAGTTTTTGTGTAATTTTACTCGAGTTCAAGCTACAGAGAATTATATTAAGATATTGATTGTATAGACACAGGTACACAGGTTGACCATATCTGTTGAATGTCACCTACAATTGACACCAAGCTCGGACGCACTTCGACTGCGACTGTGGGATGATTGGTGTCTCCAGATTTAGTGTTTCAGGTAGTGTGGCTGTCAAATAATTCTAATTGTGTAAAATATTGAAATAATAATTATTCATGAGTGGAAATGCGAATGAATATTGATTTAACGAAGCAGACGCTGGACAGTTATCCGCCCTAATGCCATGGGAATACTTTTAATTTTCCTTCTTTGAAATGGGAGCAGTTGAATTGCAACAGTCGCGACGAGTAGTTGCAACGTTTATGTTGACTGTTTGCTCTGGTAAACAGTTGTTCGGGATATAAGAACAAAGTGTTTGACTAAAAGAAATTTCAACTACCTATAAATAAATAAAATATAAATTAGCAACAAGGGTAAATATCTGGTGGCAAAGTTGAAAGTTGAAACACAGTGAGCTAGTATTCGAAAAACTGAATACAGCAGTTATGCATTTCGTTGTGTGAAATGCACAAATAAATCTTCAAGTTTGAACATTTGAATAATTTATGCGAGACATGATTTGTGCATTAATCAAAGTGAACTGGGGCGGTCACCGTTTTTGTCAAATGTGGACTTGGGGCGTTAATCAAATCAATCATTTCTGTGTGTCTGTACGTGCAGACCAATGTTACCGTAAAGGCTGACATAAATCACCAGCAACATTTGGAATTATATTCAAATTGCCCCACCTATAAGTGAATTTATGAGTTGCCACCATGAGGGAAGTTCTATTTAAATACAGTTTAGCTTGCAATGGACATAGGACCTGCTTTGGAATGAACAGACTTTTGGCATCTCATTCATATAAAAAGCTGGATATTTTGTCGAATAGTCCTAAATACTATACAGCCGGCATTGGTGGTCTCTCTCTCTCTTGGGAAGGTGGAATCATGCTCGACATAACCTAGAGATTCATTTTTACTTACTTAGTTCATATTTTAGAAAGCGTAAATTTGTTTTTCTTAAAACTTTCAAAAGTGAAAAAAATGTAGCTGTGTTAAAACGGACCCCACGAGTTGTTAGGCTGCGAAACTCTACAAGTTTACAGCGTCTTCGTTTCCCGAAGCACGCCTTGTACCAGTCGGTCCGTAGCAAGCACTTAAGTACCTTTTTAAACTTTTTAATCGTTATAATAATACAGTGCGGTTCACAAAAATGGACCCACCAGAGTAAGATTTTAAATCGTATGCCTCAAATGTGGAGAGAATAAAACTTATTTAGCAAAAAGATACATTAGTACTGAATAGAACGCCAGTCATTTTGGAAAGGTTTACCAAAACCGACTTGTAATAAAAGTGCACTCCGCTGAAATTCTTGTGCCTCTTTCAAACTATATCTTTTCACTGCTCGTGTGCGGATCACTCGCTAACTACTGAATTTTTGTAACCGGTGCAACCTTTTAAATGAACCGAAAATAAGCATGTTTCAACTAGGTACAGGAAAAGGTAGAGTAAAGCTATCATCTTGTCAATTTTTAAGATGTTTTGTTGAATTGCCCCCTTTTTTGTCATTGGTGTGAAAATTATTAAAAAATATGATAAACATAAATCTTGTGCGACTATCTAAACGAACCGCAGCACAATAATGTTCTCGCACATTGAAGATTGCCGATTGAAGATGAAGAAACATCTTTGGGCTAGTTTGCGCCAGCTGTCAAAAGTGGTACTTGAAATGGTGAATCTAGAGCAACTATGAACAGAAATCGAGATTCGGAAAAAGTCGTTTCGATCACAAAAAAGTTGCTCTCACTCTGCCAATGGAACATGAAAAGCGACCTAGATCACTGCCCAATCGAATACCAAATAAGTTTCTCTGAACACATGACCTGACAAACTGTACATTTTAGATGATTTTTTGAATCATCCACATCTTCGAAATTTGAAATTTAACTGGGAAAAGTTCGAAAACAGATCTCGCTTTGCTCGAGGCAAATGCTATAAACTCTAGTAGATATAAATATAGTATTCGGACGTCGTCCGTTATAAAATGAAAATTAGAATCAGTACCGCACCCATTGGCAACAATTAGAGTTTGAGTATCCTGTATTTAAGATGTTTCGTAGATGAGATATGTGGGTATGAAATGGTCAGAGGATGAGTTAAGATGGCAGTTCATAGTTTTTTTATTTAAATTCACCTCTAATATAATAATATTTCCCCCGAAAGGCTTTCCATTCAGCAATCTGATTTACATTGCTGACAAGGAAGCATTTGCATCGTAACAATACCCCTGATAAGCTCAAGCCCACACTTTCGAATTTCTCTAGAGCACGTAATGCAGATTACAAATAGATGAAAATAGCGCCGCCTATCATAAACTTAAAAATAATGAATTATATTAATCTGTTGCACAACTTAAAAAGAAATGTGCACTTTTGGTTGGACAGCGCGCGGGCTAATTATGGTGCCTGGCATTGAGATTCCCTCTTCAACCTAACCTAAACGTTTTGTTGGGCTGCTAAG
Organism: Cheilosia variabilis; assembly: GCA_951230905.1. Lineage (NCBI taxonomy): Eukaryota > Metazoa > Arthropoda > Insecta > Diptera > Syrphidae > Cheilosia > Cheilosia variabilis. Next base: position 14,505,104 of record OX579679.1, on the reverse strand, counting down.
GTGTTACTATTTCTTGGAAGAAGAAATAAAACTGCTATCAACTAAAAGATCGATCTAGAAAATCCAAAACTGTCAGCAATGTGGCCAAGTGCTAATCTTTTTCTCACCATCCAAGTTAAGTAGTTTTTATTGCTGCAACTGCACTGCAATAGAAATTCATTTACCCTACTCGTCGTATCTGTTGAATTAATGACAAACGCATGCACACCAAAATATCAAGAAAATAAAAATCGTATATAAAAAATCAAAATCCAACCAAACTGAGGACGCGTGAATCACCCAGCCGGCCATATAAGCCGAAGTCCACATTCGCCCGATCGACGACCGACAACGTAGATAGATAAAAATACGTCCCAACCATCCACGTCCAGCCTGACGTTGATTCACTTGTCTCTATAATAGCTGTCGGTGGCTGCGCAAATTTGTTGCTAGCTGCTGCGTGAATTGTTTATGTTTTCTATTTTGTTGTCAGTACCCTGTTAACTGTTTCATGCATGGTCAAATTGTATAGTCACCACATTGCAAAACGAGTCGTTGCGAAAGCGTATACAGAATACACGTAGTAGCTTTGTGCAGTTTGCGGTAAGAGATCGCAAACAATGACCTTGAATCTGATGTGCTCGTTTTACTTTCCAGCATGTATTCTAATTATGCTCCGTCAAGATGTAAGGAAACTTATTCGAAATTAGAACAAATCTTGTAATCCAGCCAGGGTGTCACTCGAGATGCTAACGCCAACGAACCATGTAATGATGTGACATGCGAGCGCGATTGTTGAAGTGATTTCAAGCAAGACGCGGCTGACGTTTTCACGGTTACAGCATTTCACTGAATAAACGTTTCCCAGAGACGTTGCAAAATATGCGAGATATTTGAATACAAGGATCAATATTCAATTGACTAATTAATGAGCAACATGAACGCGCACACAATGTCGTAACGTGAATTGCGCTATTCCAAAAAAGGCAAGGACGTTCTTAAGTTGTTCAGTAGTAGCCCGCTGTAAGAGATTTTCGCGCTGTCGTGTACATTTGATGCTGTGTGAGGCGCAATATCTGACGGAATTCCATCTAGAGAATTTGTTGGATCCGATGATTGGGCTATTGAGGCGAATTTGGACTTGTCTAGGTTGGACATGGGGTTCTTCCGTAGAAGATGATTACAGTCGGAATGTTTGTTTTTAAATGTCCTAGGAAAATCATACTCGATTTGAAAAACAATACCGAAGAATGTTACGACATCATAAGTGACCCATTTAGTACCAGAATTCCTCAAATAACTGTCCAAAGGCTTGGCTTAAGTGTTACTCTCTTTCTGATCTTCAGGTTGTATCGCTTTGAGGAGAAGTCGAGCGAGCGCAGAACTTGTCAGAAGGGTTCGATTAAATCTTATATATAAGTAGGCGAAGGGAAATAGTTAAGAACCACTTTTAATGCCTTAAACACAACATATTCGCTTGCTTCTTTTTTTTGTAAGGTTGTGAAGAGATGCATCGCTGTATGTTGTTGTTTGTGTTCCAATATGTTGTGTAAAAGCCAGTCAGTTTAGTGGTAGAATTTCTACTCTAGTTATAAATCTTCAATGATTCATAACGCTTGCAGTGACTTTGGCGGTTTCTTTTGATTCAATTTCTGTTCTTAGGTTAGGCCGAACATTGTATGAGGATTCTTATACATGCCTGGCCGTCATTTTAACTGCAGTTTTACCCAATTATAGCCTTTACAGTCGGTCCATCCTCAAGCAACTTAGTTAAACTCATACTTTTGTCTCTCTTCCAGCCCGAGTACTATAAGGACGCACCGCACTTTCGCAGAATAGGAGACGGTCCTGAATACCGATTGGAAATACCCAGCGCGAAGCTAGACTTCACCGGAACGTACTCCGTCATAGCCAGCAATTGCCATGGCCAAACCCAGGCCATAATCTCGCTGCAAATCTTCGCTAAAGGTAAGTCCATTAATCCATTCCAACACGCAAATTCTAATAGAAATTATAATTTATTTGCTCTAATTACAATCAATATAAATCTTGATGAGTTTTGGGAAGACCACCTCCTTGAAGTAGTCCTCAGCGGCGCTCAGTAGACTGGCAACAAATTCCATGTCCGCCTGCACCCACACGTAGTGCAGGGCGCCATTTGTATCAAACGTCGGGCTTAGAACACAGTACAGAGCCTTGGTCACATTCGCCATGTACATCTGGATCTGAATCTGTGCCATATACTTGGGTGCGATAGTTTCCTTGCACTCAAGGTACTTCTCGAACTCTTCGTCGGTCTTGGGCGCCTTGATCTCTACAATGTGATCGTCGGTGATGCCATCGGGTGAGGCACACAGATATGGATAGCTCTCATTCAACAGCAACCCACACTCTCGATATGTCTTGTTCTCCAGCTTCTCCGTCTGTTTGAGGATGAAGCGCTTGTGCTGTTTCAGTTGGCGCCGTTCCTCTACGTTGTACTCGCGTTCTTTGCAGAACACCGATTCGAGAATCTCCTCGTCCTCCTTGGAGTCCTTTCGCGTAGCTACTCGATGAATCAGGGAGCACCGTATGCGGCAAAACTGTGTTTCCGTCCAGAGGGGAGTCTTATAGCTATAAATCGAAATCTCTGATAGTTTGTCGAAGAGCCCCTGCTTAGCTACATCATCCATGTGCACCATGAAGCTCTTAAAGTCCTTAATGTAGTTGTTTCCAGTGTCCAACATGGTGTGGTGGATATACACTGGCTCAAACTCGTCCATAAGCGGACGACAATGTTTAAAGAGCGAAGATTCAGTGAGACCTACCTTTTCCATCTCATCGAGAACATTGTTCAGAAATGCCTGGCCTTCCTCTTCTGTTACTTCATCAGCTTCTTGGTCAGCCTCAACGCGCAGCTCATCGCTGGCAAATATATCGTGAATCCTCATAGCAACGATGTTCTCTGGCACGGCTTCGTACTCCGAGCCCCAGAATGTGCGAAATGGATGCGAATCTGTGTCACCCGTGTGCCGGTGTAGCCAGAAAATAAATGCAATCACATGCTGGCATACTTCTGCAAGTAAATTAAGCATCAGTAAAAGTTTTATATAGAGTACCACCGCTCATACCAACTCTCTTACTATCCATGCACTGGTCACAACCCGATTCCTTGACTTCCTCTTCGCCTTCATCGATTTTCAGGTAGATATTGAAACGCACCCCGTTATTAGCGGCTTCTGGGTTAGTAAATGCAATCGCGCGCACTTCTAGTATCTCGGCCTTTTTTACTTGAACGAAATCTATTTTGTACTCCGCACTCTGTCCACCCCTATCATAGATTTATTTTTAGGATTTTCTTGTGAAAAATGTGAGCGGTATAAATGTTTTCTTACTTGACTGGGTCAACTCGGCGGCCAGTTTTTCCGAGATGGGTAATGAAATCGAAAATCATCTCACTTGTCATAGCGGGGATGTTGTTGGTATCACCCTTCTTGAATCCTTGTTCCAGTTCGACGTCCATGGTTGGTTTTGAATGAATAAATGCACTTTTTCCTTTTGTAAATGTTGAAATTTTCCGCGTTTTCCGAGATCTAAACAAAAATAAGCCTTGCCGCGAAGAGAAATGAAATGTTTAATTTTAGATTTTTTTTTCTTGTTTGGTTGTGTTGGCGGCACTAGATGTCAGAGGTGTGACGTCTGCAGTGTTACCATGTGTGAAATAATAAATTAATATGATTTGCGCCTGAAAGTAGATGAATCAATATTTTTTTTAGCGGAAGTGCAGACTGTGGCGTGGATGGTTTTTGTCAATCAATCAGGCGCACTTGAAACCCCCGTTATGCTATTCATTTGCAACGATGTGACTGGGTTTACATGTTACAGAAAGCAACTTCCAAGAGTGTTTTGCACATACTTTCGGGGTTTGTTTTTTGGGATAATAAAATGCCGATTCGCCAGGATTTTCACGATTTTCCTGGTGAATTTTAGGAAGTTAATGCGGAGTTTTTTTTTTTTGATTTTTTGGGTTTTTATTTTTGTCGGTTTATATTTGGTCCATGCAAAGATTAAGACTCCAACTCCTAGACCGACGGAGGTAGGAATTATTAAGAAATGTCCCATTTTCGATTGTTTTTCTTGTGCGGCTCAAGGCAGACCTCATATCTCAGCCAAAGAGAAGTAAAACAATCAATCTCAACTCCCTGAAGTCAGTCTGATTGATATTTTATTTATTATCGCGTCAGTTTGGGAAATCTCGGTTCTGCAATTTTTCGCAATTTGCGTGAATTTTTTTGAATTTTTGTCCTTAGGGCCCGATTCTGGAGTGAAAATCCGCGATTCCGTTTCGGGATTTTGCGGATGTATCGGCTATAAGCGATTGGGTTGCTACTTTTTATTCTTTTTGAAATAATAAGAAAGGATTGAATGGGCAACTTGCGGAGTTTCAAAACGATAGCTAGTATTAACTAATTTTTTTTTGAGACGAAGGAAAATAAAATCGACATTTAAAGGACGCCTTGGACTTAGAATTCGACTGCCTTGTTGAATTCTTAAAATCAGAAATGTGATGAAATATTTTTCTTATAATAAAAGAGTAAAAACAGCTTGTAATGCAATTCATTTCCTCCTCCCGTAGACATAAACAAACTAAGCTCAATGGAAAAGGGTTCAATTAGGCATGGGTAAGTGCAGCGGCTGCTGATCCTCAAATTCCATTTAATAGTCTAAATTGAAACATTCCAGAAACGTTGAGACACTTCCCTTCTTCATAAGTCCGCTGAAAGACCTGCGATGCTGCGACGGTGACGCGGTTACCCTCGAGTGCCATGTTGAAGCTGTTCCCGAGCCCGCCATTATATGGGAAAAAGACGGTCATGTCCTTCACAGTGGAAAAGACTTCGATATGGTTTACGACGGCGTCAAGGCCATACTATCGATTCGGCGAGTTTTTTCAGAAGACGAAGGCGAATACACTTGTGTGGCGAAAAACAGTGTCGGGCGAGCACTCTCCTCTGCCTGTATCATTGTCGATGTTCCTGAAGAAAAAGAAAATCTTCTTACCCGTCAGCTGGCTCGTCCAACGGGTCTTCTATCGGCGTGCTCAACGCCTCGATCCACCCCACGAACGACACCAAATCGCAGTGTCTCTCCACTAAGACTGTCCTTCCGGCATACAAGCATCGATCTGACAACTTCCCGGCGAGCAGTTGCCGCTCCTAAATTCTATGCCATTCCGCATAACAAAGTCGTTGAGGAGGGGGATAGTGTGCGCTTCCAGTGCGCTATCGCCGGACACCCAACACCCTGGTCCACATGGGACAAGGACGGATTGATTGTGACTCCAACAACGCGCATCTCTGTCAAAGAAATCGAAGACTTGAGGATGTTGGAGATCGATGAAGTCACATTCGACGACGCTGGACTGTACCGAATAACGCTAGAGAATGACTATGGACGCATTGAAGCGACAGCAAGGCTTGATGTCATTGGCAGCAGTAAGTATTCAAGGTCACCAGCGGGACGAGCGGTTAGATCGTCGTCTTCGAGAAGAAACTTTTTCATTTCACGTCGGATAATGGGACCCTCGACGCGAATTGGTGGTCGCATGGCTCTGTCAACCGGTATGCGAGGATCATCAGTGCCGGCGAGGAAGTTCTATCACAATGGCGATGAGGTGATGGCGTCAGACAGGATACAAATCGCGCTGACAGACAGCGAGGCCTTTCTGATTGTAGATAATGTCACGGAGGCCGATCAAGGTATTTACACGTGTATTGCTGAGGATGAACATGACGTGCAAGCCACTTCCACATCGGTGGCGTTTTACACCGAATACGAAGACATACCATGCGATCCACCGAAGATTGTGTCGCCCTTGCCTAAGACTGTAGAGGCCTACGAAGGTCAGACAACAGACCTGGCATTCGAACTGGAATGCTTCGAGCCGTACAGCTACGTGTGGACGCGAAATGGGGAGCTCCTGCCAGACTCGTCCGAGTTCAAGTGAGTATTCAGAGGAGAGTAGTTTGTACTATGTTGCCTACTGACAGGCAGGCAGTCGAGCGACTTGCTAAGCATTTTTTGACCGATTTGATGAATCTAACGTTCTTTATTTCACATCGATATGACACACACTCGCAGTTTGCTTCTAGACTTTCCATTTTGTGCGTCAGTAGGCACCATAACCAATATTAGCTCACACGCCTTCCATTAGGTCACTGACCTCAAACATTGTCTTCAAATTGTCCTCAAGAGTGAATTCGTTTGCCTGTTAAAAGAAAGCCTTCCGCTGGAATGCTCCGCATCAGCAAAATTAACTTAAATGCCAAACCCCCATTTAATTCACAGATACATCGACCACGGCAACGGCATTATCTGCCTCCGCATCCAAGACACATTCGACCTTGACACCGGTTTGTATGAATGCATAGTCTCATCCGTCTATGGAACCTGTACGACAACGTGCGAGCTCCAAGTCGATGACCGACATCCCGCAGCCGACACCGATGACGTTGATAGATCTGGTCTAGCGATACTGAAGCATCCACTTCCCGTTATCGGAATCGAAGGCATGATCACCTCGTTCTGTGCCAAGGTGTACCCATTGAACGCGCACTCCAGCTGGACAGTGTGTGGCCGAGACGTCACCACTGACTCACGAAATTTTTCGGTAAGCTGGCTAATTGTATTTTTATTTGTTTATTACGCAAGCGGTTTCTCTTTTCGCCAGAGGGTGTTGCTGTTGGTGGGGGACGCATCAGCAACAGAGCTGACCCTTGTCAGCTTAGTAGATACTCGTACCTTGCGCGCTTCAGTTCGTGCTCTACATTCGACGCGTGTTCCACTGTAGATCGCTGCCGTCTTGCGGGCAGAGTGCATGTGGAATTTTGTAAATATTTTGAAATTTAACGATCTACCCACGAGTCTGTGTTTTTTGTTTTTTTTGTTTGTTTCTGTTTTGACAAGAAGATGAGTAAATCGAAAGTAAGCGATAATTGAGTGGAAGATTATTTGAAGAAGGGAAAGTGTGTGTGGATATTTTATGTTCGGCTCTAATGGATTTAGATTAAAACTATTTGGGCTTCAAATAGATTTCGGAGTTTGCGGGAGTGGGGAGTGATAATGGCCGCTTGTTGTAGAATCAATTAAACGAGGTCAAAGTGGCAAACAGTGTGGAATGCAAATTGAGATGGTGCCAATTGATTTATTTCGAATTGGTTTCAATTTGGACAATAACTGCTGTGGATACAGTTCACAGTATGATGTGATCAAATCGCGACTGGTGCATCTGTAAGGCAAAGGTGCGGCGTTATCTAACGAAAATGTCACCTTGTCGGGGCTCAAACGCAACCAAGTGGAATTATGTTTTATTCAATGAAATTACGTTTGCTTGACACCGGCATCTGGTATCGGCTGTTGACAGACAAGCCCTCTCCCCCATCCTCCATTTGCTGCGATGATGATTCAATGCACGTACTGTGATTTGATTTATACCAAATATAACGATCCTAGAAATTTGCTTGAAGTGGCGGTGCTCAAACAAAACAATTACTTTCAACAGTTGAGTGAGCGTATTTTCAAAGTTCAATTGTACGAAGTCAAAGTAGGTATCTTTTGTGGTCACTGTTGCGGTTGCAATAAGGTTTTATTTTTCATTTGTAAAATTGGGTAAACTATATAAACAGTTGATAATCACTTAATCCTTTTGCGTGTGCAGCCACAACAATGACACTCCTTTGGGGGGTTCATTACTTAAATCCGAGTCAGTTGATTTATTGCTGTTCGGTTGTTGAAAGCTGGTTGAAAGCTTGTAATTGAGGTTTTATGCGAAACGCGTGTGTTTTCGAATCGATTGCATTATCCAAAAGTTCCGAAAACGTTGACAACAAGAAACGGACGTTATAGCAGATGGTTGATGATATCATGGGTTATCGCAACGCGAGGCACACTTATTTTGGAAGTGGCATTCAAATTTATGGCCGTCTAACATGTGGTGGCACGCGCACTACATCAAACTCACAATTCGGTGTAAATATATGAAGATGTTGAGTTGAGATCTGCACATTCTAATTTGACCTTCCACCCATTTGGAAATTGTATTCTTTCTCTTTTTCTAAGGAGCGCATTTTCAAAAATTCGAATTTAATGGCTGTAAAACGATTAGCATTCCGGAAGTAGTTTGTCTCTGTCGAATGTTTTACAAAATTCAAAGAAAACAATCGACATTGTTCAGTTTGAATGACCTCTAAGGTTGTATGTAGTAAACATAATTTATTGTTGTCAAAAAGATGTTGTAGTCTAAAAAGAGATGAACTATTTTTAACTACGGACATTCAAGTTTCTGGTTTAGTAAGTCTGACAGCTGTCTCACTACACTCAGAAAAAAAAAGATTGTTAAGCGAAGAATTTAGAGATTTTTAAAAAATTGTAAGTTAAAAGTTCTTGGTTCAAATATTATTTTTGTTTTTAAGTTTTCAAGAATCAAGTATTCAGCGTAAGAATAATATACTCTCCATAAGTATTATATTACATCATTGCCAACAATTTCATTCTTAAATCAAAGGATATTTGGGTTCATTTCAACCAACGAAAATTGTTGGCATTACAATTTTTTTTTCCTGAGTGTACATGAATGATGTATCTCGGTTTTGATTGGCTGAAATCGGTCAGGTGTAGGGTAGCCGACGGATTTAGTCAAGAAACTCGTGGAGAGCATAGTCTTTCACATCTAAGACCTTCGAAGATGTGGTAATAATGATGGCAATGACATCTCTGCTTGAAAACAAAAAGATTTTTTTTTTATATAGAGGCAAGGCAATTGGTCTCGAATTCAAGGAAAATTCCTTCAAAAGGCAGACGTAGAGGCTTTATGCAAATCCGATCAAACCCCTATTTCGGTTGTACTTCCATCCGGAGTAAATTCTTAATATAAGGACAGCTGAATTGAATGTCCGCATGTCAGACGCCAAAAAACAAAATTGACGTGCAGCCATTTGCGCTGGAGTTCTAACACAAATTGTAAAATTTCTCAAACAACCGCAAAATTTCCTGCTGGAATGAGAAAAGGAAGAAAGAAAACGAGCTGCCAATGCTGTTCCTAAACGTGTTTTGGAAATCTAATTGTTTTACGTTGAGTTACTTATGGCATTTTCGATTGAACAAAAGAATTGTCCTTTCTATGAAAAGAGCAAATCTAGAAGTGCTCTTTCGATGTATTCTATGTTTCATTGAAAAAAAAATGCACTTCCAGGTCAATTCTTAACAGGACAGAAGTGTCCGGAATATTTTTAGAGAATTGCCCTGAACTCACCAACACATACTAACAAAATGTCACATTGAAGTGTTTGTTGTGTTATTAGAAACAAATTTTTCGCTATGTGATCCGAAAATATACAATTATGCGTGCAAAATGTAAACTTAAATTGAAATATATTGATTTGGCTGTATTTATTACTGCAGAAAACAAAAAAAAGTAGCAACAGAAAACCAAATCTCTCATAATGGTGTCTACCACTATTACAAAAGTGCTGCAACGAATTTCATTGAAAAGAGCAATTCTGAATTTCGGGGCAATTCTCTCGGATCTTCAATCGAAAACGCCATTAGTAACTTAGTCAAATTTATAAACTTAACCTACGGGTTCAGCTACAATATTCCTGAGGTGAATATGACAACTCGTAAAAATGTACTGATTTATTCAAAATAATTTGCTAATACAAAAATTCAATAATTGGTAGCAATTTAATCTGCATGAACAATTGCAATTATGTACCTAGATTAAAAGTAAACAAATTTGTAAAAACAAACAAAGTGCGATGTGACGTTTTTCGATAAAGCTTGCAGTCAGAAGCTTGCAAGACGTTTCTCTCTTAAATCCACTTCGAATGACATTCATATTTTTCGATTGTCGGGAAAGTAAGTTTTGTTGTGATCGCACTGCAGATGTTTTAAATAAAAGTTCCCACACTGAAGACTTAAATACAAACAACGACAACAACAAAAATACCTTTAATTCTTTGATTCACTAAAATCAGTCAAGGATCAATGAAACAACTTTTTAGAAAATCTCTGGTTTTCGATGAAAGGTCATAGCCGTGATAAAGTTTGATTAAAGTTACGGAAGTTTTGTGACAATTCTTGGACAATGGCGAAGGCGTTCGCATTCGATATGTTCGACCACTCGCTTTCATGTTTTTGACACTCCGAATATGATTTGTCAGATCTCTTTCCGAGCTCACATGACGGTAATGAATTCCCATCTGCAGCCAAACGTAGTTCAATTCATATCTACATAATATAAAGTCGAAATGTATGTCACTCCCCCGCTACGTAAAAATGTCTCTTTCATGACTTTTCTGTCAAACATCCTCTTAAACCATCAACTGCAATATGTTTAAAAATATTAAATGAACAATTTGGCATGGCATAATTGCAATCGCGAATGGTAACAAACCCGTTTCCAAGAAATTCTGTGCACACTCGACCAGCCTTTGGCCTGACGTATTTGTCTGTCAGTCAGTCAGAAAAGTGTGCTAATGTACCTAAATAAAAACATGAGTGTTCAAAATGGTTAAAGAGTCTCGAATTTAATTTTCGTATTTCATATTTCATAGTACAATTTGGTTAACCGCAAAACATATCTAACTGCATAAATACGTTACAGGTTATGCCTAATATAACATCTCAACGGAAAAATAATGCTACAAGTAGTTGTTATCCCAATACTAGGCGTTTTTTATTATGCTCAAATGATCTATATAGATCATTGATTTCCACGGTTTACAACAACAGCACGTGATCCAACTGTTGTTGTAAACCATGGAAATCCATGATCTATATAGATCATTTGAGCATAATAAAAAAGGCCTACTGTTTACACGGAAAATGAGACACCGCTTTGGCATACCAAACAAGCGGTTAAAAGACAACTTCTTATCATCTCTGTTTAACAGAAATCCCAATACGGACCAAACAAAACGCACAAAAACAAAAAACTGCACAAAGTCCAAAGAGAGTGATCAGTTTGAAGCACCACTTGACACTGATGACGCTTGCCATTTGACCTTTTATAGTGGTTGCATCTATAACATGTATCCGAGGTACCGGGCTAACATTATTAAAAATAGCATACTTAAGGAATATTTTTATTAGTTTAATTTAAAACAGTCATCGTGATAGACCTCTTGCTCTTTTTATCAGAAATGTCTGATTCATTCTCGATTATGTGTATCTATCTGATATGCGTAAGGTTATGGTCGCAGTCTTCCCGTCGTGCTCGCATTTTATTGACGCTTGAAAATGACTATTTCGTAGTTAATTTCACTTGCTTTCAGATGACAACAAAAAGTCATTTCCTTAACTAAGTATTCAAAATGGTCTCATGACGTATTTATTAAGTCGCGATTAATCGTTTAAAATCCACGGGTATGGTAACACTTTTTCTGCTTACTTTAATTTAATTTAAAGTTACTGTTTTATTCCATACGCATTTCAATAAATTTGACTTTACTCTTATTTCAAAAAGGTCATCGAATTACGGTGTAGGTGTTTTGTCTTTGTAATGTGCTGTTACAGTTGACAGACTGCCAGTTCGAAGACCCTAGACGTATAAAACATTCCGTTGCCATTTCTTACGGTGAATATTTTACATATTCGCTTATCACCTGTTGTTTGTCAGTACGTTTTGTTATTTGTTTTCTTTTTTTTTTTTGTTAAACGGCGTTCGAATAAAATGTCATAATGGCACGATTTGAACAATTTACTTCGAAGTAGAGTTTACACGCGATCTTTGAACCCGAATTCGAAATTTTTACTGGCATGACAGGTGAATATATTGCTCGTCACCAGACATGTATTTAATGTGCACCCGCGCCCCAAAAAAGGGAACAATTCAAAGCTGTTTGTTCGCTTTATGCCAATTGATATTCTTTGCATAATCGAAAATACCATTTCGAAGGAAACTATACGCATTATATAGATAAATATTGCGTATACGACAGAGTTTTCCGCATGTCGTACGTCACCGCACATAATGTCTGATGACAACTATTTGGGACTATTTTACTGTATTTTTGGAATCAATTTTTGACGTCCAAACTTTTTCCTGAATTGAAGATGAAAAGCAATATGGCCGCCGAAATAAATATGTGTATGATAAAAAGTGTGTGTTTTCAGTGCTCCACTTGATTTCTCGCCGGAAATATGGAAACTTGGAATATTTCTTGTAAATCCAATGGGAAGAGTTATTTTTCGAACTCGAATTCTGCACTTTTATTTAAAGCAAATTGTATTTGCGAGTTTCAGATGAAAGCTGGACTTAGTTATGTTTTCTTCATGACGAGTCTTAGGTGACAAGCAGTACTATGATACCATGAACAAAGAAAACTGTCATTCAAATACTTGTCGAAACAGTGTCTCTTCAAATCGTCGACTTGCTGTGCTCAATACCTTATTTTAGAAGAATATTCACAGATCGGAACATAATTGGAGCGAAATAAATCAAATTATGTCTGTTTAGTGTGACCAGAGTATAATTTCATACGAATTTAATATAAACTCGGACCAAGAAGTGTCAGTTTACAAAACATACAGCTAAAACCATCAGTACCTTTATTTTCTTGAGGAAATTGACCGAAAAACTTCTTTTTCCAATAACTTCCTTTAAATTTACAAGTACACTTCATATAAAGTTTGCATTCCCGTTCCACTGGTATGGATGTAACAAGTGGACAGCATTTCACGACATCATTCTTGTTGTTTGTCCTAAATGGGGTAAAAAAAAAGTCCGTTAAACAGTTTCCATGTCTCTCGGCGCCGGCGGCGGCCTTGAAATGCATTTCCCTATAAGCACTCAATAAAGATCACAGCCCCGCTGGCAAGACTCCATAAACACGCAAAGATACATTACTTGTAATTTCATCGATTAAACTTCGCTTGTGCGGCTACGTGACTGCGCGCGTATTTGGGCCCAGTATAGCAACACAAAACAATCGCCAACACTCAGCCTGCAGAAGTTGTCAACTTGCAATTGCCTTCTAATTGCCGACAATAGTACAAGTGCTTACGTCTCTAGGAAAGCGATCGCGTAAATTCAAATTCAAATCCAAAAACAGAGCGGCCAGCAAGTAAACTCGAACCATGCGGTGCGTGACAAATACTTTTTTTTGTTATTATTTTATTGCTACTTTGCATTCGGAACGGGCGGCGCGTCCGAGATAAGCGGGAAAGAGAAAACGTCACGATGTTGATATAGAGCGCGCAATTACTACTGCGCCGACGTAGTCAAGTCAAGCCATTTTCCATTTCCACCTTTTGGTAGATCTAGAGCACACTGGCACAGGTTGAACTAAGCTCCCATTAGTCTTGAAGATCGATTGTTGCCGGCAACACAAGCAGCTGTCAATGTACCGCGGCGGAATAGTATACAGTAACCTTAGAGATCTTAACCGTTGCGCAAGTGTCAACACAAGTGTTTTTTTTTTTTTGTTTGGGGGATTGTTGTTTTCTTTAGTAACAATTGACTGATTTTATTGTGACGATTTTTGCAGCTGGAAGAGTCACACTCTGACGGAGTGAGAATCTTACACGTCCTCGGTTTGGATTACAGTCACAGCGGCGAAGTGCAGTTCACAGTTCGGAGTCCTATTCGGCCAAAAACTGACAGGATCACAACGTACACCAGTTTGGCTGTTCTTCCCGGACTGCCGAAGGCACACTTCCAACTTGAGACGCCTGCCACTGAGGAGGTGTCGGCTGTTCCTGCGTACATCAATCAAGGACCCGCCGACTGCACAGCCCTCATTGGGGAGACTGTGAGATTACGTGTCACTTACGGTGGATATCCAGTGCCCGCTGTTAAATGGTTTAAAGCGGTAAGTACATTTGTTGGAATTTTTTTTTCTTTTTTATTTAGATCGTGTATTTTGCTTATGCAATAGCATAGGCTGGGAGTTGATTTACATTTCTTGTCAGAATATGGTGAGGTTACCATTTGTGGTAATTTTTCTACAACTAACGAAAGCGGGCGCTATAAATTTCCCCATCAGCTGCGCACTGGAATAGTTTTGGTCTAGAGATTTGCGTCAGCAAAGAGAATACAAAAGAAAAACAGTAGTTGTTCGTTTTAGCAATTCTGCCTTCGTTTTTTTTTTATTCTTACACTGGGTACAGTGGCTGCTGAAAGTTACGCTTTGAATAAAAGATGTGCAATGACCCAGATTGGCAATGGGCAAAGGAATGTTACATGAACAGAGTTTCGCCACCGATTGGCTATAGATGTTGCTTTCAATAAACGGAAGTTGAGTTTGAAAATATCAATTGATTCTGATGTGAAGAAGTTGCAAATCGGGCTAAAACGAATGACAGATGTCAATATCGGTCTGAAGTGTCTAATGAACTACTTGGGGACATGCATTCCAATGTTTTACTCGTGGAATTATTGATTAAAGGCGAAAATATCTAGTTCGATGGTAGCTCTCTCAGTCAACTTTCAGTCATTGACGCATGGGCCTGACAAGTCTTCCAAGTTCAAGTTTGAAGCTGTAACAAGGGAACACTTTCCTGAACGTTTATTCTCTCCTACTACTTGAAATAACTCATAAATTTCACCAATTGTATCGCTTTTGCCTTCCTTGGTGTCTTCAATTTACAACTGTCAAATATTTCTTTCTATTTGTTTGGCATTTCACTATTTTTAGTTCAACTTTCCCGATTTTATACCAATTTTGAGCGCGTTCTATGGACTTGGCAGTCACTTTGAACACCCTCCACAGCCTCCCTTTATTTACAAAGATGAGTGCGCGCATCAGATTTGGTCTTGCCGACAATATACCGAATGTCTATAGGAAAAACTGATTAGTAGGTACAACCTCGCTCATATTGAGAAAAATGAACTTCGTCTATTCGAGTTTGGGGTATTTGTTTTGTTTGGCTGGAAATTTGTCCAATTAATTTATTTTTTCCTACTATCTTATCAGCGTTTTATGAATAATGACACCAACACCCATGCACTCACACCTCTGGCAGTTTATTCAATTATTATACAGACGCCCTCGACAAGATGTAAATATTTTTGTAATAAACGAACTTGGGACCGTATGTTCTCTGCTTTTTTGTTGTTTAGTTTTTTGGTCGTCTAGGAGCTCTAAAGTTAATGAACTCATAAATGAGCTTGTTTTATTGTAATTTATCTATTTTCTGGTATCTTTCTGTCACTATTCACAAATTCTGACATTTCTTTTAGTCTTTTAGTCGCAGCTAATTGTGAATTTAAGCTCGCAGTTTCTAGTTGCAATTACTATTTTGAGGTTAGGTTCGAATGCATTTTCCATACGTAGACTATATTTTGTGAATAATGAATAGAGTCTGACAGTTTGCGTCAGTTGAATAATATCGTATTGTATTGTGACAAAAAAAAAACAATATTGCATGAAATTTATGCCGGTAAACATTGTTTGAATCTTGTTCGTCCTTTAATTGTTCAGTACCTTGGTTTCCAATCTATTGATTTCTAATTCGCATATTTGGAACTAAAATTTGGCATTGAATTTAATATATACATATGTTTATCTATATGTAAACAAACTCCCTGGTTGCAGAAGTAAAGCTTCTTTGAGCAGCAACGCTTTTTCAATTTTATAATTAATAATACACAATATATCTTAATTAAATAGACGGGGCCTTAATGTCTGCGCGTGAGGCTAATGCCTGTCGTTCACTGCATGCGCAACGCATCAGTTTCAAATACAACTAACTGGCGATGGTTGTAAATCGTGGCTCAATAAAATGTTCAGACAGTGTTCGAGCTAATGACGCTTGTCAGACAAAATGTGTTGTGCAATACTTTTTCAACGCGATGCTTAACTTTTAAAGCTAATCGCTGGCGTGCATTGCGTTAAGTACTTTAAAGCATACTTTTAGACGTGAGTTGAAGCCCAACTGCCATTGTGATCGCTCAAAGTGATATTTCAGGACTCAAATTCGAGGTGCGCTTTACTACACATATAATCTACCGAGAGTGTTCAACGCATTGCTCGATCTCTTGTGCTTAATCTTCGAGCGAAGCAACCACAACGCGACTCATAAACTCGAGCAACACATTTGTTTGCAAAAATTAAACTAGTTTATGAAAATGGTTGTAATAAATAGCCCAAATTGATTTCAAGATTATAATTATCCCTTGCATGCGTCCAATGCAACCAAAACTCAACTTTTCAGTCTGGCTGCTGCCATTGACTTCGAGACTATTTTTTGTATACATCGAAACATGTACCGTTACTGGCCGTTCTAACAACAACAACGAGACGAAAAAGAAAAATCCGGGCAACCATTGTAGAAAACTCATTCGACAATTGTAGAATCCAATACTGTAATTTTGAGCTCCCAACAGCGGTTTAAAATAGAATCAAAGGTAAAGCTTAAAATCAGTATGTATTTTTATTTGACATTCCTTTGGTCACAAAGAGTAGTGGAAGAGTTCGATGAGGGCATTCAACGATTGAAAGAGTGTTGTTGTTCAACTATGATATAACACGAACATATTGCGGTTTTAGATTTGCGCGTGGTGATATTTTCCATATATAACACCTAGACTTTCTATTGTGAACCAAAAGAGAACATTGTTTCCTAAGAAGCCGTTTGAAAACTTTTATCGCACAGTGTCGCCCTATGTGGGCAAATTTTCGGTTTACACTCAGAAGCCCTGCCTTGATCTCATTTTTTATTTCTGAATTCAATGCTCGTTATGACTTCATTTCAACTGAAAACCACAAATACACCGTAGTTTCTGTGGTTACGCATTGCACTGCATTCACTTGGTACCCCCGCTTCCCACAATCAGACACGGAAAGGAGGACAGAACGACGGAAAGAGATAAAATTAATATACACCCTGTAAAAATTAAGACGTTTTAGTTCTATTTAGAATAATGTTTCCCCCAAAGGGTGCGTCTGCTCATGCAGTTGAAATAGAAAGTTCAGATGAGTGTCAACCGGTTTCGTGACGTCATTTTTTAAATAATTACAGGGTCGTCCAATAACTGAAAGCACCGATACGAAAGTGTGTACCCTACCCGGTCAGTCGACACTTGAGCTGACATCAATCACAGCGGATGACAGCGGCAAATACACTGTGGAAATAATGAACGATCACAGTAGCGACTTTGCGGCTGCTTCTGTGGCGGTAGAGGGTCCCCCAGAGCCGCCAAGTGGCAAACCAAGCATTTCACAGGGACCCGATCGTGTTGCCGTAGCATGGTGTGGACCACCATACGATGGCGGATGCATGTTGACAGGATTTATGTAAGTATTGGCGATTCCATTGCGTCAGTTTTTACACATCTCTTTGAACAGAATTGAAATGCAAAACGAAAGCGACGGCGAATGGCGAGAGATCGCCACTGTGGTGGACTCCCTTGCGTACACAGTGAAACACCTTACACCGCAGTCTGCCTACAGATTCCGGGTTCGAGCCGAGAATATCCATGGACGAAGTGAACCGGGCTTCGCAAGCGACAGGGTCGAGATTTCCGATCCAGAAGTTTCAAGCGAAGGTTAGTACACCACCTCATAAATTTTTCAAGCTTTACATGGTTTCATATACTCTTTCCAGACTTCCAAAGGACAATCTCCATCAAAGCTGGTGGTGATTTCAAGAGTCGCTTCGAAATTCTCGAAGAACTGGGCAAAGGCCGTTTCGGAGTCGTCTACAAGGTTCAAGAGAAAGACAGCAGCCAAACTCTGGCAGCTAAGGTTATAAAATGCATCAAATCCCGCGACAGACAGAAGGTCCAAGAAGAGATCTCCATTATGCAGTCTCTGCAGCATCCAAAGTTGCTGCAGTTGGCGGCATCATTTGAAAGCGCTCGCGAAATTGTCATGGTCATGGAATAGTACGTATGACTGGCGTTTTAAAGACTCTATTACAACAGACAATTTATTTTAGCATCACTGGTGGCGAACTCTTTGAGCGTGTTGTGGCCGATGACTTTACACTGACGGAACGAGACTGTATATTATTTTTGCGGCAGGTCTGCGAAGGTGTCGACTACATGCACAGCCAGTCGATAGTGCATTTGGATCTCAAGCCAGAGAATATTATGTGCCACACGAGGACTAGTCATCAAATAAAAATCATTGACTTTGGACTGGCGCAACGTTTGAACTCTGATTCCCCAGTAAGAGTTCTGTTTGGCACGCCCGAATTTATTCCGCCAGAGATCATCAACTATGAACCGATCAGCTTCCAATCGGATATGTGGAGCGTTGGAGTTATATGTTATGTTCTGTAAGTAAATAGCCATAAGATGTGTTGTTTCCAAAGTGAAAGTTGTCAGTTACTCATCTTTCTTTTGCTCTCTGACGTTTGTCTGACATTTCCGATTTCACTCGCAAATCGGAAACGTCACTTTTCCCACAGCAGCCACTTATGCGAACTGTCAACTTAGTACTCAGTCAGGAATTTCTTGACTATATTCGCCGGCTACCCCTCCATAAACGTCAACTGTCCGCAAAAATTGGACAGAAAAGCGCCTAAAAATGTTGCCGCAATTTTCTGTTGCTTTTACTGACAGCTGTCAGTTCATTCAAGTACCAATTCGTATCTGACTTCAAATGGCTTGTGCTACCTTTCTTCGAATATTAACTGAAAAATTGTTCAAATTTCCCTTACAGACTCTCCGGCCTGTCACCATTTATGGGCGATTCCGACGCTGACACATTCAACAACATCACCCGAGCCGATTATGACTTCGAAGACGAAGCATTCGATGCCGTGTCGCAGGAAGCAAAGGACTTTATTTCGAATCTCTTGGTTCATCGAAAAGAGGACAGACTGACGGCGAAACAGTGCTTAGAATCAACATGGCTGACCCAGCAACATGACGAAAATCTAAGCAACAACAAAATCTGCACAGATAAGCTCAAGAAATTCATCATCCGAAGGAAGTGGCAAGTAAGTAGATCCCAAAAGCGTTTTTTGACAAGTGTGATTTTATTGCTTACCTAACCCTGCATGGTTTTTTCGTTTCCTACATTTGCTTTTGTGTGTTGTTAACTTAAGAAAACTGGAAATGCAATCCGAGCCTTAGGAAGAATGGCAAACTTGTCGGCTTCCCGCAGAAATTCCGCTGTGTCAGCAGCTGGATCATTGCCAAGTAGTCCGCGGCCATCGGTTTCGGGAGCTTCGATCTTTAATCCGAACATTTCCGCACACATGACATCGTTGAACGAGGAAGAGGATGACTTCAATCCAGACCTACCCAGCCTCGAGCTAAAGCTTAATGTACGGAATTCGCTCAAGGTTCGCGATAAGACGCAGTGCAGTGAGCGCAGTGACTCCGGCTTCAGTGAATGCTCGACGTGCAGTGGCGGGGTCAACGGCCAATGTCACTGTCACAACTCGATAGTTGATAAGCCGCCGATGGCACCGAAGGATCCGGAAGAGGAGCATAGCCCACTTTCGGTAGCAGTGCCCCATGACATTTTGAAGACAAAACTAGAGGAGATAGCCAAATCCCAACTAGTTGAGCATGACGGCTCAGAATCTAAGCCAGTGCAAGCTGAAACATGGGACAAGCCGCCCCATCCCAACGAAGAGGAATCTCCCTCACCCCGTCCGAGATCGCCCGGGCTCGAGTTCAACTTGGAACACAGAAATGTAACCATGACCACAGAAACAGTGCCGATTATGCGCTCCGACTTCACTAACACCATAAAGATGCGCAAAAAATCGCT
Source organism: Cheilosia variabilis (assembly GCA_951230905.1). NCBI lineage: Eukaryota > Metazoa > Arthropoda > Insecta > Diptera > Syrphidae > Cheilosia > Cheilosia variabilis. Next base: position 14,485,416 of record OX579679.1, on the reverse strand, counting down.
CGAAAACAACCTGACCAGAGAGAAGGTCAAGCCGCCCAAAGTGATCCCCGAAACCGCCGGTAAGGTATCCATGCTGAAGAACAAATTCAGCCAAGTGCAGCCGAAATCAGTGAGTAGTCCTTTTGAGTGCAAAGCTAATCCAAAACCTAGCATGGACTTGAATAAGCCCAGAAACGTTTTTGACAGATTGACGTCTTGTAATAAATGTATGTGTGCCGAGTGTAGTGCTTTTCGAAATACTTACAACTTACTTTTCTAGCCAATGCCGCCGCGAAAACCAGTGCCTCTATATCCTTGCCGAGTTCTCCCCTACCAGTTCGCTCAGCGTCGACAATGCGGCTAAGTGGACGGATTCGAGAGGCCACCGAACGACTATCACAGCCTAAGACTCCACAAGCACCAAGGAAATTCACCAATACCATGATCACCACAACCGGCAGCGACATAACCCTGAAGAAATCCAATTCAGATCATCACCAAGCGAAGAATCTCAAGACCTTCAGAGGTCTCTCATAGAATGTGAATCAATGAATCGACCCGCAAACGCGTTGGTACATTTCGTCCCGACAAACGACGAATCAAGTGTAAAATTTACAACGAAGCTTTACAGCAAGACCCCCAAAACAATTTCGAATATATTATTATTTATAATTTGTGTAATATGTACTTCGGTTTTTCTATTATTACTATTTTATGTTTGATTTCAATTTTCATTTCTCTCTGTAATACATAATTCTATTTATAAACGAGTATTTAATTTGTAACCGTATTCTTATTTGTTTGTCTTATATAAATATAAACATAAACATAAATATAAACATAAATATTTTTCGCGAGATTATTGCGACTTCAGCTATGAATTTTACGTTGCGACGGAATGTTGACGGAATATTGAGTAAAGCCAGGGGTGTCAGCACGTAACTCGATACAATCGAGCTCAGTCGATACAATCGAGCTCTGGCAGCACCCATTTTGTTTCAATCGATTATCTTTCATCGATTATGCTCGATTGAGACAAATTAGGTGCTGGCAGAGCTCGATTGTATCGACTGAACTTGATTGTTGCAGCAAATTGCTTTTGCAGCATGTTCGAAAACGCAAGTTCCCAAAGTCATGTGTTCATGCAAAGTTCTGCAAAGGTCAGATGTTCGTAAACGTCATTTGCGTGTCGTCTGCCGTGCAGCAAAGCAGATAAAAACGATCTTGCATTTGCTCAATTTGCTGTGTAGTACGTGAAAGTGCGTGATATCTGGGAATGGATTCATCGTCATCACCATGCTCAGAGGAGTTTTCTCTGTCCTGGTCACGGTCTAGATCTAGATTGAGCCGTAAGAATGTGTTTTTTGATTAGGATTTAGAAATCGAATGCAAATAAATTATTGTAGATCCTTAAATCAAGCTCAAGAGGAGAATATGGAACGTTGGACCAGGAACAGAATTATGTTGCTTCTTTCTGTTAGACTGGTATTCGAAGACTCTTTCCAAAATGGAAAAAAGTCATCACATTTTGTATCAAGTTGCCCAACAAATGTTTTTTTATATAAGGGTTGAATTTGTTCATGAATTGTGTTCGGAAACATCAGGCTGCACTTGCATAAAAAAAACGTTGACCCGACACAAGTCAGCTGCACAAAATGACATTTGCACACAGATGACCGATTGATTTCTGTCATGCATTGACGGTCATTTGCAATTGCAAATGACTTTTTTACATTTCCGAAAACACCCTATATCTGCTATGTACTACTGTCGAAAGCTCTTCGAACAATCCATTTTATACCATCTACATACTTATTGTGCTAGAATCTCTATATTCACAATGATATACGAGAACCTAATTAATTCAATTCATATTTAAAATTTTACAAAGACAATCTATGAACATTTAACATTTGGATACAATAATACGACGATTAACAATAAACAAATTAAACTATATTACTGTATGATAAGAACTTGCGCACTTTTTATATTGTTGAGTGACCAATACTTTTTACTTTTACACCCCAGTGTTTAACTGGAAGGGGTGGTAGCCACGGTTGCCACTTTGGTAATTTCTTTACCAAATTTGGTAATTTTTTGTTGTCTTTTTGAGTTTTGGTAATTTGGTAATTTTTATCTGGTTTTGGTAACTTTTTGAGCAGGAGCACCAAAAATACGAACTCGATATCAATTCATGTACATGCTGCCTTACTGTTTCTGAGTGAAAGCATTGCATTTGCATAAATGCATCAGCACCACCCAAGTAAACCTATTTTTTTCAAAAAATTACTGAATGCACTCATTTTCTACTTTTGACAGATGATGGTGAACTTCGAATAATGTTCTGTTTATAACTACATTTAGATATGGATAATCATATTATTTATTTGCAGACATAAAACTCTAATTTGTTAAAGTTATAAGAAAAAAGTCTCGGAAATGGTAGATGATCCCATGCCTTCTAGCAGGTGGTAATTTTGTGCACAACGTTGTTGACGTTGTTTAATTGCTAGATGGCAAAGTTCCTACCACGTTCCTTTCGGAGTCTTGAATGTTTTAAAAATGTTTGTTTCTAAACAAGCAATTTTATAGATAAAATAAAATAATTTGAGTTTAGGATATCACCCTTTTGGTATTTAAATTAGACATTACTATTACATTCGTAAGTTAAGTCTTATTTATTTTATTTTATAAAGTAGTGGTTGTGAAACTACTTAAACCTACAAACCTAATGTACCAAATTGAATATTTTAAAAGACATATGTTTTTTTTTTATGTTTTAAAAATGTTTTATCAACGTCTCCAGATTTTTGGTAAATTTTATCTTGGTTTGGTAACTTTTTTTTCCAATTTTGGTAGCTAATTTTTTTTGCAAGTGGCAACCGTGGTGGTAGCCAAAAATGGAATCAAATAAAGATCTTAAACAGAAATTTGCTTGCCGTTGTACATTTCTTGGTTCACCATATAGACAAGGGCAAGCTTATGTAAATGTCGCGCTCACAAAATGTCGATTTTGAATGGAACAGTAGGGGTCATAAGCATTAAACGAATGCAAAAAGTTGTTTTTTTTATGAGCGGCTAATCACTTTTACCTGCGCAAGGAACTGATTTTAAAGGAGGATTGTCTTCGTGATCAGTAAGCTGGTAGACTTATTGGAATGTAAACACACATAGAAACAAACAAGCCATTGTATTATTTATGTAGAGAAGAGATTCACACTCCTGCAATAAATATCTTGAATTTTATTTTCATTATTTTATTAAACCTCGTTCAAACGTCAGCTATAACTAAAAGTGTAAACCCTAATCCTAAAACTTAACCTAAGGCAATTAAAATATAGGCAAAAATAAACAATTTTCATCATCACAATCCAAATGTCCCTGATTTCTCTGTTTCTATTTAGCAGAACTCCTGCAGTTCTGTCAAATCCCGTCTGTGCTTAAGCCTTATCCAGAGACCGCCTGACGCTCTTAATGTTATGCGAAACGTTGCCTCGACTTTGGTCTTCCCCGGCACGGGTAGCAACTCATAGCTCCGCAGGAGTCGTGATATGACAGTCTTCATTTCCATTAGGGCAAATCGATTGCCAATACAGTATCGCGGACCAGCGCTAAACGGAATGTACGCATACGGATGCCTGGACTCGGAGTTTTCGGGTGAAAACCGTTCCGGATCGAATTTCTCCGGATCCGGGTAGATGTGCGGCAGCCTATGCGTCGCATATGGACAGATGAACACATTGCTGCCAGCGGGCAAGGTGTGTTTGCTCAGTTGGATCTCTTCGCCGATCTTACGAGCAATTAGAGGCACACTGGGATACAGCCGCAGGGCTTCTTTTATGCACATCTCCAAGTAGCGCATTTCCCTCAGGTCACTCATTGTAGGCGGGCGATTGTCGTCACCGAAGATCGCGTCAATCTCCTTATTGCATTTCTCCTGCACATCGGGGTTCTGTGCCAAGAGGAATAAGCTGAAGGCGGTAGCTGCGCCTACTGAATCCTGACCAGCCAACATAAAGGTGCAGGCTTCATTAACTATGTCTTCTTCTGTGAATTCTGGATTGCTGGCCGAGATCTCAATCATGTAGTCGAGGAGGCATTTGCGTTCGTTGGTGTCACCGCTTTCTAGTAGCTCTCGGCGACGTTTGATCATCTTGCGCGTGAAGTCGTTGAGGCGTTTCTTTTGATCCATCTCCTCGGAGGCAAGCTTGGTCATATGGTAGATGCTGTCGAGCAGCAGCCATGGCTGGATGAACCGTTGCGGGATCACCATTTTTCCCCTTAAACAAAAAGCGAAAGGTAACAGTTAATTATAGAGAATTAAAAAAAAAAAAATTTCCTAAATGACCAGCTAAAACATCGAATCACTGATTGCCCCAACAAGTAACGATTTACTCGATATTTCTGGACATGATTTTGACAAGCCCAAAGCGTACAAACGTGCGTCAAATTCTTTGTCTACTCACTGTCTAAAAGGCGATTCCTCCATATTGATGCTACCCTTCTTCTTGACAGGTACTCCGAGCACAGCCTCTGGAATGCATCAACATATTAAAACGAATTCAAACTCACAAGTCACAACCATCACGCTCACCATTCAAAATATCGATAACGCAGCTGTTGACAAACTTCGCTATATTGATCTCCTTCTGCGTTGGATCCAAACTCTGGTACATCGCCTGCGAAGCGTCTGCAAATGTTCCAATGAACTTCTCCAAAATGCTCAAATGAAATGTCGGCTGAATGAGCCGACGATGGGTGCTCCACTTCTCTCCGCTGCTCGTGATCAAGCCGTTTCCCAAGAAATTATGCATCAGCCGATAGAAGAACACCTTGTTGGTGTGTTTCTTCGATGACAGCACCACCTGCAGATCATCCGGTTGAAGGACAACGAAAAACGGAAACAACAGTATCCATATTCGCACAAGTGATCCATACAAACCATACGCCTTAGAAGCTCTATTCGTCAGCACTAAAAATGATCAAAAACTATAAACGGGAACAAAAATAAACCGATAAGATCGCTTACGATCTCTCTCCTTCAGCAGCAAGCAATTGCCCAAGAACGGAACTGTCGGCGGCCCGGACAGCTTCAGCGACAGCAGCACTGACTTCAAGTAACCCCAGAAAGTGTAAATCGTTATTCCAAGGATCAGTACGCTGGCAAAACTCCACAGTTCCGAGTTCGTTGCGTGATCAATCTAAACAAACAATATAATCGCACAAGGTTAAGGTCAAGTTTAGCCTAAGCTTATAGAGTAATTAGCACTTTTCAATAGTGGATATGCTAATCAAAGGAAATAACCAAAATCGCACATCACTCCATCTACGGAAGTGCCTATTGCTCAGTGTGTGAAGGTATCATGTGAAAATGAAGACTTAAGGAGGTTACACGATCGGGCCATTAATCAATAAACAAATTCATTTTGTGCGGTTACACGTCCAATGTGCTAATTGTAAGACACAATACAATTACACAACACTTAAGGCCCATCACTCCCAAAATGGACTGACAAGCAAATGCTCATTCATCTAATCGGTCGGGCGAATCTTGAAAGAATCCTACCGCCAGCTGCTTGACCTTGAACTACAGCCCACCATTGATCTTCATTCGTTACATCAACGCAAAGAGTGACATCTGTCAAAATTTGATACATCGAGAGCCGAACTTGTTGCAGCAACTTGCTTCCATCACTGACGCATTATTTGCTGACACCCGGCTAACTAATTAGAAGCATTTGACTTGATTATATTAGGAGAAAAGAACGCGAAGTCAGGTAAATATTTGCACAATAATTGTAGTCCGCCAGTATGCACACTCTAAGTTACTTCGATTAAGTTTTTCTGGGTAGCCTAATGTCCAAATTTAGCCGCTCTGATATGCACAAATTGTTTACCGCAGATTTGTTTACCGGCTGGTATCTTTGTTCAAATCGAATTGGTTCCGTCTGCTGCTGGTCGATCATCGATCACGTACGCAAGGCTGCAAGTATCACGTACAAAAAGAGTAATTGTACTAGACGTATTCACACTGAAATGTGAAAAAGAACGTAACGGGCTGTGTGTGGGCATGCATAATTGTATTAACAAACATAGATTTTTGGCGCTTATTTGTTTTTAGTATTATTTCGAATGCAATGTCATAATGACTCGTGTCAGTCATTCAAAGGTTATTTTAATGGCGTTTTCGATTGAAGATCCGAGAGAATTGCCCCGAAATTCAGAATTGCTCTTTTCAATGAAATTCGTTGCAGCACTTTTGTAATAGTGGTAGACACCATATGAGAAATTTGGTTTTCTGTTGCTACTTTTTTTTGTTTTCTGCAGTAATAAATACAGCCAAATCAATATATTTCAATTTAAGTTTACATTTTGCACGCATAATTGTATATTTTCGGATCACATAGCGAAAAATTTGTTTCTAATAACACAACAAACACTTCAATGTGACATTTTGTTAGTATGTGTTGGTGAGTTCAGGGCAATTCTCTAAAAATATTCCGGACACTTCTGTCCTGTTAAGAATTGACCTGGAAGTGCATTTTTTTTTTCAATGAAACATAGAATACATCGAAAGAGCACTTCTAGATTTGCTCTTTTCATAGAAAGGGCAATTCTTTTCTTCAATCGAAAACGCCATAAGTCAACTAGATTGGTCTGGAGTAGATGTACCCTAAAAGTAAAATACTAGATTGGTCGGTAACGTCACTTTTTATATGTCAGCCACATATACGAACTGTCAACTTAGTAATCCGTCACGAATTTCTTGCCTCGATTTGTCAAGAATTTCGTGCATTTCGACTCTAAACGTTGCGAACCTTAAGCTCACCTTCTTTCGCCTTTTTAACAAAATCGCCACGAAAATGTCGACTGCAAAGCTGAAAATTAACGCCCATGTTCATCGTGGGCTGTAGCGCCATCTAAGTTTAGTGTTTCGAGCCGATGAAGATAGCTCAGAATACGTTTCCAATTTATCGAAACAAACTCGTTATTTACGTACAGAGGGTGGTCGATTGCGGCAGCTGTGAGTTGTCACTAGTCAAACAACAAATTTGTTAATTAACTTTATTATGTGGACACACTGAGTAACACTATTTTTGAAGATAATTATGGTAATTAATATAAAATCAACTAAAATGGGTAATTCCAAGATCTCGTACTCAATAAATAGGTAAAGTGTTTTCTGACAAATTAGTGACTTAATGAATTAGCACAATTTTGCAACAGGGCTATATCGGCGCAGTGTTTATTGTTGCCACTTTTCCGGATAGGCTTCTCTTCTATGTTATATAGGTTCATAAATATGCTTAAATGATGCAGCAAACTGATAACAATGTACATAGGGCTTTGAGAATGTGCGCGACACGCATTTTGGTCGGCCATCTTGTTTACTTGGCAGGAATTATGGGAGAGTTTAGCATGCCGAGCGATGCTAAAATTTCGTTTTCCTATAAAACAAAATGGCTTCCGAAGTAATGAACGGACAATTATTTATTTATTTCGTATCAATGAATTGATGAATTGTTGGATTACTGATTGTCATTGCCTTCGAATATTTACGTACAATTATCAATTGCTTTGTATCTATTTTTGACTTTTTTACATCTGCTGATGACACATTTGGTCTTTGTTGTATTAATTAGGTATATGTCGGGGCTTAATCACATTCAGATAAAAGTTTTTATTTCATTTGGAGTAGTTTCTTTTTTAAATCTAAATTGCATATTAGTTGCATTGTGACTTTAAAACTGAAAAAGGATTTGCAAAATATGAACACCGTCATAGTGCAAATTGTAATTACGCAAATGCCCTTTAAAGTTATAGACTTATTTCATTGATAATCTTTATCTTTTTTTAGCTAAGCAAAGTGAAGTAAAGAAAATAGCTCCGAAAAGCTTTTCTAAGTCACTTTTTACTTTTAAGACTTACGTACATATATTTAGCTACACATATTTTAATGCAGCTGTCACTTAGTTGGTTTATTTAAATTCTTGACAAAGTTACACATAGAAATGTGTCGGACATAATTTTAACCTAGTATAATTTAAGACCAAGGCAATAAAAAAACTAAAATAAGTGCTACACAAATACAAACAAACAAAGGAAATTTTCGCAGGTTGTTAACATAACCGCACATTAAAAAATAGAGTCTATTTATTTTTGTTATCAATGATCATTGCACTTTAAAATGGATTTATGTTGAAATGATGCCAACATTACTATTTCAACATCTGTCATTAAGACTCGTAGTCACCAATTCAAACAATGTTAATGCATTTACAGCTATTTTGCATTGGTATGCAATAACAACAATTGCAAACGCAATAGGCAAAACTTAAAAATGATTTTGATCTATGTTATATAATAGAAGGAAATTCGACAGGAGAGTGATACACTGCGCTAACTCGCCAAGCGCCCTGTTCGATCAGATACGATTAAATTAGGAACTTAACCCAATACGCCTGTCTCACTTGACGAGCTGCATTGTGCAGACCTACTCTAAACTGTTATACCTTTGAGCAGGAGGGATTTCCCTGCTCAACAAGCTAGATCGAGTTGATGGGTAGATTACATTTAGGATAACAAGAGGAAAAAAAGTCTTTATAATACCCAAAGCTAACTTATCCATTCCATTTTATGGAGGAACATTCTACGAATCGAAATAAGGAATAAATCAATTTCCTATATTTGTATTTCTTGCGCTATTGATATTTTTTAAAGCTACATTTGGAAGCACTTCCAATGTCAGTAAAATCCGAAACAAATTTTCTCGGATTTTGATAATTTCCCTCTTTTGTCATTTTTGATGAGTATCGAGTGTCACTCGACAATCGCCTGTTTCCTATATCTGACGACGGATGTAAGAATCACTCGTAGAAGAACAAATCGCTTATGAGAAACGCATGTGGAAACACCGCAGACTTTGTTTCTTTATTCGCATAAGAACAAATCGGATATAAGTAACAATGTTTTTGGAGTTTAGACGTTTCTTATAGTCATCCTGGATTGTATAAGGAATAAAAATTATCACATAAGATGTCCTGTGACCACTGTTTTGAGGTGCCAGAAAAAATTTCTGGGACAAAAAAGTAAAGTGTGCTCCATTTAACAATCTATTATACACTTAAAAAAAGAACAAATTCAAAATAACTATGACGCAGCTAAAAATATATTTGTTACACATACCTAAAGGCCTACGGCTTGTTTTACACCTATTTGCGAACAGTTGACATTTTCAATTCAGAGCTTTGACAAGCAGCACAAGAAGTACTCGACTAGAAAAAAAAACACATAAACACACACACAACAGATAGGTGCTAACAAATTGAAATTACCGCTAAAGTAAACAGCAGTAATTTCATCACGAGAGTTTTAACAGAGGTTTGTTTAAAATTCCAATCACAATGTCACTACCGTCTATCACTAGTCCGACTTCTGGCGAATGCACATGCACAGTAATATTATTTCAGATATAGGTACTCCAATGCGGAATTGTGATTGCATCATGGGTATTTTCGATTTAGAATATTAACTATTGATTAATACAATTTTGTAGTAGTTGTCGATTACTTAATGAGCCGGAACTCTACAAAATATGTGCGGGTGTAAGAAGAAGGGTAAGGCCCTACTTATTATTTTCAATGGGACTTACTAATAATCATTTTAAAACTTCATACTAAATATTCTGTGGGTCACAATATGCAATTTTGTATGGAAAATTGTGAGTTCGAAAAATGTAGCCTGGACACTAAAAATGATTATTACTATCGCGGAATATTCGCCTGGAAGACCACAATGGCGAATTTAATATATGTAGCTTCTTTGTGTTTTTAAAACTGAAGGTCAACACTAAAATGTTAGAATTGTGAAAACAACACCTGTTTATTTATAACTGTTTTTCTGTTCAGGAAAAATAATTTTCATTCATTATAATAAATATAACAATTAGAGTCAGTCATTCAAAAATAATAAAGAAAAAAAGAATATTCAAGAAAATATTAATATTTTATTTAAGCTGAAGGTAATTTTGTTACAAAAAAACTCATAACTCATACTAGACTGCTCTTGAAAAATGTCAACCTTTCAAAAATAGAGAGTTAAATATAGACTCGTGCGATACTTATAATCTCAAATATAAATAGGCGAAGAGCGATAGTTAAGAACCACTCTCACTGCCTTAAGCACAACATATTCGCTTGATTTTTTTTTGGGAAGATTGTGCAGAGATTCAATGCTTTGTGTAAATTGTTGGCACCGCGAAATAAGATGAAAGGAAATAAGGCTCCAAAAATAAATGAAATAAACCCCAAATGCTCCATTTTCAAAATGGAAATAAGCCCCAATGAAATTAGGCTTATATTTTTAATTAATGGTTTTCAACTCTCGAATTTTTCAGTTATTGTAGTACTCGCTTACATTAATGTAAAATGTTAGCTTCGCTTTGAAAATCAAGCGATTTGATGATTTATTCTATTACCCACTGAACGCCCAACGCAAGGCTTACAATTGAATTTGTTGAGCTATTCTGTTAGTCACTTACAATAACATAAAATGTAAGTCTTATGTCGTTTTCGATTTGGCTTCTCAGATTTTGATCTGAGATTTCAGATTTCTGCTGCCAAATCGAATATAAAATCCGAATTTTATTGGTTCTTGTGTGTATTCAGTTGCCCGCAGAAAATATTCTTTTTCATTTGGACTGGAAATCCATTTCAATAGAGTTTACTTCGAAATAAACGATAAACAATTCGTAACCGCCAGCTGTGTGTCATACACATTGGTATTAGTGAAAGTATGTGTGAAATCTGAGAAAAAATCGAGATTTCTCTAAAGAGTCAGATCAAAAAAGATTGATTTTTTTTTGCAAATCAAACATGAAAAGCAATCTCAATCAAAAAAAAAAAATTTATATTTTCTCAAAATAATTGATCTTTTTGCCAAATCGAAACATTACTTTGAGCGCAATCAGCGCGAAAAAACACAATAGCTGAAAACGCGTATTATTTATTATATTTATTATTTTTTAAATAAAAATTAAATTGGGCCCCAGAAATAAAGTCAGGCTCTTAATTCATTGGGGCCTTATTTCTTTATGAAATCAGACCCCAATTGAAAAAAATGAAATAAGGCCCCAAAAAGTGAAATTGACCCCAAATTTAGACAATGTGTGTTGTTGTTTTGTATGCGCGTTTTTTGGGGCCTTGTTTAATTTTTTAATTGGGTTCTTATTTCCTTTATTTCGCGGAGCCACGTTGTGTATAAGTCAGGTTACTATTATGGTAGAATGTGTACCACTGGGCAAACACTTCAGTTATATTTAGTGTCCAGTTAAGATTTTACGAACTTACAAGGGCGAAATCCTCTACACAAAATTACCCATTGTGACCTATAATATTCTTTCAAGGCTAAAAATGTTTATATTGGTAAGGCCCAAGTAAATGTGATGTGTACTTTTTGTTACTGGTAAAAAATCAAGCGCTCATCGATATGTTTAACTTAAGTCACTTAGATCGTAGAGGTCCGGAAATGTCCAGATCCTATCCATTTCAAATGAGCTTATTTAGTGGATCCACCCACTATTAAAAAAATTGTATCATTTCTATTTAAAAAATATTTCTATTCTAAAACGCAATGGGACGAATTTAGACAGTTGCAACGCGGAAATGCTGCCATTATAATTGGTATATTGGTATTGTTAATGCTCAGCCGTCGGTACAGCCGCCGTGTGCTAACTACTAAAGTGTATTTACGTGTAGATTAATTGTTTATTAATAATTAATTAACATATGTATAACAAAACCTTCGCATTTGTTTAACTTGCTTACCACATTGTGTTGGACAGAAGTATACGCATATTCGTATATTAGAATAAAGTGTCCTTTTACTTATTTTGGGCGGAATAAAAGAAAGGGTAAAAATAATTGCGACTTACATCATAGTGGAAAATGTTTAGAAAAAGCTGTGCAGGGTTCCAGCAAATTTGGTTGCCGATAAAGTAAAAGTTATGTCATATTTAAAGCTAGACAGTAAGATTGATCTTTCAATAATAAAACCAACAAAAAATAGCTCTAACTTTGATCCATGACTTTATGTAGTCGGTGCACAATAAAACAGTAGTTTGCAGCTGAACTCTTTTGTTTTAATGTCAGTACTCAGCGTTAGTGGAAGTCCTATACGCTGCGGAAATTCGCTTGTTTGTCCGTTTATCAGGCGGCTTTCATTTTAACACGCTGCCCTCAATTACACACTTCAATTTGGTTAAAGTAGTTCTTTTGATTGTGCGCCATCTTTTGGCGAGGTCTTTTTCACTTGTTTATGTAAAAAAGCACTGTCTAGTGCAACTACCCTCTATTTGAGACTCAATTTATCCCGAAATAGAAGTGACTTGAGTTCATCGCCTCCCTGGCGATTAGTTAATGGCACTGCTAGTAAACTCCCTTCAGCGCCATTCACTTTTAACTAGAGGGAACTAAGAGAACATTGAAGCAAACTTAGTTGTAACTGATAATTTGTTTCATTCCATTTAAGTTTCATGTTTGCCTGACAATAAGCTGGATGCAGCATGCTAAAGTAAATATTTACATACCCACAGTTGTAGTTCAACGAATTCGTGTACTTTTCGGTTATTTTGCATTTTGGTGCATACGTTTCCCGAAAAAAATCAGACCCAGTGACGGGATGCAAGCCAATAGTTTGGAAAAAATAAGAATTCGAACTAATTGACAGCTAAAGTTGATAATGAACTCTCCACAAGTGCATGCTAGATTTTCAGTTCATTCATCGAATGACATAAGAATCAAATAAAAGACAAATATACTCGAAAATGTCCAAGCTAAATACTGACTGAATCGTATTCAGTTGTATTTAATTAAATTTGTTTCAATTTTGTGACTGTCAGTAAGAAATAAATCGAGGAACCGACTTTACACAATTTCTGACATAATTCTGTAATTTCAATGGAAATAGTTTCAGTTCATTGGAAAACGAAATGCTGAACGAAGGGGTGTACAGAATGACAGTCAAATGAGTACATTTCTGGACGATCTACCAAAGAGAAATCCAGCCAATTAAGAAGGCGTCATATTTTGCGCTGCAGATATTTCTCTTCAACAAGTTTCTTTTAATTACATTTTTTTCTATACAAAATGCCCTCTGACATTTATTCCTGACTTTTCAACAATTCTAGGGTAAGTTTGGTATCAGTAATGTGTCACTGCCGCAAAGCGAATTTCGCTCATCACTGTTCCTTTGAATACATATTCGCCTATTTGATCGCCGTCATTATTGCAATGGGAAAGACAATCTTTTTTTAAAGCCGCCTCAGATTAAAACGCACATTTAATTTTAAACGCTCAAAACAGTAAATTGATCACGTCAACCAGCCAACTGAACCTGATTGACTTAAAATTCTTCCGCAAACACGCAGTTTAAATATAAAATCAGAATTGTTGGCACCCCCGCAAACATGTTGTAAAACTTACGAAAAAAAAAACTTCCTATTGCGAATCACTTGAGTATCTGAAATCTGAAGAAGTGTTTTGCGAAAATGGTCTTTAGAATTGCGTTGACCAGCAGAACTTGTTTATGGGGTACGGTTTCCTTTTTTTAATCTTCACTTCAAAACTATATCGTAATTTATTCATCAAATATGAAACTCATTACCTCAAGTGGCTAGAAAAAAAAACCTACTTAGACAAAAAAAATATCGCATACTTTGCGGACAAAGCGCAAACGAATGGTACCTGCGGCAAACAATTGCGCAAACAATTAGCATCAATTGACTGAAATTCAAGAATTGCTCTTGTACTTCACACTTTTATTGCACACCAAGGACGAGGAAAGATAGAAAATAGAAAAAAAAAACTTCAAGACTACTGTCGCTTTTCTTCCGCCAACAACACTCACCACTTTTTCCACAATCATTTCTGTTTTGTCTATTTATTAACACAAATTCACAACAAGCACCGAAATACTTGATAAGTTATTTTTTTCTTTTTGTAACAACAAAATCGATCTTTGAATCAAAATTCAAACCGCGAACCGGTTAACGTCTGTAAGCCACACACGAAGCGGCGATAATGGTTTGACAGTCCCGACTGTAAAGCTTGTTGTGGCCGAGCTGAGCTTTTAATGACAGCATCAACGTTCAGTATCTTCTATTTATAACCAACCCCGATCGAGCTGGCCTCTAATGGTACACAGAGGGCAGCTCGACTCTTGAGACTTGTACTATTGTATAGGCGTGATTTTTCAACAGAAGTATGAATGAATCATTATCGGTAACACGAATTAGCGAAGTTTCGGTATTATGTGCTGAATAGCTTTTTTCCAACTCCAAGACAGGATTTTGCGGCGGAATGTCCTCCTACTTCCGGCTAATGGTGGCGGCCAGGCTTTTGATGTTTGAAGGTAGCAATAATTGTCTGTATGCACTCACAGTAATTATTATTAGTTTGTTTGTTTGCGAGTCCCGCTAAAGAGCGTTGAAGAGATTAATTGCTTAGAACAGCTAATCAATTATTTGCCAGTAATAAAACGCGCTGAGCTCATGACGAGTGAAGTGTCGTTCGGATTCTTGGCTGTCGCTGCACATTTAGTCGTTACTGTGTTTACCTTTGGATTAGAATACTCAAATGTCTGGTCAATTTGGGCGAAAGACTAAGCGTGCTTCTCTGTATAACGCAGTATGCATTTAAAGTGTGTTTATCGTAGGCACAATATTGAAAAAAAAAAGTTTTATGGCAATTTAAGTCGCTGGCTTTACTACGAACGTAGAGGAGAAGCGGGACCAAAGTACCTTGAGTAAACAAAGCTCCTCAGTGTTAGTTCCCATCAGGCATTATTCAGCACTGATTAAATTAGATGATAGATATTCGACAAACGAATCAACGAATATCGAACAGATACAAATAGTAAAAAGAACAAAAAGAAAATACAACAAAACATTGTTAGAGATTTGATTTAATATTCACGGAAGGTGTTGTCGCCGGTGTGGTGGAGTGGCGCATTTAAGTGCAAATCCAGAGGTGACGAGTTGTAGGAGTGTTTGTACAGTAATAACAAAATGTTGGATTGTGTATGAACGTAGTGGAGTTTTAGGCGCAATCAATAAGAAATAGAGGTTGTGGTATATGCTAAGGAAAAATTGCAAATAAATCGCTTGTCAATTGAAGCGGAGTTCTGGCGAAATTCATCAGCAAAGCCATGTCTACGATTTCAGTTTGAATGGTCTGCAGGTGATTGTTAATTCCATTGATTCGTTGGTCACTGTTGGACACTGGTTTCTCAAAGTATCCTGCTTTGTTCACTGCCAATGTCTAACCCGGAGTAATGTTTAATTGGAGTATTATTAGGGTCAAAATTTGCCAACAAGACACCATTGCTATTATAGTGAACGATACTGCTTCCGCCGCTAAGGGATCCCAACTAAAGCCAAATGTAGCAAATTTTTATCGAAGCAAACTCGGCGTACTATACACGGGCAGGCTCAAAAGTATTCGGACTACAGGTAATTGAATTCTTCACAGATGTAGCTTCAAGCTAAACAGGTAGAATGTCGAATAATTTTTTAAGTCAGAAGCAAATCTTACTTTTGAAATACTTAAATTAAAAACAACAAAGTGTACAACCCATTTAAATGGTACCCAATAATTGTATCGGCTCAAATAACAAGATGTCCGTTATCGGTACAACTGGAGCACCTTCCTTCCACGCCATCTTTTTTAACAGTAAATACACAGTTGGATTGTACCACACCAATCGAATAAAATATTTTTCGAGTTCGGATTTTTTTCGGCATTTTATTGCACAAGAACCAATTTCTCTTGACACACTGTAAAAATATACTAAGTTGTGAAATGATATCATTGCTGAAATTATGAGTGTAACTTAAGTATGCAGTTAAAGAATTGATGTATACGAGTAAGAAGTGCGTTATCAGCGGATTTCAAGAATTTTCTAGAGACAAATATGTTGCGAAGGCTTTATCTGTAACTGCAGGAACGTGATAGAGCGAAAAACATAAAGATTCCGGCTTGAGTTGGGTCTCTCATGAAGATTTCAGTTGCGAGTTTATTTATTTCTGAGCCTGTTATATTACTAACAATTCACTTAAACTAAAATTAGGCATTTCACATTTGATAACTGTTTATTGAAGGATTACGAATTCGTGCAGAGTCGGACTAGGGTGTGCCTCCCTTTTTTGTCGCCACTTTAATTTAGCATGCATACCAGGTATAAGAATTAGTTTCTTATGTCGTTTTCCATTGGTTCCACTCGTGGATCAACTCATTCTGAGATCCAATGGAACAACAAAACTGCTTCTGAAAGAATCCACAAAAGTATTGGTGAAATGCCAAAAAATAATCTACGGCTGCTGTCAGCTGACTCGTATAAAAAACATAAATTACACCTGTGTGAGTGCTTCTTGAGTGGATTCTGACTTCAAATCGAGAAGCGAAATTCTCTTCTCAGAATCACCAGAAGAGTATTTTTTGTGCCAATGGAACGGTTTCAGGAGTGATTTTTTCGATTCCGGACTCTCCCGGACGCTTCTTTTTGCCCAATGGAAAACGACATTAGTCTACAACAACTTGCAAAAATCGCTCAAAAGTGGCTAAGCAATTTATTCAATTCTGCTGGTATGGGAGAATATGAGTGGCTCAATTTCCTTTTGGGAAGCTGATCGTGGTTTACTTTTGCGGCCTCATAATTTCCCCTGTTGGACTGGGGACGTTCAAGTATCTAGTTTAGTAAGTCTGAAAGCTCTTTCACTAGATGAAACTCGGCTCTGATTGGGGGAAATCGGTCGTGAGAGCAGATGTTTCAGTTGACGTTTATGGAGGGTAGCCGACGAATCTAGTCGAGAAATTCGTGACTGAGAACTAAGTTGACAGTTCTCATATGTGGCTGACGTAGAAATAGTGACGTTCCCGACCAATCTAGTTTTTGCGTTCAGGTTACATCTCATCCAGACCAATCTAGTCGACTTAAGATAACTAGATTCTTGAATGTGCCCACTGAGTCCGCCTTTCTCTATTCCACAACTGGATCTAAAAGTGACAGGAATTCTTCGATAGATATAAGTTATTCCATTGCCATTCTGGAACTTTTATCTTGTCGATTCGTTATTCGATTCTCGTTGTAAAATTACCAGTAACTTGGCGAAGTAACGTGTCCAGTGAAAAGTATGGTTAAAAACGAAAATGAATGGAAACAGTCGGTTTTGAGCGTTTACAATAAGCTTTTATTTTTGAGGCTTTTTATGACATTGGTGAAAGAGAACAACATACATTATTTATTTATTTATTTATTTATTTACTTACGTCAAAAATAGATAAAACTATGGCTATAAATAAAACAGTAGTGAATTTGCCCCTTTCGTGAATTCTTAAACATTTTTTTTTCTCCTAGACACCATTTACTTATGACTACTATATTATTTCACGTTCTTATATTTGGGTACTTTCCTCTTTTTAAATAAGTAATAACATAAAAAAATATAACATTTAACTATATATAACTATAAGACATGTGACTTACAAATCAGTTTCCGTAATCTCCCATGTATTTTAATGACGAGCCACACATGACTCAAGGAGTGTGTTCAGCACGTCGACGTCATTTGCACGCAATTTGCCACCAACACCAGTTCGCTAATAAATGTCACAATTTGGATTCCACATTTCTACGACAAAATGTTTTGCAACGTGCTTTCTGCCTTTTGTGCTGAATCGTTTGCGGACGGCCTTACACTTTATTTAATGCAGCAAAATATGAAATCTATCTCCCTGAATGCAACTAAATATGATATGCAATTTGATTCAATTTTGTCCTCAAGTCCCACCAAATTGTCCACGAATTTATAACCATGCAAATACTTACACAAAAGCAGACACCTTAAGGTTAAACATTGGCCACAGCAACCAAGTCCATTGACGAGCTCATCATCAAATTGAGTTTCAGCGTCAGACACACCCAGTACAAGAGTGATCCCAAAATAACAAATTTGCAAAATCGGTCAAGAACATACAAACTGAAAGATAAAACGACTTCAATAAAAAGAAAACATCAATGCAAACCCATCACTTGGCTTACAATTTGTTCTGCATCCTTGATCGTGGCAGTGATGAGGCTGGCTCCTTCAGAACATACATCCTTCCACCCAAAAAGCTAGCCTTCATGTACTCCAAGTCATCCACATCGTCAGTGTTCATCTTGAATCTGCAATAACGGTATCACTGTGTAAACAAAACAAAGAAATTGTCCATCTCATCATACATCGCTTGATCTTTTCCAGTTAAACCATTAAATGCCCTCATAAAGTTGTCCGACTTAAAGACCCACTGTCGTGTTGTAAAGAATTCCAGCACTTCCAACCCGAGGGCGATTTTAGTCTGAACTCGTACCATGCTGTAGAAAGGCAAAATAAATTTAATTAAATTTGACACATGACCAGAAAAAAAAAACAACCATACAAGCTCTTCTGGCCGATAATCAAGAGTATGAAGTCGATCAGATAAGCCGGCAACCACATGAAGAAAGCCGAACAAAGCCAATGGTACAGCTTGTTCGTTGTTATGGTACCATCAGGATACCAAAGGCCCATCTCTAAGGGGTACTCATTGCCTAACTGTCGACTCATATCCATAATCCACTTCCAGGTTTTCTTTTTACCTTCGGAACAAGTTAAGTTGAACACCGGCAGTTGTTCTGGTCTAGATTAGGCGAGAGAGAGAGACATAATAAAATAAAATAAAACGTAAACATAATAAAAGAAAAATAATTGCTGCTGAAAGACCTGCAGGTAATCGGATAAGTCTGGTACACATAAGGGAAGCCATAAAAACGAGGCGCATTCTTAAGTGACGTTTATTGGAGAAAGCGGAAGGTGAAGACAGTTTTTATTGAATGTGGTCGGGCGAGTTTGCAACACATGAAATGCAAAATTGACAGTGCGCCGTACTAATAACAAATTTTAGTCTCGACTTTTAATTTACGGAAGCTCACAATTGCGAAATTTGTATGGAAAATGAAGCCTACTAAAATTAGGAGTCGAAACTAAAAATGTTTTTTGGTAAGGGCCCAGTAACTTAGATGGTTGCCCCCAATTGGCATTGGATCTTTTGTCAAATTACATATCATCAGGTTACAGAAGAGAGCAAAAAGATTGAATAATCACTTGTCATTACTCTACCTGTCATCTTTGTTTTCAAACAATATCGCACGTTTGTGCCGATCTATCTCTTTCGCTCGGTGGCTTTTGATTAATGGTTAAATGTGTGTTGTCTAATGTCTACCTCCTTATCACTTATCTCATTAATCAAGCTGTGTTTGCGCTTGCGTTTTACTACACCAGAGTCAGACATTGAAAAGATATACACGAATTGCTTGGCGAATGAATGCATGAATCCGCATGAACGAATTCCATTTACAAGTTGCTTTTGTGGAACTTTTTTTGTTCCGTTGTGTGTCTTCCGGTGGCAATTAACTCGATTTAAGGCACATAATCGAGAAAAAGAATAGGTACTCATAAACAAAGAACAAGTTGTTTTATTTTGTGTGCGAAGTTAGCCCTTGTTCTGTCTATACATCACTTTCTTCTGCGTATTTACAATTCGGGAACGATTCGATAGAAAGTTTCGCGATTTTACAGTTTGAATGTTTTCACCCGATTGGACCTACAAAGATGGTAACATTTTTGTTTTAATTATTTCTATTGACATTCTAGAGCAATAACTGTCCATTGAGTCACTTTCGTCACATGGAACTGTTTTTTGTTGCAAATGTCACTCTTTATGTGCACGGATATCACTTTTTCCGTGTGGGTGCTGTATATGGCGTCAAATTTAGGGCCATATATGAGTAGCGTTCTACGTAAAGTAACACAACTCCACAAGGTTTTTTACTTATTCAACTTTCCGTTCCTTTATCTGTCAAATCCTAACAATTTTTGTTCATTTATTTTAAAAGATATATATCTTTCAGCTCCGCTGTTGATTTCGCTATCTTCTCTTGAGCTTATTCTGAAAGAGTTATAAACACAGTATGAATGGGTGCGAAACTTTATTTGACAAATGGACAAGACCTTTGACAGCAAACTAAGCCATTGGCTTCCGGAAATCGACAAAGTTTTTTGACACTCAGAACATTACTTTACAAAACAGTTCGCCAAGAAGTTAAACTATGCCGTCATTTAGAAAGCGAACATTCTATCTCTTTCTTCAACACAGATTAAAGAAAACCTAACCTAAGTATTTACAGAAGACATCTGATATGATATTTGTCATTTATCAGTCCGTACGTACGTAGAGTTTGTCGATTTCACTAAAGCCAACAATAATTAATAAAGTCTTCAACTGATTGCACATCAATTATGTCCAATTTGTACGTACTTACGGACGTCTATCTTGTGCACCTATGTTTACTAATACGCGAATCAATTTATTCATACCCTGTATACAGTTAGAGTTACTCACTTCTTTTCCAGCAGTGCATAATGGAACGGCAACACGATCAGACCATTTATCGCTATATCGACCGCTATAACCTCACACTTGAGCTCCCCGTTGCATACCATCGAACGTATAACACCTTTGCCTGCGCCAATCATTACTCCCATCGGTCCATTCATGTTATCCACCCATCCGGGGAGCGGTTCAGCATAGGCTGGGGTCACTATAAATACATTCCAACCGAGACAAACGTTTATTTATTACTTTTGCAAAACAAATGTTAACTGGTTTTCACGGTGCGAGCGTTTTCATTTATTTAATGATAGTGCGGTTACACTTTTCGCACACACTCACAAACAAACACTAAGCCGCTTTTGGGTCTACCACGCCGCCGAAGTGAGTCAAGGCCGTTTACCAAAAATAAACACAATTTGCTAGATTTGAGTGAAGACAATTATTGAAATGACGAGTAAATCTGCTTATTTATCGATTGGTTATTTATTTACAGTTCCGCTCAAAAGCAAATACACACACACCGAATACGTATAAAAGTTGTATCTTAAAATTAAGTTTAAATATAAAAGGGCCGAATTTTAGTCGAATATTGCTGCCAAAATTCCCGTTGCAGAGAGGAACCAATAGAGCAGGCCTGAGACGATGAGCGTCTTGCAGATCCGGTCCACATAGTACATTCTGTGGAAAAAACACGATAAGCCTAATTGTAACGATTCAAACTGAGTCGTAGCTTACATGCGAACGTGTAGCCTTGCCCTTGGAAGACTGTCGATCGACTCCTTGAGCAGATAAAGACGTGCGCCCTTGGCGCATCTTACCAAGATTTCATCGTCGTCCACTTCGGTGTTCATGTCCATGTTGAAACTGAAAAGCCATATTAAAAGTACAAATACGTCGCAAACTTGAAGGTACTCTAAATATATACATCTCCCTGTCTTTTTTCTCCAGACGCTCCCAAAGCGCTGCATATCTTTGTGACTTAAACGTCCATGGGGTCAAGGTGAAGAATTCCAAAACGCTCATCCCTGTGGCGATCTTCTTCTGTACCCGGACCATGCTGTAAAAATATACAAAAATGTAGACTAAGCTCGGCTAAGGTAAGCTATCCTTCCTACAATCTCTTTTGTCCGAAAATCAACAACAGAAAGTCAATAAAGTAAGCTGGCAGCCACTGGAACAGCAGCACATTCAAGGCGTTGTATAATCTATTGGTGGTGATGCACGGATCGGGATACCACAGGCCCATGTTCAGGGGATACTCCAGTGCAATGCGTTTGCTCTTTTCAATGACGTAGCCCCACGAGACCTTTCGGTGATCGGCATTTGTTATGTTGTACACTGGAATTTGGCTAGGCCTGCAACAAAGTGGGTTAGTGGAAAGTGGATACCGACTTCTAAGCAAACCTTGTCTTTTCTTGGTTAAACTCGTAGGCAATAACAATCAGCCCGTTGATGGCATAATCCACCGGGATAACCTCAGACTGGTTATTTTTGTTGATCAAAATGGAGCGGATGACACCTTTGCCGGCACCAACTATGAGTCCTGTGGGTCCGTTCAGATTGTCAACCCATCCTTGGAGTGGCTCGAATATCGCCGGTGATACTGTTTTTGACGAGCACAATTTTTCAACTTCAATTCACTGTTGGACCAAAAGCTATTTAACTTTACCATGACCGCGTAGCCTTATGAGGTTTTTTAAAGTGAATTGGTTATTATAAAGATGTTTTTTTTTTGTTAGGACAAGTGTGTGGTGGTGGTAGTGTAATGTGGTGTGGATTTTATTAGAATTAATTTTGTGTCAGGTTTTTGTTTTATATTTAAAAAAAAAAAAATGTAAAAAGGATATCTATGTACAACTATTCATTATTCTGTCGAATATGATGTTAGCTGTATATTAACCGAATACCAAATAAAACTCAATCTATATCTACTTTTGTGTCGTTCGAGACATATTTCCTGTTTGGTTTTAAATACAATAGAAATGAATAATGTGACTTATAGCGAGTTCCTTCAGATGCGTGCATACTTCTCAGCACTAGTGTACCGATTATAGACTCACAAGTTCGAGGTAAAGTCGTTCTGTAGGTGAGGCTGTCGTTGGAGGTTATGTGCTTTGCCTAGTAAGAGACACACTTTAAACGAAATTGGCGGGTATCGGACTTTTACTACGTCAGTCACCCATACTTAGTAGTCGAGATATTTGTGACTAGATTTATCTGTTCCCTTTCCAGAAACGTCAACTGTTAATGGAATAAATTCAGGCCAATCAAAATGCAGACATATGACGGCGTCCGCTATCAGACTGAGTCCGATGTCAGATGGAGTTTTGAATGCCCTCCCATTCTCGCTTGATATTTGTGCGATATATATGTAGCCTTCGACACTTTTCTAAGCGTTTTCCACTGGTTAATTTTATATGTAAACATTCAAAATGATTTCTAAACATTTGTACATAAATAATTAACAAAAATTAGATCAACCCGATGCAATTCGTTTCTTTTCAGTTGAAAAATTTCACGAAAACGTAAACAAACTCCACTAGTTGTCAAACTCAATCGTACTTGTATTGGTAAATCTGAAGCAAATCTGAGAAAAAATCCAGATTCGCAAAAGTACTCTGAAATTTGAAAAAGATTGTTTTTTTGTACCAACCGAACATAAAAAGTGATCTGAGAGCAATCGAAAACCACATTAGTTCAGCTGTCAGATTGGTTTCACTGTCATTTTTTATACATGGCAGTGGAGCAGAGTGGTCGAAACAACTTTTCATTATGGAGCATCGAACACAACACATGTGGACGTTTTTAAAACATTTTTCTAGACACCAAATGTGCAGCTGTGAATACGCAAAAATAGAAGGCGCATTTTTTATAAATGGCAACCGGCAAAGTGGTTGCACCAACTCCAATAACAAACGTTTACACAAAAAAAAGTATTTGCTACATCGTAGTCCTCTTGGAAAAGTCCCCAATGCCTCAAAACTTGGTTTTGTTTTGTAAAAAACTTAAAAATACGTTTATTTTCATAATCTTTTGCAACAAAACCATTAATATTTAACTAAGTGAACAAATTATTTCTAGAAGAAACCTAAAGCTCGAGCTATATAGTACAAGATGAGCCCTGTCGCAATAACCTTGCAAGTACGATCCAGAAAGTACATCCTAGAAGAAAGTTAAGTATTTTAGCTACACCCCGTGTTCGAATCGATTGTCTTACATCTTTAGCTGTCTTCGAGCTTTTGGCAAAGTGTCAAGAGACTCCTTTAGCAAATACTGCCGTCCTCCCTTTATGCAAGATATCATGTACTCTTCAGCGTCCTGAACGGCGTCCATGTTCATGTTAAATCTGAAGGTGTAAGGGGTCGACGTTTAAATAGATTTATGCCCTCCAATTTCAGAATTTGATCTCGAAAAGTTTTGGTATCCTTTAAGTATACTACACAAAGCCAACTTCAAAAAAATAATAATGTTTTCTGAGATCAAATCCTGAAATTTCCGACATACATCAACTTGTCGCCCTCCGTCAAATTTTGCCACACATTCCCGAAATGTTCCGACCTAAAACTCCACTCACGAAGTGTGAAAAACTGCAGCACGTCGAGTCCGATTGAAATCCGATTTTGTACCCGTATCATGCTAGAATGGCAGACTCTTTTTGTAAGAAAACACTCCTCGGGCGGAAAACCGTCACAATACTTACAATCTCTTCTGACCCAACAGCAACATCATAAAGTCGATCAAATATGCCGGCAACCAATGGAACAGCAACACATTGATGTTGTGGCGCAGCCTGTTTGTGGTGACACATCCATCCGGATACCAAAGCCCGGCCTCAACCGGATACTGGTAGCCAATCTTCTTGCTCAGCTGTATAACCTCTCCCCACTGCAGTTTCCTGTGCTCTGCACAGGTGATGTTGTACACCGGGACGCTGGGTGGTCTACAAGAAATGACGTAAAACAAGTCGACCCCCACATATCGCAAGACCATTTACTTGATATCGGCGATAGCAAATTCGTAAGCAATCGCTACAAGTCCATTGATGGCATAATCCACTGGAATGACCTCCGACTTGAAGCGGTCATCAATCAGCATCGAACGAATGACACCCTTCCCGGCACCTACCATCAGGCCCGTCGGTCCGTTCAGATTGTCCACCCATCCAGGTACAGGCTCATAGGCCGATGGCGATACTAGGACGCGCAAAAATCATTTAAAACCTCGTAATCAGATCACAGAGGGTGTGGCTACTGTACCGCGTGCTTAAGAACCTAAAAGTTCGGAATCATGCGAACCAGGTGCGCCCATAGTTGTCGAGTATTAAACTTTAAGCTCAGCTTGGAAAGTAGGCGTGTTGGGATTGTTTATGTTTAGAAAAACAGCAGACTTTTTTTCGTGCCGTCTTAAGCCGTTTTGTTTTTTATCTGCAAAACAGCTGGAGCTGTGTGTAGCGTGCTGCGTGTTTTTTTTTTTTTGTTTTTAATTTACACTCACAGAAGGTATCATGCGAACTAAAAGCACTAAAGTGTTTGTGTTTTTATATTTTTCTGTCACTTTTCACTGTAAAGCACTACGTTATGTTTCATGCAATTTGGCAGAGTTTTTTTTTTTTTTTTTGTCATTTTTATGTCTTCTGTTGTCTTTTGTTTGTTGTTTGTTATTCATTGCTGTAGAGCAAGCACATTAGGTGATTAAGTAATACGCTTGGAATATGTTTGTCAGGGGTGCAGGAGTGTCAAACTGATTGGAATATTGAAAGAGTAAACTTACCGTTATCATTGTGAAATGTGATATTGTATTAATGGTGTCCACTCCTATTTGACTTAAACTTACATACATAACATAGCTTAGCAATTATGAGATTTCGCGCGAGCATTCAAATTCATCGAACCCATAGTAATTTGTGTATTAGGTTTAGGTACCTTGTGTCACGGTTTTTATTTTATTTTATTTTGTTGGCGATCATGCTTTTTTGTAAGTGGGAAACCCTTACCGACCAAGTGTAGATAGTGCATGTGTGCGAAAAGCGTTTTATATTACATATTAATATTTTTGCAAGCAACCGGTTTTAATTAGGTAAATAAATAATTAGTATAAAATATCCCAAATTGTTCTGATAAATATTTGAAATAAATAAATATATACAAATGAGCAGATAAGTTTGTGTCAGAATTGTGCATTTGTGTCAAAAAAAAAAATCATATTCGCGACTATAGTCATCGTTGTTCTTGACTATAATCAGAAACCTATTAAAAGTAGCGACGGATAGAAATGCAATTGTATTTTACAGCTATTGAGAACCTTACAACACTTTGAACTATTTAGCAAATTGTCTACAGTTTCATTCCAACCCAACAATCAGTACATCAGTCTTGCGTCGTATGAAAAAACTCAGAAGTCAATGCTGCCAAACCCGCCGTAAATCCTACCCATAAGTATAGATACCTAAAACGGAAATAAACACAAGTTCCGGCGAACAGCATCTCTACAATCACATGAAAACATTTCTATTTCTGATTTAAAACATGTGATATAAGAGTGGTTATTAGTTTCAGTAAATTAAACCAACATCAATCAGTCATACGAAATAAATAAATAATTCTCCATTCATCACTTCCGGAAGCCATTTTGTTTTATTAGAAAGCGAAATTTCGTAATCCATCGCTATAAAATTATCGACATGCAAAGCTTTCCCATAATTCCTAGCACGTAAACAAGATGGCCGACCAAAAAACGTGTCACGTTTTTTTGCCTGTTAGGTAATGCTGTCCCTTTCAGTCACACGGCAATTTAGTATAAATAGCATCCCTTTAATCGTCCGTGTTAGGAATGTGTAAATGCGGCATAAAAGCTCTACTCGTTACATCTTTAACTTTTACTATGTCCTACAGTCACTACGCAGGTAGCAGACAGAATTAATTCGAATATGTTGTAAAAAAAGGAACACTGTTTAAAAACAGTATTAAAATGAATGAAACAAGAAAAATGTTGCATGTTCAGGGGTGAGCAGAGTTGAATAAAACAAATATTTTAATTTAAACAATGTGATTAATTTAACTGTCACTAAAAACATTTATTAACGCCTCATAGAAGACAGCACGCTTGAAATAGCATGGTATTAATAATGACTACCACAACTTTTGAGATGTTTTCTTAGAGAAACAAATTTGTGACATTAAAATATTTTATTGTTAATTCAGTATACATATTCTAAAAAAGTCCAAACTGTCTAAAGGTTGGTTTTACATGTGAAACAAAAATAAATTTGACCTCTGAATGCTTCCACGCAAGGAATTCTGCGCTGGTCCACTAAAATTGTTTTGCTGTCATTTGCTCACAAAGTGCTACCAAATGTCACTGTTTTATATTTTTCTAAGCTAAGGTGTTTTACTAATAATGTTCCAGTTGACATGGCTCATCTGAATAATACAAATTTAATTGTCTACGCACCTTGAACTGTAATAATATAATTATATGATATTTACTTGGTTCCGAGATAACAATTTTATTGAAAATGTGAGCTATTTCCGGGCCGTAATAAAATCTAAAGTCCATATAAAATAATAATTACCTCTCCTGCTAATAACAAGTTATGCGGACAACCTACAACCTCTAACCTCTCTTTTACAACGTGCTGTTATTATTACAGATAACAATATCACCTTCAATAATTACCTATATTATTGCAAAATACTAAATGCTGCCAATACTCGCAGTTGCATCAGGCTTACTAACCGATTAACCCACTCTAAGCCGTAGATAATTAAATCGAGGTAAACAGAAAGAAAAAACCCGATTCCATTATGATCTGCCAACTTTGGCCAGGCCAGACAAACAATTCTTTAGGATCGCCAGTGGGGCCTATTCGCAGAAATCAACTTTCGCAAGACCAACATAATTTAGCCAAA
The DNA here is from genome assembly GCA_951230905.1 of Cheilosia variabilis. Lineage (NCBI taxonomy): Eukaryota > Metazoa > Arthropoda > Insecta > Diptera > Syrphidae > Cheilosia > Cheilosia variabilis. The sequence continues at coordinate 14,458,058 of OX579679.1, read as the reverse complement.
AACCCGCCAAGCAGGAAGACAAATACAAACACTATTTGCACAGGAGAGATTAGAAAACGAATGCAATTTTTCTTCTCTAGGAAAAAGGAGAAAATCCAGTTTATCGACAATGGACAACAAGAAAAAAAAAAAGGAAAAGTCACTCCGCGAAATCGTAGAGTTTTGAAACTTTATCCAAGTAGTCAAACCACAAATAGTTGTGCAGGTGGTTTGAGATGTAGCGCGCGCACTGTTACGTAACGTAATAGTGGCTATATAGAATTCCAATCTGTCAATGGATGAATGCGTTGTTGTATTATTTGCAGGTCAACGCGCTACATAGCCGCAGGCAATGTAGTTTTCTGGTAATCGCCAGACACAGAAGCAATTCTGACACAAACCAAACCGCAAGCAAATCATATAGCATATTTACATTGTTATCCACTTACCGATACTGGGTCTAGCGATAATCACCGGCAGAGTTGGGTAATGATCTCGGACCAATAGCTCAGCCAAGCGCTTCGAGTAAGTGTACGTATTGGGGTGTGGTTTCAACAGATCCGGTGTAATGCTGTCCAACGTTTTGACGTCCATCCATTCGGCGAGGCGCATTAGATCCTCGGGCTTGTGTTGAAATTCGTAGACCTTTTCGTACATAACCTCTTGGTCGCAATTGCAAAAGGCCGTGGACAGATGGACAAAGGCTTCCAGATTCGGCATTTGCTTTGCGATATCCAAGGCACGTTTGGTTCCACTGGTGTTCATGTCAATGGCGTCTTTTAAGTTGCCCTCGAGCTTAAGAGTGGCCGCCATATGGAAAACGATGTTAGTGTTGTCAAGCACTCGTTTGAGGTTGTCACCACTAAGTCCGAGAGCTGTCGAAGTGAAAGACACATTAATGCAGGTTATTTTCAAAGTTATACGTCAACTTACTGTCAAAAGTAACATCGCCCTGCACAATAGTGACCTTCTTGAGAACCTCTGGCTTTTCCTCCTTGATACGTTGGAAGATCTGTAAGAAAAATACCGCTTATGGGAATAAGTTTCTAAAAACCATTTTTCTAGGTCTTACCGGTGTTCTGAACATCTCATCGAGCCGGGTTTCGGGAACCTTACCCCTCTTGGGGCGCATCATTATTATGACTTCCTTTAGGTCCGAGCATGAGTACAGGAGTTTCTCCACGAGAACTTTGCCCATAAATCCCGAGGCCCCAGTGATGAACACCGTCTTCCCCTTGTAGTACTCCTGGACGGGTGTAAGCTGTGCCATTGTTCGGTGCTGCAGGGGAAAGGTGTAAACAAGATAAAACTCATTACTAACATTCAATTAATCTGCGACGTGATTTTTCAATTCTAGTGTCAAAGATTAATAAAACTTGTTGGACTCCGGGCTGTGTATCAGTTGAATTATCTATCCGTCTCCATTTTTCGTGAGATCGGAGCTGACGATGTAACCAGAGGAGGAAAAAATGAAAGAACACGTTTGCCTTCCCTACCAACACCAACCGAGATGGACTTGTAAATCGAGAGTGTAATTTAAAATACCACACTTACTAGTATGGGGCGATGCCAAGAGGCATTTGCAATGTGGACTATGTAATTGTGACGCCTTGACATCCCACTACAGGTTGTTGACTTTACACGTTCAAGAACCGGCCATAGAAGTAATGCAATTTTGGAATTGGAACTGGAATTACAGTTTTTATGTAATTAATACGTATTGAGTGTTCAAGTGGTTTATTGGCAATATAAACCGTAAGGAATGCGAATGAATTCAGCACTAAAAATATTTAATTTTATTAGTGCTGGGAGGGAGTACCTATACGCGTATATGTATTCCCATCAAGTACGGATAGATATATGTAAAAGCGAAATGTCAAAACTAGGAATGCGGGAAAATCTGTGATGGCGTTCGAGGACTTTTATTTGGTTTTCGATTGGGCTTCTTTAGATTCGCTCTCATATTTCAGATTGTGTGTGGCTAATCGAACATAAAAACGTCACTTGCTCTTCTTAGTTGTCAAACTCAAACGCACTTGTATTGGATTCCCCAAAGTGTTCTGAAATCGGAAAAAGGTTGTTTTGTTTCGTGCCAATCGAATATAAAAAGTGACCTGAGAGTTCCCAATCGAACATTATTACACATTAATATTAGCGGATGCAAAGACATTTGCCTTTAATGTACAATCTACTGAGAAGCTTTTGTGAATGGTTTCGGTCCGAGCTGAGTAAAGTCTTTCGCCCTCTTCTGACAGAAGTATGATTCCAAGGCAGGTTCTAAACATCAGAAGTGAAGTGAGAGTGGATAATGTTTCTCCATCCATATCATCAGTTCCATATCCAAAAATTAAATCAAACTCAAACCATTTGTGCATAATGTCAATGAAACACAAACAACTTTAAATATGGACCAGAGACAATACTGAGACAACCAACTCCGGCCGATTTCCCGTTACTTAGCCTACAAGCTATATTTTTACGGAGTGGTCACGATTTGGTGCGCTAGTATTGTTACATAGAAATTCGTATTGACAAATGTCACGTAACTTCAAAAATTCCGGCTCACCAACACACTCCCAGCAAATATGAGACACTTCCGCTGTGGGCAAAGTTGCTGCCTGCGTTCATAGAATTTTATTTGAAATTTTTCGTTACGTGCGAATAATATTTTTTTTTGGGAATAAGTGTACATTTGCTTAAAGTATTCAACAAATTTTAACAATGTTTATTGGTTGAGGGAAAATGAAAACATTTTAAGCAAATTTTCTTCATTATTTCAGAAAAATTTACACACGAAATCGAAGTTAATGATATCCAAAAGCGGAAAATGCACAACCATGTTTGTCCTAATATGTTTCTGGTGCATAAAACATATATTTTAGATAGTTTTACTAACCAAATAAATCAAATTAATCGCCTTTTAACAATTTATAATAACTAACCAATGGCATTCAGTAATGTAAAAATGTGGTATTCCCGAACTCTTTAACATTTTCCCACGGTTGCCGCGGTTGGCAGCATTTATTTTTGTATTTTTTGTATGTTTTTGCATGGTATGGTCTGTCTCTGATAGGGACTAGCTCATCAAAATAAATGAAGCTTCGAATAATCTCATCTTTCTATTTATCCAATAAAGTAAACGCAAATGCGTTCGTTTGCTCGTGTTTTGTTTTAATTTTCCGTTTTTCACCTGTCTGTATGTAGGTCTTTGCCCCACTGACATTGTGTGTGTGAAAATATTGCATAATAAAAACAACACAGTATCTTGCTACATTCAAGGTTTTTATATTGCGCGATGAGCCATTGAACTGTGCATCACTATTCACGTGTGCATCAGCGTAAAATTGCGTTCTGCCTTGCTCCCCCATCCTTATGAATCTAATTAAATGGGTTTGGTAGCTTAATTGCACAACTTAATTGCAAAAACATTCTGTTACACGGGGGACAGAAAATACGTTTACATAAATAAACTCTGCATTGGTTATAAAAGTAACATAACTCTGGGTGGAGTTTCTGCTTCGCAATCTGACTTTTAGCGTCCACTTGTCAAGTTCAGCATAATGTGACTTTTTCCCAAATCAATGACGATGGCGCAATATCTATATAGACAAAACGAAGATTTACTTTTCCTTAAACGAAAAAGGCGAGAAACCTCACTCACACCGTTCGCATCGCACTATGCTTAGGCGACTTTCCACTCTTACTCGAAGTAAACAACGCCTTTGAATACTTGACTTGAAGTCACCAGCGAAACAATAACTTTGAGGCACTTTTGCCGTGCCTAAAAAGGGTCATCAAAGATCGCGCTTAATGGCAGTTTGCAAATTTCAGATTTCACGTTGGCACCGAAGTAGGTAAGTTTCATGCACATGTCGTTAACAAGGCCTTATTGTGTGAGGGACAGCATTGTAATGCAGAAATTTCGTAAGAAATGCAAGCCCAACTAATCATCCTGCTGAACAACAAGGTATTCGATTTTGAAAAGCATTTTTATTTCCCTTAAACCGTGGGCAATACTACATCTACGTACTTCACTAGAGTTGCATAAGTTTAACGCGAATACAATCTAATGTCTGGCAGTGGTTTTCAGAGTTGAATGATGGCTCAACTTCAACACAAACGAGGTGCGCAGTAGCAAGCGCATTTACAACCAATACCAAGGTAGCGCTGCTGCAATTTTCCGGGAAGTAGCTTTAGGCCATTTAATTCAATAATGAAAAGTATATTTTTTTTCGTACTACACAAAGCAATGAACGGCAAGCTAATCTAGGCCATTCGGTTTAATGACCATTGTTTACTCGTATACTTGACTATACGATGGTGGCAGTGCGCCTTATTAATGAGCGTCATGTTTTTGTGTCTGATAGCCGCAAAATTGTAAATAATAAAATATAAGCGCTGGCATTTCGAACGAGGTGCTAGTTACGCTTATGCGATGAAATTAATCATTTCGTTTTTAAAGGGGATGGGCAGGGCTTGCAATAATGCGGTTTTGAGAAGCGAAGTGTAACTTGAAATAGGTATGTCATTTGCAAGACTCACTTTTGTAGGGTAGAATTGTATGAATGCTGAACGGAGGGTTCCGAATTTTATCCTTATTACAAATTTGATAACAAATTTATTGACCAGATCCTACCCATCGATAAACGTTAACTGAAAAAGCTGTTCATGTGACCTAGGCCAATCAAAATGTCAAACTCACTAAACTAGATACTTGAACTTGAATTTATTTTTAATAATTTATGTCAGAAAACAAAGCAAATAAAAAAAACCAATGAATTCCAGTGACCTGGAAACATTTGGAAAACATTTTTTTCATCAAGATTGCGCTACTGCGTTAAGGTTGAAGTGACTTCGCTACATCGGCAAATTAAATGTAGGTAGTCTCGAAAAACTACAAGCTTCGAATTGATATTTTCGATTTCTCTATGGTTAATGTTGCATTAACACTATCACGCACGCGCATTTTTAACGAGACGGGACAGAGAGATCCGTTTGTCCGCAGTCAATGCTAATAAAGGCGTAAGAATCAGACGCCTAAAGTGTCATGGATGTTCTACCCATAATTATAGATACGTAAAACGGAAAAAAACACAAACCGACGAGCAGAATCTCTACAATCACTTGAAAACATTTCTATTTCTGATTTAAAACATGTGAAATAAGAGTAGTTATTAGTTTCAGTAAATTAAACCAACAATACATTAATCAGTCATACGAAATAAACAAATAATTTTCTGTTCATCACTTCGGAAGCCATTTTGTTTTATAGGCAAGCGAAATTTCGTAAGCCATCGCTAAAAAAATGTAAACATGCATAGCTTTCCCATAATTCCTAACACGTAAACAAGATGGCCGACCACAAAACGTGTCACGTTTTTTTGCGTGTTAGGTAAAGCTGTCCCTTTCAGTCACACGGCTATTTAGTATATAGCAACCCTTTAATCTTCCGTGTTAGGAATATGTGACCGTGTTAATCAAACATAATGAGACTCAAAAAGGAGACGTTCACAATCTAAATACCCATAATGTGAATTGCCCAAATTGATTAAGTTATGAGCTTAGAGACCAACTCCCGTTTTCAATTATGAAATATTGCAGAAAAAAAAATCCATTTATAACACAAAAATGTTTATATTGGTTGCATAAAAATTCACCACAACACTTTCGCATTATAAAGTGTTATTAAAAAAGAAATCTTTTAACCACAATCGTAAAGACCTTAACCCCATGTCCGTAATCACATCTATCTGCTATTGCACAAAGATATTTTTTCTCTAAATATTTAGCAGAAAATAAATTAACTTTATTTATTATCTGAAGTTTTGATGCTTAAAAAATCAGTTCAATTTATACACATTTAAACCAAATTGTGGTCTTTTTGCCTTTGTAAATATGTAAATGCATTCATGGGCGAAACTAATTTTTTGAATCGATATGGTTTAGCAGAATTAGAAATCTTAATTGAGTGGTTGACTATGAAAATAAATACTTATGATTAACTTATTAAATAAAACTTATTTTGGAGCCTTCAATCTTTGATGAGTTCACAAAATGTGTGTTTGGTAAATCGTCGGAACAGATTTCGCCATTCAAAACGAAATTATGTTGAATTGTGTTAAGAAATTACCACAAGCAATTTTTAACTATTCGAAACAGAAAAAAAAGTTTAGCTTTAGAAATCGTAACAAGATGTTTGACTTCCGTTTACGGAATAAGAAAAAAGCCCGGAATTGGTTTAATTGCGGTTGACCCTTAACACTGATTTACGGCGAACTACGAGTTCATCAACTATTGAAATGGATAAAAAAAATTATTTTTTTAATGAAACCAAGACGAACTGCTGCAGCAGTAAAATGAAAGTTATACAGAGCAATTTATTATAATATTATACCTCATTCAACTTCTCCAATTAACCTTCATACGTCATACCTATAGAGCATCACTTGACAGCTATATCTTCCCAGTGTAGAAGTGACAGGAAAGACAACAGTTGTTGCATTCTATAATGACTGTCAGACAACTGCACAGTCCAACACATTAACCACTGAACTACTGCGCTCGAACGCAAACTCTTTCCGCAAAAATTCTTGTTTTGTAAGTAAGTTTTATTTGCAAATATTGGAAGTTCAAAGCGAATGTTAAAAATGACAGAAACTATTACAACGTTTCATTATCGAGTCTGAGTTGACAGTTCGCATATGTGGCTGACGTAGGAAAAGTGACGTTCGCGACCAATCCAGTCAACTAAAAATAACTAGATTTTTGAACGTGCCCTGTAACTTTTGCTTTAACGGTTTGTATTGCAATTTTAATCAAACTCTTTTCAACGAGCGAGTGAGAATTAATGTTTTACTTATAGCAACAACATCTTCTCTCTATGTGTTATGGTGACCATATGTCCAGTAAACTAACAGGTGAAGACGGTGTTCATTATGAGTTATTTTGTATACAAAAAGATTTATATGTGCTGTATTTTATAATTTGTTCATTATTTTTGTTCTGTATTTCATTCAAACTGACTTACCCTTGAAAGAACTCTCGCATGTGGAAACCGGAAGTTGTAAGAGCTGACGGTCTCTTTAATACTGAGTTTATGGGCATGATGAATGAACGGAAGGTATTTCCCCTGAATAATAGTCTGTACACAACTGCGTAGTTGATAATTAATGTAGTAAAATTCAACTTTTCAATTGTTGATATTTTAAGAAATTTAAAATGCAAAAATAAGAAACGAGAAAAGCTGTTTTCTTTGACACTTCATTTGTTGAGATTGGTTGAGCGTCTGAGCCGCAAAAAAATAATACAGAGTGGGCTAGCAAACCTTACATTTGCCACCCCGTAAAAATATAGCTTGTAACAAGTAACTGAAAATCAACCGAAGTTGGTGGTCTCAGCAGTGATGCCAACTCGGCTTTTTCATGCCTTGTAGGCATTATTTCATTAGCTAAGGCTTTAAGGCTTGTTTTTTTCAAAAAGGCATCTTTTTTTATACCGATTTTTTTAATATATGATTACAAGGACCCAGACGGTCAGATGGACTAAAATTATGTTTGTTTTGTTCAATACTTTGTACCTACTTATGAAACTAAAAAGTCATGAATTTTGTGATATATAATTTAATTTTTTTTTCGGAATTAAAAATGGTTTTTGTTTATTTTTGTTATATTTATGTTAAATTTTTGATTTATTGTTCCAGTTTACCTAAAAAAAATATTTTAGGCATTATTTTATTGAAAAATGCATCTTTTTTTCTCAACTTCGGAATTTTTTTTTTTGTCTAAATTGGTTGGCAACGCTGGGTCTCAGTATGGTTTGTCTTTGTTCAAGCAGCTGCCTAAATGTAAGCCCTAAGGGTTTTTCCAAAAACCAGTTAACAACATAAGTTAAACCCAAGTTTGCACTAGGGCATTAGTGAAAATTAGAAAATATTCCCAAACACTGAACACTGAACTGAGAAACTAAATGTTCTATCAGGCTTGGTGGGTGTTTCCAAATTCGTTTATTTAGCACCATTTATGCACAAAATCAAAATATGATTCGTGATTCGTAAATCTCGAGCTTAATAACACTGAACAGTGTTGAATGATGTGACTTCGGAACAGTCAAAATGCAAATGTTATTCATAGGTATTAAAAAAAAAAAAACCTATTAATATCAGGAAGAATCCAAATTGTTTTCTTTCTTTCTTTTTCTTTTTCTTTCAATATCTATATATATATATGAATTTTGAAATATCCACTGTTTTTTTTTAAGCCTCTCTAATTTTTTAATTAACAAAACCAAGTGCACTCTTTTTGTTTTTGAAATACAAAAAGTGATCAAAAATGTTTTTACTGTTCCGAGCATTTCACATAAATAAAGGGTGATCTACATAAATTTTTCGTATTATGACTTTACCAGAAAAAGCAAAGTACACAAAAAGTTAAATTTGAGAGCAGTAGTATAAACGGAAAAAAATATCGAATGCATTTTTTAAATTTAACAACTGCATGCATGCACATATTATTGTGCATCTTACGTACCAATTACAGATTATAAATTATGCTAAAACTCAAATATCTTTTTCCGCACGACATAAAAAAGAATGTTCCCTAAAATGTGTTAAAATATTTTGTTTCGAAATTAAAACCATTAAATCAAAAAAACCAACCAACCGTTGATCAACGAAAAAATGTGTATTTTCTTTCAAATATACAAAGAAAGGTTGAAGTTACAAAATCTCTTTTAACAAAAGTGCAAAAATCCGTCTTAGTTAATGGATTTCTGCTAGATATTGACAAATGATTGTTATATTAAGGTATTTGGTATTGTGACTAAATTATGTCATCAATTCCGTTCATTCACGGAATTGATTCACTTTAAAAACTCTTAAACTGAACTGTGATGCGAACCACATGGGCACGAAATATGCCGAACACAGTGGCTAAAAGCCACTTCTACTCGTTCTACAAACACACAAGCAATAATTTATTCCGCCGAAACATACTTCACACGACTTCGATTGAAAGGCGCTCTATCCGAAACATATGGCCATGGCATTGGCCTTATTAAGGAACTTATATAAACAGTTAATGGTCAGTCTTCACAGTAAAATTTTCATTTGCCTCTATACTCTTAATTGTTGGCTACGATATGTAAACAAATGTCTTCGGAAATGAAGCATGTGAGTGTTGTTGCTAGTTTGGTTTTTAATCTGATGGTAATCGTATGCACAAGAATACACATAACAGGTTGCCTCGAGCGCGACCTAACCTATTGTAAAGAACCTTCAAAAACAGATGCAAGCATCATGTGGCAGCAGAAGATTGATAGCGATTCCATTCATGGAAATATGCTAAATAGCTAATAAGCCGCCGTAATGCACGTTGTGATTGTGATACTCGTCAACATTCGGAGACGTTTCCACCTCTAACCCACAGTAACTGTCACATTATTTTCTCTCGTTGACTGAAGTAAAATATTTCAAAAGTTCTACATTTCAATTAAGAGTTGTTGCAAACTGTATGCTAATATTATATACATTTGCATAAGGAGTGTAAAATTGTTATAAACGATGATGGCATCTTCCCGTTGATGGAGATCCGCAACCACAAAAGGGGGACCCACTTTAAGCATAAATTGTGTTCAAGTTTCGCGTGATATGATTGAAAGAACGTGTTGTGCGATCGGAAATAGTTCTTGAACCAAAGCACTGTGTAATTACAAATTCTAAGTGCAACTGCAACACTCCAAGTCGAGGAGAAAGATCACTAGATCATTACTCAAGGCAGAGCTAGATCTGATTCGTTTTCTATCTGGTGTCTTTATGGAATCACTATATTAATACAGAAGCGGAATATACCTTTTTTTCTATTTGTTCCGTAATGAGTTATAAAAGCTTTTATTCACTTTACTTCTTGGCAAAGATTCACTCAAGTGGGAGACCAATTAACGCGCACTGAGTTCGCTTTGGGTATAGATACAACTGCTTCAAAGGGTTAACACGACTGTGCGGTCCGCGAACACGACTAAGTTGCGAGTTGAGCGGCGTCCGATTGAAGACTGAGGTTCGCAATCACTTGAACGTGCTGTTATGAGGCGACTCTCCTACCAGAAGATGAAACTAAAAACTACCAAGTCTGGTTTCAGTTCGGAGCTAGTCGCGTCATATGCGAAACAGTGCTTAACTTGTTGCTGCATTATGGCAATCTGCATTGAGATACATGATAGCTAAATTTATTCCAATAAGTTTCATTTATTTATTTTCTTAAATATGTATTGGATAAAATACTGGGCAGTTTTCGCTTTCGGTGAAGGCCGTTCATCGATTCCATATACCGTTTGTTGTATCAGCGTGACGATTTAATTGGGTGATAGGAAATTAAGCTATTCGCACGATGCGTGTTATGGACTAAACGTTTGAATTTAAAACACTGCTATTAGCCGTTGTAACGATTTTGTAAAGAGATTCACATTATAGTCCAGCTCTGGTTTGAGCTATTGATTATCTGTCAATTAAAGCCTAATTGCGGTGCTGAAAGTTTTTTCGTTTCGCTGACGTTTCCTTTTGAGCGGATATGTGTTGTTTACCGGGTATTTAAAAATCGAATAAGCCAGGCTTATTATTTGAAAAAGAAAATATGCGCACGATTAGTTGACACACTCACCGGAAATTGTGATAAGTCGGCGCAATTTAAAGCAATCCAGTGAATGGGGAGAAGTTAGATCTTACTTAGTCCACGGCTTTGACAGGATAAAAAAAATCGGAGACTATTAGTTGATGAATTAAAAAAGCATTCGTCAAATTGAATCAAGCGACCGGTTGAGGATAGCGGACTGGTGTGCAGTTATGGTTTTTCTTGTTTTCAGGTGGACTGTTGAAAATTTGCACATTTCTTAGAGAAAGTGTCACAAGGAAATAAAGTGTGTGACAAGGTGACATCAGGCTCCATGAACTCTTTGAACTCAGCCACAAGACTGAACTCGTTGACTTCTGCTTGGATATGTCAGATTGCGGAAAGCCTTCGGGGATACTTTCTTGAAAGCTGAATGTTAGTTGGGTCATATTGCGTCCGCGACCAGAGCCTCTATTAACTACTGAAATTTTAACGAGTATTTTACTTGATGCTTGATCACAGACAAGAAGCCTCCCAGAGTAGCTGGTATCGTCAAATCAAGTTTGAAGGTGCTGAATGACGATAACTACTATCGCATCTCACTCAAGTCTTTATACTACGTACTTTTGTATTTATGACATTATTACTCGTTATGGTACTTTATTCGATTGATACGATTGATGGGACTTATAAAATGTTCATTTCGATAGCAAAGATGTCATGTAAGCAATACGGTATTGCGCACACTGATGCATAAAATTACTCGCAACTTACCGCAAATAGAACCCGATGCACCCGCTCAACATGAAGTTTGAAGAACTGAACGGAAATGAACCGCGAACAATGGTATTTTGCGTAAGTCTTGCTTCAGTGTTTTGCAAAAGTTTTTCTTTTTTTTTTTAAGACGACCAACTTTTCCTTGTGAATCGATGCGTTTAACCTGAAGTTACATTTTAATTGTTTAATTGCCCACGACATTTTGAGAGAAACTTACATTTCGGTGACAAACAATCGAGTTAGACTTTTAAATATACAAAGCTATACTAATTGGTTACCTACACTGCGGTTAATTGTTCGGTATTGCTTTAGCAACAGCCTTGAAAGTTAGTGCGAGTCTTTTTCGAAAATTATTATCCGTGTTAATGACCGATAGTGCGCGCTTCTGGTTGATGGGTATGAGAGCAGAACTTTGTAAACGCTTTAAGTAGATATAATGTTGCGAAATGGAAGCCAATGAATGTAAGACAAGCTGAAATGTTTAAGTCACGAAGGGTGTAATGTAATCATAGAAGTTGATTGCGAACTGGGTCAAGGCTGGTAAGAGGTGTAGAATTCAATGAAATTTTGGTTGTAGTTTGATTCATTTCAGATAAACCACTGATCGGGTCGTACCGTGATCGTGGCTTAGTTAAGGAACGAGGAAAATTTCGCCCTAATAAGCCTCGCTCAGCTATACGCTCAAAGAAGAAAAAAAAATACAGTGTCAAATGAACAAATGCAATCACATGTATAATTATGAACCGGCCTTAAGAGGTCACGCATTTGTTCGTCCGAACTCCAATATCCACATTGATAAACGATCGAATGCAACCTTGAATTATTTGCCTCAGTATCATTCCGCACAAGCAAAAGGTTGTGCTGTTGGATGGGTGGGGAAAACTTGACTTATTTTCTAAACTATGGGGATAAATGTTATAGCGGCTATAATTCTTCTAATAAAAATGTTTTTTAACATTTTTGACAAAAGCTTTAAATTGCTAACCCCTTTGCACATTCGCCCCATGTGCTGACCCATAATGGGGCAATATTTAATAGTCCTAAAAAACCAGAGAATGAGAATTTAATTGAAAGTATTTAAAAGTACCTACGTGCATAGCAAACGCTTGTAGTGCAGTCGTCCACTCAGCGAACTTTTTTCTTATGATTTATAGATTTAATAAACTTACCTATTACGAATCGATCTTAAGATGCCACTCAGTTTAAAGCGTATAATTTGTCCGTCTGAATTTCAGTAGCTTTAACTACGCTTTTATAGTTACAGTTTTTATCACAAATTATATAAATGTTGATCTTGATCAACAAAATTGTAGGAAACAGCATTGATGCTACTACCGCCAAATGAAATCATTTGGGGAGATTATTAGAGTTCATCAACGCAACTGATAGTTTCAAGAAAGTTGACAAACACACAGTGCCCTTGATTTTTGTTCTTTTCTCCAACTACCGAAGTTTCTCAAAAGACCAACATCTATAAAAATAATAATGGCATAGTTAATGTAAAATGCATCTGTCGTTCAGTTAATTTTTATTTTTTTTTTTAAATCTGCATTTCAGTAACATAACTAGCAGTAGGAATTCCTTATTTAATAACATTAAATAACCCACCACAGCGCAGCGTGTAGGTATTTTCAGATTCATCCGAAGTTATCAAACCAGCTTTGACTTTAATTACCTACTAATTTTTCACTAGCGAAACAAATGATGTGGTGTATAGAGAATTAACTACGTGTGTTCATTAGCCAATTACCACAGTATAGAATGTTTACAGCAACAATAAAAACAAAACTGTACATGAAGATACCTACTGCTTTCCCTGCGTTGTGAAATGGTAAGGTACGAGCACCCTTATTTTTATTCTTGAAACTGAGATCTTGTTAATTCAGCGAATAATACTCAATCTAGACTAGTTGTTACATCAACATCGCACAACTTTTGTTTCATATTTGAGTTTTTTTAAGTTAAGTAGGTACCTATTTATTTACAAGTACAACATGCGTGCAGTTGAGCCATTTCCCTGACGAAACATTCAATAGGTGGAAAAAAAAACTGTCAGTGTCATTTAAAAACGGAGGGAAGATTTTATAGCCGACGTGACTACTTCAACTTGTCATGAAATTACGTTGTCTGTCAAGCGTTTTTAATCAATTCAATAGAAGTATGTTTTGCGTCATTTCCACTTACCCTCTCCAAACAGCATTTACAAATACATTAAAGTTTAATTATGTAAAGTTTTTTTTACCCTATATTTTACACTTTATTATAAAATTTCTCGTGCTCAATGCGAGTTCTCGCCGCTAGGTTTTTTCAACTGAACACACTCATGTTTTCACTCGCTACTTGCTGCATCGCTCGTTATGGAACTTACTCCGGCGAACAGCAACTATAACGAACAACGTTATATACTCTTCTCATCTCTTTTTGGCTTGCAGACATTTTTTAAAAGGTCGCAAGTGGGAAATCCCTGTCGTCAAAGATCCGCATGTTAATTCTGCGGAGAGTTTTTTTTAATTGAAATTCCATACAGGAAAATTGCATAGAAACTTCCTCCTTTATTAGAAAAACCCATCATAGCTCAAACCATGGCCGATTTAGATGATTTTTTTGCTAAGAAAGATCGCAAAAAGACCAAGGGAAAGAAATTCCTCACAGCCGATGAGTTGGTCAAAAATTTAGAAGACACGTCAAAACGCGAGCCACCAAAGCCGAAAAAGGAACCAGCAGCTCCAGTAGTTGCTGTTGCTCCCGCACCTATTGTCGGTAGCGTGGCAAACGATACTAATGACAATGCTTCTGAAGAGGTAAGTTAGAAAGCATTTTGTTATGTTGTGGAATATGTAAATATATCTAACCATTTTGTTGCACAAAATGGTGCAACAGGGCACCAACAACGAAGAGGAGTGGAAGGAGATTCAGGTTGAAGAGCGCAAGGATTACAGTGGACTAAAAATTGGCCAGCTCACCATTAACGACGATGACCAGAACCAACAGAATTATGTTGAAGGTGATGGTTATGAAGACGACGATGGTGAAAGCAACGAAGTCAATCTGATTTTTGAGTCAAAGGGTCATGGACCCTGGAAGAAAGTCATTCCGGCTGACGAGGTTACACAGATTCCAATGGAGATAGAGAAGCCGTCTTCCAACAAAATGTACGTCAGTCCGGCACTTCGAAATAGTGTAAGTATGATGTCCTTATTTTGTGTTGCATAAGAATGGGTGAGGTTTTGCGGGATTTATTATAATTATTACTATTATTTGGAGCCTTTTAGTAAATGCATTGAAAGCTGATATGTTTATTGCTTAATTTGTTGGTAGTAAAAAGTTTAAGAAGTAGTATGAAGCGTCTATTCAAAAAGCTTTTGTAAATTCTTTTTCTTTAAGGCATTGTTTTTCAATACATGCAGCTGACTCATTTAATTTGTTTACTTTACATATGTATACTTTTTTGCAAACAAAACGTACTTCTGATACTAATAAAACTAGTTTAACTTGCAGTCTCCGTATTTTCTTAACAGAAACGATGCATGCATAGAATAAGGTTGTCCCATGAATGTAGCTATTTTGTCTCTTTCATTAATCCCGGGCAATTAGGTTGTAAGACAAACTACACAACTAGCCCTCTGAACTTAATCTGTCTTGATTAGCCGCTTCACTTATTGTGTAGTTCAGTTATCAATCTTATGTCCTCTTGCAACGGCTGTAGTCTTTTATTTATTAACTTTAGCATTGATTTATGTCTGTCAAAAACCCCATTATTGTTATATCCTTTTATATCCTATATCGCCGCACAAATCGCACAACTCCCCTTTACTAAATATGTATAACTTTAAAACGACATCACTTATATTAAGCAATACCCTATTCTTGTCTCTTTCGCAGCAAAATGTATCAGCACTGCGCATGAATAAACTACGCAAAGGCACCGCACCAGACATTACCAACGAAGACTATTTCCCTACCCTGGGCGCTGCCCGGCCCGAGGAGCAAAAGAAAAAGAAGAACGAACCCGCATTTGAAGAAGTCCGCCACGGAGGTCGCGTGCAGCGGGTTCAAGAACAGACTTCAGCACCTGTGTCGGTAGCGAATCGTTTCAAATCGCTGGAAGACGACGACAGCTAGACTACCGAGGTAGTGCACAACTCCACAACTCACAACTAAAATCTAAAACTGCTAATATTTTTCAAATTGTGTTTCGAGAGAGAAAAATACAAAAAAAAACAGAAAAACCAACCGAAAAATAATATCTAAAGGCTGTGGTGCTGCTCCGCTGCTTTTGTGCTCCTATTTCCCGTACTACCTTTGGCTCCATTTTTGTTTCTTTCCATTTATGATCTGTTCCCAGATTCCTTACTGCTGCTTCCCGAGATCACAGTTGTTGTTGCCGGCGTATGTTGTTTATACACATTTTTTTTCTGTTTTACTTTTGTAGAATTGCAATTTACGAATTTGTTTAATGTTTTCTATTTTTACTTTTTGTTGCTATTTTATTCATCGCGTCTGCTTTGTGTGCGTCTTACGCACGCCCGGCAAGCCAAGAAGGAAGGGTCCTATCATTTGTCCTATATACACATACAATATATCGTTCGTTCAAAATAGATTTTAAATTAAATGAAAAGTACTAATATTATGTGAGATGATCAAATTAAAAGAAAAAAGAAAAAAAAAACAGTAAACACACAAAACCAACAAAACAAAAGGAATATTATTTAAACATTTATTATACATTAAAATGATATTATGAAGTTCTTTGCTGGTTTTTCCTGTCGAGTTATGTTTTCAAAAGCATCTCTGAAACAGCAAGTTGTATGTAGGCCAAATTTTCTTAAAGGTCTGTCATCAGTTTGTTGGGTTTCGCAACTGATTGTGTTTGGAGCACGGCTTTCGTCTTTGTGTCTCTATTAATCTTGGCAGCCTAGGAATAGGTACCCTAACTGGAGACAATTTACTTCCCTCGAGCTAACTTCTACTTGAGCGATCACCCTTACATTTCTGAACAAGTTCCCATTTATGGCACAGCGAAACGACGTGCATTATTGGAGCAATGAGGTTCAGAAGGCAACTTGCCCTTTGAACCTCATTTTTTTGCAGTTTCATTGGGATAAATACAAAGATTCAAGCCACTTTAGGTAGACGTTCGAGATTATGAAAATATGCAACTATTCTCGAATGGGTAAATATATAGCTAGGTTTGTCAATTAAACTTCAATATTGGCTGCACCCGTTACTCTTTTTATAGGTAGATAAGACTGTTAAAAAAGCTGATGGTTGAATAAAGCAAGTTCGTGTAAAAGTTATAAAATAGGAAAAACTAAAGAACGATTTATTCCTGTGTAATTTTATAATTTTTTAGATGCAGCTGGTGAGTATTGGCGGCAGTCAACTCCAAACCGACTTCTTGACAATGGCGCTCATTCGTGCATATTGTTAATGCATGACTCCTCACTGGAATAGAACATTTTATAAGCTATTAGAAAGCAAGATCATCGATTGCTTTAATATGCTCATCGCGTTGAGACCTTTCACAGTACGGCTGTTCCTTGGAGTTTGTGTACGAGGTTAACAGTTTCTTTGACAGCATTGATTCGGGAAAATTTCTAATCAAATACAACCAGCATGGAACTATAGAACTGAAAACGTTATTAGTTTCGTTGTTCGAACAAAGTAAAATAAAAGGCGTACCCATCTCCCGTTTCAATTTCTTGAACCTCACGATCGTAGTAAACTGGATATTGTTCGAGTTCGTCTAGCTTAGCAAACATTGCTTTGTCTATGTCATAGATCTCACCATCAATGCGATTGCCAGCTCCCTTTTTATTGAGCAAAAATGGAATGTTGTAACGCGTTCCTACAACAAGTGGAAATTTCTCCACAGTTTTACCAGTGGATATAAATTTCCCAATTCCATTTGCAGGATTTGTCAGCCAGTAATGATTCGGCTCGCCTCTTTTCAGAGTTCCGTAAACAAAGACTTTTATTAGATTGACAGAAGACATATTGGTGAGAGTGGAAGATATTTCAAGAACTCTATTCTAGGTGAATGATGAGTTCAATTAAATTTATTCGCTCGCAATAACAAAATATTTACAATGAACATCCCTTTCAAGCTCCTCTTAAGATCGTTGAACCGATTGTATGCAAACTAGCTGCGTGGTACAAATTTGACTATGCTATAGAAGGTACATTTTTAATCAAAATAAGTTGTTAGTTCCCGCAGCAGTAATAAATGAAAAACTTAAACAAAAAACAAAAAAACCCACTCGGAAGAGGTTTCATTTGTCATTTTCTTATCAGTTATCAGTGACTTCTGACGTGACAGGAATTACCAATTAGTGCTGCCAAGCCCGTACTGTCGGCGCCTAGGTATGTTCGTGTTATATTTTAATGCTTCCAGGTCCGGCTCGTTATTTAAGTCCATTTTCAATAATCATAGAATGCTCATCCCCTATTAAATGAAACAATAGCAGCCTTATTTATATGCGTATTATAGAGAGTGTATAAAGTTATGCACTCTTTAAAATGCCTCTAAACGCATAATCTTATTTATATAAAATGTTACCACTGTGTATAGAGCTTGTATAAGCTACACGCTTTTGTAGGTGGTTTAGTGCCTGTATAGAGGTGGAATAGTATCGAAATGTCATTTTGATTTCAACAACCTGTCACATTTTGTTTTAGATGAAATCAGAAATAAATATATATAATAAAAGAGGCTGTAGTAATTTTATGTATTTTCCATTGAAATATATATCCAACTACAAACTTAATATGTACCTACTTTTATTTAGATTTAGAGATAGTTAGGTATTTATAAAAAAGTAGCTTTTTCCAAATCCGAATAGCTGTAACATATAAAGAATAATATTCCAATGACTGATATCAAATACCTTTGAATCTCTTATCATACCTTTCGCAGTACGGATATTCTTCGGAGTTGCTATACCTACGAAACTAACATCTTTCTCGAAAGCATTGATTCGGTATAATTTGTAATCAGGTACATCCAACATTGAAGGATCGTACTAAAAGTTTATTCATTTAGACTCGAAATGGATAGAGAAGTGAACATCAGATTCTTACCCATTCTCTGAGATGATATCTTGAATTTATCGATCATAATAATCTGGATATTGTTCAATTTCATCTAATTTGTTTAGCATATATTTGTCTACTTCGTAAATCTCACCATGGACGTAATTGCCAATTCCCTTTCTATTAAGCAGCATCGGTAGATTATAGCGAGTTCCTATTATAAGTGGATATAAATGTCTAGTTTTGCCAACAGATATGAAAGTTGATATTCCATTGGTAGGATTTGTCAGCCAGTGGTGATTTGGCTGACCACGTTTTAAGGTTCCGTAGACAAAAACTTTAGTTAAATGTGATGAAGGCATACCGACAGAAGTAGAAACAACATTTGACTAAAACCTTCTTCGGATATGGACTAATTATTTATATTTTATTTGGCATTTGCCACGCTTATCGGTTATTGATAAGAGCTCCCGTCTTTGGTGAACTATAGCTATCCACATTATCTAGATTATCGGTCTTAGAAGACCTGATAAACCTTGACAACAACTTCGCAAAATAATAGCTCTTTTCGATACAAAAGAGCTTTAAGTTTTAAATAAAACTCAACTAAAACGAGCTTACATTTATTTTGGATATTGGGGCCTTTCAAAAATACCTGTGCGGTTGAAGAACTTTTTTCTGACAGCTCGCACATATTGTGATGCCCCCATCCATTGTTGTATTACTCGTCCAAGAAAAATGCAAATCTTTACAAAAATATTTACAACTTATTTTATTCCGCTTCAAAATAATAAAATAAAAATCGAACAAAAACTCGTTTTTTAATGATTAAAATGGAAAGTCCTAGTTTACCGAATAAATGCTTACTTTTGTAAATGTTACGTCGAGCGAAAAAGCAGAAAACCCTCATCGTTTGGATGTTCAAGATCAGTACATTTGGCTCTATTAAGCAGCCGTTTCTTTCAATGAATAGGAAAGATCTTCATTGGCCGGATGTTTGTGGGTACGTTGATTTCTTGTTACATATGGATGGGCAGCACAGTTTTCATATGTCGATAGGAAGGGCAACGACAGCAGTTTCTCTGGATACTTTTGGAGCAAATACACCCAGCATGGAACAGTACTAAAAGAAAGAAAGAAATATGTAATTTGAAGGGATCTTCAAGGCACATCTTTAGATAAATTACCCTTCTCCAACACCAATATTCATGTCCAGCATCTGACGTGTGTAAATATCTTGACAGTCTTCATAATTGTCCAACACCTCGAGCATTTTATTGTCAACTTCATAGATTTCACCTGAGACATAGTATCCAAGTCCTGGTTTGTTTAGAAGAAACGGAATGTTATAACGCGTTGCGATGACCAATGGCAATTTTTCTGTTGTTGTAGCTCGACACCAGAATTTTGCATATCCATTGCCATGGTTGGCTAGAATCGAATTGTTTGGCTGCCCATACTTCATAGTGTTGCATACGAAGAGCTTATGAAGAGCGGACGAAGCTTTCTGTAATTAAAAAAAAAAAAAAAACAAGAAGATTTAGATCCATTTAGTGGGAGCTTTATCAAATATATTAATCAAAGCATAGTTATACGAACACTAACACGAGTTCAACCCAAAAACTAAACCCAAGTCCATAATATTCAGCCGCTTAGCCCGAGCAAAAACCCAGTTTTTTAAACTTGACAGCGTTTAATCCGATTTAATTAAAATTGCACTCCCGAGACCAGTTTGAGTACTCGGGTTAAAACTCAATTTCATGTTTGTATCGTAGCTCAGGCAAATTATAAGGACAACAAAATACAAACCTCCACACTCTGATTAAAAAATGTCAAACCGTCGTAACATATAATAAAACAGGACAATTATAGTGGACATATGTTATAAAAAAAATCACTTTTATTTATTGCTCATCGTTACCCTACTCCTGCTCAAACGACCTGTTTGGTTGGTTCCTGCTGAAAGACTGACTTTGTTTCGTCATACATACAGATACAATACTCAAAAGTCAGAACCAGAAGCAGAACCTTCTCGGTCTTTCGTTACGTCTATATATTCGCTCAATACATCGACAGCAGAGTTGCAATACTCACGCAGTTCGCAGGTCGCAGCCGCAGGAGCAGGACACGAGAAATAAGAAAAGAAGAAAAGTGAAATAGAAAATAAAAAGGAGCAAAGAATTATGTCGTTTTCGATTTGGCTTTTCAGATTTTGATCTGAGATTTCAGATTTCTGCTGCCAAATCGAACATAAAATCCGAATTTTATTGGTTCTTGTGTGTATTCGGTTGGCCGCAAAAAAAAATGTTTTCACTTGCACTGGAAATTCATTTCAATTGATTTTAGACATTTATAACAACGCATTTCGAAATAATTTAATATAAAGAATCGTTTCCATACTCGAAAAATGAATAATTCAGTTAAAAAAGCAACCCTTCCAACGATAAACAATATTCGTAACCGCCGGCGCCAGCTGTGTGTCATACACATTGGTATTAGTGAAAGTATGTGTGAAATCTGAGAAAAAAATCGATATTTCTCTAAAGAGAGTCATTTCAAAAAAAGAATGATTTTTTTGGCAAATCGAAAACGACATTAAAAAAATGTATTTCATTCATGAAATGGAGAGCTGATGCTAAATTAATGTCGTCCTCGATTACGATGTGGTGGATTTTCGGAAATATTTCCGACTGAAGAAAGAGGCATTTTGGGGGCTACATAGGTACATTCCATGATTCGACTTATGTACTAAAAACTAAAATCGGCACACTACAAATCATTTCAATTTCCAAGTGACAAACAACAAAAAACACATGTCATTATTTGTGAAATGTGACATTACGTAGGTTTAAAACGGATTAAAAACGGCTTAAAGTGTTTTAAATCCGCATTTAAGCCCGTCTTTAATCCAGCGGGTTTAATGCATGTTTTTCAGTGAATAATGGACAGAGGTTTAAATTGTCGGGTTTAAAAAATTCGGATTACCTAATGATCGGGTGTAAAATTAACTTAAATCTGAGTTACACCCGGAGTGAATAATATGGCCGTAAATCTATATGTAGGATAAACCGTGTCTTTATATTAAGTTGAGTTTGGTCGCTTTGTCAAAAAATTTAAGGAAAAAAGGATCTACTTATCCATATTGAAGACCCGTTCCCGTACAATGAGGCATTCAGAAATGTCGTATAAAATTTGAACAGTTCAGAACATTTCTCCTCATTTATTTGGACTAGTTTGTTATAACTTGACAGATGGCTACGAAACATATCATTTGCAAATTTGGAAGTGACTATTAACTTGGTTTTGATAGGTTCTGTTTTGATTGATTATACGTCATTACAAATGCACGTATTCATATTTGTAGTTGAAAGCGAGAAACGCTTGAGTGAAACAGGTTCAAGTCCATTTAATAAATGCATTTTAACTAGATGACATCTATGTATATAGATTTTCTTAATCAACCTCTGTAAATCGACATTGAATTCTTTAAAAGGCCGCTTCGCATTCCGCAATGACAATATTTGTTGACAATTGAAATTTTCCCCTAGATTGTTATTGTTTATCTTCGAAACTTGTTTCGAAATCTGTGACTCAGTGTCATTAAAGTGATAATAAATGAGTACACAACATAAAGCATATAGTAGGTATGTACATGTCATATAAAATTAATGAGAAGTTTGAAAGTAAACATAATGAATCTACCTTATTCCCAAACGATCGACCATACTAGAACCTATCATTACAAGTAAATACATAAATGTAATTGTATATGCACCTATTTCCATAGTCAATTCTCAGTTAAATACCAATGTAGCCTTCGAAAGGTTGAATAGGATAACAAATTCTCTCTATGAAGTACGAATGACAGACGCCCTACTTAATAGCCATTAAATGACACAAATGATGGATCCGTCTTCTTTGGATCGTGTTTTGTTGCAGTTATATTTATTATGGAATTCACTTGTTTCATTCATGCGTTGTTTGCCAACTGCCAATATTATTTATAGACGTGCCAAAGTGACGAACGATTAGCTATAGCTAGCTACCCACACGCCACACACTCAGCGCCAACGAGAAAACGAAAAACACGAATGATAAGCGGAACGTGTACCTTTCTGACTTTTAACAGCCAAACAAGTTTTTCCATTATCGGCATTTATGTACTTTAAAATTCCCAAAATATAACAGAAAATAAAACGGGTTTAAATAACGACTACATGCACATATCGAGAAAAAACTGACATATCTGTTTTTAACTTAGCTTTGTTACAAAAAGTTGCAATGGGTTTATGTATTTATATGTATAGGTTAACAAAAATGTTTATAGCACAACGACAGCAAAGCACAACAAAATGAATGTTCGCTTCATCTTAAACATTATCTACTACATTTATCTACTTGAGCTTGTTCGCTCCATATTGATGGCAGCATTTTATAGACAAAAGAAATAGGAATTCAGTTTTGACACTGAATGCATATCAATATCGTACTCATTGTTGACTAATTTTGTGGGTTATACGCATCGCAATAATTTAAATGTTACAGTAATTTTTATGCAGTTCATTTTACAGAAAAAGATAAAGTTTTTGCAATAGAGTAGTTCCCGACAATATTGTCGTCAAACAAGAAGTAGGTTCGAACATAGATTTGTTAAGATGGTGGAAAAGTTTATAATACATTTCAAAATATCCAAAAACCACTCGTAAAAACTGAAAGGTTAAAGCGCACTATTTAATGGCAACAGCCATCATCGCACAATAACTCAGACATTTTTTGTATGCCCCCATTTCTATAGTTAATTAAATTAAATTTCTATAGTTAATGTCTCACAGTAGCAATGCTTTAAGCAACTTTCTGTCGAGACTTACCTAAGCATACATTCAGTTTCCATTTGAAACACAAATCTGACATTTAAAACAAAAATGTGATGTGCTAAATGGAAATTCATTTTGTAAAGGCATTTTCATTTTCGTGAGTGTTAAATAGAAACGGCTATCAAGATAATTTAATTTAATGCTTTAAATCAACTGGCAGCACAATTTTTTGACAGTTTACTTTAGGATCTAAGCCAATATGTAGATACACCAATTTCACTCTAAGAAATAATGTCAAGGAAAATTACGTGTTTTACACTCTCTTTACATTGGATAGAGACTTGCGTAACTTGTAAATAAACAGAGCTCCCAGTAATTGTTTTTTTTACAGGTACCTACCTACCTAGGTATAGCAAATGCTATGATATTGATATTTTATTATTTCGAGGATGTATATTTACGGATGTGCGTCTTGACTGCTAGCCTTGTAAGGATACAAGTACCTAGAAACCTACACTGATGTGGAACGTATCCAATTTCTAAATCCACTGAATGGCTATCATTCCAATGCCGTCCATATTTAAGTGACTATTCAACAAACATTTACATTCTATTTAATTTTAGTAATTTAAATCGTTAATTAGTTTAAGAAATAAACTATGACCTAAAGTTTTGCTCAACAATTGTAAAATGTTTGTGCCTTATTCTTATAATTCCTACATATTGTAAATAAGTACAAAACAAACGAATTTAGAAAAAAATGTATCCATGTCCTTAATGAAATGTAAGATAGGTATTTACAAAAAAAATATTTCCAAAACAAAATCCCGTGTTACATAACCACTGTCCACTGTAGTAAAGATATGCCACAAAAATACCTCCTGCAAATATCTACTCAATTTAAATGTCAGTTGTTATGGAGTTCATAGAAATACGAGATTTGTTAGCCTTTCCATTTCACTGCGATTATCTTAAAAAGGAAATAAAAACTGACGAATGTGCAATACGTATACCTATGCAGTTAAACTGCGATATATCTCCGCGACCTGACGTACAAGAAATCTAGATTTTTCTGCACATAAATGTGCCTATCGAAAAATCTTGCCCAACAGGGGAATATGTATATGTATGTCGTATATGACTTGATTTACGGCAACCTTAAATGCAGTAAATAGGTAGGTACTTTACTCATGTGATTAAATTTTGTAAATTAACTCTAAATTGTCATGCAACATTGCCTGTGAGGTGACTGTGATGGGTATGTACCTAATTGGCTAGTTTGACAGTAGTTTTCTGGAACTTTATAAGAGCCCTGTCACGTAGGTGTAGATGATTATATAACAACGTGTTTTCTATATACACGCGCACGACAAAAAGTCTGCGTTAAAATCGATAGCACCCACAAGAGCCAACGACCTGACAAAAATACCTGATAATGGATGGACCTCTATCAGCGACACAAAAAGCGCGCAAATTTTCCACCTGAGACTAGACTAGACCCTTTTTCTAATTTCTCCTTTTCTTTTCCTACAACAAGAGCGTGTCACTCTACACCAAGCGGCGTTTCTTCAGGGTTACCAACTATACACACAACCTTACATAACACAATCTTTCTTGAAGCGCACAGACCAACCCCCAGCCAGGCACACCCTCTTCTAATATTTTCACTTTTTATATTTTTTAATATTCGTCGACGTGTAGGTGTGTATCTAATGAATGATGCAACAGACACACAGATGGAGATGACTCGCAGAAAGTTCTTTTTACTTGTCGGGCATGGAACCGACAGATGTTCCCATTATTGTTTTTAATTATATTATTAAATTGGAAATTAATTTTTATGAATGAACTGCACTCATAGAAATCGAAAGCGAATAGGAAAATATAATGTTAATACTAACCCTGAGGTTGCACATGTTTGTTAATTTTTTCGTTAAATTTCTTCGGTTAATTAATAGGATTAAACACTTATAGCTTAGTGTTTCCAAAAGTATTTTGATATAATATTCCCGAATACGAGCAATAACATATATGAACTGGGGAAACCAAGCAAAATCGACAGTACCGTAAGAGAGAAGAACTCCAACTGAATGTTGAAGAGAAAACTCGATAGCTGCTTAGTTTCATCCAACTTTTGTGTTGCCGGCAATCCAAATCCAATGAAGAAGCAGGGGGACGCGTGGCCGTTGGGTGAGTATAGTTATGCCTGCCTAACCTCTCCAAAGACTGGGCACGCGTAGTGACGTAGTCAACCCAAATTACATATAGGTATAACACGTTTGTTATATTTTGTTGCATCGTGTTGGTGGTTCTTATTATCATTATCATACAACTCTGCCAACGATGGATATACAAAATAGCTTTGGGAGAGTAGAGAGAGAAAGTTTCACAATTTTAACATTTCGTCAGACAAAACAAAAATATACTCTTGGCTTTGTTATTATAAAAAATTTAATAAGATTCAGAAAAAAAGCCTGTATACAGTGAGTTAGAGATTTCTTGTGACATGGGTAGGTTCACTATGTTTTATAAAATGAGCGATGACATTTTAGACTATTAAATTCGACTGTCTTTAACAAATGGTTACTTTTGTTCTCTATTGTGAGTCCTTTACCATTGTGAGCTTCATTTGATAGAATGAATTGATGTCTGACATATTTTCCATATAAAACAAAAAAATTTTGGCGGCCATTTTAGATCTAAATTCATTTGCAATGGCTTATTTTTAAGCTTACCTGTCATATGAACTTTATATTAAAAGGCAATATGTAGGCAACAACTTTGTGAAGGTTTTTCATTCAGCTCTGAGTAAACCTTGGGTAAATAGTAAAAAAAAAGCATGTTTTAACACCGAAAGGAATACTTATACTATACTTAAAAAAAAAGATAAAGTGTCCAATCGAATTCGGTAATACAGCGAGCTGTCAAAAAAAGTTTCTTTCAAATGAGTGACAGAAAGTTCTTCCAAAGTGCTAGCGAAAAAGGGTGAATTATAAAGGAAATAGAGAAGTTTGGTCGCGAAATTGGCATTTTGTTTGCCATTGGGTAAAAATAAAAATAAAAAATAAATAGTTGGAGTAGGGATCCTACCTTCTCACAAGAATTTGTTTTGTGTGAGTTTTACAATTTTGGGACGAATGGATGGGATCAATTTTATGCCTAGTACAAACGGCTAATTGAGAAGCTCTTTTATAACAGTTATACTCTCGGATGTTTGTGAGACGTTCCCGAGAGGTTGCAAAGTGGAAAAAAAACTTTAGATTAAAACTAAAACTTAAAACTTTAGCTAAGTAGATCAACACACTAACCACTAAGCCACTATACTTACAGTTTGCTATTGGATATAGGGAACCGCGGCAGAGTTCTTGAAAGTCGCATGAAAAAGGGCCGATGAGAAAAAAAGTACCATTTCTGATTTCTGAAGCTATTCTGCAAATTTAGTATTTTTGAACAATATTTAACAAGCACTGGTTCGAAAACACTATAATAGTGTTTTGATAGGCAACTACGGTAGATTCTGAATGTTTTTATCTGGAAATAAAAGCATTTGAAAAATGGTTGAAGCGCCTCCTCCAACTAAAAAAAGGGTGACAGTCTCTTAAAAAGAGTGACAAATTGCAACTTTCACGGTGATTGGATACCACTTGAAAAAAAAAAAAAAAAACCGCTGAGTCATATCTCACGCTTCCAGTAATATATAGACAGGATTTTCCTAAATCTGTGGTCACAAGGAAAAACCGCTAAAGTCTGTTTTACTCATTTTTCAGGAGAGCAGTTTAAAGTTTTTGACAAACGCGTGAAATTCCAAGTGACTCTATGGACTCTATTGACTTAAGCTGTTAGGTTTTTTTGAAATTGTGGCCACATTTTTAAAGATATAAAGTTGAAAAAAATTTACAAAATAGATAAGAGTACCTACTTACGCTAAATCTAATTTCATTAAAATCTCAATTTCGTCTAAAGTCGACTTTAGCGGTTATGGTTTGTGGCCACAGAAATATTCGCAAGTGTTTTTTTTTTTTTATTAGAAATCAAGCTACCAAAAAATGCACTCATACTGTGTAGGTTACTGCAATGTAAAACATAGAATTCCAAACCGTTGACTTAACGTATAGACATAATCGTTAAGCTAATGACACATTAATTTATTTGTAAGGGCCTATTGATTTGACCGCCATGGTCTAGTCCATGGATCTGCGATTCACTTAGAGATAAAGTGTGCAAAATAAATACTTCAACTCACTGTACACAAACCGTACGTAAATAGCTTCCAGAAAGTTCATTCCATCTCCTTTCAGCTCACACAAACGTTGAGGTTTAAAAACGTGAGTGGAAATTTCGAAACGGCTCGTGTTGACACTTGCTACGCATTTTGATATATGCTTAAAAGTGCAAATACGGGTATATACTTATATAAAGATGTTTATACACAAGTACTAATTGCTATAGATATTCTTTGCCGGCATGCAAGCACGTAGACCATTGTGGTGGGCAGGTTCGGTTTTTCTGTCGAGTTCCGTGTCTTAAGTAGGACTGGATAAATGTTTGCTAAATGTATAGTACAATTTTTGTAGGCCACAACGTAAAGTTGGGAACTAGTTGTATCTATTCGCTCCGTTTCCTTGCGAGGTATCGTTTTTTCTACTGCGGAATAACTGACACAAACCCAATTTTTATGCTAATCGTCCGATCATGAGGTTTTTATTTAAAAAGGGGTGTGGCATACGTTCAATTCGGTGTTTGGCGCACAGGCACAATGCACTGGAAACGGCCGTGATATAAGTTCTGTGTGAACGATCTTCTCAAGGACTTATATACGCACAGTATCAGCTGATCGCTAGTAGGTATAAATTTATAGTTGCTTTGTATCTCAGAGCCATACAAGCGTTGCAAATATTTTTTTGGTGCAGTTTATTGCAGCAAGTTTATAAATGATAACAGTTAGGATACGCATTCAGACATACGCATTGACATCTTACTGTATGAGGTAAACCTATTTTTTCGATGGTAGATCTTAGATATGAACAAGCGCGTTGTGCTTCTTAAAGTATACCTGCTTCGCATGAGCGATAAGATAAGAACGTCAACGAAAACGCCTGAATGATTAGATTAAAGGAACAAATTGGGATTGATGTTCAAGTAATTCAGTTTCGATGCGATGTATATATTATGTATATGTATTTAAAAAATGTGCGCTTTTGAGCATTTTTTTATCAATCGGCCTAATTGCAATTCATTGGTTATAAAACTATTCAGGGAATTAAGATATTTTAAAGCGATCGTTAAGATTAAATCTGAATAAACTGGAAAAATGGCGCATGCAAACGCATGGTGTTCTTTTTTTTTATAGTAGGTATACAAAAAGTAAAAATAAGAAAGCACACTAATGGAAATACCTACATAGTTAAAAAACTAATACTTACTCGTAATTACTCCAAACATAAAACAAAAACTTCCAGGAACTTGAATATATTCATATCTCAATAATAGAATAACACATTTTAAATCAAACTACAAGGAACGATTCTTGATTTTTGCATTTGAAGACGATATACCTACTGTAGTTTCGAGGGAGCTCTGATAGTAAACGAGTAAATTTGAACGAAATTTTGATTTTCAAATGTCCTTTGTTCTGTTTATTGCAAATAACTGTAACAATAACTGGCGCCTTCACATATTTTGTGATATTTAACGTTTTGTGCTATTAAGCGCAGTCACTTTATGCGGCCTCCACTGTAGTGAAAGAAATTGGGAACATTCAAAGTCGTATAAGTCGATTGGACTATTTCCCGTGAAAGTAAAAACTTGAATGGTCGGTAACGTCACCTTTACTACGGCAGCGGGAAGCCATACGATCAAAATGTCAACTAAGAGAAATCCGTGAAGATAGATTTGACAGCCACTCGTTCATAAAAGTCAACCGAAAAAAAAACTTTTCTCGTAGGTATATGAATGAAATTAAGTTTTAAATTTATTATATCAACATGTTTGTTCGTTTCCTGGGGTCAGATCACGTAAGACGATGAGCGTCTGAACGAAATAGTTTCTGAAATTTTGATGTCCACAATAAGGTATTTTTAAGCCGATTTATTTTTGATTATCGTAAGTTTTCAATACATTTTTGAAGAATGAAGTAAAGGAAGCTCTCCAACCCGTAATTTTTGCACTTAGTTGCTAGCAGGTTGCTAGTCTTGGAGGTCTATCGTTTGGATCAAATTACGTGATTTGGGCTCTGGTTGAAACAAATACTTACAAATTCCATTCAATTCCACAGTCACACCAGGTACTTATCTGACTTATCTGCCTCACTGCAAAAAAACATTCACATTTTGTTTCGATTTTATTCAAATGTAAACAAATACGCCCCAAAGTAATAATAAATATAAACATACTAACGTAAAATCATAATGCCGACGCATATGTGCTATTCGTTAGCCAAGACGCGACATTCCTAGCGCCTGCCAATAAATAAATAATATATTCTATTTTTATTTAAGACACTAGGATTATATATATTAAAATTAGCTGTGCTGTGATGAACTGCATTATTTTTAGCGCTCATAAAATCTTAAATAATATTTTGTTCATCCACATATCAAAAGACTTATGGCGATCTTGGTTTTATATTAAATGCGTCAGCAACAAGAAATGTATTTATACAGAACGCACATTGACTGCATTCACAACACAACAAATATTTATGTGCGCAAAATACTTAACAAGAACCTGACAGTGTAAGCGGGTGTAGTCCACACCAGCCAAACTCAACCTTTTTTCAATAGGGGCCACAAAGGCGTTTTAGCTGTGGTGCCTCGGGCCGCAACGCAACATAAGTATATTTACTCAGCTATTAATAAGAACCGTTATTTAAACTTCATGGTTTATTGGTTGTTATAAAAAAATCTTGGCAAACGATTCTTTAGTTCTATTAGTATATTAGTATTATTTAACTGGATTAGGTGGGCCAGTGGGTGGGCCGCACGCGGCCCGCGGGCTGCAGGTTTTGTGTGGCTGGTTCACCCACGCTCCATTTTCAAAATAAAGTTTATTTATAGTCACTACAATTCAGCTGACGTCGGTATTTATGTACGTGTGTAGGAAAATGATCACCGTAGACAGGTAGCACAGATAGGGTCGTGCCTTCTCCGTTTATTCGTTTATATTTATATTATGATTATGAACAATACAACGCGGTAGTTATATACATTTTTATTTGCTTAAGGTATTTCGCGGCAAATACAAATTTAAATGAGCTTTCACGGCAATTTCAAGAGATCCTAAAACTATGCCACAAATGAATGTTATTCATTTTTCTACCGGAAGAGGATGTGCATTTTGTGACCGGCGGTAGTGTATATTTTTGAAAGAATACTAATGAATAATGATGAACGAAAAATATCTACGGAGTAAAAAGTAAAGGAAACTGATCTACTGTTAAGTGCTCTTGCAACTCAAAGGCAACGAAACGTAATATACCAAAAAAAGGTTTGTTTCCACAAAATCGTTTTTTTCAGTGAGATTATTATCAACTATTTTAAGTGTTTTGGTGGATGCAGTTTAAGCTTCCAGTAGAAATTCGTTGATGTAATGAAGGGAGAAAAGCTTTCTCTTTGTGCTCTTTATTTGCAGACATTTTCCAATTGTGACATGAATGTGCAAAACATTATTTTCAATACCTGCCAAGAAATAAAAATAAATTATGCTTCTATGTTCGTTAAAAGCCAGTAGATATGATGTTCAAACTGGAAATTTGATGGCTTTTATTAGGTAGTGCGATTTAATGGAATTATGTAGTTTGGAACAGAACAAAAAAAGAAAAATACAAATTTGCTCAGTGGAATAAATGTATAGATTGTATAGGTAGGTAAATATAAAATTACAATTCACACGAAAAGCGGAGCTGAAGGACCGACGGCTTAATTTGGTATTGCCTTCATTGTTAATTATAGACTTAAAAAAAGTATGAAATTGAAAGGTTTATATAACCAAAAATGATCACGACGATATTTAGTTTCCATTATTCATTCTTTTAATTGAAACATTGACATTAAAACATACGTATAATCTTTTGGGGTTATTGTGATCGTCGATTATCTATCAGAAGCTTTTATCGGTAGTCAATTTTTTGTTTTGGTATTGCCAGTCTCGATCATGATCGACGTTTTTCGATTAGTTGCCGTTTGCGATTTTATGATCAAATTGCTATTCGACAATCGTAATAAAGGCCTAAATAAAGGAATAAATAGCTGCAGCAACATGTCCGTGGGGACCCTAGGCCTAGCTTCTCACAACCATTCGTTTTGTGTGAGCTTTTCATTTTTGGGACGAATGGAAGGGATCAACAATTTTATGCCGAGTACAACCAGCTAATTGAGAACGATGACAGTCTTATTCTCGGATGTTTGTCAGAAGTTCGCGAGAGGCGGCGCAGTAAAAAAACCCTAAGATAAAAACAAATTTATATCTAAGCTCTTACAATTTGTGATAGAATGCAAAGAAAAATGGTTTTAATTAAGTGTGAGTTTAACGTATCACGTATGTCACTAAGACTTTAACGGTCAAAGGCAGTAAACAACCAAAACAGAGTTATTCTTTCACATCATGTCGTAGCGTATTTATTTATTTTGTATGTTAAATTTAATCATTTTAAATAAATAAATGTAATATCATTAAATCTAATAAAAGTATGTATTTCAATCAAGGGTTCAAGGTTGGCAAGTTCTATCGGATCCATAATGTGAGTGTTTCTTAGAACAAGCGCACATATCGGGCCTATAGCAGTGAGCATTTGGGCCACACTTTCTGCAAAAAACAAATTTTAATTAATAACCAAAGATAAGAACCAACCATTCTTAAAAATAAAAACACAGTTTAGAAGGGGAAATCTAAACTAGTGTATGACATTTGGTTGTGACGTTCAAATTTTTGCAGAAAAGTTAAGGTGCATAGTTAAAAGTGCAAATCATTAAAAAAAATAAATCCACAATATGAAAGTTCAGCCGAACTACGTAGATCTCAACCTCATTTCCTGGCAGTAATTACTACGTTACAAATCGAAAAAATAACACTTCCACAGTCAAAGCCACAGACCATAAATCATATAGAACAGCTCAAAATACTTACAAGAAACATCTCGGATAGCAGAGTTGATCGTACGCCGTTGCAGTGCTATTAAGGAAATAACCATTGGCACAGGTGCAAACACCAGTACTGCTGCAGCTACCATACCGGCATTGTCTGAAATTTTCAAACTCAATCAGCCGCAGTGAACGCCTTCGCAATCAATCACTGAACTTACCCCTTGCACGGATCGAACCACTTTGGCTGCCAGATGCACTTCTTAAAATTGCTGTCGAAAACTGTTCCCTTCGGACAGAGGCATAAATTGGTTGCAGCACAGATACCACCTGCCCTTTCGCAGCCATCAACACAATCTGGGGTACAGAGGTACCCCTGGCTAATTGACGCCGAGTATCCAACTTCACAGGCGCACTTGTTATCGTCGTAGCAAAGTCCACTCCCACAGCTCACCGGACAGCGGGCAACACAGGTTTTTGTATTAATTATGCGAACTTCGTACTTGGAACAGGGTGGTTTGCTCTCCTCACTTGGCGCCAATACGAAGGACATGAGGACGAGCGTGGCCACCGTAAATCGTGTTGGCATGGCTATTTCTTTTTTTTTTGTTATCGTTTCACTGATAGAATAACTACTACGTTTCAATGTTTCTCTTAAGAAGTTTGAGCTGCTGCAAATTTCTGGTTGAACTTGCTAGTACTACGAACGAAACTGGTGCTAAAGGTAACGTGTCGGATGAACCTTCCTGATAGACTGAGTATGAGTAGAAACTCAAACGTGACACTCACTCCTACTTGCACTTTCCACTGCAGCTCCAGAAAGGAGGGGATGCGATCGCTTTATTGAGATTTCGATGTAAGCTCGTAGAAAATAAATTACCATGACTGTTTTTACAAAATGAAAGTTACGAATTAATTCAAATAGATCTGGAAAACCATCGAAAGCTGCACAGCAAACTCTGTCCGATTACTGGGTCAATGGTCCCGCATGATATAGCGAAAAGCTTGTGGAATTTATATG
This sequence comes from Cheilosia variabilis, assembly GCA_951230905.1. Classification (NCBI taxonomy): domain Eukaryota; kingdom Metazoa; phylum Arthropoda; class Insecta; order Diptera; family Syrphidae; genus Cheilosia; species Cheilosia variabilis. The sequence goes on along the minus strand of OX579679.1, from coordinate 14,424,760 downwards.
CAAATGTTATGCAGTAGTTGCAAGAATTGGGCGTGTAAATATGACAAGCTGTCATGAAGGTGCTTCGCACTCTGCTCGGTGTATAATTTATGCAACGCGGGTTATTAAGATACGTTGAAATTTTGCTTATGGTAAAATAAAATCTTTCAGTAAAATGGCTGTTAAGCCAGGCATTCGTATAGATTGACAGTTGCGGGATTAAACTGGATGTACCTAGCCATTCGTTTATTGCTTTTGTGGCATGGCAAATGTGCAGTCAGTCTTATCAAGAATCAGCAGTAAGAGGCAAGGATTCTAGGCGGACTGGAACCACCATGTGGAAGATGCGTTTTTATACAAAAGTTTAAAATATAGAAAAGTCATTTGGTTTTAATCACTGACAGCAACATTTTTTTTTTTTTTTTGTCTAAGAAATAAAGGTGAGTCTTTGAGATTTGTATAGAGATTTATCCGTCCTTTAGATTCCCCAATGCAAACTAGATTTTACTTTTGTCACACAGTTCATTTTCTTTACACATTTGTTAAATTAAAGTTAAAGTTTTTAATAATAACATAAATAATAAGAAGCTCTAAAACACTTGGATGACTACCCTTTACATAGCTCAGCTCTCTTTTTGTTCCCTAATCCGAGTCCGTCGCCTTTTTGTTCCTCTTCTTTGCCTTAGGGTCATTCTTATTCTGCCTGAGCTAACTTACCAAACACCACTAGGCGTACGCTCTCCGGTTTCCTGTCGCTTTTTCGTTCCATCGTTTTTTTTACACCAGCGGCCTTTCGTTTTATTAAAATTATTGCACAACGAACCAGAATTAATTTCCCTTTAAAATGGTTCAAAAAGGAATTAAGCTCGCTTCGTAGATTGCCATAAAAAAGTCAGGGATGTGATAAATGGACTGGAAGTGCAAAATCGAGTCGATTATGAAACTTTGTAATCAAAAGAAACACCTAAACCAAACGCTCTGCTTCCCTAAAATACGCATTTTAAATGCAAAAAGCAGACACGTGCTTACAAGAATTCGATTGCTTAATGTTTTGTCTCCGCTGGTCAGCGCTCTTCCCTAAAACTCTGACATTTACCTAGTTGTCCGATTGCTAATGTAGTTTGTCATATGCTAATGTAAAATGCCATACCGACCATTGTGAGCCTGGATTGTGTTTGATACATCAACTTCATGTTAGACGTTCAAACTACTTTCCTGAACGGAGTCCCACATTCAGCACGTCATCTAATATTCATTCATTTCATGGAAAGGATCTACAAACAGCTTTCCTCGTCCCATTTCTCCTTTAATTCGCCTATTTAAAAACCACCCCAAGCCATATTTTCCCTCCCAAGACTCCCATTACCATTGCACACTGTCCTAATCCCCTCCGAACCACATATTGCATAACCACCATCAACTAGTTATCCCGTAACAATGACTAAACTATCTAGAAACATGAAAATTCCACTACTCAAACAACTATGCCAATTTATTCGAAAAAGCATATCTTCATCAAACAAACAGCAAAGAATCGTTACACATTCTCTACCTCGAAGGCAAGCCCCGCAGCCACCGACCGGCCACCAGATCGAGACCGAGAATCTCGTGTCAATTCCACACCATTTCCCACATTCAATCGCCACACAAACTTCAAATAACAACAACAACAAAAACAATAATAAAAATACTGCAACAGTTCCCAGTCCCATTATTCCATTTCATGTTTCATCCACCCGCCCTCGAATGAAGTACAAAAAAAAAGAAATACATAATAAAAAATCCCCAACTCGATCTCATTGAAAACCCAAAAAGCGTTCAAGCGAAAAACTCCTCGCGCCCTCCAAAAAATGCGCCGAAGCAGTCTTCTCATCGCCACCATGCCAGGACTATAGTCAGTCTTCCGCTGGCAGTCACCGTGACTGGATTATAGCCGCGTTCGCGTATCACACACAAAGCCTATTCCCTGAAAGGGGTTCTTTTTATTCGCTGTTTCCTCGCCGCCTTTACCCATGTAACAATATTCATATCATAAATAAAAATAAAAACTTGATAAAAAAACAGAAAAGAACGCTCTCGCGATCGTTAAAAAAATATCGTTATACCATTTGGCGACCAGACGCATTATTATTACACTGCATCCAGTGCCAGTCGCAGTCCCCAATACCGAAGGAAGTCAGCCTCAGTAGACTCTTTGAAGCGCGGTGCAGTCGGTGAAGGCGGTGTATTTGCATACCGGCTGTGAATAGACGTCGGCTCGGGAGTGTGTAGTAGCTCAGTGAATCGGCAGTGGCAGTGGCAGCACTCTGGAACATGACAGAAATTCCTAATCCGACCGCGATATGAATTTTTGCAGTTTTGTATCTAAATACATGCAAACGTAGGGAGGAGCAACCTCGGAGGACACGCATTCTCCGCATTTATACGGCGAGCGAAGACGGGCGCGCATATTTAAAAACGGGTATCAAAGGTAATGTGACAAGTAGCCGGACCCACCTTTTTTTCTTATAATATAAAAAAAAAATACTCAATCTTTTTACCAACATTTATTCTATTACGGGAACTAACGATGTGCCATTGAAATCGAACAGATGGTATTGACGCACTGGCCAAATTGTTTATTTGGATAAAAAAAAAAATGTTGAATGAGAGCTCTGTGTAGTGCGTACAACAAAAAAGGGTGCACCCTCCGAAATTGTATACGCCGGCACAGTGGGCGACGTTTGGATTGTGTTTAGTTGCAGTTAAAAGTGCGAGACGATTAGTTGTGTTCCTATTTCTCTTAAATTGTGAACAATTGAACCGAAACTGATAAGAGGGTTTACCCTGCGCTAAATAAAAGCAAAATTAACTGATGTGAGTTCGTTGAGTTTCTATTCATGATCATGAAAAGCCCACGTCACGTTTCCCTTTAAATTGCAAGCGATTTTTAAATTCATTTCAATTCTGTGATCTGTGACTATGAAAAATTAAAGAGGGGATCCGAATTTTGTATGTGATTCTCGAAATCTGTGAGTGTATAGGTTTGAAAAATGCTAAAACGTCACACAGGTTCAACTCATCTTGTGAAGTTTCTGTGCGGTTTGATATCTTTCCAGAATTCGCTTAAGAAATTTGTATCTACGTGAAGCACTTATTATACTTATTTTTTATTACTTGAGCGTATTCACTGTTAGATACAATAATTTTACAGAGATCTAATTAAAATTTGCAACTATACAGTCAGTGTCAAAAATGTGAGTGCATTAGTTTTATCGTAACAACTTAAAACATACTGTCATTCTCATGGGCTAATCGGCTTTAGCTTTGAAAACAATGAGAGTCAGTCTTTTGCCAAGCTAGTCCGAGAGCCTTAGTTGAGGTGCACTCTCATTAAAGTGTTACTGGTTATTTGCAGGAAGAGGAAGCCACTGATAGGGTCGTTGGGGCTTCGAAGACACTTACTTTATATATTTACCCGGTTGTCTATCAGATCCACAGTTTAGTGCATGCTCTTCTTGGTAAGAAGAATTTCCTGTATCTCTGACGAAGTTTCTATTAAATGGCGCTCAAATTTGTCCGAGTTTTTAAAGATTTAAACCAGAGACAAAGTATGGTTTGTCTATGATTTAAACCATCTACCGTTTACGTCATTGATATGACAGGTTAAAAATTGACAGCTTTTGGGGTTTCACCGTCGTTTATGATAATCTGACAACGTTCGTCTTCAGTAAGAAACATTGAAAGTAAAAGTCCAATTGGACTGTTAATTTTAACTAATTTTCTATTTAATATCATATGACATGACATTTCTTTTGCCTTAAGTAGGTGCTTAACATTCCGAAAGCATTCGACTCGATTTTCCGTAGGAATATCTTGCTGCCAGCAGCGTGCAATGAAATCACTTTCAGAATTTAAAAGAAAATGTCATCCTCCAAGATAATGTTTATTGTCTGATATCTGTCAACATTTTTGCATTTTGCAATAGGCAAATCCTCAATGGGATCATCTCCACTCTCGAGTTGAGTCGCGCATAATAATGACCGATCACACGACCTGTCAACATTATGAAACGTTTCTCGGCTGCGATTAAAAAAAATTCAAAAAAAATTGTCATTCACACGCAATTGTGACAAAAGGTGTTTTTCTTTGTTAACCGCCATCTGACACACTACGTAGAATTTATCCGAAACAATATACATACCTAGACAACTTTTCGCCGCCGAGTGTAAACGCATAGCAATGCAAACAGGGGGCATTGCTCCCTTGATAATCGCGCGCGCAACAGTCTTTTTTTTTCTCAGCCCAACTATACGAGTACACAATGTTCACTCCACCAAAGCACAAGCTTCTGTCGAACTAGACAAAGTATCTGTTGGATTATTTCCTATCCGTTCAAATCAGGCAAACATCCACATGAACCTCAGCTGGATTTCGTTTTTGGATTTGATGGGTCGATTTGGTTCGATGGCTATCGCGTTGCGTTATCCCAATTTTGGGCATCAATCAATTGCGAGTTGAATGCTAAACGATGATTGTGGTGTTTTTTTTTTTTTTTTTGTTCTCATCCTGCTGTTCTTTGATAATAATGACAACAACAACAATCATAATTGTGCCATGATGTGTTTTGAAAGTGTGCGGGCGCGGGCATAATTAATTACCTACGCATGCCGGTGGTGAGAGGGCAACATCAATTACAACGTCGTCGTTGGAGAGTGTTCTCCGGCACAGTATGCCGGACGAGTGCTGCTGCCGCCCACATTTGCTCCTAGAGTGGAATTAAACAGAACATTATAATATCGTTATTGGGAGGGTTGTTATTACAGTTTGCTTCTAATTAAATGTTTGGATTAGAATCGTATTTCGAAGATGAGACCCTTGGAGCTTATACTTTATTTCTGAAGTGTAAGGCAGTGCCATTGGTCTACATGTTGAGACGAGTGCGAGGGTATACGTGTTAACTACTTATGGGAATTACGTAATGTCTTGCTTGTGCCTACAATTTACTAGATAGTCTGCAAATTGCGCACCCAAGTGCTAATTGAAATTACTCACCACTCCTAATGCATTGTGAAAGTATGTTTTGCCGCAAAACGCGAACGCCATATTAAGAGAGCTCGTAAGGATAGATTTATTAGATTAAAAGTTGGAATGGTGGTACCTTTTTTAAGCTTTATATTTACAACACATGCTGAAGACGAATGGACTTAATTACAATTAACATGTCGGTGGATTCGATAGAGTTTAATGTCGTTTTCCATTGGGACAAAAAATCAATCTGTTTTTTGCAGATCTCGATATTTTTTGCAGATTTACACATACTACCACAAATACCAATCTACTTTGCACAGCTGTTTTACGTCATTTTAAGAATTTTGTTTTAAACCGAATGCCCAAAGTTTCGTGAGAACCAAAATAAAGAAATACATAAATTGCCATGGATATCATTTTGTAGGAATTATTATCTCCATTGCATTCCTCATCATCTGGAAACTACGAATCACCGACACTACTCCATTTGTATCTACAACAGGGGAAACATTTTTCAAGTCGATATCCATAGTTAATTTTTCCAAAAACGAATGCAATTTGAACAGCTGACATTGCTGTCAAATAACGCACTAATCCATTTACAAAATCAGATCAATTTCGTTGCATGTTCCATGAACCGCGTTAAATCTGAGATCTGAAAAAGATTTTTGGTGGTCCCAATGGAAAACGACATATGACACTATAAAATATGACTATAAGAGTAGTAAAGAGTCACATGTTTTCGTCGATTTCGAGAGGGGAAGAGAGCCGCAGTGACATGCCGATAAATCACTTCGTTTGATGACATTTGATACAATGTTAATCATCAACTACTGAAAGAGAAGGAACAAATAAATAATTGACTCCGTTCTGCTAACCACTAGCGAAGTAGCGGGATATATGTCAAACTTCATATATACACTTTTTGACATTTTGCCAACAAACTTTCCCGCTGAATTGGGAAATAGAAGCAAAAAAAAAACTAGATGGCAATGGAATTCGAATAAAGCTAAATAAATAAAAAAAAAATTTCTTCTACGTGAAAATCGGTAGCACAAATGGTAAGCGATCTAAGGCAAATGGTTATGTCATTTTTTGCATCTACATAGAATTTGATTTTCATTTAATTTAACTTTTCGCTAGCGGTTAATGCAAATTTTATTTGCTGTCAAACGCTGTCAGACAGTCCATTGTTAAATATCTACGAACCGTTTATGTGTATGTACAACCAGTGGCACAAATTAAACATCTAACGGCTATATCTCTACTCAAAAAATGATGGAAATTCCACGCAAATTGCGACGATTTGAAGTAAAAATTCAAAATTATCACATTCCACAAGCCACGTGGAATCAAAGCCCCCTGTGAGCACTGCTTCGCCGTCTCGAAAGATTGCAAAAACGAAACGCTTATTTTTATCGCTTCAGCCGGCATCCCCCACCACGCCGAAGTTATTTGCGCTCAATGAACCGACCATTTTTCCATATTTATTACGTCACAAAAATACAATGCACAATATTGCCGGTCAAGTGCTGTCAAGTGCTGTCCATGTCCATGTCCACCTGCCGTCTTTTGGCAGCACATACTTTCACTTATCCCTTTACTTGTTAACATGCCCACAACAAACATGCATCTGCGTCTGAAACAACAATCGCCCCCCTGTCATGCTTCGCAAATATCATTTGGCAAGCCCCTTGGAACTTTATTTTTTATTTTATTTGGGTCGGGACACCACCCAAACGCACCACATATGCGGCTATTATTAGTATGCATCATTGATGACGGACAAGCGGGACAACAACAAAACGCAATCGAGTCGAACGCGCCTGCTAAAAAAAATATGTTTCCAAAGAATTTGCTTTGGCCGATTGCCGCTTCCACCAAACTGATCACAATAACAAAAAAAAAACAACACGATCGCGACAATGAAGAGGCACAGCCGGTGGGGCTGAGGATGAGGAGTACGAAATGAAACTGACCCGCGTTGGTCGCTCGTTGAATATAGCGATGACGTAACTCGCAAGAGCCCCACATAAATAATAAACGCGTTTGTTCGTCTCACACTCATTGTTATTCCTTGGTCGTTTCGTCGAATCCGAATTAGTTGTTCGATTTTGGAACGTTGATGCCTGATGGTATTCGGCTTCCGTTCCATGGTCACTTGTGAATTCCTCTTGTGCATTGATGTCTGATGAATTTGTTTGTTCTTCTGTTTGCAGGCGAGGCGATATCAGTTTCTAGTCTAAATGATCGGCTGGAGGACGTCGTCGTCGTCGGTAGTCCATCATACAACACAACACAAAGGAGCTAGCGAATATACACACAATCGAAATGTGCTACATAATCATCACAGGAGGCAGCCTGGTCTGGTTTATCTTGAGCCTGATCGCTGATATGTTTATCGTGTCGGCAATAGTCACGCCAAAGTGGCTGATTGGTCCCCACGTGGAGCTGGAGGCTTCGGGAGCATCCAATCTCACCGCCCACAGGTATCCGTCGGTGGGCATATATACGCGATGCAAGAAGATGCAGGGAATGGGCTATCACTGCGGGCCATTTGACTTGGATGGCTTCGCGACAGACAGCCGAGTGTATCCAGCCGAGTGGAAAGCGGCAATGTTCTTCATTTCGTTGGGCTTCGCGATCCTTACAACGACCGTGTTCCTGACGCTTCTCACCTGTTGCCGACAATCGCTGTTTGGCAAGAGTATCCACAATATCACGGGCTGTGCACAAGTTGTTTCGGGTGAGAGAACGATGGGCATCTGGAGTTGAGATGTTGGGTCATTAATTTTTCTGTTCCCTTTCTTTCTCTGTTGCAGGAATCAGCGTAATGATGGCGATATTTCTACATCCAATGGGATGGGGCGCAGCGAGAGTAGTGGCGCTATGCGGACCTGGTGCTGAGCCATTCTATCCATCAATGTGTAGCGTGGGTGAGGACATAACAAGAATTTTCTATTACTATACCGTATATACCTAGTTGCTGGTTCGTTTTCGCAGTGCTGCAGATTTATTAACGCTTTATGGTGAAGGTGGTACAAGTGAAGGCTATAAGAGATGCATTCAGTATAGCAAATGGAGAATTCGTTAAGTGGCAACAGCGTGGTTGCCATAGCCAGTTGCACATTTTCCTAAAACGTTTACATATTATGTGCATACAAATGTGGAACATGTGTTTGGATTTGGAGAGTGCGCTCCAGAGTTATCTCTTCCGCAAACATTCGAGATTACCTATGGTCATTTTTTTGCGCATAAAACCTTCGGGTTGCTGACTCCAAGATGTAATTTCAATAAAGTTTCAGAATTCAAATGTTAGGATTTCGAATGAGGTATTCGATTGGGCTTTCGTGTGTCTAATCGAACATAAAAGCGCCACTTAATTTTTTGTATTGTTATTCGAAAACCATTTGAGACTTGCACCCAGATTAATTTGTAAACATTTGCACATAAATAGTTACCACAAATATATCTGCCCGATGCAATACGTTTTTTTGGCAGTTGAAAAATTTCACGAAAACGTAAACAAACTCCATTAGTTGTCAAACTCAAACGCACTTGAATTGGTAAATCTGAAGAAACTCTGAGAAAAAAAAATCTAGATTCGCAAAAGTGCTCTGAAATCCGAAGATTGTTTTTTTTTCGTACCAATCGAACGTAAAAAGTGACGTGGAGAAAAAAAAAATGCTTTCAAGTGCCCAATCGAATAGATCATAATGGATCTTACCAACAACCAAACCGTAAATTCGTGTTTAACTAATTTCGAAACTAACTATAGTTTCTACTTTTGATTTGTAGGTATCAACAATCAAAGTAATCGGAACTTTAACTACATCTGACTTTATAGCAAAATAATTTGCTGAAATTGGCAGTTGGTTGTATTTTGAGTGCAGCATTGTTAATTTTGCTGTTAATGATATCAGCCAATGGTGCCAATGGTTTGACACAGTCAACTAATGTCGTTTTCCATTGGGACAAAATCAATCTTTTTTTTGATCTAAATCACTTTTCATGTTCCATTGGGAAAAAAATCAATCTTTTTTTCGATTCGGATCACTTTCTGCAGATCTCGATATTTTTTTCAGATTTACACATACTACCACAAATACCAATACGTCACACACAGGTGTTTTACGTCATCTTAAGAAGTTTGCTTTCAAAACAAATGCGCAATATTTCGTGAAAAGTAAAATAAAGATAAACAAAAATAGCAATGGATATAATTTTGAAGGAATTATTATCTTCATTGCCTTCCTCATCATCTGAAAACTACGAATCACCGATTCCATACATAATTTTTCCAAAAATGAATGCAATTTGAACAGCTGACATTGCTGTCAAATAGCGCACAGATCAATTTCGTTGCATGTTCCATGAGCCGCGCTAAATCGGAGATCTGAAAAAGATTTTTGGTGGTCCCAATGGAAAACGACATAATAGTTCTCGCATTGCCTGCGTCCAATTTAAGCTGCGCTTCGAGTCGAAATTTGGTTGTTAGTAAGGCCGAATATTTTTATAAATAGCCGCTAGGTGTATAGCATAAATATTCCAGCTGGAGGAGCTCTCGCCAGACCTCCAACTCCAGCGTAATAATTGACTTTGTTCGCATTTCTTTTAATGGAAAACAACGCTATTTAAGTAGACATCCGACAGACCGACTGTTCACAGAAATGGCGCCCTATGTGAGGCCATCCACACCTGCTTGTATTATTTCTTACGTTTACACATAAAAACCACAATTTTTCCACACTGGCATTATTAGAGGAATATATGTATGCATCACTTATCTAACTAAACGAGTTGACGTTCTTCATGTCCATTTTAACGGATAAAATAAAGATAACGCTTACAACACTTAACACCGATATCTTAACATCTCGTTTTAACTCTTTTCCAGGTCATTCATTCTACTGCGCCATCATTGGGTCACTACTCTGCTTTGTCTGCGCTGGAATTAGTCTGAAAGCTGAATCATCGAACATGCGAAGTCGTGTGAAGCGCCGCGTGGAGGAGGGTGATCGACTCGTCTGTATACCGTAACAGTACCACAATCACAATAGTGGAGCAGAACTCCACACAAAATTAGCTATAAGTTCATATTTGTATTTTAAAGTTGTTCAATTTATTAACTTTATTTTAATAATTATTAGATTTACAACAATTCATTCACAATAGCTAGTGTGTAAGGATGAGAGTCGCAAACTACGTGTTTTATTATTAAAAAGATCACATAAGGGAGGTTGTTTACATATATAACATAAATAGCATCTTTTGCAAGTTACTTTCGCTTGCTTTTTGATTTTTTTGTCGTTTGACTATCAGCTGATACTGGTTTCGCCTTGGGGATGTATACACCATGGTTGGTCTTCTTGAGATGGGCAAAGAGCTTGTTCTTCGAATCGAATGTCGACTTGCAGGTGACACATATGTGGCTGGTGTCAAGCGAGGCAGCATCTGAGTCAGTGATGTTGTTTGGCAGTTTCTCCGTTGGTACCTCTACTTTTGTTGGTTGTGACTGTGCTAGCTTTGGTTCCTCGGTTGCTGGTTTCTTTTGTGATTTCTTATTTTTGGACTTTTTAGCGGGTTTCCTGCCCTTTCCCCATTCATCGTCACTGTCGTCGTCTTCTTTAGGGTTTGTTTGGAGTTCAATTATTTCCACGTGAGCCTCGATTTCCTCTTCTACGGCTGGCGATGCATTGAGAGGCTTTTTGCCTTTTTTGTTCTTTTTCCCCTTCGCCTTTTTGTTGGTGGCGAATTTCTCTTCGTTCTCCACGTCCAAGTCTTCCAAGTTGTTATGAAGATCATCTAAGTCATCCTCCTCAGCTAGAGGCGGTTTTGCCGCCTCTTCCTCTGGATTAATACTGTCTTCAAAAGATTTCTCATCGTCTCGCATCTCCCGTTTGAGCCTTTCGATATTGTCCTTGTGTTTCTTGCTGGTTTCGTGATTCATAAAAGCATTATCGTTGGTGAACGCCCGATTGCAAGCAACACAGTAGAGGTCGTCCACATATTGGAGCTCGTCATCGTCATCAAAGTGTATTTCATTAGTAAGCTCATTCAACTCCTGTGAATCGGCATCATCATCGTCGTCTGATTCTGATTCAAATTCACCGTACTCCTGTTCAAGTTGCTTTAGTTGCTCTTCATAGCCGTCATTAAAGGAATTCGCGTTATTTTTTCGCATTTCTTCGACTTCCTTGTTACGCTTTCGTATTTGTTCGAGGCGGTTCTGTTCCTGCTTTTGTCGATTGAGGGCGGCTTTTTCCTCCAGCAGTTTCTTGTTGGCTTGAACGCGCTTGTCTCTCTTGCGGATGAACGACACCAAGTTTCTTACCTGAAATTTAAAACACAGTTAGAAAACAATTTTCTGAAATTCTGTGAAAACACTTACCTCTTCATTCCTCTCCTTCTTGGCTTCCCTAACCACCTTTTTCATATCCTTCTCAATTTCTCTCAGCACCCGACGGTCCTTAATTTCAGTAATATTATATGGACACAACCAAGTGTATGTTTTTTTTGTACAATAACTCTGCCAGTATGCATAGAAAGGCCCCACCACATCCTCATAGCTGCTGGTTGAATCACCAAATTTAGGAATTTCTTCGATTTCCTCCTCGTCGTCCATAAATTCCGCATCCTCGGCGGCGATTTTCTCAAAGACCTCTGCAAAGGTCTTGTAAAATCCCTTCGAGTCATCTCCATACCCCTTAAAGCACGACACTGTGAAATATTGGAACAAGTCCAAACTCTTGTCCTCATAGTCTGAATTTTTCCCTCGGAGAATTTGTTCCCGATGATTGTCGTACCATGCACGTTCATGCTGATCGGAGAGCACCTCATAGGCTTGTTGTAAGGTCTGGAATCGTTCCTTGGCTTCTTCGAGATTGTTCGGATTCTTGTCAGGATGCCACCGTAGAGCCAATTTTCTGTAAGCAACTTTGATGTCAGCCTCGTTTGCATCACGGGCAACACCAAGTTCTTCGTAGTAGCACTTCATCGCGTTACGTGAGAGCACAACAAACTTGGGGAAGAACTTTTACAACAAAGACTGTAAAAATTATATATCTTTGCCAACAATTTGCAAATTATAAATACAATCTACGATGACAGCATCCGAAAGCATGGTTTTGACAGCTCTGAAAAGAAAACAAACTACGAAATGTCAAGCTATGCAAGTGATGCCAAGTTCAAAAACGATGCTATAATTTTAGAAAAAAAAAGTGGATGCTAAAGCAAAATTGCAAATAAAATGACTATTCGGCAGAATTTTCACATTTTCCTGGTGAATTTCGGAAAAGTTACGTTAGTTAAATCCGGAGTTTTTTTGCATTTATATTTTTCCTCTTTGGTGCATGCAACGTTTAAGACTCGAACTCCTAGACCGACGGAGGTAGGAATTCGTAAAAAATGATCCATTTTCGATTGTTTTTCTTGTGCGTCTCAAATCAAACGTCATATCTCAGCCAAAGTGAAGTAAAACAATCACTCTCAACTCCCTTAAATCAGTCTGATTGAATTTTTATTTATTATCGTGTCAGTTTGGGAAACCTCGTTTAAGCACGCAAGCATTTTCGGTAGCAGAACTGAAGCAAAATTATATGACGCATTTCCAAACCAAAGTGAGATGGCTTAGGTATACAACTAATGCTTCTTTCAAGAAGGAAGATGTGAAACTAGACTACCGATCCAAACGATTCTTATTCGTTGTTTTTATCATTAGGTACCTTAGGAAAAACAGTTTATTTTATTTAATTTTTTCGATCTGCATTTGCTATTTAAAGGTTCAGTTATATTAGTTTTTTTGTAGTTTTAATATTCGAAATGGCTCATTGATTTCCATAGTTTCCACTAGTTCGAGATCCCACATTTGTTCTAAATTTAAGGGAAGTTTGAATTGTTTGAAGTCTTCGTACACACTTCCACGTCATGAGCAGCATTGTTGCACTCGTTTCAAATTAACTCTTGAGGTTTATTAACATCAATACAGCAACCAAAAAAAGACAGGAAAAGCATTTTTATTTTGAATATGTTTCCATTTATTTTCTTATAAAACGTTTAACTTTCTCTCGTTCCTTCATACAATATATTCATCATGAATATAAAATTTAATTAACTTACATCTTCGTTAATTTACATAACAATAAAAATAGAATAGAATGGAAAAATAAACAAAAAAGAAAAAGAAAATAGATGTATAAAGTTTTAAATGTAAAACTGAGTCAATACAAGTGCATTCTCTGGTTTTATAAATAAATGTAAATGATAATATTATACCGTTATAATGGACAAATGACTTTCAAGTATGCTTAAAAAACATCCTAACGCTTAAAAGATTAAAAGATTAAAGAACCAAAAGTACGAAAAATTATAAAATTATTAACTATTCTCTACTGCTCTCCCTAGACTGGTCTACAGTTCGTCATGTTTCGGTCCGGAGAACTCATCATGCGAGATGAATCCATTCTTGTCCTTATCCTCATGCTGGAAGATCTCTTCCACGAGCTTATCGTTTTCCTTGAGCATATTTTTGAGCTCATCTGTGTCCTGGCCCTCGACAGCGGACATTTGTTTCTTCAGGTATTCACTAACCTATAAAAAATGGGTAAGAAAAAAAATACAAGTGTTAATTAAATAATTCATGGAATTAATTAGGTAAGTGCTCTGAATTAGTGACTGGAAAGAAGTTAGTGTCTTTGATTAGTAACTGTTCAAAGATAAATAAATTTAACCGAAGCGCTAATGGGGGGTCAAATCAGTGTTAGTTTATGTGTCACTGGTTATGGAATTGTGAGATGTTAACATTATAAGCAGCTATATACCCAAAAAAAAATATCATCAGAGAAAAGCACAGCAAATGGAGTGTCTTTGGATTGAAAAATTAATGTTTAAGTATACGTTAGTTCTACTAACTATTCATGTTCTTTAATTAATTTAATTATAGAACTTTTTATCTACTTCGTTTGTAGCTGTCACCAAAACGCCCTTAACTTCAAATTAACTTATTTTTATATCCACATTAACTGACATTCCATAGCTACTTTCAAGTGATAAAACGCTTTAGGCTACTTTACACAATACTAAAATGTTCACACCGTTGACTTTCTATTTGAGAATTTGTATGATTATTTGCATCGTATTTTTGCGACGAGGATAACATTTCCAAATGGTACGGCTTTTTAAATGGAACAGACGTAAGTGTAAAACGATTTTCACTTGAGAAGACTAATAAGTGCTTATACGAGTGCGTTCAGAGAACCGAATATGTAGTTTTTGACAGCTCATAAGCGCAGTCAGTTGCCCACAAATACTTTTCGCGTAGAGTGAGCTTTAAAATTTAGCGCATTCTTTGCCGATCATTATTTAGTTCTATCCAACATTTGTTTGTGTTTAGAAATGTCCATCACCGAAGAAGAGCATGCCTTAGGTATAGGTACCCCGCATGACACACCAAACAAAGAACGAAGAAAACAAAAAAAAAGTGCGATCCATACATATATGTTTACCTCTTCGCGGCTCAACATATTGTCCGAATTGTCATCGATCTCTTTGAAGACATTCGTTGTTGGTGGAGTATTGCCAATGTTAATCAGCTCAACGTCAAAAATTAAAGTTGCCTTTGGTGGAATGACATTTCCAGCACCACGGTCACCATATCCCAACTCTGGTGGAATGGTCAATTTACGTTTCTCACCTGCAAACAAAGAAAAATTCACCAATTAACAAGTCAACTTTTAATTGCTGCCATAAAGTGCTGTCCACTTACCGACACACATGTCTAACAACCCCTGGTCCCATCCCTTTATCACTTGTCCGGCGCCCAATTGGAATGTGAAGGGTGTATCGCGGTCCAAGCTGTAAAAGAAAAATGAAATAGTACCTTAAATTTTGTTTCAAATTTAAAATAAAATTCTGTTATGCAGAAGCAAATAACGTCACATTACCGCTATATTAAGAGGAAAAGGCGGCATCTTGCGGTAAATAATGACAGAGTAATGCATTTGTCATATAATTTGAAAGCTACTCGAGCGCGTTCCCTCTCATATCTCTTCGCAACAATTCATCATTTTGTAATTTTATTTATGGAAAGCGCGGTGTTGCTCTACATCATACACCAACACCTAGTGACAACGCAGTAAGACACTTTCAAGGCAGGAGGGAGCAAACAAAAAACATACACCCACAATTCTTTAAGCTGTCATGCATGATTATGTGAAAGGGGGTAAAACGCTTTAAATATTTATCACATCTCGCGAAAAAAAAAACAACTCAACTTCCGTTTACACATTGATTGAGTGTGTACACGAAGCACCCCTTGATGTTTTTTATAAATATTTAATTATGTACCCATACTTTGGAGGAGTCTACCAAACAAAACGTTCCATTAGTTATTGTGCCTAATGAGCATAATGGTCACCTTAAGGGCACCTTGTCGGCCTTCATAGAAACATGTCCAATTTATTTATTGCCACGGAACATCCTCTCCTTTTTTTTAGCTAAATTGTCCAAAAAGTTTGCAACATGTTTCCCATGAGCGCAACAACGACATCGTCTCATTTATCTATAGACTTGCCTGGTTTGCATAGGGCTGGGGGTCTGGGCTGTTGCATCTCACACTCCGGCTAAGCCAAATTGTACATTCATCCCAAAGGCAAAGTTTTAGATAAAACTTGGTTTCACGTTATGTCGCGAGCGCCTTCAAGTTTATTTTTTTTTTTTCAGTTAATCTCCTGACAATTCATCCGTGGAATACAGCATTTTACTTGCAAGTATTTTCCGGCTGAACTGGGTAAAATGTTGTTAAAAAAATAACGACAAATAGTCGAACAAACACATTGGGAGTTGAAGTTCCGCCATGGTGTTTTGAGTTTTTGCTATATTTTGCTGCTGTTTTCTTTGACAGTGACACTTTAATCGAGATCTCTCGTGCCCTCCTTTTCAACAGCGGTATCGTTATTATTATTATTATCCCAGTCTCAAGGTGGCACAGAAGTGGGGCGCAAAATAGCGGTTCGTCTGGTGATGGTGGGTATTTGTTTCTTAAGAAGCGTTTAAATATTTTATTTCGTTCTCCTGGGGTATCAACTCAAAAATCACCCTGGTTTGTTTAGGGGGAGCATCGCGAAAGAAATCGCATACAAATGTCATGGTTAAGGGACGTTCGTTTTTTGTTGCCTTGTTTTGTCTTGTGGCACCTTTCGTGTTTTCGAATGCTCACATGTTCATGTGGGTGGATTATGTACACGGGGATTTGCATTTGGTTATTTGTATGAATTTTTATTACATTCATACCCATGAATATCTAGTGCGAGATCCTTTTATTATGGGTACCTGGCTGATCCAAGGCTTTTGCGAAATCCACTTTAAGATGTCTGCCATTCGAATATATGGTATATGGCGCCAAGGTTTTACGGCCGATTTGCAGAGATATCTCAAATTAATAATCATTGGTGTCATAAAAACCGACATTGAACAGTGTAAACGAGATGTCATATGAAATATGATATCAGAAGAATACATTGCATTAGTTCGATTTGAACTCCAAATATGCATATTCGACAAAAGTAACACACATTGAACAAACTGCAATTATTGGGTTCGTTCGAGAATACGGTAGGTGTACGATTATCCGGCCAGTCACTAGTATCCGGCCACTTTGCGTTAAATAGTTGATAATAAGTAAATTAATCGTAATTTTCATGGGCGAACAATTGTGGGCATCATTTTTGACCTATCTAACGTGCTGGTAAAATTTGACGCATCACTAAACCGCCAAAAAAGCGCAGTCTACCTACTAATCGCATAATTTGTTAGACACGTTTGCAGCAATGACAGGAAAAAATCTCGGATAGGTGTCAGAAATCAGACGTTCGTAGAGGGGACAATTTCAGACGTAATTACTACTTGCTAGCGAGTTGAACCTGGAATTTAAAGCCTTTGAAAAATCGCGCCGCACAACAATGACAGAACAAAACGATCCGTAGAAATCACCTGTCATCGCATTCTGATATCAATTGTCACCCTTCGACTGTTGAATTTTCATAATTCATCAATCAGAGAAAACAATACGCAAATTAAATTCACAATACCATTCTTTACATGCAGCCAAACATTATTTACACAAGTAAACACACTCATTCAGGAAGCAGCCAACTGTCACCCATGGGAATGACACAGCTACACGAGGAAATCAAAAAATCACTCCGCACATTATCAGGGTGTGGTAAATTCTCATAAACGGATTCAATTGGGGATGAAATCGCTCGCCTGCACCTCAGATCTGGACAGGTGGCATACTACTGTCCGTCTATACCACCCAGCGGGAGTCATATTCGGATGTTTGTTTTTTTTATGAGTCAACTAAATATTTGATGAAGCATCCTTTTCGATGCTTTTTTTTCCCGATGGTGGCATTTTTTATTTATTTCAACTGCTACACCCCAAACGTCATTTCCAAATCAGATGTATTCAAATGTGTGTATGGCTCACAGACTCTGTTCCGAACACACATGTAACCCTATTGAATAATGTAAAACATATCGATGCGATTTTTATGTGATTCCTGAATGAATCTCAATTTTTAGTACTCTTCAACTGTATACAGTTTACACCCGTCCACCCGCAGCTGTGTGAAAGTAAGAGTTTAAAAGATGCGGTTAGGTGAATTTGTTGGCTTCCGGTCCGAGTGTGCCTAGGGACCGAGGAGAAAAAAGGTCATTCAATGGATGATGAACTCTGCGGCCAGAGTCATCATTATGGTTTGACTACACAATTTAGGAGTTCTTCCAAGTTTAAATCTTGGTCCTTCAGAGTTGTTTCGAGAAAGGGATATATGTTCGCCGTCGCCCCTCTCTAATCATAGAAGTGCGTTGGTTCTTTTTTCAACGTTTTTTGGCTCTTCTGGTACAATTTATAGTTACATCGGAGCATCACGTTCTTGGACCATTTTTATTCGTGCCGCTTTTTCTTAGAGTCTACGCGATTCATTCAAAAACCATGGATACACTTGTACTCAGACGCCCAATGGTGCCGTACTGCGCTGCTGATTAATTATTTAAAACATTCTTATACCAGTTTGAGATGTTTCTGGGCATGCTACCTATATTACCATTCCCGATGCGCTTTTTGATAAATCCCATGGAATGGTATATAGAAAGTGGATGGAACTGAGGTACATATAAGAGCAACCGTGAACATCGTGTA
Organism: Cheilosia variabilis; assembly: GCA_951230905.1. NCBI lineage: Eukaryota > Metazoa > Arthropoda > Insecta > Diptera > Syrphidae > Cheilosia > Cheilosia variabilis. Next base: position 14,406,571 of record OX579679.1, on the reverse strand, counting down.
AAACGGCCGTTAATTCGGAAACGAAAATTGCAGGAAGAGAGTTATGACCGACGTTCTAGGTTATATACGTGAAATTGCAGTTTAGGTGCGCTCGTTTGATTTTATTGCACCAGCACCAGTATGGCTGTGAATTTTGGAGGAGGCTACGTCTGCTTGATAAAGCAATTGGCTTTGGTGTACATATGAGCTTCTAAATGGGAATGAGAGTGAGCCAGATAAATGTTTGACCTTTTGGTGACAGTTAAAACGTTTTGACACTGAGGTGTGAACTTGGTGTTAGTCAAATGCCTCAGTGTGGAAACATTTTATATGTCATTAAAGAAATAAAGTTTCATCAAAAGAGATAGATAGAAGTTTCCTTTTTTTTTAATTCAGAAAATTGCAGAATTGCAGGTAATAGAATATTACGGCTGTAAATTATTCACAATGAATTCGAATATTTATGTAGATACCTATCATCTAGTCACCTTTTCAAAAGTAACGAGTGACGAGTAGTTTTCTTCAGAGATCTGTTAGTAACAAAAAGCGTTTGGGTAGAAAAAAAATGGTATTAACATTTAGTGCAATTAAATTCATTTATTACAGAGTCCACGGTGGTTTTTTCTAATGATATAATAAATACATGGACGAATTTGTTTCAACGGTATTTCCAACTGGCATAAGTCTAAAAGTTTCTAAATGATATGGCTTTGCGTTGGCCAGTTCCGAGACATTTTAAGTGCAGCAATTCATATCAACATCTGTAAGAATGAGCAATTACTTTTTATTATTATAAGATCATTCAAAATGGAGGCTTAATGTCTTTACTTCATCGCTGTATGTGTTCCGTAACAATTCATTAAATTTAGCGGAACAACTTCATTACGAATACGAACTCCGAATAAAAATGCATCCTTCGCCAAGCACCGGAAAAGAGTCATGTTCAGCAACCATTAAATAGCCAACCATCAATCCAAAGTCATACATATGAGTCGTAACTCGCAAGTTCCTCCAAAGTTTTTTTTTTACAAAACTGCTGGCCGCACTGTTGCAGAACCACGTGAAAGAGAATACATCTTTAAAAAAAACATACCAGCATAATCTCAAGCGGATGTTATTTCTTCAAAATCTTCTCTCAAGTGAAGCCACTTTTTGCAGAAATGCCCCCACCCACAAACAATGGCCAGTGTGGCAAGAGGTGCATTTTTCTACAACAAGAGTCCCCGCTCGAACAGCACCATTGTATGTTAATCAAGCGGCAATTATTGTTGGTAATGAATATGTTCACCTAATAATATGCGGCTAAGAGAACAAATACGACAATTTCAACGATGCGTTTTTCGAAACGTCTTAATTGTGCACTTGACGTACCAAATTGGGTGAAAGTCATTTACGCGGTCCTTGATCTACCTTCATCACGAACAAAAAAAAAATAAACAAAAAATATAAATGTAGTTCACTTGTGTGTGCACCATAAGCGTCAAAAAAAACTTTCTACTCGTTGGATCTTGGATCATGATCGATCATCGATCGGTGCATGCGGCGACTCTGCGAGTCATACTTCATTTGCTAGCCAAAAATGGTGAATGGCTGTAACTTTCACTATGCCTCTCTTTCCCGCACACACCGAGTATGTAGAGCAAAAAAAGTGTACCGACTGGCTGTAAACTTTCCGCTCTTCGTAGGTGTGAGCTGGCTGCACTTGACTTTCTTACGGCACAATGCACATGCGATACATAAAACATTTCCCCCACAAAAAAAAATATCGTACGCGGAATAAAAGTGCACTATAAGGTAAGCTAAGAATTATGGACGCGGAAGAATAGGTATCCACAAATTAATCTACCCGTTGTAGCCATAAATTTCACCTATGCGCTGACAGCAGACGCAGTGAAGAGGACACCTCATTCATGTCAAAATGACAGACGACGGGGTGGCGCAAAAAAAGCATGCTTCTACAGAAAATGAACTATAACACTCATAACTTATGATTAAGTAATTGCTCCTCTCCGAATTACTATTTAAATTAATTTGTTACATACAAAAAAAAACTTTTGGCACGTGAACCCGTTTAAATGACAACTTTGATGAAACAGGTTGCAAAATACTGCTGACAAAAGCCGTGAAAACGTGACGCGAATTTTACTGGACAATTGTCTAAATATTTTATAATTCGTTTTTCCACTCCACCTCCTTCTCCTCACGGGTGTCGGTGGGGATGGGGATACATTATTCAAGCAGCGGTTGAGCGAGAGACGACAAATTGTTGTACTCTTGTACTCCCCCACCGTCGCCGTCTACCGTCGTCGCTCGCCGCCAAAAACAATGCAAAGATGATACAACAGGAAGTAAATTGAGGCGAGTTTTTCATTCGAAACATAGCGTAGTGTAGTGGCTGTAGTCACCCCAAGTATCCGATATTTTATTCATCCGAATGCCGCCTTTAGCTACGTGCTGGAGGTTGGCAAACGACCCAAACTCGAATGCAATTCACTTTCTCTACTCCAGGACGGTGAATGGTTACGTTTGTGCTGTTTTTTTTTTCATTTTCTTCTCTGTGTCCATTTGCTGCTTCTTCTGCTATAATGTGACCTCGTCGGAAACTACGACGACGACGATGTTGGACCGTAATGAACGGCAAACATGGTTGCATAACATAATCCTTTTTATAATTAATCAGGCACGTATGCAATTGTCTTGGAGGGAAGAAAATGCTGCCTCTATGACAAAACCTCCATCTGACAGGTGGTGAACTGTCAGTGACATCTTCTTTCGTCGATTGAAATTAATTTCCACTCGACTATTATGACGGTTTTATTGTTGTCATTGAAAGTGGGTAACCCGTGCCGTGGCTGATTCGGTAGCGAATTCTTATATCTTTTGCCTGATAAGATATTTAGGATGGGGCAATATATCTGGTTACGACATCGAATGAAAGAAAAATAAACACAGAGTCGCGTTCCGTCCTATGGTGCGCAGCTATTTGCTTTAAGCATTAAATCTCATCCTCGCTCCTCAAAGGAGGATGCTTTAATTGCTTGCTTTGCACCTGCTACAGAGAGCTTCGCATTTGAAAGGATGAAAAATAAAAAACGAGAGATTATCCCTCGTCAACGATGTGCTAAAGATGCTTCTTTCGGTTAATTTCCGGAAAATAGTGCCCTCTGGCATGTGCCATCTCCTCTCGTGATGCAACCACGAGAGCAGCCTTTTGAAGCTGAAATATCCTTCAAGCGTTGATGCACCCACAACGAATGCTCTCAAAGGTGCGAATGTGTTGGATCAGACTGGGAATGAGTATTTAAATTTTCCTCGGCGTTTAACATCAACAAGTTCTCTGCATCTCTGAACCACTGAGTGCGGAGATGGAGACTAGATAGTAGACAGATTGTGGCAAAATGAATTCAAATTGCTGCTACACACAAAGTTTGTTGGAGAGTATTCGCCCCGAGGCATCGGGTCAACTGACGAAACAATTTAGTTCGCCCGTTTGCTTTTGATTTTACTCAATTAGGCAAGGACGACGTCGACGAGACATTGCAAAGTTTATCATCATGATGATGAAGAGCAGATTTTTGTAGTTCAACTTCTGTGTGCGATGAGGGATGTTTATTCCAAAAAGGGCCACTTAAGTTGTCACGTAATGATGTGGGGCAGGGATGGATTGCGGTATTCGGGCGCCTTGAATTGGCTAAGGGCCGGTGGCGGGCAACAGTGATACACGAGCGAAAAACATCACCATACACACTTGTATTGTGCTTTGAGGGGGACAGCGAATTCCGAAGCCTATTTAACGCATTAAAATTACCGACCTCGGTCGTCGACGCTGCACGTCGCCAGTTTTGTGTTGTGTGAGCGATAAGTTTTAAAATCTTACATCTTGAGCTTCTTGAGCGTACTTTTTGGTAGCATTAAGTTGGCCTAAGATGCAGTGTAAAAATTGTTTAAATTCAAGCATATAGCAAAAAAAAATAAGGCAAACCTGCACATTCAGCCCAAAAAATTAGTTCGTTTGTTTACACAGTTCGAAAATTTTAAAACATCATTGGCAACATTGTGTTCCTCTTCTTTAAGTGTTTCTACAAATTCGATTTCAAATATTTTTTTCTAATCCAGATCCCCTCAGAATTATGAAAAGCATTTCGACAGAAAAAAAATGCCGTCATGCGGTAATGCGGCCCCATTTCAAATTTCACAGTACACCCCTGCAAAAATCGGAGCAAGAGTTCACATCTCTACTTCCAAAATTCATGTAAGGTCTTTCAAGTCGCGAGGCGCTTTTTGATGTCATCGCTCAGACCAAAGTGGTCCCCCAAACTATAAATACATTATAAAACAATTTCCGGTAGAAGTTCTCTCAAAATTATTATCTATCTTTCTGCATATGTCCTACAGGAACCTCTTCGCAGCACTACACTCGTGCACTGTTCCCAACAACATGTTTTTACGGACCATTCAGGTGGATGTTGATTGAATTTGTCCGTCAAAGGATCTATTATAAAGCAAAAATCCAATTCCTAAGAGCTGCAACCTACAAGTCCGAGTGTCAAAAAATGTCTATAAATTATTTCTACGTAATCTCCAGCGAATTGGAGCTCAGTACGTGGCTGATAACCACACGCTTATCACTCCTCCAACCATTTGTGTTATCATTAAAGTCGACGTGAAAGCAGTACCATTAATTTGTACAACTGAAACCACATACGGATGAAGGTGTCATCGCCAAGAAGGAAACTGTTCCGCAAATGTGAAACTTAATCCGTGGCAAATTCTATGTAAACAACGTCATTGTGGCAAGGAGAATATTCCCTACACTCGTGTGCCGTTTGAGGACACACGATATAATCGTCTTCTACTTGGATTTCCTAAGTTAATTATAACACATGGAAATTTTGAACGGTGGTAGGTGGCAGACATGGGCCGGGGAATGTATCCACAAATTTGTTTGAATTTAATTACGTGGATTCACGTGGGAAAAATAAATCAGCCGACTGAGCCGCGCTGTATACGTTGTATAAATTGGAAAATTCTCTTTTCAATTTAAATCACTGCATCCGCAGCGCACATCGAGGCGAAGCCACCATGTGACAGAGAGAGTGAGAGGCAAAATGTATGCGTTGGTGCAGGTTGGTGGGCCGGTTTTTACAAGCCCATTGTTTTGGCGAAACTCCGATGTGATGATTTTCTGGTCGAAAGATCTCTTATCGACATGAGCCTAATTTACGAGGGTCTATCTGCATTTTGCAGTGTTGTGGTCGACCGAAAGAATGAAAGCAGATGCTAATTTACAACATTACACAGAGGTGAACGGTTCAATGTTCATGTGAGCCCTGTGCAGTTGTTAAACGTTGTAATATGGAAGGGGAGCAAGGGTTTTGGTTAAAGCTTCGCCAAACACGATCACTGCTCAACTCAACTTACCTAGAATCGAACTTCTTGCCGTCTGTCAGCGTGCCAGTGTAGTGCATTGTGAGCATGTCTCCGCTTCTTGTCTTTTGTTCGCACGCCTCAGGCACACTGACGACGTCGATTTTGAGGTCATCACAGAGAGCACCCGCCACGAAAAGGCACGTTACAATAAGTACTGTTTTGAACATCATCTGGAAAGGTAAAGAGAATTTGAGTTAGTCGGGTGTCGGTATGTATTTTATTTTAGGATTGCTTGGGAGTAACTTAACACTTAAGCCAAGAGGCGTTTACATTAGAATTGCATGTCATGCATATGAGATATGACTATACAATTTATTGAGTGAAACAACGTTGATTTTCGCTCTTATTTGACATAAGCTTAAGTCAACTTAAACCTATTGTAGTTGATCCTTTAGTTGCGGCTGTAAATATTTATTTTTGTTCAAGGAATTGTCAAAGGAATCTCAAAAAAGAATGACGAAGTGACGAGGTATGTATACAAAAATTCGTGTGTACGTGGGGTAACTGTCAGTTTCGTTTAACAGCAGCGTTCTCCAAGCTGCAATGTCTGAGGCGACATAACAACAAACAACAACTACAAACACTACTGGACACAACCATCAGCAACGAACAAGAAATTGACTGAACTCACTAACATCGAGTATCGAAATATAAAAGTAAAGAAAAAGGTATATAAACCGAGGAGAGAAGAAGATAATGTCATTCAGTGATGAAAATCGACTTTTTTCGATTGCACTGAAAATTGGAAAAAAATAGTACTGAAACAGACAAAATAGTACTCAACTTTTTTAAATGCATCAAAAAGAAATATTTTATTAAAAAAATGGAAAATACATTAAATTTATATGAAAAAGAAATATTTTATTAAAAAAATGGAAAATTCATTAAATTTATATCAAAAAGAAATATTTAATTAAAAAAATGGAAAATTCATTAAATTTACATTTTATTGATTAATATAAAGTAAAATAAGGTCTTATAGAACTTCAGCACACAAGCGCTTCTTCATAAGCTAAAGCTAATCCTTATATCACATTCAAATTCAAATAGAGGAACGTAAAGAAATCAAAACTTTTAGAGTAAGATTGCGAATTCATCTTACTCTAAAAGTTCTTCTTTTTTAAGTGGATTGCTTGGTAAATAGTTCTTCAACATTGTTTTATTAACAATATAGCTGTGACAGCATTCATTTTTAATAAAGTTTTTGGTTTCTATTAGTGCGGAACATGCTTGCACCTGCATTCGATTTCTAAGCTGTGTTTTTATAATATTTTGATAAGAAAAAATTCGTTCGACGTTTGCGGAAGAATGAGGAATACAAAAAGCTCCCTGGATAATTCGGTATATATTTAGAAACATTAACTCGTTGCATTCATTTTTCACAAGGCCAATTTCAGCCCAAAATTCAGTAATATAGGCATTTATAATTTTTTTTATATATTCACAGTCAGCTAGAGCGCTATACTCATTATTGATAAGTTCAATATTTTTTTTTTTCGCCGGGAAAAACCTTAAGCACAAATCGTACGATAGAGTTAACTTGACCGTTCAAAATAGCATTTTGTGAAAAATGTTGCAAGGAGTTGAAAAAAATGTCTTCGAAATCAAACCTTTTTTTTACATGTTCAAGAAATAGCATTTCTGAACATTTGTATACATGACCTTTGAAACAATGAATCTCGTTTTGACTTATATATTTCGAAGTGTAAAAGATTTCACATATATTTCATATACGGGAAGATGGTTTTCTAATAACTTAATTGACGAAATTTCTACAAAACTGTTTAAAAATAAATTTCATTCTAGGAACTAAAATGTGGACTCTAACCTCTTCTGATTGCATTTCGACCTTAACGTCGTTAATTATTTTAAGAGCATACGATAAAAAAATGAGATATAACTTGGTAGTATTGTCTTTAAGGCTGGAAGATATGAAATTAATGTTTTGTTTTTCGTAATTGGTTTCAATATCGCCAAGTTCGAAATAGTAACACAGAGGGTCCCATTGCTCAAGAATGCGGTCAATCGCAGCCTATTTGATTTGAAAGTTATGAATGAAAGAGTTAACTTTTTGAAAAATTAAAAATAGTACAAATAGTACTGAAAATTGAGAAGTGGTACTTGCGTACTTCGGGAAAGCCAATAGTACTGATTTCAGTACAATAGTAAGCCTTTTTTTATCAGTGATGTCATTCCTCTTTTCATCCAACGATCTGATCTTCAATTTTGGCGGCGGTGCTGTGTCCTTCCGACAATTAAATATTATTTAAATTATGTCATAACTAAAGTCACAACAATAAATATACTTTTGTTTCAAAAATATTCATTCGTCATTCTAAAAATCGGTGGATTCAGAAATCCCACATGTCAACGTAGAATAGGTTGTCCTAAAAACCGGTGCTTATACAAAAGTTAACGTTGGCGGCTACGTAAGTTCGACTCATTGGGAGTGTCACTATTCCCATTTTATTTGTGTCAAAATCTGACAGCTTCGCAGATTGGGGCTTCGTTTGGTACTGGCAATTAGACAGAGATCATCCTATCATTGCCACTACCGCGAGAAATAAATAAATTACGACTACGTAAGACCAGCAGAAACAAATTTCATAAGAAATTAAAAATTCGTAGCAAATCCCAACTTAACCTAACTTCATCTTCAACTATGTTGGTCAATTATACTGGCACCGATAGTACACAACAGCCAGCACCCATGTGAGGGGGGAAAGTATAGCATTTGTCTGTACAGCTTATGCACAATATGTGTGAAACACGTTTCACATCGAAATAATCGCAGAAGAAAAAAAAACATTAAGCACAATCACAATTGAACAGAGGTATCATTTAAGCAGATTGTGGAATCACTCAATAAGAGCAATTACACACAGCACGGAACAATAATTAATCAAAGATGTTGCAAACTGACGATAGAAATGAAATCTACAAAGCGACGCTTTCTGTAATAATTGGTTTTCAATCTCGCCCACTTCCCGGAACTGATTTCCATGCCGTTTTGTCATGCGTTTTCCCCAAAAAATGATCTCTCTATACGGAGATTTTCTTTTCTATTGGACAAAGGTGAATTAAAGAGAAACTATTAGCAAGCTTTCTTTTGCCGAATGATTATCGATTGACTTTTTGGGTTTTTTTAATGGACTCGAGTTGCATAAGAAACCCGGTTGTGGAACTAGTGCTGTACGCTGTATTCGGGATCTCTCATCTCTCAAAGGGAAAGCGCACAAAAACATCGTAGTCGCAAATCACGTTTGCATCGGCAATATCAATGGTGCATTTTTACACACATGCTTCGCAAGAGTCTTGGGACGTTATGGGTTGTTTTGCAAACAAAAACTGTTTTCAGCCCACCATCATGGATAGGCTTTGAAATCGAAACGTGTTTTTACGACACGCGTTTAGCGCCTCTTTCGCTTGCACCATACCAATCATAGGAGTGGTAGATGTTTCATAGTCATTTCTAAAGTGTTGCCTAAGGTCATCCTCTTTAAATTCGATTTGTCTGCCTCATCTTCGTGCGTAAGATTTTACATAACCTCTCTTATCCGTTTGACTATGTAGTAACGAGGAAGTTTGTAATAAAAATAAATATGCAGCCACTGCTTATGTCAAGGCAAAGATTATCGCATCGAAGTACAAACAGCTGGGTGTTTTTGATTCACACAATCATTTGCATCCGAATGTGGTGGGGGAGGAAGTTTGGATGCGAGAGGCATGTGCATATTTTTCAGTAAATGGAAACTTAAAATGTCAGGTCGAAATGCCTGTAGTCAAAAACTAACACCAATTGCAAGTTAAATTTTAATAAACGTCATTTTGACGGATTATTATTGTGCGCACAATAAAAGTGGAATTCGTAAAAGTTGCGCGATTTTCAACTTTTAAAGGGCGTGGCGGTTGACAGTTCATTGAAAATTCCAACATTACGAACTTTCATAGCCTGATACTTTCGACGCACTGTTTAACTTTCCTGCGCTCGATTTAAAAATAAATTTAACGACTTTTCAGTGTCAGACTTCCTCTAAACCTCCGAGAGTGGAACTGTCATGAGAAAGCGCCTCAATTTAGATTTTCAGAAACACACATTATAAATTAAAGGCAAACAGAAACTAATGTCATAATCCTACTTTAGTCGTCCTTAGAAGGCAACAAACAAAGAGTCCAAAGCGAAATCATATTCCAACTAGCATGTTCTTATTTATTGGTAAGAATCAACTCTAATTGTTTAATATTTTCCTTTTGTTAGCAGCGTATTTAGGGAGGTTTTAATTACCTTGTTAATTTATAAAAGCCGGTTAGTGTTTTATTTTCATTTTTTAAACATTAAAGAAACCAATGACGGCATGTGAGGTCTTCAATAATGTTAGCAGCTGTCGTTTTCGACGCACAGGAAAGTCCTATTACAATTTCTCTTTGCCAAATATTCGCTGTGCTAGCTTGATCAATATTGTTCATTAAATATAAGCAAAATGCGAAAGGTATACGTACAACCAATGGCGTTCAGACTGGAGATTGCTTTTTTAAATAAACATTTCAAATTGATTTTGACAGCGAACGCATTGTTGCTAACCTCATTGACACACTGTAATCTATTGACTGACTCCACTGCTGCGAGTATGTACACTCGTTTTGTTCTTATTACTTTATGACGTTTACGAGACAAACAATTTACACAGCTGACAAAAGTCTCACAAATTCAAAGTTTGATTGAGCGCCCAGCTGTTAGAATGAGCTTTTTTCACATTCTCTTTAATCACAACACAACGATACTGAATTTGTTGGTGCAGTAAATAATATGTTGTTTGCAAAAACAGATGTTGTACACATTTATTTAACCGATTAGCATAAATCAAGTCGATTGAAGTTTGTTGTTCCAGTTCCAGAGAAATGACTCAATACAGGCCCTGGAATACCTGGTTTACATCTGTTGCCGCGTATTGCTAAATCAACAATGTAATCGGTTAGTTTAATATGCAGGTCAGATTATGCAACGTAATCATAATTTTATATAATAATTATAGCACTGGTGCAGCGATGTCAGATGTGTTGCGTGGAAGAGTATGATGAGCTTGAGCTGATTGTGTGTACTCTCTGATCGATGTTGAATAATCGTATGACTCAACGTGGTAAGAAAAATACAATAGCATCTAAATAACGTGATACGAACAATGGCCGAGGTCTTAAAGATACTGATCATACACATTTCGCAGCAAGTAAGACGTAAGGCTTTTGGTTTTTTCTTTCTTTAAATCATTTTCAATTTCAGTTTCAGCGGTAGTTTTTGTCAGTTGAAATTTCTCAGTTTCTAGTACCAACATACATTTTTTTTACTGGCAGGTGTCAAAATATTCAGTACAGTTTGTCTGTTTATGTTCACGAGAGAGTTGGGTGCTCAAAAATTGGAGCGATCGGATCTGTCAGTGTTAGTGTAAACAACGAAATAGTCGACATTTGAACAATATTTTGTTTTAGAACCTAAGTGCATTGGCCAAGTTTCAATAGAAACTTAATTGATGTGTCAAAAAATACCCTTTCAATATTTTATATTGGGGACAAGTATCTAGTTTAGGAAGTCTGACAGCTGACTGAATGTGTCTCAGTCTTGATAGACTTCGATCGGTCAACGGTCACATGAAATTCGTTGACTGAGTACTAAGTTGTTCGTACTTTCTTCGAAATAAGAAATCAAACGCCCAGTCCCCACACCATCTTCGTCAGGTCTTTTTGGAGCAGCTTGTATAATATGTTAAATATTGTGAATATAAAAATTTACAACTCGTATAACTTCCATTTTAGACACAATAAATCATGATTTTCCCAATATTATCCTCACACAGCTGTTCTAGTACCCACGCTCTTTAATGAACCAATATATAAATCATTACTTTACATAATAAATAGTAAATCTACTGTCAAAACCTTATTATTCTTTAAATTCAAACCGTAGTGAACCCGATAGGGTAATTTAGCTCTTGACGTTGTTTCTCGTCTTATCGGTCTTTGGTGGGTCTATTTTATTTTATAAATAAAACAATACGATAGGGTTTATCAGTTGTGTGACAGTTGTTGAAGTCAGCTATTAGATAACCGAACGCATTTATAAACTTGCCTAAATTTCCAATTTCAAACGATTAGTAATCATGTCGCACAAGACTATCTAGATACATGTCCGTTGTTGGCAAGTTATGCAAATTTTTCATTTTGACATAAACAAACATGACACAGTCGACCAGCAATTTCCAAGACGTTATCGTGTCACTCCTTTTGTGGAACACATTGTTGACTAACTGCCAATGAGGAGAAATTTAACACATTCCAGATAAAATCGATCTTCGACTCGAAATGAAAGTCCTCCTCGTAGCTCGTGGCTCGTAGGTGTGAAAGGCCAATAAGCGACCAATCGAGAAAGAAAAATCCATTATAGAGAGAAAGGCCATTTAATTTCCAAAAACAGAAATTAGAAACTAAATATGTCTTTGTCCAAAATCTAGATGAGCTTCGGTAAAGTGACATCGTGAAGCTACCTCTGCGTACACAAAACACACTGGAAATTCATTTCACGCTCAATGCGCGAGCACTCAACAGGTAAAGATATCCGCCTCTCAGCGAATTTAGACGAGAGGTTTTTGACCTCTGCGTCGTGTGGCATTCAGTGTGATGGTGATCTGCATCTGACTACAGGAAACTAATCCAACCACGATGTGGGCAATTAGCGTCACACTAACGTTATTTCACCGTTACTTCCTTCTGTCAGTAAACAAACACAAATCTGCCTCCTCTGTCATCGTGCTTATGGAATTTATCCAATTAATTGTCATGCCACGAATGTGCAGTGCCACACATAATTGTGAAAATCATGATGCAGTCATAACCACTGATTTATTTAACATAAAAAAGTCCGCAAACAACATCAGATGTGCCTTGGATACTTTTCGATGGCATTTGACTTTCTTATCAGCAAAATTTCGCCGAACGATCGAGCTGTCAAACGAATGTCAAACGCCCACCTCTTGCAACACTAAAAGGAAAATTGTCTGCATTCACGAGAGATTCCATTACGGAAAAATTACAAAAAAGGAATATAATTTAAACAGGTAGAAAAGCGAACAACCCTGTGTTTTTTTTTAGCCCAAATAAAATTTCTTTGCCTCAACTCGTCCACGTAACCATTCACGCGATCCCATCGGTATGTGCGCTCTTTCCCACTTTGACGAAGATCAGCGTTTCATTCCAATCAAGTGTCACTTCACAATTTTACAACGTCAAACAAACTGCCAGCAAGTAGCAAACCCCGCACCAATTTAATTATAGGAACAGATATGATTTTATGACTTACGTTTGTAAAATAATTAACTAGTTGGAATAAATGTAAAAAATGTTATAAATATGTGAAAATATTTTCTTTATTGTATGCTACGTATGCCGTTTCTAGCAGCAATCACAACCACTTCGCATCGCGTTTCAAATACAACTGAATGTTGCTGTTTTAGCTCTTGGCTGGATATCTCGTTTCTCGTCTCGTCATCGCCCATCGGTGTTTGGTGGATTGTGTGGCGCGGCTGCCTTTCCCCAATCGGCAAAATACAAAGAAAGAAAAAATAGGAAAAAATCAACAACAACAAAAGCGGGACAAGAAGATATCATGCGTTTTGTGGGCACCCCACCCCCTTGTTTTACTAACCTCAACACAACACATGAACCGGTAACGTACATAATTTTCTATAATTTTTGGTGGGTCTTCTTCGCTGCTTGTGAATAAAGCCAGGTAATACAATTTTACAATTTTTTGATGGGGGTTATTTTTGTTTTGATGGAGCATCTTCGGCGTGGGATGGGAATAAAAAGATTGCTTTTGAGATATAGTCAATTGTTGCCGCAACATGTGAGGGGGAGCTTCTCCAGGGTTGCCATAAATTTATACTCGGTGCGACAAAAATTGTACATACTGTTACTGCCTAGCGAAATTTATAAATGGAAATATTTGCGACAAACTAATAAATTCGTACAGCTTGGCTAGTTTTATTCACAATCCACGAGAATAAAAATTTAATTTTCGTTAAGAAAACATCAACTGTCAGCTGAAATATTAAAACATGGGAATTTTCATTACTTCGCACCTCGCGGACATGACTCGCTACAATATTTAATATGTCAGTTTCCATTTCATAACGCAATCAAAAAATTATTCAAATTCGTTGTCGTACACAAAAACTGAGCAGATGATATTTGGGACGGCTGTATAAAGAAGCTATCTCATAGAATTTATACTATCGGATGTTTTAAGAAGTTCACGGGAAGCGGCGCACTCTTTAAAATTTTAGGGCGTAGTTTGCATTTTTTTTTTTTTTTTTGGGTTGAACAAGACCCCCCACGCTCAATAATAACGCTTTAACCACTTCGTCGTTCAATACCAAAAAGCGAATAAAACCAAATCAACTTTTAGGTTCGAAATGGCCGCAAAGATTTTAATATTTAAATGAAATTCTTATCCCAAAAATGCCCAACAGATTTTTAGTTTTATTTCATTTATCTTAAATTGGGGCTAAAATTTAAATTTCTTATTTTTCTGGGAAATGTGGCAGCACATAAAAATGTACTGTACAGCTTTCTCTGCAACAAATGACACAAGCACCAAGCAAATTCGTGGCCCCTAAATTTATGCAATGCACCTGTCTCATTTCTGATAAAATACACTTCGTGAAAACAAACTCTGTAAACATGTTTCGAAAGGAAAGAACCGCCCAGTTGGGAAAAGGACATGAACACAACTTTTTAACTCCTCCCAAAAGCTTCACCCAACATGCGCCATATTTTGTTTATCCGTTATTCTGAAATCCACTTGTTGTTCATTTTTATAGCTCGGACATTATGTCTGAGTTTATTTTCGTGAGTAAATTTTATTACACGATTTAACTAAATGCTTTTGTTTTTGTTCCTTGATTTTACTTTTATAATAATTATCGATGTTTGTCATATTGACGCGTGTGCAAATGACAACCACTTTTACATGCACTATATATCACAATTATTGCACTAAGGTGACACGACAATCATTTCGTACAGTTCGAATTCGCTTTTCCACCATATATAGCCAAATGAGCAGAGCGTGGATATGAATATCAACTAGGTACTTTCTGCGATATACTCGACGTCAGAAATATATTTCTATCCAATGGGGCAAGTCATTTAGTGCATACGGACTGCATTTTGGGTAAATCTTAAGACCACGCCGAACGAAATGGTGCATATAGATTAGAGCCAGTTTAGAGTTTGTAAGAACAGGTTTCACTCAAAGTTAAAGAATGTACCCATTCAATGCATTGCCGTGCATTGTACAATGTACACGTCACGGCGCCAAACATGTTGAAACGCGAAAACTGACAGCTGAATGTAAATGTCAAAGTCATACTATACCCATAATAAGTTTGGGTTGACTTCTTGTGGAACTATGGCATGATTTGTCATGGATCATTATGTCTAAACCAAAACTGGGAAAGATTAAATGGCCACCTTCTTGGATGTCTTGTACAACGATCCAGTTTCTATCTTGGGATTTGCTAGTAGAATGATGAAATTATAGCGTTGAAAGTGAAATGCATATACCCATCTTACCTTGCCAGTAATGCGTTTTGAGGTTCTGTTGTCATATAGACAGTGCAGGCTCCAGCCAAACTAGCGCCCTGTGCAAGATTTCAAGAAAGCGCCCTTTTTTCATATTTGCACACATGCATTAGTCTTTTCCACGTCTCTCAGAAGGTAGACTTTTAATGCGTTTTTTTTTTATTGCGGTATTTTTTGTTTTGAGATCTTTAAACTAGATTCTCTTGTAAAAATGTAAGTGGATGTGCAAGGAATATGCCTACATGAACAGGGTGGAATATTTTGAGATTATGTAGCTAAGAAGTGAACTTGAAGTGTCTAGTGGGGTTTTTTATTTCGCGATATTTTGAGTTATATTCTCCTTGAAGTTGCAACATTTCAAGTGATGTGAGTTAATGTGCAAGAAATAACTCAGCACCGGTGTGATGGGTGTTTTTATTTTGCGCTTGTTTGAACAAGCTTTTTGTTTAAAATGCAAATGACAGTATTTGTTCGCGCAAGATAAAATAGATTTTTCATTCCTGGCAATGCGCCCCCAGAACTTGCACTTGCATCTGTGCATTTACACATCTTGCACATATGGTTGGTCCGGCCCTGCATATAGAGCAGGGCTTTAGTGGCTCTTACAATAAAATCCAGACTTCCTCTAGTTTACGGGATATTATAGAATTGAGAAACGAAGTACGTATCCTGCATTTATGTAGACAAGCCCCCAGTTTCCTAAAATCCAGGTGGACAAGTGTATGCGGACTTATACTTACCGAGCACTAATTGTTATATTCCTAGCAACAAATTTTCAACTTTGTTGGCATAATTTCTTGGAAACTCTCCAGCAACCACAAGTTTTCTCCTATTTTGCATTGCGTTTTCGATTAATTGCGACTGGACATTGACCAGAGTCGTGACTGATTGTGCCAGTCCATACTCTATTCATCTGAAAACTCATTTGTATTGATGGGCGGAAAGCGATAGCTTTGTAAATTGTCGCAAGCAGAACCATATCTCTGTTGATTCTGTCTTTTGGAAACTTCCCACCCCAGAACGAAATATACAGCTCTGTGACAGACACAACAGCTGATCAATTAATTCCAAATGTTTTTCACACCGGCATGAGTGTGCGTGTGCATTGATAAATCAAATCACATCGTCGAAATGGTTGCAGTTTGGCAAGCACCACAAACGAGGCAGTAACGCCGTTGACAGCGGTGCGCGTTCGCACACCGGTTGGCTTTTAATTAATTGTATTCGAAAATAACCTCAACTATCAGGTTGACATCACTCCCGCTATTCAATCGGCGTATGTACGACAACAAAGCGCGCGCGACCTTGATTGCTTTTAATTTTCCGCCCCATTGAGCATCGACAAAATTTAATTGTGCCATAACTCGCCCATCTTCCCGGGGGAAACGATTTCAATCGCGAATTGATTAACAGCTGCACGGTGCAAAGCTATTAATTTGTTCCGAGCTGGCGCGAAGTGGCAGTGCTAAAGGTGAATTCTCGCTGTGCGATCATTCCAAGTGCAAGTGCTGGTGGATATCAATATCTGTTTCGGTTGCGGTTACAAATTTTCTTATTTCATTCACTTTGAACTCATCCGGGGAGTCCAGTAGTTGTTGCAATTCTCGTCGATAGTTGTTGCGTTCATCAACCTATATTTCTGAAGGATAAATCACATCCAGTGCCTAAATAGGGATGACGAAATCAGCGGATATGATCGGTGTCTTGAATGCAGGCAGCAGGAAGGGACTAACAACAATCAGCGCTTTGGTGGACCAAAAGCTATCGCCGGGAGTGGTTAACCCCGCCTTTACACTGGAGTACGGTGATGATGGATGTGCCGTCAATAGAACTGCCGACTGGGGAAATGACCTGAACAAGTGGTACGTAAAAATCTCGATTATTTGTTTACTCCAGTGAAAATTATGTAATATTGTGCCCAGATACCTATTCTGCATATTGCTTCCTTAAAAATAAAGTGTCATTTTGACACGTTTAGTCGACATTGTAAATCACTTGCGGTTAGTTTCAGTTCTGTGTGACAAATGGGGCTGCGAGTGCTTATGAAAGATTTATGGGCCAGTATAGTGAGAAGGTGCAATGGCGAACAACAAAAGTGACACCAATCAGTCATTTTTCTGGTTGTTCGCATTAGTACATAACTACGAGTATAATCAAATCTCTCATGAAAATATCCATTTAAACACCATTTTAATGTTTGTGGCTTGCTCACGAATTATGATTTCATTATAGCAATGGCGGTGCATAATATTTAAAGTGTTGACGTTGAACGCTATGCATATTTTTTTATTACTTTATAGTATACATTAAACACTTGAAAACTAACAAGTTATTCAACACATTTCGAAACACGTCTAATCATTCAAACGTGTTGGAGAATCGCCTAAAAATTTCGGAGGTTACACTTGCACAAAAGACAGACAGGGGCAATTGTGAAAGAAATCAGGAACAAAATAGAGCTTTTGGAAAAATGATAGGTATCTGAGTATTTGTAACTGTACGTATCCTACAAAATGTCAGCACTCACACTTCCGGCTATTTTCAGTTTGAAAATTGGAAGAGCAAAGGCTGCGCCTAAAAGCAGTATACATTCGATTTTGAATATGGTCCCAGTTTTCGTAGAAATCTATCGGAGACAGAAACCATATTCGAAGTTGAAAGTAAATAGTGCTGCCATTTTGCACCATAAGGGCTGAGTGCTGAATTCCTACTTTACTTTGCTTTGCTGAGATCGAATCTCAAAAAACACTGAAAATCTTACTTTACTTTGCTTGTCTGAGATCGAAGCTAAAAAAAACACGCCTAATGCTTTACTTTTTCCACTTTTTATAAAGTTTTCAGTCCTTTTTTTTAACATAATTCTAACAATTTTGTAGCTGTCACTTGGTTTTGCTTCTTATTTTTTAAAACTGACGTTTTACGGAAGTACCCTATATTAAAAACCACTCCATTCATATTTATATGCTTTACCGCCAACGTTATCAATAATTGTTACCAAAGATACCTTAAGAAATATGCTTGCAATTGCAATTAATTGAGGAATAGCTAAACTGCGTGCTAACTTTCAGAAAGTACTCTTTTTTAGTTACCTGTGTCATACAAAGGTACATTATAGAGTTTTTAAATAAATTACGATAATCCCGAAAAAAAACAAATTCCAACTTATGGTTTCTTTCTGCTGCTCCACCTCTTGCGAACGTCTGACAAACATCCGGGAGTATAAATGTCATGAAGGAGCTTCTCAATTATTAGCCGTTTGGACCCGGCATAAAATTGTAGATCCCTTCCATTCGTCTACAGACCTGTTGCGTCAACTATTATTTATTTATTTTTTTAAATAAATTACGATAATTACGATTTTGCCAAACCCCCACACACGATTATCACAGAAATTCATCACAGCACTGACCGGAGTTAATGGAAACAGAGACAAATAACTTTCCAGTGGAAAGGCGGCTGCCTACAAGCTGTTTTCCCGATAAATTCATGAAGTTACGCACTTATACTCATTTCCTTTCTAGGATATTATGTGAGTTCATGAATTGAAATTTGTATTTCACTATTTTTTATTTTAATCGAAGCCTTAACAAAAACCAAACAAGTTCAATAAGAAACACAAAACAAATGAACAGCGCGATGGCCATAAAGGTAAAAGGAATGGTGGCCGGACATTAGCAACATGTTTTTTTTTTAAGCCACACGTTTACAGATTGAAGTTACAAAAACAACAATATAAACAAATGGGTTTTGGGAGGATAGACGTACGAAAGAAATCCACCTCTTTTACTCATTCATTTCTGACACAGCACTGAGGACGTTTCATAAAACATGCGCACTTTTTTTAACTGGAAATAATTTCGTTGACATATAAAACTTGAAGTGAAACATTATGGTTCTGACCATATAAATAAGCGCTTAATCTTGCTACAGCAGCCAATCCTAAATACAATTAACGATTACGAGTATTGGCACCTAAGCAATAAAATAGGTACCTACATAATTGTGAAAATATTTCATTTGTTTGTAAACCTTATACAGGTAATACAAAAATCGACTATCGGACCATTAAGTAGTCAGCCATTCTGAACGAGCCCCTTCAAAAATCCACTCTCCTTTCCAGGTTCCATATTGCATTCCACTTCCAATCCAATTGGACTTCCAATTTCGCTCGGCCTGGATGGATTTTTACTTCACAATTAAGAAATTCTCATTCGAAGTTTGCATCGTGCAAGACAAAGTTGTGGTGACAGCAGTTTTTTTTGACGTCTTTGTGTGTGTCGCATTTCGGTCGTTTGTAGTTTTCTCAATTTTCATTTCCGTCTGCGAAGAAGAATTCAATAAATTTGCATTTACAAAGTGATAACAAATTCTGTGGAAACAACAATTTGTGAAAAGTGAAATAAACTCGACACTCAGTGTTTTGAGAGAAGAAAAAAAATCCATAATCGATTTTCCGTGAACAACAACAGAAAAACATCTAACAAAAAATAAAAGGAAGTTTTTCGCCAAGCAAAAACAAACGAAAAAAAGTATTTTTTTTGGAAAGGAAACCTCCCACATTTAACACAGGTGAGTAGCAGCTAGCTCTATGGACAGCGAATTAGATAACTCTTCCTTCTCCGAATTTTCTTCGCCCTTTTCCATTTTTTTTTTGTTCTCAATTTTATTTCTTTCTCCTCATCCACACCCAGAAGCCCAATAAAAAAAAAACATTGATATCCCTATACCGATTCATATTTCTTTGGTGTTTTTCGTTTGGTTTTTATTTCTATTTATTTCAATGGAATCCTCATCGCACTTCGATGGTCGTAGAACATTTGATTTTCCTTTTGTAATCATGTAGCTCGTAGTATAACTAATGTTTGAACATCGCTCATCGTTTCTTTGGGAATTCATATATCTATGTACCTACATTTGCTTGTATAAGTATAACATCTACTAATTAATGTTGTCTTACATACTATTAATCATATCATTTACTTAACTACCTGTCTGTCTATGCCTATAACCTTTTCTTTGTCCACTTCTGTACTTCCGTTTTGACTTGTAGTTTTCCGTTCGTTATTTTGTGGCGTTTTGTTGTTGTTCTCGATGTTATAATTGTAAAAGTAAAAGCGGAGAACTATGACGTAGGAACTCCACCAGCAGGAGAATGCCTAAAATTTGGTAAATATGTATACGAATGAGTCACACACAAGTTGGAACCACCAAATTGCCATCCAGCGCGGTTCTATCTTCTCCCCACACCACAAATGTCATCCTTTCTGTCTGCCTGGCACAGATGACGATTACGAAAACGGCGACTACGACGATTGTGGTGAGGGAGGCTGTGATGCCAGCCTCATTCTGACGTAATCGTTTGTCGCCCTGCCCTCCCCCCAGTAGCGCAGGCAGTACAATTCGTAGTTCAATGTGTCGTTGTTGTTGTTGTGTGGCCTCATTTCACAAATGAGTCCCTGAGCGAAAAATCAGCTGAGAATCTTCCTTTCACTGCCGTCATTCCCCTCGTCTATTTCTAAAACGTGATTCTTGTGGTAGGAGAAAAATTACGTTTTTTTTTTATTCCTTCAATTATTTTAATGAGAGATTTCTGAGGATAAACCTGGCAGGCAATGCCTGCAGGTGCCGTGGTCGATAGTAGTAGTGGAGGTGCTGTGGGTACATGAGAATCGAGTTCATGAGAGAGAAGTTACAACAAAGTTTAGAGCCGTTGTTACTATGGTGTGCGGTAAGGACTATATGCACAATACATATACCCTGCTTCGAATCAATATGAAGGACGTTTTCTGTTTTTTGTATGTTCGCCGACAACGGTTTCCATGAAAGATTGTGAGATTAGAGAGTTCTTTATTCTTTTCGTGTGGTCTGCGTTGCCGTTCGATAGAATTCAAACTGTTTAATTCGTTAAATCCTTGAATGCAAACGAGAGGCGAAGGATTTACGGAGAATTAAGGACTTGCCAGTATTATTATATAGAAAAGCTACTTATTTTGGGAGACTTATTTTACGAAGTGACTTGCTAAAGTAAATCACTGCACAGTTTTGGCAGTGGCAAGAATTGATAAGTAGCCCTTCCACGTCAGAAGGGGGGCAGTACATATTGGAATTTTGCAAAGCAGAACTGTTGTTGTTTGAGATCATTGGGTGATCGAATAACACAGTACAAGTGGTTTCGATTTGATTGGAGGCTTGTTAATTCCCACTGCTTGATGGTAGCTCTGCAGTGCTACTTCAACAGGCTAAACGATCAGCACTTTGCCCATACGATCAACAGTATCTGCAGTGTCTGGAAAATCAAATAGATGCCATACGTACTATTCGCAACAGCAATACATTTGTAATCTGGTAAACCGGTCGAATTTTCTCTCGAAACCATTTTAGCATATTCCGGATGATAAACAAGTCATACATGCACAATTCCCGTCGCCAGCGTTGTTTACATACGCTGTCCAGCTAGTTTGGCTTTTTCACTCGAACTTGACTTGAGTATGAATCATAGAATCTCTATCTGTGCCAGTGCCAAGCCAAATAGTTGGTAAAACCGGTGTTAACCAGCCACTGCGAGTACTGACCAGCCAACACAAATCAAGTGGCACAAATTACCTCAGACCAATGTCTGGTAATGATGTCGGATACTGATAGATGTGTGGACAGTCGAAAGGGGCTCGTTCGGCTTGTTGATAAAACTGCATGTGTGCGTTTTTTGTTTTTACGATTTGTTTACGAAAACGTGTGAGCCTGGCTTTTTTTTCTTCTCTTATCTGCACATGACTTTGATTTTGTTTATGAGGTGTAGATGATCAACGGCAGACTGACAGTGAAGAAGATATATGCGCTGTTGGAACATTAATTGGGCGGAATCCCAAACAACTATAGAGCAGTTAATGAAATAACTGGTACCAGTTCATCGACAGTTTTCATGTTTTACCCATTATTGTACCTGAAACTGAAACGAGATTCGATTTTTTTAAACTCTGGCGTATGACAACTAATTTTGGTCCAACTATGCATCCATGCATACAGTTTCTAGGATAATCAGTGAGGACTTTCGAAACAAACATTTTTTGTTATTACCTCAACTTAAAATTATTTACGACATTTTTTCCAGCGTCTTCAATCAACTTCAAGTCTGTTCGCGGCTGTTTTCACAACCGGTGCTTGTCATCTCAATTGTTGTGATCTGTGCAACGGAATCTATTGTGACGAGCCCGATATTTATGGATAATGATTTAGAATTTACGAGACAGCTATTTCGTCATAAAAATTAACTTTACAGCACAAACAGAGTGGCAAAAAGTACTTACACGTTGAACACGTTCCGCGGGAACCTATTGTGCTGAAGGAGATAATATAAATATTGATGTAGCTAAAACTTAGAACTTGAAATATTTCTTTATTCGTGTCCAAAAGTTGAGTGGGAGCATTAGGAGCATTAGCCCTAATTGAGGTTTGTATGGGAGTTAACCAGCTTAAGCCAACGTTCGTATTGTAAGCATAATGCGGTTAGACGGAATGTCAGTGAACCTCAGAGCGTCTGTTGTTTGTTTGGTAAATATCGCTTATGGTCATCATCGCCTCATGCATCAATCACAAAGCAAACGAGATATCATTCCTATTAGCAGCGACCTGCTGTCCACTATCTTCTTGCAAGCTAGCACCAACAAACTTTGGAATACCTGATTTATTTCTTGGTGAAAAGGTGCACTCTCAATCTCCAACTAGAGGTTATTTCCTTCATGTGTCATGTCCAATCGATTGCGGCCTCGCTTAAGTAAGTACATTTGGTTTTCGTTTCGAGAATGGAACTGACATGCAGCTCCCTCATGATTTTGAGTACAGACATTATTTGTATACGAGTAAAATGCCATCAATGTTTTCAGAGCCCATAATTTAAGGTAAAGAATAAGCACGGCATGACCTCATGTTGTTAGTGGCTTCTACCACGAATGTTGTTCGAACTGTAGTTGGTATCGGTAACACCCCCAGAATGAGTTCAACTAGATATTTAAATCGTTGAAATGTAATCCACGGTCTGTTTTATTCGAAGCCTGGTAATGATGAGAAGGCACAGACAAAATGGTTGAATCAAGTGATCTTGATTAAGGAGATCTGTAGCAGTTAATATTAGAAATGTCTTCCAAGTTCGAACAGTATGCATTTATCGAACACAGATAAATATAAATAATCGTGTTCAAAGTTTAATTATTTGTTGCAGATAAAAGAGAGACCATTCGATAGGTTTGTAGCCGCCTGTGTTGAAGCGGGGATGAGGGCAAAGACCTGCAAGTGCAACAGGGTCCTACTCAAGAGCGATGGACTGAGGTGTGTAATGTTGTTCTATAGGATTGGTCATGCTGGGCGATTTTTGAGACCAATTATTTATAATTCTACTGGGTACTCATCTCGATTCGTTTGAAGGATATTGTTTCTGAATATTGAACCATTAAAGAACTAAAAATGGAAGAGAGCTTGGATGGATAAGAGCAAACCACTCTCTAGGATGCCATTTCTTTTATGATCTTTATTGATTCTACGCTGCGTTATCGTAGTTATGTGTACTTTTCTCCAAGACGGGTTACCAAACATCGCTGACTGTTTGATCAGAGTCAATATAAAGTTGCATTGAATTTTCGTTGTGACCGCCATTTTTCTTATTGTCCCGACATTTTTAGCACTCTCGTCGAATCCTTTCAAATTCACTATATTAGATTCCCAATCTGCCTGGACCTCCACTCCATACCCACGATGTTTGGTAAATTTTATAAATAGAATTTCGTTTCCCTTCGTCACACACCATGGGACTCGTCACATTGATGGCTTCGCGTTTCATTTTATGCTGGCCCTTTGATTCCTTTACATGCGCAAATTAAAACCATTGCAAACTCCAGAAACAAACAACCGAAGCATATTACCTGCCATGAACACCGACAGCGATTAAAATTGCTGGATTTGCGAGGGCTTCCATAAAATTAGAAACCTATTAGAATTTGAGAAAGGTGGTGAAGTTTATTTCGCTTTGAGCTAAATCCAATTAACACCGGGGCAGCTATTGCGGATGATGATTTTTATTTTTATTTTTGTTTATTGCGATGTGATGGTCATGACATGTTTTGTGACTTGACAATTTGAATGAAGCACCTAAAGTTTTAAGGGTCAAAGTGGTTATAAAATCGATTCAAGTTCATATTGGAGGGGTATCCCAATTCCAGAAAAAAAAGCAATTGGTGTGTCGTTTATGATATTATTTTGTTACTCTGAAAGGGATAGCATCGAAATCGAAACATAGAGGTTATGAAAATATTTGTATTTTGGGTGGAATCGCCTATTGAATCGCAATCAATCACTGACACTTTTGTCTGCCACGAAACGGGTGGCAGTAACTCAGTATAGGTGGCAAATGAATCGCTTGAACTACGTTTAGATATATAGCAACATAATATTTCGTTCCGCTCAACTAAGTTATCAATTTATAACCATTCCCTAAAATTCGAGGAATACTGAGGTTATAAGATAAGGCTACTGTCATTTGAATAAATTTATATTCCATAACTAATCGGCTTACTCTTTGTGATACGGCAAAGAACTTGAAAAAGAAGGAACACCTTTCAATATCCCATCAGTTTTGAAAATAAACTAGCAGGTGCTGCCAAACCCTCTTATAATATCGATCACATTCTAATATCGGTTTATATCTGAAAAGAAAAATAAATAACTGTCGCAACAGTTTGATATAGAAAATTAGGTCTGGGGTCGAAATCGAACTAGCTATACGTTCACGGAACTAAGTTGATTTTACATGTGAAACAAAAACAAATTCCATGACATTCTGTACTATCTTTGGATTATTTTTCGCCTTGGAAAGGTTCACATTTGCATGGCATTTTGTATTTGAAAAGCTTTGTGTAAAAAGAACAAACAAGAAATACAGCGCCATCTGTTGGGAACTCGTCATTTCAGAACC
Source organism: Cheilosia variabilis (assembly GCA_951230905.1). Taxonomy (NCBI): domain Eukaryota; kingdom Metazoa; phylum Arthropoda; class Insecta; order Diptera; family Syrphidae; genus Cheilosia; species Cheilosia variabilis. The sequence goes on along the minus strand of OX579679.1, from coordinate 14,381,568 downwards.
AGAAGATGATACACGCATATTTTTATTTTTAGCCATAAAATTGGACAGCGTTTTGTTTGTGTGTCTGTATAAAAGGTCCAACAATTTAAACGAACTGCAACGCCATCAACTGTTAATGGATTCTTTTGCACGGTGATATATAAATCATGTTCAACAGCCATCCAGGAGTATGTCGACAAAATTCGTTGGGCTTTCATTGGGATTGATGTCTCACAGAGAACATGCAGATAGTACTTGACGGCAATATCTGTAGCGCCATCTGTTGTAATAAGTGTAAGTTCTTTAAGGTCAACTTTAAACCCATTTAGGCGCTCTTTCAGGGCATTTTAAAGCTGAAAATGATTATTATTATTGCAACTGAAAGACTGCCTGTGGCTGTAGGTCTCGTTTTTCTTTTCTCTTTGTTAGCTTCGACTCAAAGTGAATTTAATAGAATTTTCCTTCTGAGGTCGGCGGGAATTTTTATATTTCCAAAAAGCACTTCGCAAAACTATTCGCAACGCCTTTTGCATTCCCAAAATGAAAAGTGAATGCTTCTTTCTGGGTTTTTTACGCAAAACGCATCCTTGGTCCTCCGTTGATGTGTGGCTCAAAGTGTTTCAATTAATTAGAGAAAATTCAGTACTCATTTTTCGTAACGAATTTAAACAATGCACCTTTGAAGTGAAACGCTTTTCCTTCTTCACATTGCTTTAGTGCGCCACAGCAACAATGGAACGCGCAAAGAGCCCTCTTCGAAGCACGTGTGGATGGAGGAATTCCTCTTCCTTTTGTCGTTTTATAATGATGATGATGATGGGACTAACTCTTCATCGGAAGAAGCAGACATTTAGTCCTCCCCCTCTTTATGTAATTTCCATCGATTTGTGTATTTTTCCTTTTTTTTTTTTGGTTTTTCGGTGAGGGGAGGGTAACATTGATTCTAAACAAAACTTTCTCGGGAGGATAGTTGTGCAGGGTGTCAACCTCTGTCACATTTCCCGAGTATAGTACTCAAGGCAAGGTCATATCGTCAAGTGCTTACTTGACTAACAATATGTATTTGCCAAACCAATTTTTATAATTTCTTTCAGCCGTTGACTACTGTGAATGTTATTTCTGTATCATTACTGTAATGCCTACCGCAGTTTTATCGATCTCATGGCACTGTGACTGGTGCGCGGGTGGGAAACACAGTAACCCTTCGGTTGTGTTACGTAAGGTTTTATATGTTTTTTTTTTTTCTTTTAGTGGCAGCCTTGATGATGCGGTGTTGTGACCACCAACGCTAACCGCCAAATAACTATTTGAATAGGAACAGTCGGGGGTGGTAGATGAAATGTGTATTCTGTTCGCCACTTACACATTTGCCGTCTAATGTCAGAGCTCGCCAGTGTTTGTGCGGGTATTTGTTTGTTTTTAGGTCGCCCTGGAACAATGGACGTTGCTTATTAGGGCTTTTTCTCCTTTTTTTTATTTATTTGTTTGTGTAATAACAAAAAGCGGCTAGCGCACAGAAAAATGAGAAATAAAAGGGAAAACAAAGAGTACTACATTAATTGACGAGTGGTCTAGTTTGTATAGGTTGTAATAATTATCCGAACGGGTTACTGGGCTTTGCACCGAGGGGCTTTGGTCAAATTAACGCAAAACGAGTACGTAAATCAAACGCTGACACAGTGTCATTAAAGAAGTTGTGGCTGTAGAGTGGTTCGTGGCGTGTTACATGTTTCTGCGATGAGTAATATATGGCTGAGTGGAAATGTGTAAATTGTGGTGCAACTTGAGAGTTCCCCAGGTTCTTGAAAGGTGAACTCAAATAAATTGCAATTATTAATATAATTGTGCGCGAAAGAGAAGGCAGTATGTTCTGATTCGAAGGTTGCATCTGTATAATTTTTTAAAGCAGCTGCAACTTCAAGGTATGCTTGGTGATACCTGATTGGTGCTAGTAACTTGAACACGAGGAACTTGAAGACTTGAAGACTTTGACGTTTTTGTTTGGTAATTGTGACGCAACAATTACTTGCAAGAGTAACTGGGCACAGTCAAGAATCTAGTTATATGAAGTCGACTAGATGTAACCTTAATGCAAAAACTAGATTGGTCGGAAACGTCACTTTTCCTACGTCAGCCACATATGCGAACTGTCAACTTAGTACTCAGTCATGAATTTATTGACTCATCCTTAAATGTCAACTGAAACAGCTGCTCATATGACCGATTACAGCCAATCAAAACCGAATTACATCTAGTCAGACTTACGAAACTAGATACTTGAACGTCCCCATTGTTTTTACTCATGTTTGAAACGTGAAGCAGTCATTAAATTTTACAAATAATCTAAAGCCCATGGGTAAGATTTTGTTAGGTTAGGTAGAAGGGGTAAGGTTCTTGTAAATCTAAAATAAGGTTTGAGCTTCCAATGGTTGTTTCGCGAAAGTAAAGTGATAAAGTGAGGGACCGAAGGCAGATTTCCTTTTACAGGTATTCTGACCCAAACCTATTGACGCTAATTCGGAGACTCGATCGAATCGAGTAGTCCTCGAATTTAAAACTTTCACTCGAATGAACTCCTCACATTCTAAGTTTCGAGGGAAAGGAATTTATTATCGAATGATTTCACTGATGAACTTGATTTTCGAAATCAGCTGCTTAAAGTTTTAGCTGTCAGATTGTAAATTATTTGTTTAGCTTTTATTAAATAAATATGGCTTTAATGTATTTTTGGAGGAGGAATCGTCAAATTGAATCGAAAAATACTGCGGGACAAATCGAATCCATTTAATCTGCTGGACGACATGTATGTTTGTATTGTTTCGCTTGGACATCGTACAAATTCTTTTTGCTTTAAGATTTTTTGGAAGTTTTCAATAAATGGAAGTCCCAACTATTTTTCATTTGCGTCTTTCCAAAACGCAACGTTGCTGCTGAAACCCTTTGCAATTTGGATTAGTCTCCAATAACTTAATCAGCATTTCAAATTGCCTGTGGTTCGTCCATTTGGATTGCGACCTGCGATTATTACAATTTTTTTTTTTTTTTTCATAAAACGAACAAATGTTGCTTCCTAGCTCATAATATGCCTTTTATATACATTTTGTGATAAAATTAAGCAACATTTCATTCGATTTATTTAAAAACAATTCAACTTACATTTTTAAATACAGCTTTCGGCCACAAATTTCCGCTCGAATATATTTTGACATTTAACTCAATGCAATCGAAACCAGAGACAATACTGGCCGCATTCAAGAATCTAGTCATCTTAAGTCGACTAGATTGGTCTGGATAAGATGTAAACTGAACGCAAAAACTAGATTGGTCGGGAACGTCACGTTTTCTACGTCAGCCACATATGAGAACTGTCAACTTAGTACTCAGTCACGAATTTCTCGACTAGATTCGTCGGCTACCCCTCCATAAACGTCAACTGAAACATCTGCTCTCACGACCGATTTCCCCCAATCAGAGTCGAGTTTCATCTGGTGAGAGAGCTGTCAGACTTACTAAACTAGATACTTGAACGTCCCCACTGAGACCACCAACCCCGACCGATTTCCCGTTACTTAGCCTACAAGCTATATTTTTATGGAGTGTTCACGTTTGTGGCGCTAGTATTCTTACATAGAAAATCGTATTGACAAATGTCACGAAACACCACACTTCCGCTGTGGGCAAACTTGCTGGCAGAGTTCATAGAATTTTATCCGTTTAATTTGAAATTGTTCGTTACGTGTGGATAATATTTTTTTTTTAGGAATAAGTGCACATTTGCCTAAAATGTTCATGAACAATTAACACTATAGATTAGTTGAGGAAAAATAAAAACATTTTGAGCAAATTTTCTTCATTATTTAAGAAAAATGTACACACGAAATCGAAGTTAATGATATCCAAAAGCGGAAAATACACAACCATATTTGTCCCAATATGTTTCTAGTATATAGAACATCAACTTTAGATAGTTATACTAACCAAACAAATCAAATTATTCGCCTTTTAACAATTTATAATAACTAACCAATGGCGTTCAGTAATGAAAAAATGTGGTATTCCCGAACTCTTTCACGTTTCCCCACGGTTGCCGCGGTTGGCAGCATTCATTTTTGTATTTTTTGTATGTTTTTGCATGTCACACGGATTCTTTTTTGACATAACACCGATGAGAAAACAAAATGGCGAATTTGAAAAAAAAACTGAGGGGGCCAGCGGCAAGAGGATTGTGAGTTGGGGGTTTCAGTATGGTTTGTCTATGATCGAAACTGAGAATGCGGGGAGAAATGAACAAAAGATGAATCTCTATCGAAATAGAAAGTTGGAATGTCAGTTGGAAGAAATCGAATAACTTTCGACTCGATTCGAATCTCGGAATAGAGGTGAATATCTTGGCTTGGTCGCTGCATGAACCACTCCATTGAGTGAAATAGCTGTTCGACATCGAGTTCCTCACGTAGTTTTCCGTTCAGTACGATCTCTGCAGTTAATAATTCTCCTTTCCGCAGCTAGTAGATATCCGCCATTTAATTTATACAAAAGCAAAATAAAAAATGGAAACCAACAAAAGTTTATATAGAAACCTTACCCAGCTTTGTGAACGCACACGTGATTCACATTATCCACCTATGCCCCCGTTGAGCTATGCATACCAAATTCGCATCAACCCACCATCATTCATAGTCCGATGGGATACTCGTACACCATCCTGTGCTGTTGGTCATTTAAAAGAAGTTTATCTCCAAGCAATCCCCATAATGCATTGCTTGTGTCGGGGCCTTTGAATTTTTTCAGACTTGAACCAGCTGAGAATTGGATTTCCTATAAAACGCTTCCCGACTGTTATTTGCATTTTTATGTGTGCACATGCTGGAGACGGCCAGCCATACCCACACATTTCTATTTACGAGCGAAAAACACAGTGGGATGGAATAATAAATTGCCCCGTTTCATAGAGTACACGCATAGGGACGCTCTTCGTCTCTTTGGCGCTGCATTAAGCTCACACTTGAAAGTCAACATCCAGGGCTTTCATTAAACAGTCGGCGGGGCATCCTTTGCAGTATCCTCCTCAAATGTTTATCCAAAAACAGCGTATTTTTGTCTACAACGACCACCGCTCGCGGGGGGTTTTCTGTTTGCCGTTGACGAATTTGCCAAATTTTAATTAAACCAAAAATGGTCTTGATAGGACATTGTGCCTATTCTGAATGTGCCCACACAAACAGAAATCATAATTGCCGGCTGAAATGATACAGACTGCCTTTGAGGCATCCCCCCCTTTGCCCTCGCTCTTTAAATGACTTCATCTGATGGCGCAATTCAAACGTTTTAGCTCAGAGGTCGACAATAGCGCTGGTGCTGGGGCTGGCTGGTATCTCAATAGAATCAGTCGAGATAAAAGATACTTTTGATGAAGAAAATGTACATATTCATATAATATCGTGGCATCTCCACCCAACCAACTACGGCGGCGGAGAAGATTATTGCGACGTTGCGTTGTGTGCGACTGCGACGTGGAATTTTCTCGACTTCCTTTCGTGGCGTCGTCGCTTTGTTTTCCGTTTTTGTTGTTTTTCTTTGGTTCAATTTGAAAATTTCCAAATGCGGAGTTTAACGAGTATATAATTGAACAGAGGCTCGACAACGAACGATTGATGTTGTTCTTCTCATTTTAAGAAAATGCATGAAAACGAATTGCGTGCCAGTTGACAGAGAAATGACAGGAAAATGATTGAAAATTGGAATTTCGTTGAGGGAAACATGTGATAATCGACATGTAGGCAATCATTGTCATTGGCAGAGATCATTATTATTGCTTGTGGTTGCGTAATGTGGGAAACTACGAACCAAATGAAGCGATTATAGATGTCATTGTCTCGTTGACGGTTGTCACAGCCAGAGACAATACTGAGACCACCAACTCCGGCCGATTTCCCGTTACTTAGCCTACAAGCTATATTTTTTATGGAGTGTACACATCTGGTGCGCTAGTATTGTTACATAGAAAATCGTATTGACAAATGTCACGAAACTTCAAAAATTCCGGCTCACCAACACACTCCCAGCAGATATGAGACACTTCCGCTGTGGGCAAAGTTGCTGGCAGAGTTCATAGAGTTTTATCCGTTAAATTTGAAATTGTTCGTTACGTGTGGATAATATTTTTTTTTTAGGAATAAGTGCACATTTGCTTAAAATGTTCATGAAAAATTAACAATGTAGATTGGTTGAGAGAAAATGAAAACATTTTGAGCAAATTTTCTTCATTATTTAAGAAAAATTTACACACGAAATCGAAGTTAATGATATCCAAATGCGGAAAATACACAACCATGTTTGTCCTAATATGTTTCTAGTATATAGAACATCAACTTTAGATAGTTTTACTAACCAAACAAATCAAATTATTCGCCTTTCAACAATTTATAATAACTAACCAATGGCGTTCAGTAACGAAAAAAAGTGGTATTCCCGAACTCTTTCACGTTTCCCCACGGTTGCCGAGGTTGGCAGCATTTATTTTTGCATTTTTTGTATGTTTTTGCATGTCACACGGATTCTTTTTTGACATAACACCGATAGGAAAACAAAATGGCGAATTTGAAAAAAAAACTGAGGGGGCCAGCGGCAAGAGGATTGTGAGTTGGGGGTCTCAGTATGGTTTGTCTATGGTCACAGCTTCTACTTAATAAATGTTGAACACTCGTCTGCTTAGAAGTGAGTTTGAGTTTTTGCAGTATTTTGCGCGACGGCAGTTCTAGATGCAAATTATTGGGGAAACCCAAAACTCACTCTCGTTCGGATGGCATTCATCTCGAAATCTTCACAAAAATCGCAGAAGGTTTCAAGACCGACATCTATTTTTGTCATCAAATGTTTGAACATATACTGGCCTCTAGTCGAAAAATGCGCGTAGCCCTGTTATTACTGATCTAGACGCACTATTCGCGCGATGTTTACCGAGACTTTCGATCAGAAACTGACAGTGACTCATACATAACCTTCAAATGGATTTTCGGTCGAAGACCATCGCAAAATGTATTTATTTTGCCTGTGGATTGGTGTGCTTTTATATTTCTTTGGTTAATTAAATTTGTATTTAACTTACGCGTTTACAGTTTAAATCCACCAGAAAATATAAAGCACATCCCCCCGATGTCTATGACATTTGCCAACGCCAAAAACAACATTTGGAAAACTTGCAGTCGACTCTCTTTTGGCATCACAAACAGAGAGCAAGTACACCATTCGAAAACAGAGTCGACAACCGCACTGATCTTGAAAGCGTCGCTTCTTCACTTCAACTTGCATTGATACGAACGAACGCAAAAGTCGCAGGCAACTGATCAGATCTAGTTTCAACTTCTTCTGATGCAGATAACATCGCAAATCGAAACGTATCCAGAAAGTACTGGTAGGACAAGAAATTTCCATCAAAAATAAGTGATAAGACGGCAGTAGAGGTTTGCTTTACATGCTGGAACGTTTATAATAAGCAGACAAAGCAAAGTCGCCTCAATATAGTCAGTGTGGTGGACGCAATGGTTGGTGGTCTGGCGGGGAGTATTACGCGCCACAGTCAGGTCAAAATTGACCCATTGTGATACGGTGTGGACGCAATGGTCTCATATATACCTTCAAGAGTTGTGAAGGCTGATAAATCTGCTCTATTCGGCTCAGAATTTTCAGATTAGACTTCAGAATTTCTCCTCGGAATTTTTGCCCAGTTTTTATAGTCGGAATTAAAAGTCTTGCTGAATTATTTTGGAAAACAAAGAATGTGAACAATGTCTGTCTCCCAATCGACTTTCTGGCAAACAGAATTTCCGACAAAAAAGTCCTCGGCTTTGACGAGTGTTGTTTCAGCATTTCTAGTTGTTTGAAAGTTGACATGCAAGTACTTGCAATGCACAGAACGCAACAGTTTTTCAATTTTAGCCGTCGAAATTGGATGGCAAAGAACCTTTACTTGCATTTATCCAAAAATTCGGTGAAACATAAATCTGTTGGATCCCGGTTAACGTTTACGAAACTAAAAGTCCACTCGATTTCCAAGTGTCTGTTGGGTTTTTATACAAAGGGTAATATTATCATCATTGGACTAGTAACTCTCTCGAAATTCTCTAAAAAACTCTTACTAAAGCGTCAGTTTTTTTGTTATCATTTTACGGGGCGATATACGAAGGAGCTATAAGTTCACAACTTAAAAGGTATCATATAGCAGCACATAGACTCATGTTCTTTTGGCTATTAGTGTTATTTATATGAACTTCTTGAATTTTTTATCGAGATTTCCCACTACCAACTTGTCAAAAAATTGCAGACCATTTTTAGGGAAATCTCCTTTTTCGTCGTCTCACAGTACGTTACGTGTGAATTTCTCTGTCCGTCCGACAGATAAAGGTCTAAGTAGAAGGAAGACAGAAGTGTTTCTTCAACATCATATCGTCGCGCGGGTCTTTCATTTCCATAATTTGAATTCCCCCTTGACGGTTGTCAACTGTCAAAACAATATCTAGCCGCAGCCACATAAAATCGGAACTATTATTTAATCAACGTCGAAAACTTTTCGGGGGGTTTTGTGCAGGATAACAAGAACTTCATAGTCAGTCTGGCACGTAGTTTCGACGTAGCTTTGACAGCTGTATGAAAGCACATTCACCAAAATTATTCATTTTACTTCTCCACGGAAGGTGGAGACGTCCGAGTTATACTCTATATCTATAACTGACAACCATTACCCTACTCCATACACCATTTCGATATCAAACTAGGGATAGCAGTAAATGCGAACATTGCAATTGAAAGCAGAAAACATTTCCGATTGAAATTAGCCTCCGACCGACAGAATTAAACTTCCACAGCCAATACAAACAGTGATACGCAACTCTCATATCTCTCAACTGCAAACAGTTTGTATGCATTGGCGGTCGACCGACACACTTCAGTGCGTCTTCTAATTAATAAAATGCAAACAAGAAATTAAGGTCGACGATTGATAACAGAAAAGAGCATGCCATTAAAGACTTCACGAACGGAACCGAAAAATACAAGTAATTCCATGGACTAGAACATGTACTTCATTACTTCGCCTGCAGCGAATCCACGTTGTTACTTTAGTAAGTTGAACGTGATTCTCTACATTTATTGACGCAGTAGCTGTGGAGTGCATGCAGTCAAATGCCTGACGTCATTGCGACCTTAAAGCTTTTTTCTTCGTCTTCCTTATGGTTAAATCCTGTTTTTTGGTCTCTTTTGCCCTCCATTTGAAAACGACAAAGAAGCGATGTCTTGGCTTGGTAAAACCAAAAACAAAAAAAAAAAAAACTGTAATGTCATTCACGAGGAACAAAAACTCAATCTCAATCAGGGCACGAACAACGAAAGTAATTAGCTTTAATTCGCGAAAAGTTCTTCCTTCGAAAATGTAATGTTAATTGGGAAGTATCTTCTTGAATGCAGAAGCAGCAGATGATGAGATCATAAGGCGGTAGGTAGGTGTGAGGGGAGGGATGATGTGTCTATTTGGAACAAATTTAAAATCTTTTACGCAAATTAAGTGATTCAGGGAATGAAATGAAATGAAAGGAGCAATCGGAGGAAAGCTGAGTGAGCACAAGTTGAGTGTATTACTTCAGTCATGGTCCCTTTCATGAACGAGAAAACAAATGTGAATTTTTGGTTTGAAGAGCAGTAATGATTTGTCTGCGATAATTGCTTCATAATTGGATAATTGCTTCAAGAATCGAGGAATTTACTAATGGCACTGGTGGTATGTGTTTTAAGAAAGGCCCTGAATGAATCTTTTCTGTTGAAAAATTAAGTTCAACACCAACTGCGAAAGTTGTACTGTACCTACCAGTAATGACAGCGAACCCGGCTTGACTGCCAGAATTCAAATGTTCGATGTTCGAACAGTCGCTTAATGAAGTCTGGTGTAGTTCAATTTTTAAACATAAACAACTTTTTTACCTCTTCAAACAAACCCACTTTTTATTTGTGTTTTGTTTTAACACTTAAACCGATTTTTAGCTTGATCTGCGTGGCACCCTGTAATATACTCGACTACTTGCAATGTTTTTAATCGCTTCTTCGATTGCCAAAGTCAATTACAACAATTGCCCGATTTTGTTTATGCTTTTATCGCTCAGCTACACATTGGATTCTCTTTCCGTTACAGCGGTTCCTTGAGTTCGATGTAAACGCGGTTTCTTTGTGGTACCAACCATTTACAATCCACACATTGGAATTGCTACTTTCTCGCATTTTTTTATGCGCGGCATAATTTAAAACAAATCAGCGCCTTACATTCGATGGTATAATCGAATTTAAATTGAATTAAAAATAAATACCCACTGCGATTGCGAAATAATTCCATCTACCGCTGCCCCATCAAATATGTAAACTCCAACAAAATCAATTTATTTTTGATGGAAACTGCATTATTAAACAATTTATTTACTCGGTCCAATTCGGCAGGGGAGAATAAATAAAAACAACCTCGGCGCGCACTGTCATCGATAAACTTCTGCTGAAACTCTACCCACAGTGTGGTTACAGTACAACAACTGGACAAATCTGTTCTGGTCTTACTTTGCGCATATATCTCCGCATCAGCTTATAAAACAATCGCCCTGTACATGGCCAAACCTCGGTCAACTGTGCGGTTCCGGTTCATGTATATGGTTACAACGGGCAAGAGTGCGAAGGGCTTAAAAAAAGCAAAAAAAAAACCGATCTCAAGACTTAGCAAAAGAAAAGCGTTCCTCTCCATTATTTGGGGCACAATATTTCGGTGACACTGGTACATGGCATGTGCATTTTTTATGGAGTTGATACGTGTCACCCTTGCACCTATTATGCGGAGATATTTTGGCAGAATCGGAAATCGGGTCACAATTATGTCATAGCCAGTAGCAACACCAACAACCCGAAGGACAACACACGTCGCAGAGCGAGAGTGCGAGAGAGAGAAGAGAACACGGCCGCTGCAACTGCAACACAGTTTACTCGACCTGATTTCGTACGAGTGTTTGTGTGACACATGAGTTCACCATATGCCACCCCACAATAATATTTGCGTGTACGAATTGCAGAACAGAAACCTTTCAACGAAATTACATTATAGTCCACGTCCAGTATGTATGTAGCGTTTGGTCATTGCAATTCAGTACGGTTGGCGTGGCGTAGTACTTGACGCATTTACATGCGTTCCGCTGCGACTTAATGTGGCTTAAAGTGTAGGGATAAACACCAGTGCTCTTGGTACTGAATGGGGGTGGTAATTACCCGAGACATGCATTACCTTTGTGTTTGCTCTCTCTTGTCCAGCTTACTCACATTTTTTCCGGTCGAGTTTCCATGGTGATGCTTTGTTTGCCACTTGGCTCGTGTTCGTGTTTGAAAAGTGTTTTTTTTTTTCCACTTCACACATACACACACACACTGGCGGTCGTCGTACAATGAATGCTGCGACGTGTAATCTTCGGAGCAGCTTTGCACATCCCCTAATCGCTGTGTCAGCAATTTTAATTTAAATTGCGACAATTCAGCGCGAGTCTCAGGGCGGATAAAACTATATATACGAAATCCGTGTGTGCGGCGGGGGTAGCTGGAAGTAGGTATATTTGCCTTTGACTTTATTTGGATTTAATTAAGTCAGTGGATGTAGTCGGAATAAGTGATCACACTTTGAAGCTTTCTTTTGAATGCACAAATGTGTATGGGAGAAAAAGGGGAAATATATACTAACGCCATATCCGAATAAACATTTCACATGTCGAGATGCTGTTTAAAGATGCGGATGCCGGCGCTCAAGGTCAATCATAAGGCTGTCTCTTTTTTTTGAAAATTCAACTGATTTATAAGCGCGAAGAGCAGTTTTTGTTTCTCCTGAATTGGTTTGTTTATCATAGACTGCCATTTGAAAGAAGATTTATATCTCTTTCTGTATCAAATTATTAACGCTCCGGTGATAGGTCTGACACTAGTGTGTCACATCGCAGCTTAGCTTACCACATAAGTTTCGCAATCATCTCGTTAGGTATATTTGACCTTCATACATTTGCCATTGATTTGTATGCATATTTTTAACTTTCTCGGACGGACCTTAGAAAATTCACATTTTCCTTGAAAGCAATTTAAAAAAAGTCATATGATCACTTAAGTTGAGTTTTCAATAAGCTATAAGGTTTCGTGCCTCCTAGTCGTGCGTTTTTTCCAAGACTATACCAAACACTACCTTAGTGCTTACTAAAAAAAGGTTGAAGCCTTTTGCGACACTTCAGAATATTTGACGCAGTTCGACAAAGAATTGGCTTACATTTTTTTTTGCGTCGCAGTTTCAGCTATATGAAAAGGGGCAAATACACGAGTTAAAGTCGAACAAAGCAGCAGATTTTTAGCCACTTTGAGGTTGAGTGCGAACGAACTTTTCATTTACCGGATTTGTGGATCGTGACGATATTTTGTGGAAAAAGTCTGTCAGTTCGCGGCAAGAATATTTTAAACATTTTGTTGTCCGAAATTTATCTAGTAAAAGTAATTTAGCTGAAAATACTACAAAGCGGAAGAACTTTAAACGAGTGTTTATATTCCGTAAGTGGCTACAAATCGATAGCGGAAGTGCTCGATTTTAAATTGCGACTAGAAACTGATGGCTGGAACTCGGGAACTGCTAGTGCTGATGCGATACGAATTTTTAGTCCTTTAGTCTGTCATAGCTATGCGCTTAAGTGTGATTTTTTTTTGGACATCAAAATCGAAGTTACTTGGAAAACGAAACACTTCATTTTACACCAGTCAAAGTTGAACATCTCTGTAAATGCCAAACGCCAATACCCTCCTTCAATGATCGTTTATATTAAAGTCCGCAAGACACCATACTGTGAAATGATGATACTCGTTAGTGAAATTACAAGTAACTAAGTAAACCCCACTCGGGATTTTTTTTTCACAGACCGGATAGCGCAATAGTCGTAAAATTTTACGTAACGTGGCGTTTGCACGACAATCTATACTTGAAAGAATGTCAAAAATGCATCTAAATTTGTTTTTTGACCTTTGCCAACACTGCTCTTAAACTGTGAGAGCCGCTCTGAATGAATTGCTGTTACCTGTGAGGAGAACCACATTCCCATCTGGCTGTATTAAAGTTCAAATCAAGACCTTCTCAAAAAGATTGAGTCACTTTCATGTGTCCATAGACTCAATATAAAGTTCTCAATTTAACTTTTAATTAGCGTCTATTAAAACCGCCAAATTATAACTCGAACAACACTGCGCTGACTATTAACGCCTCCATTTATCGCGCTCAATTCAAATGTTGCTATCGTACTAAAACTAAAAATATACGCTTCCTTATATACTGTGCATTACTAACCTCTCGCGCGGTGTATGGCTTTATCTATAGACCAATGACGTTTGTTGGTCATTTGCTTGCCGTTGGAGCTTTTGCATATTTTCTTTGTTTTGGTTTTTCTATTCTCATTTTCTCTCTATTGCTTTCACGCTGACACATGACAATCGAAAGTAGTCGTGCACCGGCTATATACAATTGCGTCTGTCACTATGCTGCCACAAACTATCAAATTCGAAATCTTAATCTAAATTGACTTACGTCACTTGCAAATAAACAAACATTATATCTCTCACCTCATCACCACCATACTAAAGCACACCGCACATGTTCATACACACAGATTATCTCGCTCTATATCTATCTATCTACCTACATATCTCTGATTTTGCAATTTGTTTTCCAATTTTATTTATTTACAATTATTTTCATGTTTCTGTTTTTTTTTCTTCTTTTGTTTCTTTCTATTCGTTTCCGTTTGGTTTACACGCGAACATTTATTTCCAAAAACGAACATACCTAACCAAAAAATCAAAAAAAACAATAAATAAATAAATCAATACGACCTGATTATTATATACATTGGCAACACCCACCACAACCACCACTACACCGCACCTCTATAATCGCATATTCTCTTCGATAAAAAAATATTATATCCTAATGTTTATATAAACAACAAAAAACTTGCCTACTTTCTTTGACGATACAAACAAAATTGGTAATCAAATTGAAAATAAACAAAAAACATACAAAAAAAAAAAACAAAATATATTTGCAATTGGATTGTTGCTTCGCTGAATACGCTCACGCAATGCGCGCACCCCAACGCTTTTGGCTGGCCCACCATACCTACACACAGGGAAAGAGAAAATCCGCCTATATCCAGCAGGTTCTTAAGATAAGTATTTGAGAGAGAGGGAAAGAAACAACAAAATATGCCACAGGCTGAGGGTGGTTACATATCATTGGGTGATAACCCAAATAGCGCCATCTACAATCAAACTACAGAGCCAACCGGACCACAATCGGTCTTCGAGTCGGTAAAACGGGCCATTAGTCAAGTAGTCGGTAGTAATGGCAATGGCGGCGGCGATACAGATGATTTATTAGCCTCTAAAGGACGTCCCATGATTGTCGGATCAAGGTAAGCCAATATATTCTATGTTTTATTTTGTTGAGTAAACATATTTAAAAACAAAACAAGACAAACGTATCCCGTAAGTTCAGCATTCTGTTCAGAGGGTTGGTGTAATGGTGTATGCTTGCTATTTATACTTGTTTTTTCGTAGTTCTTCTCCTTCCTTCCATTCATGTTGATGTAGCTTTGGATATTATATGTTTTGTTGTGTATTTTATTTTTTATTCACTTATTTGCAAACAGTTTTGTCGATAAATTAAACCGATTCCACTCAGTGATACGCGATTCGACAGCAATATGCGAGGGCTGAGGCTCGTTGAAAGTTCAAGGCGAAACCTGCAGTCAAACAGGGTCCTTAGACCTTGCCATGAATACATTTTTAATGTACAATCCCTAAATCCACTGGCATGGGAGTGGTATGCCCATGCGAATACTCAACAATAACGAGAGACGAACATGCGAGGTGCTTGACGACATAAAAATCGCTGCTTCGGGGGGAAAAAATATGCGGAATCTCCTCCAAAATGATAACTAAAACCGTTGAACTGCAAAATGTTTTACGTAATAAGAAACAGATTATGATACCTTCAATAACAGCTTTTACCACTTGACATGAGTTCGCAAGTGTGTGCTAAAATATTACTGGAACGAAAGAGAACTTTGCTAGTGTTTGTTGGAAGTGACTGGAGCTCATCCGCGAGTGCGGTGTACTGCAATGATACGAGTATGTGGTGTCAAAGTCATACTAATCTGTTTAGCGGAACGGGAATAATCATTGTTATTAAAGTTTGTTTCGTTGTATTATGATTGTAAGTAAGGAATGTAATATTAGATTAATAAGGTGACAGTTATCAAGAAAGTACGCACTAAAGACTAAACAGCGATGGAGCTGTAGATTTGCAACTCCAAGTCGCCCATCAAAGAACTATCCTGATATTGGATAAAGCAATTGTGAGAACAATCTGTCAAACGAACTACAGGGTGGGGTAAAAATTGTAGTAGATTTTAAACTTGAATAACTTTGCATTTACTAAACGAATTTTGACATGCTTGGAAGAATGCTGAGAGCTTAGTCTTTGCTTCTATTGTGTGATGTTAATAATGGGAAATATTATCCTTTAAGAAGTTAGGGCTGTACATAAATGAGAGCGAATTGCGAACAAGCGCTTATTAGTACATTCTGACATTTCATTCGCAGATCATTCGCTTCATTTTTATGGACTATTCACATGAGAGCGAGCGAACGAATTGCTGAAATGCGAACAAACCAGTTTTGATGCATTTATGAACAGAAAATTGCACATTTTGCTATTCCAAGAGGAGGATAATTAATTATTCCATCACAATGTATTAAATAACCCTCCCTGTGTTCACTCGGGTAAAAAAACAAGTAAATAAACAGTTTAAATAACGAAATTTCAAATTCCAAACTTTTTGCCGCCAACGAATACACCCTTGGCGCGAATTGTCAACGTTTATTCACAATCCACATCATTCAATTCGCGTTCCACAGACTAGCGAATAAAACATTCGTTCGAACTTAACCTCAAACTTGAAATATCATTGTCATTTTTTTTGTACATTTCATTTTGTGGTGCTGTTTTGTTTTGGCCCGAATGGAAAATAAAAGAAATATGACTGAATCACAGATAAGCATGTTTAAGTAAAATATTCTCCTTTTTCTTTTCGTGTTCGGTTAAGCGGATGTACATGTATTAATTGCTATGTTTTACATTTTTTCCACCTCAAATAGGTCAACAATATTCCTTTTTTCCTTAATAGAATGCGGCTACCTCCCACTTTCGAGTAGAGACAAAGACAGCGACTGTCATTGGATTCGCGGGTATCTGCGACCAAATAAAATGTATCATGTGAATGGACTGTCAAAATTTGCGAATATTCGTTCGTTCGTAGGTTATTGGTCGCTCTCATGTGAATGGTCCTTTAAAGTTTAAGTTCGAACGAACTTTTCATTCGTGGGCTTGTGGATCGCGACTGTATTACGTGGATTGTGAATAAAGTGTGACAGTTCGCGCAAGAATTTTTAATTCACGAAAAAATTTCTTTAATTGTAAATTTCGCTATTTAAAACAATTGAGATTAATTTTTTTTTTAGTTTAGATGATAGATTAATTAAATTAATGCTTTGGTGGTAGAACAAATAGCAATTTTCAATTCATAAATAACGTTAAGTTGTTTGGTTCGCAATTCGCCTATTCGCAATTCGCGCTCATGCACTCAGAAAAAAAAATTGTTAAGCGAAGCATTTTGAGATTTTTAAAAAATTGTAAGTTAAAAGTTCTTGGTTCAAATATTATTTTTGTTAACAAGAACTCGTTTTTAAGTTTTCAAGAATCAGGTATTCAGCGTAAGATTTTATTTTATTACATCATTGCCAACAATTTCATACTTAAATCAAAGATTTTGATATTTGGTTTCATTTTAACCAACGAAACAATTTTTTTTTTCTGAGTGATGTGAATAGTCCTTTAGGTAACAAATATTTTGTGTCTCGCAACATTATGGTCTAAATTTGTTCGAAGTTTGTCGATTCAAGGCAAAAATATTGGGTTCGATGTTATTTTTTAAGGTCAGAGATACTTGTTTTGTACAACCCTCCTTTTTAAGCAAAATCTTACTAAAAAGTCGTCAATGTTTCGATGCTCTGAAAACATTTGTGGGGGGGTAGTAGCGCCATCTTGTTAAAACCATATGCGGTCACTCATCTGTAAAAATGTTTAAGCATATAATCGTCGGCATTTAACATTGATGGACCTCATTCGTATCTTGAAAGAAAGCAAACCGGGAACCGCTATTGTGAATCATTCGCGTGTTTTTCGCACCCCAGAGTCGCATATTTTGTTTGCTGACAAAGCTTCGTCTGGCACAAACCATTTTCCAAAAGAAAAAGCGATATGCGCCTAGGTCACATTGACTTTCTCTTTGTAATTTGTTCTAAAATAACACCATGATGAGAGCGCCTAGGTCACATTGACTTTTTCCTTTTTTTAATTTGTTCTCAAATGACACCATGATGACAGCACTGAGATTAACACCATACAAAGACTTGGAACCATTGTGGAAGACAACAGAAAAAAAAAAAAAAACATATTTTCCTCAACTAACAATTTCCTAATACTGGACCTTACTAATAATCATTTCTAACCTTCAAACTAAATGTTTTGCAGTTCACAATGGGTAATAACATACCCGTGGAAAGTTTCGCCATTGTGAATTCGTAAAATCTAACCTGGCTCACAAAATAAGATTATTAGTATCGCACACTATCTCGTGATGATCGCGTTTTTATCAGTATCACAACTAAATATTCCTATACAGGTTTATTGACAGCGACTGTCAATGTCAGACATATCGCTTAGATTTGAGATCAAATTCTCGATGAATACTAAGTTATTTGCGTGTGCAATCGATATCGAATTGCTTTGCTGAACAAACGACACAGCAATACATCCATTCGAAGAATGTACGACTTTATGCAACTACATGACACTCCACACATTTGTTTTCTTGCATTGCAGAACAAAAAATAATATCTACTGCCGGACATGCATTACAGGTCTCATCCTTCTGTTCAAGTGCGGGCATTACTTAATCATAAAAAATCTCTAAATAAAAAACGCTCGTGCAAACCATTCACTAATATTCTCGGTTGCCATCATTGATTGCGCACAGCTGACGCCAATAGCCTTTTTCATTATTAAAGTTTAAACAGTTCAATAAATCATGGCCGTAACATGCATCCCCCCTGTCTACGTCTATGGACAATAAATACAAGCAACTTTGGCAACAGAATAAGTATCCTAATAAACTCTCCAGCGACTGTCATTAATAACCGAAAATTACTCGTCGGCCATTTCCAAGTGCATTAACCCAACTCTACGGCTTTTTGGCCATCGTTCAGCCACAATGCCACCGACAAACAACCATCGTGCTACGAAAACACAAAAAAAAAAAAACGGTGATAAGGCTTTCAAATGTCCTACCTAACCTACTCAACCTGCCCTAAACCGATTTCAACTGCGAGTAATAATTACATAGAGGCAGCCGGTACAAGAGATCCAATGCCGACACAAGCAATGTCGAATCGATTTGACCCAAAACCCGGGGTTGAGTGGGTGTGGTTAGAAGGCTTTCAAAAATAAATTCCCTCGATATACACATGTTGAATTATTTCGAAATTATGAGACGTGTTACACAGTAATAGTGTATTGCGAGACGAAGTTTCGCTTTTGCGAACTAAGCTAACTGAGCTGCTAATTATTGATGGTAAATGCTTCGTCATGAGACCACCCAACTTTGGCTCAGTACAGTGCAAAGATAAACGGCCCTATCGAGGTGTCCGTTCGGAACGGGATTTTCTCTGTTTTGTACGAAATCGGAGAAATCCGTTCCGATACAACTTTCGGAAAAATTCTCCGATGACATATAGTGGAACCGCGTTATACCACTTACTTTTGATTTTGACAGCTACGCGGCATATTTTTTCCGAAGCTCTCCGACAACTAATTGCTGCGGAACATTTTAATGTGAAATGAACGCGTTTATATGCTTCATTTATTTTGTTCCGGAACGGATACTTCGAACGCAATTTGTGTTCCGATCAAATTTGACTTTCGTATCGTAATTTTTTCCGAAAGGATACCTCTCCGGAGGATATTCCAAATGCCTATACAAATGGTACGTCAATACCTTCATATTTTCCCCGTTCGGTGTATTATTGATTTTTTTCTATCCGCTGAAATCGCAATGACGTCTGACTGCCGCCACATATAGGATCGACTGAAAAGGAACATGGCAATAACGATGGCGACTACAATGCCATTAAACCTATCTCCCTCTCTCTGGTATATGGATATACGAAAGAAAAGTATACCTTTTATGTATTATTAACCTAATTTGCTGAATTATTGTAGTCCTTTCTCTTGGAATACCTGCCGACACAAGCAGGTACTCTAGTAGAGGTGGAACGGGGGCTAGAGGAGGTCTCGTTCCACACCGCCACTTCAAGGTGAAGTGGGCGGAATTTATCATCATCAATTTTGGGCTGTGAATTCAGAAACAAAGCAAAGATTTTCCTCTTCCCCTGCTGTATGCCGTTTTGTTTAATGAATTCAAATGACGAAAGCAAAATCAATAAGATATTTTCTGCAGTCACTTTTTGTCGTCCTTTATGGATTGGAGAGGTGATTGTGGGCATGTTTGGCGTACATGATTGAAGAGGGCTACTTTGTCTTCCAACCGGATGGATTTGACATATGCGAATGCGGTGCAATGTCGACTTGAGTAGTTCAGTCACTGAGACAGAGCGAGGGAATAGGAGTAATGCATTTTTGGTCTGTCAAAATCAATATGGTGTCGTTTCCTTTATGAGTGAATGAAAATGAATCGGAAAACGGATTGCCTTTGGATCTAAAATGTTGACATTCAGCATGGAAGTGGAACCTTGTGAACCCTTTACCACAAGGTCTGCTAAAAGTGGGTTTCTTTAAAAAAAGAACAGAGAAATTGCTGCAGGCAGCAGTCTCCAGCAAGCAGAAGCCGTAGGTTCAAAACTTATTTTATAGTAGGCTTCAAAAATCATCAAGCATAAAGCTAAACCAGTTGACGTTGTGTTTCGAAAACATTCCCGAACGATAACAGATGACACAACCCAAAGAATACTCGCAAAAGATCTCTGCGCAGATTGGTAAAGCGTAGTTACAACTCATTCCAATCAAAAGCACAGCTTGAGTCATGGGGAAAGCTTTTCAAGCAAATATTATGATGGAAAAACTCCAATCTTAAGTTTGTCTTTCGATTCGTCGTTTCCGCTCAGAAACCCGTTTGCCCTCGATTAAAGAAAATCGAACCAGTTCAGGTGGGTTCTCCAAAGGGCAATCGAACTCAAACAATGCATTCTAAAGCCACTCACTTGATTTGCGTCTGTATATCAGTGATTGTCGGCCTCTTACGGTAAACACAATAATTACAGCAATATGGCGAAGGCAAGATGCATGGATAAACAGAACGATTAAGTATGCGCGCACTCCAGACCAGTCATAATGGCTTTGTCCGGCTTAAACTACTTTGCACTGGTTGAAGGCTGGGTTCATCTCACTGATGTAGAAGTCGTTCAGTATATGCGATGTTTTCCAACAGCTGGTGTTACGACAGCCCCAATATAGTAATCCGAGGCAACCGCTGCTACTGCTGGCACAGTGGAAGATAAACTCATCAAGAAAATTTGGACTCTTGCCAAAAGGATGATGATTTCAAATGTAAGTTTTTTTTTCGCCGGCAAAGACTAAAATTGCAACCACACAGTTGTTGGGGGTGGAAACAAATGTATTCCATTTGGAATAACTTCCGGAGAGCGCACATTACAAATGCATGACACGTTCCAATTGAGTCCCCCCAGTATGTACAAGTGGGCGGAAGGGCCGTCTTTTTTGTTCTCTTCTCTGTACTGTACTACAACTGCCCACAGTTTGCATAGTACGTTCTCATTTTGGCATCTGACATAATCGAAGCGAAAAGGTGAAAGAACTTTTATGTTTGCTTGGAATTCTGGTGGTGGATTTAATAATAATTTCATTTGTTGCCATGTGATTGGCTGGCATTGCATATAAGTGCACTTTGAGCTATTTTTAGTTTGGAAAAAGAATCGCAACTTACTATATAGCGGGCGCAGTCTGCTTCCGGTGGAAATATGGGTCGAAATTTATTATTTATCTGCGCAATAACTCAGCTGAGACTGAGTCAACTTTCCCATTGTTGTGATAAAATTTTATTTGTAACTAGGCGATGAATAAAGCAAGTGAGACGTGACATGTCTTACAGTAAAATTCACAGAGTTGTCAAGTGGTTGTTATCTATTTGTGAGCTAGGTAATTGTGGAGGCAGCTGTAAATTGCCCTTTGTTTTTTATTCGAAGCAATAGTTGGTAAACTGGCTCGCCGTCGCAAATGCATGAGCACATCTGCCGCCGGAGATAATTGTTAATGCACAGGGTGGCACGATCGATAAAGTGGAATTTGAATATGAAAAACTTTTTATCTTATTGGTGAATTTTAACGACAACAAATGAGTAGTGGAGGTTAATCCTTTTTTTTCTTTGCTTACATTCTCGGCTGTCAAATGTGCTCCTCATGTGCATTTCAATTGGCATTTACCTATACATTGGCAAAGCTGACACTAAAAAGTGGGTACATTCAAGTACATTTCTGGTTTAGTAAGTCTGACAGCTGACTGTTTTTGGGATATGTCTCAGTTTTGATTGGCCTGGATCGATCACATGAACAGTTTTTTTAGTAGACGTCTATGAAGGGGTAGCCGAAGAATCTCGTAAATAATGGGCACATTCAAAAATCTAGTTTTCTTAAGTCCAGTGCAAGATTGACAGAAAGCGCCCTTTTTCATCTTTGCACACATGCATAAGTCTTTTCCACATCACCGAGGAGGTAGACTTTCAGACTTTCAATGCGTTCTTTTTATTTAGGTATTTTTTGTTTTGAGATTTTTTAACTTTATTCTTTTGTTAAATGTAAGTGGATGTGCAAGAAATAATTCAGCACAGCTGGGATGGATGTTGTTATTTTGTGCTTATTTGAACAAGCTTTTTGTTTAAATTTAATTAAGATAAAATTCATTTTTCTTTCCTAGCAATGCGCCCCCAGATACCCCTCCATAAACGTCAAATGAAACAGCTGCTCATATGACCGATTTCAGCCAATCAAAAGCGAGATACATCTAGTCAGACAGCAGCTGTCAGACTTACTAACCTACATACTTAAATGTACCCAATTTCGTGACTGACTGCCATGTTGGCAGTTCGTACATATGTCTGACGTAGAAAAAGTGACATTACCGACGAATCTAGTTTAAGCTTTATGGTAAATCTAGTCCAATTCAATCGACTTATAGTTATTATTAATCGACTTAGTTATAAGTAGATTTTTAAATGTGCGTTGGTCCCTTTGTGACAATTTCACGTAAACAAGAGAGTTTAGTGCGCCACAGACGTGTACATTTCTATTTCTGTCACCTCCATTGATTAATATTCCTGGGATTTGAATTTGGAATTGTATTTAGTCAAAAAGCCATAACAATGTTGGGATAGTCTCGTTGGAACTTCGCATTATGAATGCAAAACAACCTCGACGTTGTGTAGCATTAAAAACTTTTTCGAAAAACAAACGAAAGCCTCAATTAAACTTGCTCTCTGTCTATATACCGAGACCCAAACCCAACCAGCTTTCATGCTAAATACCTCTTCCGAAAGTCAATAAAACTTTTTCTATTTCCTCCTAAAAGTATCACGATAACTAAGCAATAAAGTTCTTATCTCACTCTCGAAACAACTTATACGCATACCTTAATGTTGCTTCCACTCGTCCCCGCAGTTTCTGTTGTGTAAATTACTGTTTCACCGAATTTGTGTTCCTAATTGACCTTAAAGTCTCTCCGGTGGGTTATTTTCTTATTTATATTCACCCCACCCAATCCCACCTGCTCAGTTTTGCGCAGAAGAGCAAAATGGGGACGACATCGTTTTCTACAACGCAAAAGCTGTCAAGACGGTGAGCTATTGTTTTACTCATCTAACCGGGAAGAAGGTGAAGGCGGCTTCCCCATCAGTACAATGTAAGTCCGCGAATGTGTTAATTTCCCAGCTTTGTGGTTTGAGCCTTGACTTAAGCGACTTGTTGTTGTCTGGCTGATTATTTGTTTTGTTGTTGTTTGCGCCACTAAAACTAAAACTACACAATAACAAGGAACGTTCATTTTGCACGAATTCGTCATCACTTACACTGTCATCTGTACACGAGCGAGCTTCTGTCGCCTGCCAAGGACGAATTACTCGTCACGGGACAACATTTGAACTCATATAAAGTGGTAATAATTTTTTTTGTTTTTATGTTTGTGCTGACTCTGTGGATGTGTTCTGTCCCTTGTGTAAATACGGCGCCTAAGTTTAAGTGTTGTTTTCCTTTCTTATAGTTTTGAAATTCATTTTTATTTCCATTTTACTCTATCCATCCTCTCTGTCACTAACACACATACACTATAAGTACAACCCCTTGCTGGTAAATTCCTTTGCTTAATTTATAACTTTAACTAACAAAAATAACGGTATTGACAATTATTAGTGATCAAAACTTAGCTTTAGGTAACGATTTAATTTGTTGTTTAATTTTTTTTGGAAAGAACCTTTGCTTGCATGTTTATAGTATTTATTTCAGAGACCGGGAAAAAACTGGTAAGACACTGAACACTAAGATGCCATCAGCACCAGCACACACTGCCGAGGAGGCACGTTTACTTGGGTAAGAGAGAGGTTTCGTTTTCTTTTTCCTATGTTTTTAGCGTTTTTGTAAATGAATGCTTATTTAGTGTTTAGACAGACAGTTTTGATTTTTGTTTTACTTAAAAGCGATGGGATACATTTTTATTTATTTTTGCGGCCAAAATGTACAAACGAACGAGATTCTACACACAGATCTCAACCTCAAGGCACTTGAAAAGTTCTTCGCAACGTGGAAAGTGGAAAGAGTGTAAGCAGTGCGAAGAACTTTTCACCCTTGGCAGCATAGCGCGGAAAGTTTTGTGTGTTGCGGCGGTCGTGATTCGTGAAGTGCCTCAGGAGAGCATTGGATGTCCTGTTCTTTTATTTTTACTTTCAATTTTATTTCTCCACCGAGAATTACCACAGTAGCGGTGCACACTTGATTCTTGTGCATGGAACTTTTTTTTTAAGTACCTAATTTAATATTGAATATACTTTTGCAAACATCAACAAAACTCTGTAATGGAATTATACATAAATAGAAACCGTTGATGATGGTACTTGCGTACATTAGATGGTTCAGAAGACGAAATGATTTATAAGATTGTGTGTATTTCACTGGAGTAAACTTGTGTGTTTCTGTTTTCTATATTTGTGTTTATCCGTCCTTCCCCGTTTGGCAGGGCTTTTCATTTTTATTATTAATTGGAAATTACATGTTTTTATAGCACAATGCCAGTTGATCCCATGGATGATATCGAATTGCGTTCGGTTCAGTTACAATTCCATCGACGTGATTCCATTGTTGACCATTGCGATATCAAACGCGTGCCAACAGATAAGGGCGAAATTCAAGTGGCCATACAAGGTGACCCGAAGAAGTCGGCTATTTTGACGTATCATGATTTGGGATTGAACTGTGAGTGAGGTGCGGAAGGAGCGATTGAAATTGTCTAACGTTTGTTGTTGGTTTTAGATGCAACGAGTTTCTCTGGATTTTTCAATTATCCTGACATGCGAGAGATATTGAACAACTTCTGTGTGTACCATGTAACAGCACCGGGACAGGAAGATGGTGCCCCCACTCTGCCAGAAGAGTAAGTCAACTATAACAACAAAATCAATAGGTTGTGTTTTGGGTGCGGTCATTCATTCGAAAGACGTAGTTTGTTCGTGCGTGATATACTGAGAATGGATTAGATGGTATTGATGCGACGTTCTAAATCATACATCTGCGACTAACATTGCGATGGAAACTAAAACATATACTACTGAATTTAACTGGTGTGAAAACACGCTTTTTATCACCCGCTACATATGTTGTTTGTGACTTGTGTAAGAACAGACACCGGCCGTCTCCTAAATTTACAATGCTAAAATATACTAACTCCACCGTGAAGATTATCTATATCATCGTCTTTCCTTTCAATGACCGCTCCATTGCATAGTTACAAGATCTTAACTCTGAAACTTTCCCCCAGTTATGTCTACCCAACAATGGACGAGTTGGCTGCGCAAATTCTCTTCGTGATGTCACACTTCAACTTGAAGATCATCATTGGATTCGGTGTCGGCGCTGGTGCCAACATCTTGGCTCGCTTTGCTTTGCAAAATCCGCAAAAAGTTGCCGGTCTTTGTCTAATCAATTGCGTGTCCACCACCTCTGGCTGGATTGAGTGGGGCTATCAAAGTTTCAATGCTCGTTTCTTGCGCACGAAAGGCATGACTCAAGGCGTTGTTGACTACTTGATGTGGCATCATTTCGGCCGCAATCCCGAAGAACGCAACCACGATCTTGTACAGATGTACAAGCATCACTTTGAGAATGCCGTCAATCCGACCAACTTGGCGATGCTCATTAACGCGTACATTCATCGAAATGACTTGAACATCACCCGATCACCACCACCAACTCCAGGGCAGCAGCAAAACATCACCACCCTCAAGATGACAGTGATGAATATAACCGGATCTTTGTCGCCCCATGTTGAGGACACCATTACCCTGAATGCTCGCTTGGACCCCGCTAACTCGACTTGGATGAAGGTAAGCTAACAGTGGAATCACTTGACTTGGATAACAATGTTTTCTGTTTGGTGCTAGATCTCCGATTGTGCAATGGTTCTCGAAGAGCAACCTGCAAAGGTCTCTGAAGCTTTCCGGCTTTTCCTCCAGGGCGAGGGATACGGTAAGTGTTAGAACAGAAAAAACATAGATTCATCTACAAAAAAAAAACCAACAACAACTTCTACAAACATCACGATAATCAAAGCATCAGAGAAAAACAAAACAAAAAAAAGCTCTAGTCTTGCAAAACATTATTCATAAATCAGAATCAAAATCAAAATCTAAATCATAGAGAACAACTGTAGAGAGAAAGAACACACACCAAGCTCAGATATATACAAAATCATAATTCTCTTTCTTCCGTTCGTGTTTGTCTTCACGCATTTTTGTTTTTAAGTTCTCGTCATTGTGTGTGATTCCGACTCTAATAGCATTAATATCTCTCTCTCTCTATCTATCTTTCTATGTCATTCAAAATTTAATTGAACAACAAACAAAAAAGCAAAGTTGCAATAAGTTCTGTTTCGTAGCTAATTGAGTAATTTTCTTGTTCGACTTTTTTTTAGATTTAAACGTATTTGTTTTTAGCAAATTTTTTTTACACCTAACACTTTAAGATTTAAGAAATTCTTTTGTACATAAAACTGGTGATTTTGCAATCATAATTTATTGGAAATTGAAATTTAACACAAAGAAAACATCGAATTTAAAAAAAATTTGATAACTAAAAATCACTTACACAACTCGCAACAGAGGGTAAATAAAATAGATTTTCTTTGCTTTATACTATAATGCTTCTGCTGTAAAGTTAAATTACGAACATAATGGAGCATATCAAAGAAGAATATTGAAGAAAACATAGAATCAAAGTGCACAAAGTAGGTCTTTCGAAGTTTTAAAGGCAGCAGCACAAAGTAGTTCCTATAAAACAGGTTTGCGCCAATGCATTTTTGCTGTCTTATATACAAGGTAGGCTTAGTTACTCGCGAGGGTTTTACAGACCTATTCCAGACCCATGGAAACAGCGATCGGAAAGAGTAATTCTCCGTCTGATCTCGTAACTATGTCATTGTACAAAGCAGAACCTTTGTAGGCAAAGCACTATGGTGACGTTCTGTCAATGGATCCGATCTTGAATCTAAATTCTTGTATACAGGATTATATAATACCCCTATTACAATTCTTTGAAATTTAATATTGAAATAACATGCGTTGACATATCTAAAACCTATTCTATCAAAGAGAAGGTATCCGTCATGCTCTTACCAACCTTTATGAAGCTGACATACTAGTTCTACTTAGGACAATTGAAGCAATCCCTTGTATTGGGTCGAACAGTAACAACATACAATTTCAATGTAGCCGCACATTGCCTTTACCCATCCCTTCTCGCTCCTATTTTCTGTTACTGACAGTTCTTTGGTATCAAACTATCGTTTACAATTTCGCAAAACTTTTTGGGATCGCTTCAACTCTGCACCTTAATTGAGGCCAACATTTAGTGCATAACCTAAAATCTGACGTTCAAAAATCACAAACTTTGATATGCTTCATTCACAAAAGCACTGCCGTTTAATACAGCCGCTTAATAGTTTTTTTTTTCATATAATCTATTTTTTTTTTATTATTTACTTTAAACTTATTCGAATCTATAAAAAAATAATAACACAACAACGACTAATTCAGCAGAAAATAGACCGTAGACTCGCTTAATCATTCGAGCGGAATATCATTCTCAAACACATCTTCCGAGTTTCTTTAGACTTTAGACCTTTTTAAAAACTCTGGACACTCTCTGTCCTCTCAACTTAGCCCCTATTGTTTCCCCTTTTATAGAGAGGTGAAGAAAGCTTTTTGTTTTTGTTCGTATAGTCAACAGACTCGGTGCTTAACCGTTTCTATATTTTTGTTATTTGTTTTATTATATTATTATAGCATTGCAGGTTTTCTACTTTCTGTGAATGGATGAGTTTATAAAAGTTCGGCTTTAATTTTATTATATTAACAAAATAAACAAAAAAAAAACCCAAGTATATAATTAAACAGTATTTTCCATAGGATATTATTAATTTGAGAAAGATCTACAAACAAAAATAATGATCTAGGGAGCTTTGTATATGAATGAATGCATTTTGTAGAACATTTTATTAAAAAAAACGGAAGAAAAACTACCACAAAAATATAAAAAAAAGTTATATATTGTTAATGTAATTCGTTTGCATTCATTTAACTTAATAAACCGACAAAAAGTATATATTATTAAATAAATTTAATATCAATTTGTGAACAGCTTACGAATATATTTATATATGTATAAAAGTATAGACAAAAACCAAAAAAAAAAATAACTTTATAAGCATTTAATATAACAAGAAAGTAGCTATACAAATATGTTGTTTATAAAAAAAAAAAAAAGCAAAAGAAAAACATTTTAAAATTTTGATGAACGAATAAATTTTTAAATTTGCTTGCAAAACTAAAATAAAGTGAAATCAAACCAAATTGGATTTTTTTCAATATTTAGTTTTAAAAATTATTCAGTTTGCCATTTATGTTAATATTTCATTATATCGATAGTCTCTTTGTAGAAACTGAGTGAAAAATATTGTATTGTAGAAAATGTAGTAGAGAATTATTTGGAAGTTTTAGGGTTGATTTTAAGGGGCCTATAGTGTTTTTGAAAACACACTTAGTTTGCATTTGTTCTACGTATGGAACAAACAGTCCAATAGAATCTGCCGCATATCCGTCTCGAAGAATCTCTATTTGGAAACTAATTTCACAGACAAAATGTTTTCTGATTGAACTTTCATCAAGCAAATCAACTAGAATTAGAAGGGAACAACCTATAGTTCTCCACTTTTCGGGGTCATTTCGTTTCAGTTTGGTATCTTGCTAAGTTTATCTGTCTTTTTATTTAAAAAGCAAGAACCTATTTCATATTTCGTACCCAGGTGTCTGATATTTTAAAACTTAGTTTTTTCAAGAGTGTAGATCGTTTTTAAGGGGTTATTAATTTTATATTCATGTTTATTCCATTTAAATAGAGGGTTAGGTTTTATGTTAGGTTTTTACACAAGACTGTCGATATTATGTAAAAGACTTCATCCATAAGTTTTTGGTATAGATTTTTAGAACTAGCTGCAACTCCGAGCTTAACACAATAACATTTTCTTTTGAGAACTTGACCTCGAAAATGATTAAAATCGATACCGCGTTGCTTGCATCTGAATAGGCTGAAGTTCATGATATTTTCAAATAACCGCACTTAGTACTATAAGATACATTGGTTGAGAAAATGTGTTTATATAACCGAATTAGACGCCGCAAGTAAATATCTGTGAAATAGTTCACTACTAACTGGTTTGTGTATCAAATAGAATATAACCCATTTATTCAGACAAGCTCCATTAAGTTCGTAGCTACTTTAAAATACTTACGTGTATTCGATATCAGAACTGATTCGCCCAGTGCGAAACTTTTCGAAAATGATAAAACGTCTGTTACTCCAGACAATTTAAGCTCCAATAACTTTGCCTTGTTAAACGGAAATAACGTACCCAAAACTTATGGACAAGCACTATAATCAGAGCGCCTTTAGGTTAACTTGTATTCGCATGTGTAGAAGGCAATAAAATTGGTGCGCAGTTTTTTATTCCTTTTATTTTGTTGCTCGAATTATAAGCATTTTTCGCAGATGGATTTCTTTTTCGTTGTGTTGCGTTTTACAAATCTTCACTCATTTGCACAGTTGTGTTTGTATGCTGGGTAAACTGTTAAAAAATAACTTAAAGATTGGCAACCTCATTTCACCTAAAAAATATAATCGAAGAATACACACAACACTACGAGACGACAGCACTACATGCATTACAACACTGAAAGTAAAACGTACGAATTATTATCAAAAAAAAGAGAAGATAAAAAAATAATTTGGATATTTATTTATTTTTTTCTTTTTCTCTCTTATTAAACCCACAACCACACCATATACTTGCCATCCATTCTTCCGCCCACAACCAATAAACAAAACAATACTCCCTTTGATTTGATCAACTTTCTACCTCATAACCTCATTTGCGCCTATCTATACCATCTCCATCGCGGATTTAAAAAAAAAAAACTGTATCCCTCGGCAACATCGTTGGATGAACTACAAACAAATATAATTAATTTTATTTATTGCCAATCGTACTGTTTTTGAAACGTCTTCTGGTACGTATTATAACTACCTTATACACATTTTTTGTTCTCTGTGTTTGCTTTTATTTCCGTTGCTGTTTTACTTTTCCTGTTCACCTTCGATCACAGCTGAAAAGTCGCAGTAATTTCTCACTAACAGATGGCGCTGCTGATGTTTTATTAAATAAATGAAATGAATCCCCACCATCTTATGTACCACTTATCCAGTTCAGCTCAGAATATTAAAATAGAAATGTTCAAATAAAACTAAAAACTCAAAAAAAAAATGTTTTTTCTTTTTTCGAAATTTAGCATTAAATTTTTTTTGTTTATATTATATAGATCGTTTTAGTAGTAACGCCTTATAGAATGGCTCATTATTTGCACATATTTTCATTAGCGATGATGCAGTAACATTTTATTTGGTTCCATAAATATAAACGTGCATCCATAATACATCGTATTTTTTAAGGATTTTGTCGAGAACTGTACAGAAATCTGTTTTTTTTTTTTTAAATACTGCTCGAAAAGATATAGCGTCTTGAAGGACCAACTCACAGTATAATATCTATTGTTGGTTTCTCTTTCTAAATTGTATTTTCAGTATCATTATTCGAGAAAGTATAGCTTCAGGATGATGGCCTATCCTACATGGCAGTTTTTAAGTTTGTTGCCTCTGTGATATTTTTTATTTTAGTTCCAGCAATAGCGAAACCTGCGCTGCCATTCAGTTGTTTCTAACAACCTGACTATTTGAAAAAATCACAATTAGCTATGGTTGATTGATGAAAAATTTGACTCACTCGTATGAGCAACTTCTTTTTTAAACTCGATAAATTGAGGCTTGATTTGCAGTGTTGACAGTCTTTCGTTACACAATTTTCCGCTGAGGTTAACAAATTTTCCTTTTTTGGTAATTTGAAGGACTTTCAGCATGTTTTTCGTTTTCAATTATTTGTTGGTTTAGTCAAGGCTGTGAAATATGCTTGAGTTTTAAGTCTTTGCTCAGTTATGTTATGAGCTACATAAGTTGTCGAAATTTCAACTGAATTTAGTGCGACGCCGTTTGCGACAGCTAATATTATCTAAGGTCACTAAGAACCAAGGAATGGAAAATGCTTGTAACACTTCGAGTAGAGAAAACTAGAAAACAAAAATACAATACATTTTCAAGGTCTTAAAATATCTTTTCATTAACATTCCTTCTAGTTAGCCAGTAACTATTATTCAGGAATATATCATTTGTAAAGAACCAAACTAACAACAATATTATCCGCCCCTATTTTGTACTGCTTTTACTTATCTGATGTTAGTAGCCGATGTTTTTACCTTTCATGCTTTTAGTTTCACGTATATTTGTGTTTCTTTTGATTTTCTACACAATTTATTATATATTTTTTGTTTTATTATTATTTGCCTAGCTGTTGGTGCACTTCAATCGAGACGATCGCATGGAACAATTAGCTTTGAAAATTCCAAAAGTTTAGTGTCGTCACACCCACAATCGCAACCCCATTCAACACCGGACGCGTAAAACCAAACAATCATATTTGATTATAACATAATTTTGTTTTAATTTCTTATACACACATTTGTATAGATTTATATGTTAAAATATTTGAAATAACTAAAATACTTTATATTTTATATTGTTATCTGTTTTATATTTAGTTCTAATTTCTGTTTTAGTCTTAGCAGATTATTTCTTTTACAGAGTGAGTGAGTTAAAAACAATTTTTTTGTGGAATGCTTTTAGAGGCAGTGACGTATATTCGAAATTAATCAGATAATAAAAAAAACTGATATAGTTTTATTCTCTAAAAAAAGTAACAACTATTTCTTCCAATGAATCGTTGTATCTTTTGGAGTCCATTGGACTTGCAATTTGTATTTTGTAAAAGTAATTTGTGCTTGAACAACCCGAGAAAGATACAAAAAAAAACTCCAATTTGTCTTCAGAGAAGTGAATGACGCGACTGATTGTGTTTTAGTTTTAAAATTATTGTTTTCTGTATTTCTTTTGCTTGAATCAGCCATGCACGATAAAATTTGATCGTAAAATGTTAAAAGTCGAGCAGACATTGTATCGTGTACCACCTAATTAACACATTGTAATGTTAATGCATATTGCACGGAGAATACAAGTAAATTTGTTTATTATTTTTATTGCTGTTACGTTAAGTCGAAATCTTATTTTGTAAATTTTGTAACAGTTTTGTTGCTAAATATTTTATTTCTATTTTTTCCGCACATGTAGTTCTAGATAAAAACAAATATTTTTTCAGTATTCTATTTTAATCTGTTGAGATTCCACATTCGAGGCGGGCAACGATTTTAAAAATTTTTATTGACTATCTGTAAAATAATAATCGAGACATTTATTCTGCGCCTATGAATTTCAATATAATAATCATAAACAAATAAAATAAAAACCATATATGAAGTAAATACGAATATTTAGATATTTTAAATATAATTGTTACAGCCGATATGTTATATGCTAGAGGTTTTGATGCCGTATAGGGTGTGTCAAGTGTGCCGATTCAAAGCTTCTAAATTCTGAGCATTTTTCTTGCTCATTGTATGCCTGACAAACGTCCGAGGGTACAATATGTCCTCATTAAGCTGATTTCATACACGTCATATCATAACGCCCCTGATACTTTTGCAGTGAATATGGGCTGTACCACGGACCGGATGCTTAAATTTTTTAAGCCCAGCGTAACGGAAAGGTTATACCTGCCTAGTTTTTCCAATGAGATCGCTGCGGTTTTTCTTTTTAAGTTTTACATTGTTTTGTCATGTTGCTTGCATAACTTCCTTCCCCAGATCGATAGACCTAAAAACACGAGTAAAGTGACAGGTTCTCTGTGACTAAATGGTTATCGAAGGGCATGAAATGTTCTCAACATAATCTGTGTAAAGCTCAATAAACACTGATAACGCCATCTACGAACAGATCGGAACGCCATTGGTTTGCGCAGAAATCTGTAAAGAAGAAGAAAGAAATGTGCTCTTGTAATATCATTCATCCATCACCATTGTTGTTCTTCATCTGAATTTACCATTATTATTGCATATGACTTTCCATGCAATTGTATACCTACCTACAGTGGTGGACACCAAAATAGCACACTTTCTTCTTCATTTAAGTTCCATTTAATTCGAGTAACAAAAGCGATACACAAAAATATTGTTGTATTTTGAAAAATTCAAATGTCTTATCTTAGAATAGTATTCGAGTTTGTATGAATTTCAACAACCGAAATAGAAAATTTACTAAGTGTCCACCACTGCATATGATGGTCACATGAGTTCTCTGATCTGATTTGTGATTTTGCCAAGTCATATGCCTTTTTTAATCGCGTAAAGCACCCCTTATCCGTAAGACGTATCAAAAACACACACACACACTATACTACACACCACACAACATCGATCTGATATTTTTTTCTCGAGATATATTCATTTTGTTTTCTATCAAACTCGAAACACCCACATCCACTCCACAACCAAATGCCTCTCCCCACCAAACCCTTTTCAACACAACAAAACCATCAAGATGGTTAAAAAATATTTAACAAAAACAAAACTATCCCCCTCCTATTGTGCGTGCTTTGACAACTACTAATACAGTTACGCCACTGTCTTCACCGACAACGCCATCTGGGGCGAGTAAAAAAACAGCATCGCTCTTCTTTGGTAACTTCCACAAACAGCAGCAGCAACACCAACAACCGAACGATGCCGACTTAGTGAACGGAAATGCCAGTGACAGTGGCAACCCTGACGAATCGGACATGGATACCAACGTGGACATGGACAATGCTACTGTCTACACAGGCATCAATCTAAACTCGACGAAGATCCGCATCACGGAGAATCCACTACCGGAACCGGTTTCATGTTAGATTTGTTTCATATAGTACCATCTTATACATTTGTCATGCCCTTAGAGTGTTTCCTAAAAAAATAGCCCACAGAAAAACACAAACAAAAAAATTGGACAACCAAATAATCAAAATTCATTGTAAAAAAAAATTGTGTGGACGAAAAATGTTAACATAGTTAGCTTTAAAGAATTAAAAAAACATGATCTGATCACAACTGAACAGCTGTCATTTGTTGAAAACAGAAATTGATCTGCGTTTCTGCCGCTGACTGTTCGCCCTATTGTATGCAATATACTCTAGTGGCATAGTTCAATATCACAGTTGTTTTGACAGTTTTAGATATACTTAGAGATGCCATAGAACATCTGCTTTTGAGCTTTAAGTGAACAGCTATAAGCTGGATGTAAATTAAAATAGAAACTTACAAATAGTTCAAAGAAATTATTGTTGAATAACAAAACAGAAACATTTCGTATAAAAATATATATTTGTAGATTGTAGTTTGCAAAGTAGATACGACAAAATTAGCCACAACAAAGGAAAATTATTTTTTTTTTAGCTAAAGGAGACGTACAACTCGTCATTAAATAAAATTTGCAGTTCTGTTTTGTCACCTACTTTTGAAATGAACAATTGGATATTTTTACGGAACAATATTTGTCTCTGTTTCATCCTTAATTGCACACTTCTTTGACATACCAACTTTAAGCTTCTAAGATTAAAACCAAATGAAAAAGATTAACAGGGAATTGATTTAAAAATATATTTTTAGCATATGCGAAGAGTTATTCTTTTTTAAATTTTACAGCATAAAATAACATTTTATTTCACTTTGTGCCTATTATGAAGAAAAAAAAACAGAAACAAAATATATATATTCCTACCTATACATCGTAACCCAATGCTAAGCAAATAAGTTTGAATTGTAATTTCTTTGCAACGGACTAAAGGAGACATACATAGATGGAAGTAATAAAAAAAAAACACTTTAACCATATCAAAGGACTAACCAAAGTTTTTATTAATATTACACCCACAAATATTAAATTCTATTATTAACAACAAAATATACACTGAACTAAAAAATAACAAAGTGTAGTTGAGTTTATTATTCAAGTAAATTTATTGCAACATAATTTGTATGTTGGTTTTAGGAGTAAAAACAAATTGTTTTAGATAAAAACTAAAAACTTTAAAAATAAATGAAAACAAAAAAAAATGTTTTTAAATTTTACACACTTAATATTAAAAATTTAAATAATAAGACAAGGGTAGTCATAAAATAATCGCTTTGCTAAAAGCAACCCCGTTGGGAAAAAAAACAAACACACACACACACCAAATGATCAAAAGAAATCGTATAGACGCTAAATTTATGACTTGAGTAAATAAAATAAAATAAAATAAAATAACTCTGAAGGATTTCGCTTTTTGTAAAATAATATAACGTGTTACAAACAAAGGAAACAAATAATTACTGTACTTTATTTCTGAATAAAAGTGATTTATGCAAGCTGAGGATGAGGATTTATTTTTTACTGCTGGCAAGTGAGTTTCCGATTGCTGACCGAGAAGTGGTAAGTAACGAGACCGGGATAGCTCCTGTATTTCTATTCGCTTACAAATAGCGCATGCGAAGATTTCAGTAAGATCTGGTTAAATGGTGAAACTGACGCAGAATTAATTTTCCTTGTGTTCGGAAGAAGCCACTTGTGGTACAATATTTCCGTATTTAGCAAGAACTACTACGTCAAAACCGAACAACTCCATCCGTTCATAATCACAACAGTGTCAATGTTCCCTCTGTCAGAAATTTTATTTATTATTTATTTATTTCCTCATGTTGTAGGTATAGTTATATGTTTACAAAAATTCACTTTATTTTTTAATATTTAATTATTTCTACGGTCATATGTATGTACTATAGCATTTTCCTTATCTAATGCAATAGCACACCCGCCTGTTGCAGCGTCCATCCTTGTACCTCATAAGTAAACAATAATTCGCACAAGCCGAACGACCAACGTCACAGGCGCTCAACAAATCGATAGCAGGGCGTATTTCCGGCATTTGCGCTCGTTGATTAGGATAATCCAAATCAGTTGACTTTTCCGATTTAGACATTGATGCTGCCAGAGAAATATGTAACACGATCGCGAAAAGAAAAACGAGCGTAATCGTAATACGCATTTTAGTAAAGAATTTTTTTTATTTTACAAAACTGAAAAGTTGCCGATCGATTGCCGCTGTTTTTATACCAATCTCAGAGCGTGACAAGTGAAAAGCGAAACACATATCAACTGGAATATGATGAATTTCTTGTTGGACAACTGTAAATGATAGTGCAAATATTTAAACAATTAAATTAATTTTCGTTGAATAGTTGTAATGTTCAAGTACATTCTGTCATGTCGAGATAAGTACCTAAGTGCGGAAGTGTAATGCACATATAATGGGTCTCAGAAAGAAAAACATTCACAACTTCTTGTAGTTTTGTAGGTTAGGAAATAATTTTAATTGATTTTCATTCACTATAAAGGTGAACTATCTTACTGTGCATTGAGCTAATTAATTTTTTATATAAGTCTCATACATAAAAATTACTGAAGTTCGCTAAAGGATACAATTCTGTCACACTGTTTTCTGTCATAATGTGACTGTCCTACATTTGCGAACCATTTATGTTTGACGGGACGTATTAAAAAAAAGACCGGAAACAAAATAAATTTCAAAGTGGAACAGAAAGCGACCGTTTTCTCGCTTTTTGCGTGCTTTTTCACAACAAGAATCTTGATACTATTTGAAATATATCACGACACAAACAATTTAGTAATGCCATCGCGTCATATTTCATGGTATTAGATACTAATGTGGTATTCGATTGGGCTTCTTCAGATTCGCTCTCAGATTTCAGATTTTGTGTTTCTAATCGAACATTAAAACCTCACTTGCTCCTTTTTGTGTTGATATTTGTGCGATTGGAATATGTGTAGCCTTCGACACTTTTCTAAGCGTTTTCCATTCACTGGTTACATTTTATATGAAAACATTTAAAATGATTTCTAAACATCTGTACATAAATAATTAACAAAAAATATATCAACCCGATGCAATTCGTTTCTTTTCAGTTGAACAATTTCACGAAAATGTAAACAAACTCCACTAGTTGTCAAACTCAAACGTACTTGTATTGTTATCTGAGAACAAATCCAGATTCGCAAAAGTGCTCTGAAATCTTAAAAAGATTGTTTTTTTTTTGTACCAAACTGACATAAAAAGTGCTCTTTTATTCCATCTTTTAGGGATGGAAACATTGTGGGTGGAAAACCATTATGTAAGTGGATCACCGAAGCCAAAGCCTTGTATTTATAAGTCTGCACAAGTTGACTTCCTCCACACTTTATTTAAAATACAAGTAGACAAAGTTTGCAGCGATTTTTCTTCTTTCTACCCTTTTATAATGTAATTTAAGACTGGTTTAAATATAGAGTATTCTATTCCATTCACTTACGCAGCTTAAATCACATAAAGTCGATTCCAATCGATCGGTATTGAACTAAAGACCAAAACCAGTAGAATCGTTTCGCCGTTTAAACATCTTAAACAGCACACAATCATCGGTGTATTTTCCAGCATTTAAAATTTCATGTCCCCATTGTTTTTCTTTTGTTTTTAATTTGCTTATAAACTTTTCAGCGATTTTTTCACCAAACTATGCGCACGGGTCAAATATCAACACGATATTTGATAATAATTGATACGTATCAACAAAATGAATGAATCGGTATTATGGTTATCTACCTATTAAAATTGTTGATGAATTGTGAACTGTATTAGATTTAAGATCTATTGTGAATAGTTTTATCGATAAACTTGTCAAAAAATTTGATATTCATCAAATTTTCTATCAACCACAAATTTCTTGTTGATACGTATCAAATATTCGGGCAATTACAAATTTCTATTAACATCAAATCATAAAATTTATTTCCTTGTTTTTATTGTTAAAAAAAAAAACGACCTAAGACCGAAATGTCGTCGGTAGAGTTATTTTTTGAGCCACAAAACAAAAACCAAATACAAATTAGAAACGTCAAACTTCAACACAGAACACATTCTCAATGATATTTTGATTAGCGTTCACAATGGGGTAAAAATTATCAATTGATACGCATAATACCAAATTGTCGATGAATTGATAGATGTTATCAAGTATCAAATAATTGATATTTGATAGTCATAATAGGGCTGTAAGTAACTGACGCCGGCGGTGGGGTTATCATCAAAAATCTCAAAATTTGAGCTTTGACGAGCGATACCTCTCTTTACCCTCAAAAGCTTTAAGAATTGCGCTGGTGAATGTGTCAATCATGAAAATCAGACAGATTGGAGTCCACATTTACAAGATATAGGGTGTACTAATATGAGAAATACTGTGCAACTCTATAAATCTTAAGGTTTAATTAGTTGGACTCAATTTTATGTCAAATTTGTACGTAATTCCGTCAAATTCTTCTTTCGAAATCAATTAATTGTCAACTTCAAGCATCTACCCAAAACTATATTTTATTTAGAATTTTGATGATTTACATAAAATGCCTCTGACATATCCTTTATGAACGGCAATTGCACACTCCCCCTCGGCAGTATCCTCCCTTAAATCGCTTCATATTTTGCAATAAACAGTGAGCCGCACAAGCCGCATGATTTAAGCCAAGCTTGTTTAAGAAATTACAGGTAGCACGTGGTTCGGGAAAAAGTTGATCTTCTTCGATGTGGATATTGAATCCAAGCTCAGCTGACTCTCCTTCCATCGATCTGTCTGGATATGGTACGGATAGCGCCGAAGAAACGTTGCAGGCTACTAAGGAAAGCACAACAAAGGTGATAGCAACACGCATTATGGCAAGTATCTTATACAGAATGAAATGAAGTCCATCGAGTCCGTTTTTATATAAAAAAAACATTAGTGCAACAGCAAACAGAGATAAAAAGGCAAGAATCACTTGCTTTGGACTGTTTTGTGTAGTTTGGTTTTGAGTGGGCTGCACATCAAGTGCTTGCATAACTGAAAACGTTCAAATAAATGTTATCAATATTTGAACTGTCTTTTACAATTTTTCTTGAAATTGCCCAGTTATTTGCTCACATAAGCTCAATGGTTTGACTTTATTTGCGCTTTATTTTTAAGCTTAAACAAAGCAGCCATATTCGGAAAAAGAAAGGGTATTTAAAAGAGCTTTTAAGAAACTGGGCACATTCGAAAATTTAGTAATCTTCAGTCGACTAGATTGGTCTGGATAAGATGTAACCTGAACGCAAAAACCAGATTGGTCGGGAAAGTCACTTTTTCTACGTCAGCCACATTTGCGAACGGTCAACTTAGTACTCAGTCACGAATTTCTTGACTAGATTCGCCGGCTACCCTTCCATAAACTTCAACTGAAACAGATACTCAAATGATCGATTACAGCCAACCAAAGCCGAGATACAACTAGTCAGGCAGCAGCTGTCAAACTTACTAAGCTACATATTTACATGAACGTCCCCACTGCCTTCACGGTTTGAAGTAAACCATTTTGTTTTTTTTAAATGTGTACATGGTATTCGCAAAATTATTGCATTCAAAGGTAGAACCTTGGACACTTGCACATACGAGTATACTCGTTTTATGCAGTTATGTATTGTAATCGATACCTAAACATTGGCAAATAACCTAATGCAAATATTGGAACTAATGGAAAAGGTTGCGCATTACAAGTGCATTTCCGCATCAATTAAATAAAATGACATGTTCCAACAGGTAATGATTCTTTAGATATTATTTACTAGGTAATTATTATAGTATAATAGCTCAAGCCGTACTGCAGCTGCTGCGTACAGAATTGTGGATTGTAATACCGACAGAGTCCGCAAGAGGCAATGCATTCCACATGGGTGTGGAAAAAAGGTATTCACTTTATACTTATATAGCTATTTGGAGATCATCCTACACGACTTGGACACAACTTTCTCATATGCAAAACGGCCTATCTCCACCATAAACTAAGTATTAAATTAATTAATTAATATTAAATTAATACTTAGTTTATGATCTCCACGCTCCACGCTAAAGCGGAGCGAAATGTCTATGCATGACATATCCAACGCTCTGTTGCCTAATTTTATGAGTATGAAATGGCCAAGACTGCCATTTGAGTTGAATTCACCCTTTTGACTATGGTATCAAGTTGTAGACAACTATTAAATCAAACAAGCTGTCTTTGCTTTGAAGTATGTTCACAAAAATGCTTTCATATATTTTTCAATTTAATTTCTGTTGGAAGATGTAGTGATTTTCTTTATCTGCAATTGCATACTCCCCGCGAATCACAGTAACCTCCTCTTTTTCCCAAATATAAGCAATGGCCGGCGCAAGCCGAGTTACCGAAACTCCAACCGTTGATGTTGAAACTCAGCAGATCGCAAGTTACACGTGGTTGTGGAACGAATCGTTCCTCCTCCACTTCGAATACATTGTTCTCAACGTCGTACTTCTGTTCGATAGCTGATCCAAGCTTAGGGAAATGTACTGCCGCCGATGACAACGTACAAAATACTCCAAAGAGCAGAACAAGTGCAATGTACGCCCGCATTTGTCTTGCTAAATTTATAAACACAGTTTGAAAGCTTACAAGTTGAATTTTTGAAAACGTAGGGCCTGTCGCCTGCTTTTATACTGACATTTGGACGCCATCAGGGTATTTCCCTAAAGTCGGTAAATATAGATATCCGTCGCACAAGTGGCTCCATTAAACTCTTGCCGTAAAATAAATAGGCAGACAACTTGAACTTAGTTTCACAAACACTTGACATTTAATATAATAAAGTTACATAAATTCAATTAAGCACTCATTGAGGAAAAAGTACTTTACTTTAGAGCTTATGAGGGAGGCCTTGGGACATATTTGCGACCAACTCTTTCTAGAGATGCGTCTAGTTTGATAAAATGTTATTTGGTTAAAGTCTGTACTAAAGATTAGATCGTATGTCATTTAACAGAAACTATATTTAGAAATATGTGTAACGCATTTTGCAAATGAATTATGAATAGATTTTAGTTTGGCACATTCAGTTGTGCACTGTTCAGTTGACCTTTCTAAATCGAGCTAAATAGAGGGAGTGAACTTGCAAAAAAACGAAAACCTGGACTACAAAAAATACCATACCAGAAATTAATTTATAAGACTCTAGATAACTGACGATTGTAAAGGGTCTTCCAATAGGGACTTCCGAACTTTGACAGTTGATAGCGGCCATATTGTTGAAGCTACATCTGTCAAATTGGCTGTCATTTACGCAGTCTGTTTTGCCAAATCGCCATGGATGGACAACAACGCGTGCAAATCATAAAATTATTTTGTCAAAGTGGGTGTTTTGTTCCACACTTCAACATAAGATATGAAATTGTACGAGTTAAGTGTTTTCAAAAATATTTTTTTGCGCCTTTCAGTACATTGGAAAGCTTCGCAGCTTGCACCTGCGTCATATACAGGGTGGCGCAAAATGAATCATCCAACTTTGTTCTTGATTTACTTTTTTACTTAATAAAAAATAAAAATTATGTTGAGTGATGGAAATCATTATTTCGACCTTTACAAAAGTGGAAAAGATGATATCCGTCAAGTGGCTGCCGCCACTGTCAATACTTATTTGTGCCCATTTTCGCATTTTCCATTACTTTCCAGAAGATTTCCGGTGACAACCGAAAATAGGAGATTACGAGACCAGGAAACCCTTCCTTCACAATATCCATTAATTACTCCACGCTCTTGCGGAGTATAGTGCTCCATTGCTTGTTTGTTTTATACAAATATGATTAACGTACGACGCCATTTCAAAAAATTATAACATCTTCTGATAGGAGGATTCATTTTGCTTCATCTTACATAAGTCTAAAAAACTTGTCAAAAAACAAGCTGAAAATGCGACAAAAAACTCATCAAAAATGTGTTTCAAGCTACGTTTAAAAACGCGTCAAAAAACCTACAAGAAGAAAAAAGGTTAGGTTAGTCCAAAAACGCAGAACAAATTCTTAAAAAACGTGTCACAAAAAAAGCATTGAAAAATACCGAAAAAATTGCCAACAAGTCGGTTAAAAACGCGTCAGAAACTATATAAAAAATGTACAAAAAGACGCGTTGAAAACTAATAACAAATGGTCGAAAAACGTTTAAATCTGTCAAATAGGAGTTTGGACTGGGTTGTTCAACTTAGTAAGTGCCTCCTGTAATTATAAATAAACCATTGGCTGCTATAGCAGCACCAACTCCTGTATCAGCATTAGTCCATTCTTCAACTTTAGTAACAGCCGGAATTTATTTATTAATTCGTTTTAATATTTTATTACACAATTCTCAAAAAAAGAAAATTTTGCTGAATAAAAATGGCTGAACGCAGCCATTGCTGGGTTTTGTTCATGTATCAAATAACCAAACCGATCTTACCCGCAGCTCTCTTCCACTAGTCGATCAATGAACCCACCAACAGAGAGACTTTTAAGTAATTCATTTTTATTCTCTTCTCCTCTTCTTTCTCTCCACCATAGGCCACACTCACACTCCACAGCCCACAAGACAAAATCGGATTCACCCATGCTATTTGTTGGGGTGCTGCTGCTGCGCTGCGCTACTTCGTTCACTTCAGCTATTGGCTTTTGCTGTAGCCTGTAGCTAGTGTCATATGTCACTCACTGAGGCCACTCAGGCTCCAAATCCACACATCTCTTCGACTGCTCTTCGCGATAGTTCATTTTCCAGCATTCGAAAAGTTTAACAGTGTGTTGGTTGCACTCCAATTTATACTTTATAGAGTTTATGGAGATACACTTTTGTTTGGTATTGGTGTT
Organism: Cheilosia variabilis; assembly: GCA_951230905.1. NCBI lineage: Eukaryota > Metazoa > Arthropoda > Insecta > Diptera > Syrphidae > Cheilosia > Cheilosia variabilis. Next base: position 14,338,776 of record OX579679.1, on the reverse strand, counting down.
GAGCTGAACTTCACTGTTCGTTCACTGTTATTGTTCACTCGCTTCGTTTCGCCGCAAACACTTGTTCAAAGAGATTTCAAGCGAACGGTCGACGGACGGGCGGCGTGCGACTTTTTTTTCATTCCCACTCTGTTTTGAATTAATTTTTTTCGTTTTACAATTCGAATTGTTTATTCCACCCAAACAAATATTACCAACAAACAATAACTATTGTGTGTGTTCGTTGTGTTCTTTTGGTTACGCGCGGTACTACCTATCTGATCAGTTTGCGTGATTCACGCTCGGGTGGCAGTGTTTTTCTTTTTTATTTGCATTTTCTTATAAACAATTACGTTTGACGAAAAAAGTAAAAATAAAATAAAACTTTACAACCGATCGCGTTGAACTGGATAACGAATCGTTTACGGGAAGGAGCATTCCGGGTATACAAAGAGATACAAATTTGCATTGCTGTTGCAAAACCGTGTGTCTTTTGTAAAGTTGCTGAACAAAAAAATGCTCACATGAGCGAGTATTCGTATATGCAGATTGTTCGCGTTTAGAGATACTTTTCGAGTGTGTTTCTGTTTGACCCAATCGTCTCTTCTACCGGAGGCCAACAAGGGTGACCGATCAGAGAAATGAATTCAAACAAAAATATTTGAATTTGAAAAAAGTTTTGTTTCTTCTCAAACTTGAAATTATACAACTCGCGCGCGGTCCGTGTTCTGAGTTCAACAAGTGGTTTTACCAGTTCGCCTCATCGTTTCATTCATTAAAAATCAAAGCGAGAGGCATACGAATCTACCATGGACTGCATAGTATCTAAGCGTAGAAAATTCCAATAAAACTGTATCTACAGCGTGTATTTTGATATACAAGGATCTAGTGAATACAAGTGAATATAGTGGAATAAAAAGTGAGTTTAAACACACACGCGCAACTACAATCGCTTCAACAATGGATTTCTCAATATGGCAACTCTGGATATTTTGGATAACCCTACAAAGTCTAGTCAAACCTGGATTTTTGTCTAGCGCAACATCAGCAGGATATGTCGATGATGGCGACATGAAAGGTGAGTCTCTTGCAAATGAATTCCATTGATAGATTTCGGTTGCTATTCTGCCATTTCAAAAGGACACGACAATAAGTGCATTGGAACAGCCAAAAAAACAACAGAAAAAAAAAAACAGAAAACTCAACAAAAACTCGTTTGTTTGTGTATGACAGTGCATCTGTCGGCGAAATTCCCTAGTCGCACCCTTGAACAGGTAAAATTCTCAGGTATAATTTATCAGCTACCTACCTGTCGTCTGGCTACTATACACACGCGAATGCTGGGGTCTCTTCTACACAGTCAAGTCGCACATGCATTGCTTCATTCATGGGATCGATACGATAGTTTGTTGGAAGACCGTGAATTGTGAATATAAAAACTCTGCAGGCGATTTCGGGTTCTCAGTTCTCAGGCAAAAATATATGCGCACACCACTCGAATGCATAGGCCTTGCGTTTGCATGCATCGGTTCGACAGCGGCAGCGGCTGCGGCAGCTCAGGCGAGGAACGAGGAGATTTGCAAATGAAGATAAGTGCGTCAATTGCATAACCGAAGCGAACCGGGTTGCATCGATCTGGCACTAAGCACAGAGTGACACACGAAGTTGATTCGGTTTAGGAAATAGCATTGGCCCAGTGGCGCGGAATTTCTTTTTGGGAGTGGTTTCGAGGTTTGCATTCCTTTTTAAACTTCGCGGTCATTGTTTGAGACAACGAAAGTGACAAGTGGCGCTCAGTGCTGCTCATTTTGAACAAAAAGCACGTATGTACTCTGATAGAACTTTGACGTCAAGAATATACCAGGTGTCAGATTCTGTAAGGCGAAAAAGTTGAAACGTATTCGTGCTCACGAATGATTTTCTCTAAGTTACAGAAGTAAAATTGTTCGTGCACACGAAAACGTTTGAACGTTTCGCCCTACAAAATGCCGACCTAAGAATGAAGGTAAAAGTTATGTAGTTTCATAAAAGTTAGAGGGCTAGCTATGGGTATAGGAGTGTGGGTTGTATTGACAGCAATGTAGAACGATCGTCAAAACTCATTCTCGTGGGACTGCTGTAAGTTGAAGGCAACTCTGATTCTAAACAGATTAGGAAGAGATAAAGGTTCAAGTTCATATCGTAGTTCAATAGTCTGAATACAAACTGAGAAAGTTCCTATAGGAAGACCTCTTTTAATTTCGTCGGTAGACGGCTTGAAACTCTATAAAACTAGGTCCCCACTGCTCAATGAACGATTTTTTTTAACCGTGCAGTGGGAAAGAGACTCAACTTCCTACTCACCTAAGTCAATCGGTCGACTGGTATTCGAGTTATTACAAACCAAAGATGAATGTAGTACGACATAAAAATAAACAAAGATCCAATCAATGCGAAAGCTATCTCCCGCTGATCGTAAACCGCAACAAATCTTAAATCCCACTGACCAAAGGTTGAAAGGCACAGATAGCCACCGCCTTTTGTCCCACTTATTTTATTGAGTTATTGTCTCAAGAGGCCAACTATACACGCGACTTAGATACTTGGGTACAAAAATAACGTCGAATCGACGCAATTAAATTGCTTACTAAATATCTTATCAAATCAAATGCCACTTTGTTTGCACTATCAAAGGTTGGTTGTCTGCACAAAGTCGCACCTAATATTTGCCCTGAGTCTTATCGCAAATGATTGCACGATATAATAAGGCATTTTAGTCATCATTTTGTTGTGTGTCTTAATTTATTTCATCACAAGTCGTTAAATCGCGGCGCTGATAAGTCAATCGGTGTGCGCGCTTATAGCTTAGTGTAATAAAAGGCTTTCTATTTTCGCGATAAATCCCCGCTCGGTAGTGGGCCGAAGATTTGCATCTCGAGAACCCTGGAAAGTAACCTGTCTATCTGGCTTACCTAAGCGGATTGAGATCCAATATCAGTTGAATTGAGTGGGAGCAATCCGCCATTGGGAAAAATCCAAGACTGCATCAAGGTGTGTGTACAAAATAAAAAATGCATTTCACATGGATGAGGATGAGGTCCACCTGCATTTGCAGTTTTTAATCTTTTTTTTTTATTGCTGCTTCTTTCGTCCTCACCTGCCGCAACACACTGCAAATGCACAACGAATGCACCAACAGCAACGGCACCTTTACTTTTGCGAAGAGGACTGTGTGCGTTTTTTTTTTGTTTTTTTTTTGCATGTTTGGCGAAGATCCCAAACTGGTTCGTTTGCACAGATAAGTTGGAGGAACACAGGGGCGCAGGTCGCAGATGGTTATTTGGGGGTGGGGGCAAATCAATGCAATGTGAAGAGTGCCAACAAAATAGATGACTAGAAATGTGTAAAGGGTGTCAAATTTAAGTCCGTAAAAATATGTTTCAGCTCGATTTTATGTAGACGCGACTTATATCGGCTCGTTTAAAGGTTTGAATAAGGCTCTGTTAAGAAGTGCTATCCGTAAACGTAAAAAAAATCTTCGAAAATCACGCTTAAAACTCACAAAAAGCATTCAAAAGTACCGAAAATAGTCGTCAAAAAGGCAATTAAAAACGTGTCAAAAACTTTAAACTGCCTTTAAATCAGATTAAAAAATGGTTCAAATGCGCTTACGAAAATGAGTCGCAGTCTCCGCGATACTAACAATCATTTTTAGTGTCCAAGCTAAGTTTTTAGAGCTCACAATGGCGAAATTTTCCCTACAAAATTTCATATTTAGTGCGATGGTTTATTAGTAAGGCCGTCTGCTTTTAAAGATTTGACTAAGGCTCTCGTTACTGGATCACTTTCCGCGTACCTATTAGTACTAGAAAGCTCAATGTCCCTTCAGTGGCATTTCTTTTGGAATATGACTGGAAACCGGGTAGTTTTGGGTACAAAATTTGATTTTAATTTCAATTACAACTGATTTCTTTTTTTCTTTCTTTTGTATTGTTACTGCGCCCGTTTATTAATAAACAAAATCCGTATTACTTAAAAATATTAAGTAGGTATTCGTTTTTTTTTTTCTTTAAACTATGCTTTAATTGGTGACCTTTGGTAAAATCTTTTTTTTTTGTATTTGTTACTGTTTTCCTTTTTTAAAATTCTTAAAACATTTGTATAATCTCTTATATTAGTTTAAAATGTTTTGATGACTTGATTGTATCTCCTAATTTTATCACATCACCATCGATAAATTAATCCAAATGTTTGTTAATTAAGATTTGTACATTCGTCTCTTATCAGAATGTACTTAACTATTTTACTGTATTCCTTTTGAAAATCTTCTTTTTTTTTTGTTAAGCTTTGGATTAACTTTATTATGGCCTTAAGCTTTTTAATAAAACAAAGTCAAGCGGAAATTAAAACTATATAAATAATAAATTTGACCTCTCCAATCGTTTGAAACAACTCGATAACTATTTGGCTTAGGAAGCTGAAATTTGATCTTACAAGAAATAGAAACAGGAATAAAGTTTGGGTCTTAATTTTATAACCCAGAGCACCTTTCGAAGGCTATCAGTGCTTACCCGCCCCCCTCGTCCCCCTAACCAATGAACTTCCTTAAAAAGACTTCTAAAAATATGAAATATTAGCTCTGTACTTAGGATAGAATAGTTTGTGAAGTCTCCCGAGCTATACAAAGGCATTGCCAATTCAGCTAGTAAAATATAATAAAATCTACGAGCTCGTATTTTTGTATGTGGAATTCTTTAGGCATTACGTCCAAAAAAACTTGCCCAATCCATATTGATGACTCAGCGAAACCTAGCGCTTAACATGGATCAACATTTACTTTTTATTTCATTCCAATGGGCCGATTCATTTCGGTTTAAGCGAACTTTACTTTGTCAACTTGAATTTAATCCGGCCAGCTTCTTACAATCATCCGTTGGTGTGTGTTTTTATATTTTTTTTTAAGCCGAATGGAATGGATCTACAATTTTTTCGTCTTCTTACAAATATCCTTCTATTTATACGCTTACAAAATTTGCACCCTAACCAGGGTTTCAGATGAATTTTAGATGCCTTGTCAAAGTTTAATACCAAAATATTTAAATAAATAAATAAATTCTCAAATAAAAAGTGCTAGAAACTTCACTAGGAGCTAGGAGTTTCTTATGGGCGTTAAAAGATCACCAAAACTAGCTCCGAAAGTGCTAAACTGACAGCAATGGTCCGAAAAACTCATTCTGGATCAAGAGAACTTTATATAGTTCTGATTCTGAATGTCATCATCAAGTCGCTGATGTCTCTTATTGGGAAATGTTTGCGCCTATGGATTGGTGGTAAACGACAACGCGTTTTAGGACTCACTTTTCGCGTTATAGATTCTCTATAAAAACGGAGTAGATTTATTTTTTTGGCAGTAGATTTTACTTTCAAAACAAATGCAGTAACTGCAATTGCAGAAAAGTGGCAACGCTCATCGGGTGTCGCGTTGTTTTCGTTCGTCTGTTTCTTCCTTTTTGTCGACTTTTGAAGGGGGTAAGATGATAATAGAACAAAACCAACCGGCCAGCTAGTGAGGAATATCCACTTGAATGCAAGCCTCTTATTTGTCATTAACTTTTGCAATTCTTAATTCATTTAAAAGCGATTCATATTGACCGGAACTGGAACGAATAAATTGACTTTTTCACTCATCAACTGCTACTGACAGCAATACACATAAAATCTAGTACAAATGTTATAGTGTCTAGATCTCTAGAATTGTCTACGCCGCTTAAGCGTTGTTCTTAACAAAACGGTTACCCTACCAAAATACTCTGCATAAATAACCAGCTCAGAATAAAATTCTATGAATTATATTGTGGGAATTAGATCGCAGCTCTACATATCTAATCAGCATAAATACGATTTGCATAATTCTCATGAATGAGTTTATGACGCTCCGGGGTTTGAGTGAGTGAATTATTTTCTTTCGAAATCCGAATACTGCATTTTACACGTGTAACTGATTAGTTTTTCGATCCCGCCTCGCCCATTTCCCATGGCCAATTAATAACCAAAAATATAAACAATTAGGACTGCCATTTGGGTGGCCGGGCGCTCCTCATGCGGTATCGATTTGTAAACTCGCCTATCCAAATGCTAATCTGTATGCAAATCATAACCAGAGCGGATTGCATTGGGCAGGTATTTCTTTGTGTTTATGCATCGGAGACAAGTTTTTAATTAGTTACAGTTGTCGTCTATAGGGAGAAAGTTTCGTGATGCGATATGATGTGAATCAATGGAACAATAGTTGAGTCGTTTGAAATGCCCTCAAAGGTAATAATCATCACGCATTTGCATCGTTAAAACACTTGAGTACGATTTGAGTACGTCTTTCGAATGCATATTAAGATTGTAAGATTCGTAGGCAAACGGTGTGTGACAGCTGAGAGGGTTTGGCAGGTAAATTGCGTGTGAAGAAGAAAAATCTGAGAAAAGGTTTCTTGAGACCGATTCAGAAACTCTTAAAACATTCGAAATGCTGGTCTAAAGTTTCACTCACCTTGTATTCCCAAAGTCAATCCTCTCTTGCAGTCAAATTAGCAAAAGGCAGCTCAAATATTTCCCCATTTCCACCCGCACACATCAAATAATTTCGAACCGTTTGCCCATGTGGTGCAATGTTGCACACTCTCCATTACTGGACAACCCAAAGTTCACTTCCATTCCAACGGATTGCACACGAAAATTCATGCCTACGTCGGCCCAAAATCATAACCGTGTTCGAGTCGTATCGACTCAAATTTCAACTCGACGAATTCCCAAAAGAATCTAAAAAATAAATTGCATCACAGCAATATGCAAGCGACAACAATACCGTCTGTGCCGGTGATTCGGAGAACAGGAAAACTCACTTCCAGCAAGGAGACAGAAACTCAAAAAAAAAAAAAAAAGAACAACAAACCCAAAGTGGAACACTTGATGACACTTGGAAATCATTTCCTGCCTAGAAGACCTTTTTGGCGAAAAACAAAAAGGAACAGAGAAAATAAAAGAAAAAAAAATTTATTACTGAAAGGAAGCAATCATTTTGGGATTGAAATTCCTCAAGAATTCCACCTTCCGGGAACGGGAATTCTGGTTATGAAATATGCGGCATTGTTTTCACGGCACGCGTGTAACATATGAGTGCATACGCAGCGCAAGTATGTCCTTTGTCTCGAGTACGTGCGATGTGTGTGCAACTTCCTTTGCAGCCCTTTCCCGTTCGACAGACAGTATGCAAGTCCACACGACATCAAAGCGGAAGAGGAACACAGAACACCCCCTCCCTAATCGCAGTCGATGGCTGCCATTTGGCGGCGACGCGATCCCTTCAATAAATAAGCAATCACCCATCGCCGCGTAGAGATTCGCGTTTGGAACAACAATCCCGATCGATGGTAAACAAATTTTTAATTTCGGTTTATATTTTGAAGGTAAACAGGGACAGCCGGAGGAAGCTGCCGTCTATTTGTGAGCATGCACCATGTGGGTACATGCGCATCTGACTTTCGCTTCGGATTGGGCGCGTCGATCGGCAGCATCCAACAGGGAATATTCCTCTCAGAGCAGTATGTGTGTGAAATTGGCGACGAATCCAATCAAGCATTTCAATTGACCGCCATGAAGGCGGCGCGCACGCCAGGCGCTCTACTTCTCTTTCTCTTTCTCTTTCTATGTGCACAGAGTGTGGCCTTATCATCCCAGTCCCAGTCCCAGCATCCATTAGATCAAGTGAAGTGGGCAGTGGTGCCCTCCAGAAAACGAATACCGAGCCGGAGAAATGATGATCACTTTGCGTGGCGGTATACGCGAGTGAATGGCATTTAAGTATAGGGGAAACGTGCGTAGCGCATATGATGGGCAGGCGTCCGTATTCAAGTGGCCACTTGTGGGTTGTGTTTCTTTTATGTTTCGTCCGATAGGATGGAGATCGTTCCACGCAGTTATTCTGCAACACAAAGATTCACTTTTCCCTCGGCCAGCTGCTGCTGGGAAATGATCGTTCAAATGAAAATGTGTTCGCCAATGAATCGAAGTCCTTGATATTTTTGGTTTACTGCCCATGAAGGTACATAGTACCTACACCAGTGCAGGCAGAATTCCCAAACAATCGTGGGAAGATCTGGATGAGGACTTTGTTTGGAAAAATTAACTCGGAACTGATCTCTGTAAGCAGTTTCGACAAAGAAACTTTTATTTTCATTCCATGGCATGGAAAACACCGATCAGGCCAGCGTTGCCAACCAATGTTGACGAAAAAATGCCTAACTTGAGAAAAAAAGATGCCTTTTTCAACAAAATAATGCTTAAAATAATTTTTAGGTAAAATGGAACAATAAATCAAAAATTAAACATAAATATAAAAAAAAAAATACAAAAAAACAAATTTATTTCCAAAAAAAACTTAAATAATAAATCACAGAAGAAATTCTGAATACGAACAAAATTCATGACATTTTAGTTTCATAAGTAGGAACAAGGTTCTGAACAAAACAAGCAAACATTAGATCGTCTTGGTAATTAATATCATACATTAAAAACTTAAGAAGTCAATATGTTGAATCAAAAAAAAAAAAAATAGAAAAATATTTGAAATAAAAAAAAGATGCCTTTTTGAAAAAAACAAGCCTTAAAGCCTTGGCTAATGAAATAATGCCTAAAAGGCATGAAAAAGCCTTGGTTGGCATCACTGGATCAGGCCTTCTTACCGCAAATATTCGTTTACAGCTGCATTCAGAGATGATCTAAGGAACTCTGGCAAATTGAGACTAATGCCGGTTGTACACTGAAAAAGCACTGCATCACTTTTGAGCTCAACGAATTCAAGTCTTTCTACGAGGCTCTCAATTCTGTCCAATCAGTGCGTTAGACGTAGTTTGAAATCGCCTCCAACCATCTTGCTCAACGCTCGCTCTGACACCATAAACACTTTCAAGCTGTACCACAGCCAAAGGCTGTCAGTTGCCTACTGTGTCCATAGTACTTCTATAAAAGAGAGGGTTTAAACTTCCTGTTCAAGCAATAAGAAAAACCGAAAAGACCAAAAATTCGTGTCAAAATGTTTAAGACTCATATCTGCTCACGATGCTGTTCAACAATTAAATGAGTTGGTCAACTTTGTGAACGAGGCTCCCTATTTGAAACGCTCAACCTGAATGTATCAACTTTTTTAACCGAACTACATCAATTAATGCGAGCAAGTTTGTGAATTGGACTCTACATTTGTTTACTTAATTCAAGAGTTAAATAAACAACTGAACGAATTTGGCTGAATCAGTTGCTCAGGTAGTGTACGACCGGCCTAATACCTCATCCGATTTGTTAAATGCGCTGCTAAAATTCACCCACTAAAGGTTGTGCCGCTTCGAATATTCAGATTCACACTCAGAAGTCGGGGGTCAGATTTTGTAAGGCGAAACGATCAAACGTTTTCGTGCGCACGAATGATTTGCCCTATGTTACACAAGCAAATTTCATTGTCCACACGAAAACGTTTGAACGGTTCGCCTTATAGAATGCCGACCCAGAACTCTGGACACATTCGTTCCTCGTTCAAGGCACACATTTTCATAAAATCATAGCCCTGCCCCCCAGAAGAACCTGCACAAATGCAACACTGCCTGGATAATAGCGAAATTTCAATGTCCGAATTTGCCTCAAGTTTTTGAATTATATTTTCCAGTTTCAATGGCTTTTCTTTCTTTCTTTCGTTAATTGTTTGCCAACATAATTCACTAATTAGAAGAAATAGCGACCCCTGCAACACCCTGTCTGAGTTTTAAATTCAACCGGAAGCTGCAGCGATAAAAATCAGTATACGCTGCTGTATCCTTTGGCAAGTAGAGCAAGTGCTATCCACACCATTGTCACACTTTGGTAACCGACTCCCATTGAATTAATTAAGCCAGGCGACACTGTGTAGCAGAAAGATCTGCCACATAACCAACCGAGATATGGCCCAGAGAGACTAATATTTTTTTTAATCAAAATTAACCGCGCACATGCCAATGCCAACGATCGTCTCGCGTAAATTTGTTTTTTTCTGTCATGACAATTATGATGATCGTGCTTGGTGTTGTGGTGCAGATCACCCAACCGTTCCGCATCTCCTTCGATCGCATTTCCTCAGTGCGACTGTCAAGTGAAAAACAAAAACAGAAACGAAAACAAAAACAAATACTCTGTGCTGTGGTGGATTAAGTTTTCGATTGTGATGGATGGTTTTTTATGCTGCCCTGTGCAGAAAAAAAAACCGCGTTAATCCTTTGTTTATCTACAGGGAGAAGAAAAATATAATCATACCCCAAGTGTATCTGATTGATGGAGTTTGTGAGTGTGTGTATAGCTTTGGAAAAAATTACCAGTTACTTTGAGATACATAATAGTATCTTAATGATTTTTGTTTCATAGAAGCGACACGATCGTTAGTCGAAATGGAAACATTTTGCAAGACAGACGCACAAATCACATCGACCAAGTCTGAATAATGACCAAAAAAATGTTTATCGAGAAACCAGTTCTATGTTTTTTTGTATGCTGGCTACCCCCCACCAAAATGGAGCTCACATGCTGTGTGATAAAATCGAAACCCCACCTAACGAGCGAATGAATTGTTATTGTGGGCATATGTATTCAATCGGTGGCCGGTAGTAAAATGATGGTTTAAATTATACGAATTCGAACAGAACGGTCCGGATCTTATCGAGGGGAGGTTTGGGGCAATTGTAAGGCTCTGAGGTACATTGTGTTAATGTTGAGAACTGATTTAGACACAAAGATTACGCCAATCTAATGCATATAATTAAGTTGTGATTTATTTGGGAATCGGTGCGGTTTCGTCTTGTAAACGTTTCGAGTTCAAATGAGTATAGGAAATGATCAGCTCATTAACAGAGAGGCATGCGATGATAGATTAGATGTGATTAACATGATTGCAGGCGATATTCAGTTCATGTGAAATGGCGATCGTTTTCGGATTTAGGTCAGCGATCACTTGTTTGGGCCTTTCGAGCCAAATTGGGTAGTGGTCAGACGCCTCTAAAGAGGAGTGGGTAGATGACGGTCTGCGATCGACGATCGGCTTGAGTGCGGCACGAGATTTGGCAGTTAGCTGTAGCGAATTAGGAGGAAACTGGTCTCGTTGCGATTTTGATAGATGTGCGTATTGTGCTGCTAATTAGCCAAATATGTCCCGGGGCTTATGTCTTGTATTTTCATATTTTCAGCGGTACTTTTTTGTATTACACCAATTGGGCAAATATGTCTTGAACTTCTTCCAATTCGTTGTTGCTATATTTAAAGTCTCCCTGTTCCTTTTGTATTACTATCTCAATGCCGATCCTTTGCCGAAAAATTCTTGCTACAGGCTTGTATAGGTCAATGCGACGTCAATAACCACCTGAAAGAGCATTGGTGACAATATACGGCCTTGTGGAAGTCTTGATCGCCTTTTAGGTGATCTGAACAGCTGTATAAATTTTCTGAGAAGATCAAGATCAATGGTGATGAGGTTTGATGCGATCGAGACAAGATCTTTATCCAATTTAACGCACAATTTAAATCGGAGCTATATAGTCTACCTATAAATCCGTTTGAATATATTGACTGCTTACAGTGTTTGCAATACTGAAAACCCGGTTACCAAAGCCAGTTTTGGCAAATTTTAAAGATAACCTTTCTTTGGAATCTTCATGGATGCTTTAGACTGAGATCAGTCCCAGTAATACCGGTTTGTGAGCGATTGGCGTTTTGATGTACCGCCTCAGTTCCGAAACTTACAGATTACTGTATCACGGCGATATTTTTAAAGCGATCATGCGCGACAAGATCACCTAAACAGAGGCATATCGTTTCTTTTAGAAATGCGATTGTTTTGAGGAGATTCACAGGATGTACTCAACATCAATATATTTCTGATTATGTTAGATTACGTTAGGAGCTTGCTTCAGCCAGTGCTGAAGTCCAGTGACTGGTATTTTGTGACGATCTCACAACCACACTCAGCCTAAGTTTGAGATCCACTGCGATACCTCAATGTGAGAAGTAAATTAATTTGTAGCATTCAATTTCGGAATAGGTGGCCGCTTTTCTAAAGGTGCCTGACCTTCTACTGTGAGATCTTCTTGATCAACCCTAACTTCGTTGCGCCAACGTCCTATTTATTCAACGAAATACCCGCCCTCACAAACTTGCGCATCGTGCCTCCACAATACCCTCAACATCCGCCGAGCTAAGAAAGTCTTACACGAATTCCGATCCCCGGTCGGAAATGAATCTTCAATGTCCAGTCGACTAAACAACTGTGAGATAGCGTTCAATAAACGGATTAACCTTTCCAAGGCGTGAGCGCACACGATCGTTCACAGTTCTTTATTCACTGTCAAGGGAGACGTCATCTCACCTCCTCACTGTCATCGCACGATCGTTGCACGCCGGGTACAAAATATGGAAATTTACAACTTAAACACTTCCCATCGCCATTTTGAATGGGCAGATCACTGATCTTGTTGACCATAGATCAGTTTTCTGATGTCGCATGCAAAAGGATCGACGTACGAGTATCTGTACTCCACCGAAAACGGTAAGTGGAAAAGAAATAAAAAGATCTTGTTGCTGGCCGATCGTGCGAGGGAAGCTAATCGGTGTACATAAGGGGCACGACACAGACGCACAATCGCGCACCGAGATTATGCAAAGGTTAATGCTGGGTGCGCCGCCTCTTTGCTTATGGCGCACGTGTGATGTGACGATGGACGTGATTAATTCGTCAATTTGCATTCGCATTTCATAAGTTCTATAAATTTCAACGGCTGAGTAAGAGTATGTGTGGAATTCAAAGAACGCTGCGCTGGCGAAAATGTGAAAGGACCGGACCGTTGGACAACCTGTTTCAGCAGCAGCGTATCCGATTTCGATAAAATGCCCAACGAAGGGTCGCCTGTTTTTTGTCATTGGATACATTTTTGAGAGAAAAGGCGGATGATGAAGCAAAGAACACAAGGACGACACACCATCTTGTGCGAGAGGTCCAGATGCAAGCTGTTGCTTGGTTGCCACGAATATCTGTTTTTTTTTCCCCCCGAGATAGAATATCTTTTCGATAAAGGTAGGCGGTAGCAGAACGCATATGGTGTCTGATGGTATGAGATACATTTTGCTCCATCTATGTAAAGAGAACTACCCAATTGTTATGGTTCGTGATTTTTATGTGCGGACAAGCGGATTTCGTATGTAACCCATTTCAACAGAAGCGCATGCGGTATAGAAACAACACAGCACGAAACAAAAGGGAAAAGCTGGGAAAATAACGCTGAAACGAAAAGAAATCACGAACAAAAAAATGGAAACGACTTGTAACGGCAGTCTCCACTTAGCCATGTGTTTCAAAAGCCCTAGCACAGATACGAGTTGAATCCGTCAACAGCGTTTGGCTGGTTCAGTCACTCGCACTATTCTTGCCGCTCATTAGCATAAGAACAACACAAACTGATCGCAGTCGCCGTCATCGTACAGACGTTGCTGTTGCTGGTTGAGGGCGCGATATGCTGGGAAAACGAAAATTCAAATTTCTGCCGTCACAATGTGTTTTATTTTGTTACGCTTTGAGGGCGCAAGCGCAATAACTTTCAATTGTGTATTTCGTGCAATAGTTTGTGAGCTATTTTCACACAGAGGGTTGTTGCAGAAACTTCAACTATAGTGTTCGAAGAGAGATGGTATGGGTCGCGAATTTTGGCAATTTTATCGTGCAGTGGCTAGAGAGGGGTCCCAGTTTCAATTATAAAAAATAACCTTTGGAGAAACAGATATCTAGATTTTTTTTTTTGCATAGCGCCACCTCTTGGGAACGTGTGACTAACATCCGAGAGTATAACTGTATTGAGAAAGACTCCAAACTCCGAAAATAAAAATTGGATAAGTGAGGTTTGAACAGTAATACCCCTGTTGCGACAGCCGCTCGTTTTTTACAACTCACCTGCACATAAATTCGGAGCAGTAGCGACATCTGTTGAAAAATTACAACTCATTGTTGATGAAAAGCCGGCTTATTGGTGCTTTACTCAGTCTTGAAATGGACTGCATGCATTTGATGTCGCTTACAACTCAATTGAAGCACATAACAGTAGCGACATCTATTGGAAAAGTGAATATTTTGGAATAAAAAGGCTACGCCTTGTTAAAACCCAGGAGAGAAGAACAACTCTTCGACACTTCAGTTGGAATTTTAGCTATTTCCACTGTCGAACCACTAATCCATCAACAGCCTTCTTTAAGAAGTCGCTTTGACAGTTGAATTCTAACAGGTAATTCGTCGAGCATATTTCTCTGGGGAAGAAATTATTTTATATATATATATATATTATAGGAAGTGAACCTGCTCTTCGCTTCGACGTGAATTGATCAAGCGCCTTTTACCAATTATTCCATATGACAGACAAGTTGACAATTGACAAGGCTTGCAATCAAATCACTGACAGTAGCAACATCCATCAACCAATTTTGATTTCCATATGAAGAGTGGACTTCATTGTGGTCGTGCAATTGAATGCAAAGATCTGCTTTCGTTGCAATATCTAAAATGGAGTACAACTGCTAATAAAAAATAATGACAGAAGTGACATCTATCAAAATCGTTTCAAATATGGATAGAAAGTTGACATTTAAGTAGTCGTTTCTGTAGAAAACTGATGACACTGGGGCGGCACAGTTGACTGGCAGTCGTGAACTTGACTCTTGACTCGAAGGTACACAAAGGAGGTTGGATGTGATCGTAGCTTTTTAATATTTCGCACGCTGATCTACCCCAAAACATGACAGTCGCATAATTGACTCCCTTGACCCATTGAGAAGGGTCATCGCATACAGTTGTTCGAGCCAGTTGTTCTCATTTTATGCTTCTACCCAAACTGACCAAATCTGGTTGAAAGCTGTTTCAAACCACTGCCCAGTACGTCCAGTGACGTCTTTGCTGAAAGAGTGCTCCGTCGAAACCAAGGAGACGACAATTTGTTACTCCAATCATCGAGCAGCAGCAGCAGCAGCAGCAGCATCAGAATCAACCAGTGATCGTGACATCCTATTTGATTATGATGAATCTTCGATCTTCGTCATCTGCGTGCGGCACTGATTGCCACTTAAGAGATATTCCCTTCCGAATGCGCAAAGCGTCGCTCTGTATGCGATCCAATCGAAGGCAAATTCGATCACCGCTCCGGCGATCGTCATCAATTAGCGAGCAATGATGATCTAGAAACGCTCATGAATCATCTTTGAATCGAGACGCCGTCGCCAAGCTGAGGCAACACAATTAACCAGAGCGCAAGGAGATGTGTTTTATTTTCTCGTTTCCCTGTGTATCTCTGTTAATTAAAAACAATTGAGCCATAGGGCAGAAGTGTCATGGCGCACACAGCACACAGCACACACAATCACAAGCTGGCCGAGTAGAGCAGGCTTGCTCTCCCTTAAAGTCTCCGTTCATCTCGAAAGTGTTAATTGAAAGGTTTTGTATATTTGGGATGGCGCGGCGTCAGTTATTTTCTCCAACCACCATGGCGCACGTACCATACCCTCATCGTTCCTAATTCAATTTCGAGAGTACGCACAAGTAAATGAGCGCGCACCCTCTACCTAGTTTGGCCAAAAAAATGTTCCCATTCCACTTTATAATCGAGCGCACGCAATGCATTTAATCCCAGCCAGGGAGAGCCGGCCATAAATTGGCCAAGACAAGATTCGCCCAACGTACGAGTATCCCGTGCTTGTGATCGCTTTGGATCTTAATTGCGGTTAATTGGCATTAACGTTTGCTAAACTCTGCTGTGCTGCTCCAATTTAGGTTCTTTCTCAGAAGAGGTTTGGCCTCTTGCGGGACTTAATCCGAGGTCAACGGTCCGCTCAATCTATATACACGGACCTTAATTGGTATTCGTTTTGGCTGCTCAGTGATCAGTTCTTGTGAATTATGCTTCCGAGTGATCTTCAATCAGTTCAGCAGTGTTGTGCCAGCAAAACAAGAAAGGAGAAGAAGAAGAAGTTGAACAACATCGCCAGCGTAATTCCCTTTCTTGTCATCGTCATCGTTTCGACTGGAAAGGTCTAGGTAAGGTAGGTGACCCCCTTTGCTCCTCCAGCGCTACTCAGTATCGATATTGCCACACATAGTCGTATATGATGATGAAAAGTACGAAACGTATACTCCGCGCGCCGGTCTTGGCTTAGTGGTAGCAATGGCAGGCAACTCGGCGGCCCCAACAGCATGGCATGTGTGAGAAAGATCGTATTCCCTATCTCAAGCCGGTTCAGTTTCCTGTTGTGTGTTGTAAAGGTGTACAAAAGAAAGAATTATGATCAGAAAAAAAAGAAAAAAACAACAAAAATGTAAAGAGGAAAGAGGAAAACGGAATGGGGAAAGAGAAATGAAAACAACAACATTTGGTTGTGATTTTAAGCGGCGGCTGAAGTTTGTTGAAGTTACCTACAAGAGTACGTTCCTGGGGATCGGTGTACAGTTTTTTTTTTTTTTGTGAATAAAGGTCAAAAGTGCAGTTTTTTTTATCTCTGTGTCGGCCAGGCATAAAAGAGCGAGGTAGAGGAAAATTCACGAAAACAAGCGTAGCTACTTGCGTGCGATCTGTACTGATCTTTGGAGTGCGATCGTGCGTTTGGTTGGAGGTTGCTTTTTTTTTTTGGGCAGATCACCGTCAGAGTAAGCCCCTGGATCTTGGAACTAAAAGAGGTCGCAGATGAGCTTGTTATCTTGCTGCGGTGAAATGCAGGAAAGTGTTGATTCAGGTGATCTTGATCAGCGAGGTCGTGTACGAACAAATTTTGTGACATCATTTGGACACCCTATCCACAGAACTCGTGGTGATACACTTAGATCAACCCTTAACAGACTTGACGCGGTTTCCAAAAAAAAATCCAGGCAAAGCGTCTTCTTTTTGTATCTGACGCTGTGGGTTAAGAACTTTCGGACATTTATAGACTCGTAGTGCAACAGAGTTCTACCCGACATCTATCTGCATCTATTCTCTGAACGGGCGGTCTTTGCAGGCTCTCTGCAATTCTAAATAAAGTGCACGACTGGGTCGCACGAAACTTTCTCGTTTAGTGCGAGTCTGACTGAAATTCAAAGTCATTTAAGCAACTTGGTTTTTAGGGTTTCATCGAAATCGAAAATGGGGTTTTCGAGATATGAGCAGTTTTTAAAGTGAGCGTTTCCAGTAATTCAAATTGAAAATTAAGGACGCAATAATATTGAAAACATCAATTTTACTCTAAGTTTGCATTTTGGTCAAAATCATGCCGATTTGAGGTAAACTAGGGAAAACTATATTTTTCAAAAACGACTTTTTTTCAAAAATCCATTTAACGATAATACAGAGAAAAACTGAGTTTTCCGTTAAGTTAGAAATGACCATATTACCTTAGAAATGAATTTTTGTTACAATCGTATGGACCGGACCGTTTTCGAGATATGTATGTCCAAATTTCAAAAGTACCGTTAGTCGATTTTTTAGCGGAAACTGAGTACGCAGTTATGTTTACCTCACCTACTTAAGCTTAAATATAAATTTTTTTTGAAATCGTTAGAGCCGTTTTCGAACAAATCAAACTGGTATGAAAATTTTGTATGGGAAGAACCATTAATATTGAGGTTACCATGCAAAAAAAAAAACGGCCCCGAACTGTAAGCCCCCAAACTTTAAGTCCGAAGTTTGAACGAAATCCGTTCAGCCGCTTAGGCTGTAGGCCTCGGGACATACAGACAGATAGACAAACAGACAGACAGACAGATAGACAGACAGACGGACAGACGGACAGAATTTTGCGACCCACAATATCTTTCTCTTACTACGTAATGGAGAAACTTTAAAAAGACAGGCCCCACCCAACAAATCTTGAAAATTGATAAACCTCTTTCCATTTTATGGTTCAACCCTAAGCAAGCCTTTCGCTAGAAAACAAGTTGTCCAGGCAACAATTTTATGGACTGGGTACAACTCATCCACAGAGAGTTACCACCTAAGGCGAACTCGTAATAAGATCCTTTGAATCTGATACCATCTCGTCTGCTAACACTTTGTGCATATGTATGTGGAAAGTGGTTCAGTTGTCTTACAAGACAACTCGACCACTGTCCAAAAGATCAACCAAACCTCTCGCATACGAACGTTTAACCTTTATGGACATGTCGTCCAAAGCAGGTACACGATGTTGCGAAGTGCCATGCCAAGATCGCAAATATTCTAGCTCCCTGAGATGTTGGAAACTAAAGTTTCTAAGCTCGTTAACTTTTCTTCAAAAACCCATTCTCAAAAACAGAAACGGGACCGACAGCCTCACAAATAATAGTGTACTCTTCAAAAGACCGCCCTTGATATAGAGTTCTTGGTTCTTGGCTATGGATAGTTTAAGTATAGACTTCGTTGCTTGATATAGAATCTTTCTACGTAAAACTAAAAGGCGGCTTCGTGGAAAGATAGATTCGCTTTTAGCTTCGCCCAACTGAATTCCAAATAAGGAACAAGACTTCATCTACCGAGAACCCCGAAAACACTTGACAAACCGCAAAACTTCTGAGCTAAAAAAGTTTCCTTAGTGAGCCTTGAGATGTTTGAATATTTCTGACGTCAAAAAGAAGAAAAAAGTGGCAAAGCCATTTATTGATCGGGAAATAATCAAACTTCATCGAAGCCGAATTCCAATTGAATTTTGAATACGGAAACCGAACTGCTGCGTTCCTCCAACTAATTGTCGTTCCAAATAATGGTTCCGAGCAAGTTTTGCTTCTGGACAACTCAGTAGCCCTCATAAGGTACGTGGAACTAGATTTTTTATTTGTTGTTGTTTTTGTTTTAACCTCCAACGAAACGACGAGGTAAAATGAAGAAATACATCTCGCATCTCCATCTGCAGCTGTAAGCGAACCGCAGAAAAAGGTCACAGCCACATTTGATCCTCGCTGAACCACCCTACTTCATGTTCAACCTACAAGCTGGCCAGGTTAGAAGTCTCATATGTCTTCGTCATCGCATGAACTACGGCGCTCTTGGGCCGCACAGACTTGTAAGTTGTAATCGAATACGCGGAGATCTCGTGCTAGTTTGCTCTCTCTCGCTTGTCAATGACAATTTCTCTCGGCATCGTTGTATTGTCATCGTTTTCGCATGATGTGCAGAACCTGTGCGAGTACCTCTCTCTATATACAGTTGGATGTAAGGAAAGACTCGCAATAATCAGGCACCGTGTGACCGTAATGAAAACTCTTCCACGTCTGCTGCCTGTGCCGAGCGTGAACTTTTTCCCATCATCGCATCGTCGGTGGAGCATGTGCTGGGGGGGTTGGAGGGCGTTAAGCTGGATCGGGTGTTTTCCACCAGCGGCTGATAATAATTTTCGTTAGTTTGGCGTTTTGTTTGCCTATGTGGTGTGGTCAAAATGAATTCCATTAATTGCTGTCAATTGAGTGGGTTAATTGTGTGAAACAGCGAGTGTGGCTGTGTGTATAGTGACCGAATGTGTTTGTTCCCTAATCGAGTCCATGGAGCCGAGCTGAGCTGTTTTTTTTTTTGGTCTGTTCTACGAAAACATGACAGCAATTTAGAAAAGTACAAAATGGTTTCATCACACCACTTTTTACGACGGCGACCGTATTTAATGATGTAACGTCACACACACGCAACCTATCGCATTATGCATGTGTAGCTGCGTATCTACTTATCTATGTATCCTGTAATTATTATCAAATTATCGAATGGTAAGGTAGGTGCTCAGTGTGGCGCACACGCCTCTCTTGTCTCAGGAACCGGATTTATGAAATACCTTAAATGTGAGATTTGGAACCCTTTTTTGTGGGGACCTATCGTGCATTCGTTTCCGCATGTGGCTGGGACGAGATTCCTTTGGGATGTTTGTCATGCCATCGATTGTACATTTGCCAGCTTCCGGCAGTGCCTAGACCAGTTTACGTGCCTATTCCTCTTCATGTGGGTTTCGTTTCTCTTTGTGCTCTGATTATTGCTTCAGCTCTTTTCTTTGTACATTTTTTTCTTTTTGCTTCTAATTTATACTTTCTTATTGCGCGAGGATCGCATATTTATTGTATTTGTGATGATAGATGATGCGTTACGGTAGAGGTTATTAGGGAGACGTCTTGTAATCATCACGCTAACAACAAATTATGTTGGGAAGTTTGTAAAACGTCACTCGGCTTGACGCAGCGGAAGATGAGATATATAGTGGTTCTCGTGGTTAATGAGAGGATGTTCCTTTTCACGAGGAAGGAAGGAAGTTGAGTTATTCTCAAACAGGATATGGCCGAGTGAACGGAAGAGGATTTTATGTTGATGGTGGCAGTCACAAGCCATTAGATAGTTACGCAGGGCAGTCATAGGAGTCTTTTAGAAGATTGCCACCTTCCGAATTGGGCGTGACAGCTTTTAAGTGTGAAAAGGAGATTGCAGTTGATGGTGGAACTCATCGGTACATCCGCCAACAAACGTTTTAAATATTAGTAGTGGGTACAGTCTGTTAGACTACCAAGCGAGGTATTTCAGGTTCAGTGCCCAAAAAATAAAAAAAATATTACACTTCTACCGAACGACAAAACGTCAAAGGAAAAACTTGAGAAGATGGCTGATTTTAGCATTGAAAGTTCAATGAAGATCATTCCCAGAACTTCTGTGAAAGAGCTTCTCAATTCATAGGCTTTACGTTGCAGTTCTCTTCCAAAGTAATGCAAAGCTGCCTAGAAGGTTTCTATGTAAAACGTTTGCCGTGGATACACAGCGTATGTAATCTTTCACCCTTCTAAGCTGTTATGCGAAGCTTTCAGGCTATAGCATCCTCCTCCATATTTCAAAAATATGTCTTAAACCCGAAATTTCGTAAACAAAATCAACAAAAAGAGCTCAAAAAGGTCCCCTGATTTTTAAAGATTGCATTCTCAAGTTTGCATTATTTTAAGGCTTTTGACTTTTGATCCGTATAGGCGGAGTTGCTTGGCGGACTCAAAGAACACTATCACTTGCTACTCGTTAGTTTGCTAATTCCTTAGTTTTCTCTCGTTTTTGGTGATAGAGTTTAAAGACTTTCGGCGTTACCAACATTCATTACATCAGTAGGCGTAGTGACTTATTTTAGACTAAGAACACTATCACTCGCTACTCGTTAGTTTGCTTATTCTTTATTTTTCTCTCGTTTTTGGTGATAGAGTTAAAAGACTTTCGACGTTACCAACATTCATTGGGTCAATAGGCGTAGTGACTTAGTGGACTCAAAGAACACTATCACTTGCTACTCGTTAGTTTGCTAATTCCTTAGTTTTCTCTCGTTTTTGGTGATAGAGTTTAAAGACTTTCGGCGTTACCAACATTCATTACATCAGTAGGCGTAGTGAATTAGTTTAGACTAGGAACACTATCACTCGCTAATCGTTAGTTTGCTTATTCTTTAGTTTTCTCTCGTTTTTGGTGATAGAGTTTTAAGACTTTCGACGTTACCAACATTCATTAGATCAATAGGCGTAGTGACTTAGTGGACTCAAAGAACACTATCACTTGCTACTCGTTAGTTTGCTAATTCCTTAGTTTTCTGTCATTTTGGTGATAGAGTTTAAAGACTTTCGGCGTTAAAAACATTCATTAGATCAGTAGGCGCAGTGGATTAGTGGATTTAAATGATTTGTTGAGAGCAACACTGGACATTCCAGTATTCTATTACTAAACGTATTATTTGCGTTTATATTTATGTTCTTTTTCCACCGAACAACTTTTGGATACATTTTCTTTCGTTTGTCTATTTTTTCGCTTATGACAAATTTGCCACAGTACGTTCCGAAAGAAATTTACTGAGTTGTTAAGAGCCAAAAGAGGAACTACTCGTTATTTCACTAATTTGTCCTTTCTCTGTCAAATTTGACTTAATTCTTCTTTCGCGTACTTTTCCAATCCAATACAATCCAGTCCAATATATAATCTGTCAAAAGCCGGAAGAAGCTCTCTGAGCTAAGATCGAAATTACTCGTTACTTTGTTAACTGTCTGTATTCCTGTAGTTTTGTGAAAACCTCTGTGGCTGTGATAGAGAGTGTTCAATGCGCATACGATTGCACATATTTTGAGTCTTCCCTCTAAACTTATTTTAGTTCACAATAGTTAATTTCATGCGCAAGTTTTGCCGTTTATAGTTCCTTAAAAAAGATGGACACCAACTTTTGGATTAGGATTTCTGCGTCTTGTGTGATTGCATTCGATTAAAACAAAATACGTGGATATCCCTGTGTGAATCGAATGGGTAGCAGGCTTCGATTTATCTTAACTGAAGTTCTCCACTCTAAAGGGGGTAAACAGGGAAGTTCCCACAAACGTATCGAATTCTTCTTGTCAAACTTAATGATAACTTTCGTCTACCTTGTGCGGAGCAAACGTGAAAGGCTTAATCCAACCGTTGATTATAGTCTGAAGATTTCGCCCTCCAGACTGAAGCAAAACAAACTTGACAACACGGTTTCTAAAATAGCCTTAAGGGGCAACCCTAATTGATTATAAACTAATTTTAACACCAACATTTAATTGGTTTTAAGCCCCATCCACAATTAATTACCAAGTTGCTGATTACCATTTGCTTTCCCAAATTTATTTATCTACGTTCTTGCTCTAAAGCTACAAAGAAACAATTAGCAAGAGGTTGGCCTCCTCTATTGGTATAATTCTCCCATAACCGCAGACTCTAATGACTGCGTGTATACGAGTATTCGTACATGTGTAGTGTATGGATGTACTTTGAGCAACTACAAAATCCATTAAATATATTCTTTTCGCTGAAAGTTTCTTGATCTCTTACACGAACACGAACACGACGATGACCGCACTCACATTTGGGTCAGAATGGGTGATACTACTCGCCCATTGGAGGCACAAGGTTCTCGACAAAAAAAGAGAAACAACCATCAGACCTACAAATTGGGGTGTGCTTGCGCGTAGCTTGTGCTTGGCATTTGTTTCTCGATTCTCGTTGCTTTTTCTGTTCATGTATCGATAGCCGCTTAGGTTTAAAGTGCACTCGTCGTCAATTTTCAATTATGTGTGACGGCTGTACTGCCTGACTATGTGGGCCTTTATGGTGACATGAATAATTATCACGCAATCACCATTGTTCGGACTGTACGAGTACGAACGGCGACAGAAAATATGTTTTCGTCTTATTGCCGCGGTAAAACAATTTGAATTACACGCATATGTTGTAATTTGAAATATAAAATGAAAATCACGTCTCACTTGTATAGCGGGGACTTTGCGAAGGATGACTCAGAGGAGGGTTTCTATTCAGAGCACTGAGCATCCAAGTGACCTTTCAGCGTCCACCATATATGTGTATCTGCAACTCACTTAGCATCTCATAAATATGTAATGTCCCTCGAGTATTTCTATCTGGTCAAGGTATCTTTTGCACCATAGCGTTAGTGGAATTAAACGAATTGTTCAAGTTATTAAACTCACCATTCAATTCGTAATCAAGCTAAATGGAAACTCGTTAATTGTTAGCCTCCGCCCGTCGCGGTCGCCCGTACCTGTGCCCGTACCTGTGCCCCGACCCACCGGACTTGAGTGTAATCAATGACAGTCTCTCGGCCAGCATTGCATTGAATCGAAACTAACCACCATCAACAAGAGATACGATAATAAAAACAACATTCGCTCACTAATCACATGGAATACCCACAGCTACACCGTGTTGGGTTCGCCACTTTGCCAATGTTGCGAAAGGATGTAATTTGGCACAAAGACCTGTTGCCTCGTTTCGACTTTCGAGTTGCAAAACCCACTCTGCGCTTTGTACAGAATGTTGATGAGCTAGGTATTGAGCTGCATCGACCCGAAATTAGTCAAATTAGCTGCTGTGGTGGTGATACATTCCATTTGCAGTTGTTTAGCGAAATTCAGCTGAACCGATAAAAAATAAAAATGTACTGCTCCGTGGAATACGGTTTTATTTATTTTCAACGTCACTTCTTTTTCACGGAACAAATTGGAAACGATTTTTATTGTGGCGTGGCTGGCCTTTAACCCAGGTTCCAATCGAGACCACAAGCCTTAACGATGTTTTTTGTGTGTGATTTCCCCCAGAAACATGAACAACAACAGAGGATTGGCTTTCAATATTCGGAGAAAAAACAATCGGGAGCGGGACTATAAATACAAACAAAATATGTATTCTATACGGAGACGGACTGAGAGTGAGCGTTACGTTGATCAAAATCTGTCTCGTCAACTGTCACTGGGTGTAGAATTGTATGAAGCAATAACAATAAACAATATGGCTGAGCGCATGGTGATCCGGTGACCAGTGAAGCTATATAGCGTGCCCAGATTGAAAATCGCTGACTTCGTACTAATGCAGTGACAGCGAACTGGCTGTCAAGTCAGAGGTTCGCAATCGGGGACTGATTAGGGGTTTGCTTGGAATTTTGTTGTTTTTAAATTGACATGCGCTTGGGATGATGATAAAGGCACGTGGGGCTTTCCTCTCCAATTGACATTGGCAATACAAACTAAACTAACTCAAACTGCGCAAACATTACGTGCATTAACTCATGCAATCAATTTTTTCAATCTTCTAATATACGTATGAATTTTATTATGAAGAGAGTGCGACACGTGTGGGGAGTTTTTTTTAATTTTATTTATTTTGACTGGGTTGAGTATTCAAAGACCGCCTTATAAAGTGAATGCAGTTATTAAGATCTTCAGATCTTCTTAAGTTTTGCAAAGTGAAACTATAAGTAAATCGAACTCGGAGAAGTGATTTTTTTGCGTGTTTTTTTTACCTTAGCTTAGTTAATTTATATTTTAAAAATTTTAATGAGTAAAAACGAACATTTTACGTTTTCGCTCGAAGTCAGCTTTCGAGTTTCGAATTTTCGCTCAATATCTTTATTTTGTTGTATTTTTAAGAAACGTTTACGTTTTCCTTTTTGACGTTCTTTGGCAGTCGAATTTCCTCAAAATCTGAAAGAAACTGTAGACTTTAGCGTTTAGTTCGAAGCGATGCCAGATTTTTGAGAAGGTGTCCCCTTTTGAGTGTCTATATAATTCACGGTTTTTGTATCTGTCTTAATTCCACTCTTATTCTTAATAGAAATTGCTACTCAGAGTAAAGAGAGTTTATAAATGCATTCCCTCGAAAAAAGGATTTAGCAGCTCCTAATTTTCGAATAACTTTCTAAGTTCAAGTATATCTAGCCAATAAAAAGTTCTTGCTTATGAAAAAATACAATCGGCCTACCAATAAACAGTTTTAGGTTCGACTTTAAATTTTAGTAGCTCAAAATGGCAATATTTTCCCTAAAATTGTTGCAATTGTGAGCTTCCGTAAATTTAAAGTCGAGACTAAAATTTGTTATTAGTACCGCGCAAAACGCAGTCGAAGCATTGCTTATAGCTTTAAACTTGCTATGTATACAAAACTAGTTTATTCGTCTTCTGCTCCCTTTTGCACACAAACAACTCTTTGACCTTGTAGAAAGTTCAGTATACAGTGGGTGTTAGATAGGGTTTCATATTTCATTTAATTGTAGAGAGCACTCAGCTTAGCTTTTTAGCTTTAGTTAAGAATTAGGTCGCTTATTTAGTTCAATTAGTTCGCCCCCCAAAGCTTTGTATTGTTGTCACGGCGTGAGTTTTGCGTGTACTCGCCGACACTTTTTTCTAATTCATAAAAACAGAAAATGAGGATGAAACTGCGCGATACTAATGATTATATTTAGTGTCCAGGTTTAATTTTACGAACTGGCAGTAGCGAAATTTTCCATAGAAAATTACCCATTGTAACCTAAAAATTATTTTATATGAAGGTTAAAAATGATTATTAGTAAGGTCCACTGACTACAGCGATTTGGATACGACTGGAAAAATCTGGTTTGTGTCTATTTCTATTCGCGTCAAAGTTTTTCAAGTCCAAACCTCGGTAATAATCTTCGACACAGCCTGTGCGCCTGTGACACGAGTGTCAGTTTCAAACAATTAAGATTAGTCTTGTTATCACCGTTATAGCTAGCGACTAAGTTTTTATGGAATATTTGTTGCGACAAGTTGCGAATTTAATTCCACCTTTCAAGATGTGATTGTGTTGGGTTCCGCCGTAATTTGCTGTCAACTTGCATAGGTACCTTTTTGACATGCTAATGGGATGGCCTCGCCGCAAAAAACATCAAGGTCACTAAGGTTATCTATCTTGTTTTCGTATTACTGATAAGATTAGGTGCATTTATTATAAAAATGTAAGGCTATCAAGACAAATGTGATCCAAACAGCTTAGAGATAGGAAGGGATGTTTTCCACTATTGCAGTTTAGCTTTGTAGTATTGGAGTTTAAAAAAAGCGAAACAATTTGACTAAGAAATGTCGGACTGCATGTCAGCTTGATCTTTTGCCAGAATAAATTTGTCAGATGGTGGGCGCACTGTTATTCGCTGTTATGCCGTATTTTGTAGAAATACCTCATCGAGAAGATTTCAAAATGTAACTAAATAGTAATGCACCAGAAAAGCAACAAAATGTTGATGCAAAATTGTTGCGGGCTTCCATGTTTGAGAATATGTTGCAAAGTCGACAAGGAACGTTAGTAAAATATGACAAACTGTCGAACTGTCCAGCTTTGTTAAATTTACTTTATTGCGAGGTATGTCTTCGGCTGAAGTACGAGTATTTTAGTTGGTTTGAAAATCCGATGAAATTAGTTCATTCGCCTAGTTCCCTTAGTTCAGTTTAGTTCATTCCTCAGGGGCGTATGTACTTATGTAGGTTTCCGCAACCAAACTTGGTATAATCAGAGGTCCTGTTAACGCTCTTCGAAAGCGATCAACCTACATGGATCTTTTTTCGATAAACTTAAAATAAATGGGAAACTTACGGTCGCAAAGAGACGTCCCTAAATTGAACTACAACCATCAATCGCTTAAATAAACCACACAAATGGCAGCATAGGACTTAAATACTTTTTTGCTTGGTTTTTCCGACATCGGAAAGCTTAAAAATGGAGAGATCACTTGGAACGCCTCTGAATTGACGCGTTAATTGTTTTTCCAATTTTATTTAACTTGTTTTCATTCAGTTGGATTTATAGTTTATAAATTCGTTGGTAATATAGTTTTGAGGACATAGAAGTCTTTCATTTCCAGAGCTCGCCTGTGTTGTAAAACGTAGGTAACTAATTCCCACTGCGAAAATGAATATTGCTTGACTTCACCCTGTAGATGAATCCCCCTTCAAGTGGGCACCTTAAAAACATCGAATTTCATCGAATTTCATCGCATTTCATCGCATTTCATCGCATTTCCTCTGAAGCGTCAAGCTTCATAACCTCAATTCTGATCAACGAATAGAAAACATGAGCTATTAATTGCTTCTGGGGTTTAAACTAAATTCTCTCTCTTTATATTAAAGAAAGCTGCGAGAAATACCTTGGCACAAACCTAAAATCGACATAATTAATATAACTTTAAGTGAAAAGTCTTCGATTTGACATTAATCCGACCAACGACTATGCGCTTCGAAAAGGTTGCCTGCAGCTGCACCGTGTGTGCCGCCAAAACATGCGCACAAAGTCAAAAGCACACAAAGTCAGAGGCAAAACCCATCCCCATTTACCTACGTGGCTGTACAGTGTATGTATATGCGTGAAATTGCGCTGATCTCAAGCCCACAGCCAGACATAATGCACGGGCATTCATTTTATGCTTGAATGATTCGTATCTGTCTTGGAAATTTAATTAAAAACAAATAGGTAGCATTGTGTATCTTTTACAACTACTAAATGCAATCATCTCTCCGATCGCCTCCTCCTTTTGCTTTTCGTTTGATCCACTCCCTCTTAACCCATAGAGAGAGGGAACAGAGTGGAGAAAAAAACAAAAAACACTACTTATTCATGCTTCATATTACACAGTCGAGTGGTTGTATCGAATGTGGTGGCTGGTGGCCACATTTTATGGAAATAACGAACTTGGCCACTTGGGCGCTTCGCAGAGTTCTCTTCTCTTCAAGTTGAAGCTTCAGCTTCAGCTTCAACCGAAGACAGAACTGCCAAACGCATATACGAGCACGCTCATGCTAATGGTAATGTTCTGGAATTATCGACATGGTCACTGCTGCGGTGTGCGTATCGGATAGTGTACTCTAGCGCGTACCGTACATATCTGATTCTCATTGCTGTCACGTAGCTATGCTTCGGCTGAAATTTATTCCCTCTATATGCGCACAGACAGGCATTTGTTGGATTTGATTTCGATAATTCACTAAATCACTCCACATAACCAAACCGAAAAAAGGGAAAAATGCTCAAGAGACGCTAACAAGCCTAACAAGATACAAATACCGGCCATGTGGCTGCAGCCTAATGAATTGCCATTTGCATTGTAGAATATTAATCGGCGTCCAGGCGAAAATGCTGTTGAACATGCAGATTCGCTGTGCTTTTGACAGTCGATGTCAGTCTTCATGTCAAACATGGTATCAAATGCAAGAGGCGGGGAAGCATGGTTGATGGTTGGTATTATCCACAAGGATCTTCGATGGAAGATTTTCCCATGGCTACGTGCAAGTAATGCACCTTATGGCAGGCTACTTCTGTTGGGGTAGAGGCTTTTTTTGTTTCGTCTCTCTAGAGATACACATGTGAACCGATCTATATGGGTGAGTCGCTCGATCAGGTTACAACAATCTATACTCTCTTTGGAACAGGATACGAGTGCCTTAAATCATTTTTCTTGCTTGATCGCACTTCCATTAGCGTCGATGCGTGTAGTCGTGTCGATTGGTTTTTTTTTTTCTACACAGACGTCGTATACCCTCCAGAGGGTCAAATTAAAGGACATAATGGAGGTGAACGGTGCACGATGAGTTGCTGGGCTGACTACCTAACAAAGGTTATTCATGGAAATTATTGATGGAAGGAAGATAGTCATTTCGAGGAACTTCCTTTTTCTCGAGGGAATGCTCTGTTTTTTTTTTTTTTTGAAGGAAATACGGGCGGAAGAATAATAACAAACCGATTACATAATACCGGCGTAGCAGTGTGTGTATCGATAGCAACTGATCCTCGGTAAGATTATCCGTTGGGAATTTTCGAAGAATTTTATGGCGCGCACCTGACTGAAACAAATTGGAAAATCAATTTTTCAAATGAATTTTAAATCAAGTGGTTGTAGCTTGCATTTGCCATAAGTCGGCGCATAACGAAAAGCGACACCTGGCGGCAAATTTATGCATCAGCCAGTCAGCTTTGCGTGGCTATATAAGTCGTTTTTCTTTTCTTGTTCGAAGCAAATCACTGATCTGATCAGAGCTCGAGCTGTGACCTGTTCGCATGCAGCGGGGTCTGGTTTATTAAGGTTTGAAGCCCATTTAAGCAGTAGCTGTCATATGACCCCAAAAAAACACCATTTCAACAATATTTGTTGTCTTGCCTCAGACATTTACACTTTTTGTCGATCTATTTTTGTTTTCTGTTCCAGCAATAGCATTCCCGGTCACTGATCAGCAATCAGCAAGCTGTCAAAATTATACTGTGCTGAAATTTTTCCTCGGACTGATCTGTCAATTTATTCTGGCCTGATACAGTGCTCGCTGATTATGCTCTGAACGAAAAAAGAAGCACAAATTCAGAAGTCTGACGTCGGAGTTAGGACAGAAACACGAATATTTTTTGACAGTTCTCACTCGATCACCGTTCATCGATCTCTCTCGTTCACTGAAGTTGACATTTGTCTGCACTTTCCGTCAGATGTCGTGTTGTATATGTAGTTTTTAAAGAATGTTGAATTTCTTTTATTTTTACAATAATAATTAATAAATAAGTAGGATTATTTGGCGCAACAGGTCCTTGGGGACGTCTAGGGTCCGGGGCTTCTCAAAACCATTCGTTTTGTGTGACTTTTACATTTTTTCGGATGAATGGAAGGGTTCTACAATTTTAAGCCGAGTCCAAACGGATAATTGAGAAGCTCTTTCATGACAGTTCTACTCTCGTAAATTTGTCAGACGTTCGTGAGAGGTGGCGCAGTGGAAAACAGCTTTAAGACGGAATTTGGGGTTTTCCGGGGATCGAACCTGGAACCCCTCGCTTAGTGGTCCAACACACTATCCACTAAGGCACTGCGCCTATACCTTAATTTTACAATAATCCTGTTTAAGTCAACATTTTTAGCAGTAAAGCAAAGTTAAGTAGAATCTTCTCCTGGCAATTACGACCACCGCAATCTAGTTGGCAGTTCCAAGAATCAGGGAGCTATTTATCTCAAGTATAAGTGATTTGACAGCTGTCTAAAGTTGAGCTCCAGTAATAGTTTTTCGTGATAGCTTCTGGAAGTATGCGCCCATGATACTGCTTTTCCATTCACGAGAAGAACTCGGAATTAAACTAAAAGTCGAGACACAAACCAAAGTAACCACTTAACAGCACTTTATCATTAATGTTTGCATACCCACAGGCTGATCCAGGGGGAAAGTCGCTTTGAATCGTTTTTTTGACGTTGAATCTGTCCTGGTGATACAAGATGAAAAAGAATGTCCTAACCTAAGGCGGTGCGACCAGCTGCGAGAGTTGGGAGACGGCAACTGCTCTTATGATCCATAGAGCTCGATTTGGATCTAAACGTAGCATTATTATAGTTACTAGAGTTCGCCCAGAGTTAAAAATTCTATCAATATTCGAAAACAAATCACAGGCAGCATTGCATCTCTGCAGAATCTTTCTAACAAAGAAAAGTCAAGCAAATATGTTGTGGTTAAGGCCTATTCGCCTTTTTATGCATACGATTCAGCCTCCTTTTTAGCCCTGAGAGTGACTGTGAAGAGTTGTTGTTCGTTTGATCTCCAAGTAATTGCCAGACGAACAAAGCAGACTTTTTTGACGAACCGTAGCTTCTTGAGACGTTTGGCCAGTAAGTTTGACACAATTGCTTCAAATATGATGTCAAAGAAGCCACTTGACAGCGCGCTGCCTTCTCTAAATCCATTATTTCGGCTAGATCTTCACCGACGTGCCAAATGTTGGGGAATTTTGTATTTATGAGGACTAAGATTCACATGCAGAAACCTCAAGACACGTCTTGCTTAAATTTGGCACTTTTGACATGCAATTTCTCATGACAGAGTCAACTCGCAGTGACTTTTTGGCAAATCTATTATACCTTGTCCCGTTTAAGCCAACAAACTCCTCCGCCCGACCCCAAATAAATAATGTCTCAATAAATAGCTGCAGGACATCATCGGCGAAAACCGAATCTCCCCGCGAAATGAATTCCTATAGGTACGTGTTCCATCAACAAACACACCAAACATGGACGAAGACGAATGACTGTACAAACAATATGACAACGGCCAACAAATTCCAGTTTCCAGCATCGCAATCGCAATCCTTTGCCCCTGCATCGGCCAATTATGGTGATCAGCTTCTCTCGCTCTGGTGGATGCCTGTCAAATATGGTCCTTACTGGTTTTCCGTTTGGTCAGAACTATGCTGCGCGCACAACTTGACGGAACATAATGTATCTTCATTGCGCCGACCAATCGTTCGCCTCTGTCATCTGATTGCCTTTGATGTCGCGTATTCCGTGTGTTTGCACGTACCCAGTGGAAGTGGACCCTTGTTCTGTCCATTTATGCCCATAGGATGTGTATACTCACAGATAGAGAGAGACACTTCTTGTCCCGCATTCAAGTCCGCCGAGTTTGGTATTGTCGAGAATTATGAGCGCACAAGTTTGGTGCTGCAGCAGTTGGCTGGTTTTACCACTCCCGATGAAGTGGAACTCGCTTAATGAGTGCGCGGATCTCTCTGCGGCACTGCAGCCCTTGATCGATCTCGCTCGCACTCGCAGGTCTTTGGCACATGTTTTTGCCTAAATGTTGTAACAGCAGCTTTTAATGAGTCTGCCGGGGAAATAGTCCACTATCAGCGTGGAGAGTGTGATTTATGGCATCAATGACCCGAAAAAGGGCCCCATTTCCACACGAGTGACACAAAGAACTGTCAAACTCATTGTGCTGCGGATAATCGTCCCAGCAGTTGTGCCACGAAAATTATGAGTTCTGTTTTATTTATTTTCTGAAACTTCTCGTTGCTGGTCGGGGAAGTTCGAATGTAAATATTTTGCTGGCGTGCTCGAGCGGAGCGATAACTTTCTTGACCCACACCCGATTTAGCCGCACTGACTGACCGTTGGATTGAAGACGCCTCAACCAACACAGTGTCTATCAGTGAATGCCATTTGGTTGGTTGTTTTTTTCTTCTTATTTCTTTTTAATTAAACCAAAAGATAAGAAAGATCATTCGTTTCAATTGAATTTGTGCGGGAATTCGATTTTTAATGCACGGATCGGTTGAGCGCGAGTGTTGTTCGAAGTAGAAACGAACGAAATAAGTTCGAAGCAGCAATTAAGGAGCCCAGTCGCAGTCACAAAGAAACGGAAAATTGCTGCAACTCTGTCAATTACACGAGTGCTGTCGTGGTGCTGTTTTCAGCTGATGGCGCAACCTATATGAGCGCGACGACGACGCTCGCATTATTGTCGTCGGTTTTGTTGATAGGATTGGAATTTTGTTCTGATAATTGTCTGTGTGGAAAATTATGTTGAATGCGACCCCGAGGGTTAATCATATTTGATCACGATACTTTTCAGTGTGTGAAACGGGCTGATGCTGCTGCTGACGCTAAAGTTGCCGCGCAGCAGACTGATGATGATGATTCGGGTGGCGTTGCTGTTGAATGGAATGTGGTTTGCTTATTCAATATGGCATCAGAGGTGGAATTTAATTCGAGCTTTGGGAACGGCCACAGAACGAAATTCCAGGCTAATTCGGATGTGTGTTTAACATTGGTTGGCTGTGGGTCGCGGATTGTTGGGGCATTTCTTGATAGCCATGCAGTTGCATGCTTTTCCAAGAGCAACCTGTTGCAACTGTCTAGAGATGAAATAGAGACCCCTGCCAAGTTGCGACAGAGGGACCATGCTGTCCTATCAAGGTCCGTGTTTGCAACGGGCAAACGGGCATTCATTTTCGTGGACACTCAGTGCAAACAAGTAAAGGAAGACATTTTGAATCATCTCGACCTGGGTCTGTACGCAGAAGACGCCTATCCGAAGGCACGGATTTCATAGCTCGTTGGGGACATGCGTTTGAGGTGATTGGATTGCTTAAGTATTGTGGGCGTTCCTTATATACGATCTCATTTCAGCGGCTTGTAGTTGCGATCTTATTTTTTTAGTCGATACCCAAGTCTCATGACAAACACCGAGTAAAAACCTGAGAATTTAGCTCTGGTTCGGTCTTCCTGATAACCTAGCTTCCGGATTACCCTCGCCTGACCAATTTTAGAGGACAACTCGACGTTGCTCCTTCCATCAATCGTGGGTAATACCCCGAGATACTAAAACGTCTCCACCTGTTTCAATATGGGACTCCAGTAACTTGTTGAGTGTCTGAATAGGAGACGCCTTCATTTTTGAAAACGCCGATCTTGTGATAGGATTTTTTCTGCTATAACTTGAACCGATTTGCCAAGAAGAAGAAAGTTTTCAGAGCAGTTGTGGTAGTCCGTATAAGAGGCTAGCAGGGTTCTTAGTCAGTTACGGCTGAAAGCCTTTGAGACATTCAAGGACACGGTTCTAGATGTGTCACGCGTTCGCTAGATTTACCATGCGTAGTGGAATGTTAAGTCTCCGTGGGAATATTTCGAGTCCATATTCAAACAATGACGACTAACGCTTTGAAAGCCCCTTATCCGCTTTTTTCAACCGCAGATTTCGAAAAGTCCTCGAAAAATATTCCTCCCGAATGCAGTTTGTCACTAAATGAACCCAAAATTGTCTTCAAACTGATTGCTTCAAAGTATATTGTATAATAACGAAAAATGGAAACATGGCAAAGAAGATTTTAAAGTCGTCAACCCATGTGACTGCAAACCCTAAGGTACAACCTTTCGCCGCTTAAGAAACTCTTTTCTTTCTCGAAAGGTATGGTACAAAGATCTCTAAGGCAAATAAAGCTACAAGTTGTAGGTGAGCAAATCGTCCAACTCGAGGGTCGAATTACCGGCAAAAATTAAAGCTTTTAAGGTGTCTTGCGATCGGTAAAGGTCTCCGGAAAGAGAGGTAGGTATACTTCTCTCGATGAAGTAGAAAAGTCACTTGAAAAAAAAAATGTTTTGCCAGTCGGAATATTTGCCACAAATCGAACCGGTATAGCTACACTTTTTGTACTCGCCCTTAAATTGAGCATGGGCTCTTTTATTAAGATTTTGAATATAAAAGACGGCCCAAAAAGATGGTGAAAAGACAGAAAAACTCTTTTAAAGACCGAGAAGGCATTTCGGTAACAAATTCAACATCCCTTATGTTGAGCATGAGTTTTGCTATAACGCTTTTGTATAGAGAAGACGTTCCACAAAAATACTAAGTATAAAAACGCTTAGTTTTCAAAAACTCATTTTTGTATACCAAATTTAACATCAGACTTTGGAAAGACAGATTTCAGATCAGACAGATTTGAAAAGGAGAACTTGTTGGACTGGCAGAGTCTTATTCAGAAATTATTTTTTGAAGTACAGAACTGAGCTATCGTGGGTCTTCTTTCCTTTTCATAATTTTCAACAAAATATTCCTTCTTTCTTGAATTATTCACTGCGCAGATATTCTGTGACAGCAACATTTCCATAGCCATTACCCACAAGAACCAAAAGTCTTAAAAAACGTATCAAAAATCCACCGAATACAAAAATTAACAGTCACGGCACCCCAACCGATCAACCGCGATCCAACACTTAATCACCACTTTGACACTCCGTAACGCCATTCTGCACACTGAACAACTCCAAATGCTGCTATTCACGGTCTTGACAGTGTTTAAGCTTTTAATTCTCTCTTTCTCAAAAAAAAATATTTTAAACCTGAGCAACAAAAAATAAAAGCCGACCCCGTGATCACCAACTGCAACATATAACTCGCTTCACTGCTTCCAAAATCCATCATCGAACACCTCTTTAATTCCAAATTCGTGGCAGCACAAAACAGAAAAAAACTCACTCTTATGGGATTCCAAATTTTTGCATCTGTTCCACACTTCAATTTTTAATGGATACCGAACATAAATAATCCTCCGTGGTAAACAAACAGAGGAACGAACGAATGAAAAGAAAAAGATGAAGTGCCTTATAATGCCCAAGAGAAGGAAGAATTCAAACAAAAGATACACCAACCCAGTCCGGCCCAAATGGCGATCGAATCAAACAAAAAACTGAAGAGCAAAAAATTCTCTGAGATACACAAACAAAGCCGTATGGCATGCATGCATTCGTTCTGGCTGTACGAAACAAAAATATAGATCGAGATGGAAAACATTTTTGTGCAAAAGCGTATGGCACTGGCATCGAAAGAAAAAAACCCAAAAACAACCGTGAGAATTTTACAGGCCCAAGAACGGGGGACTAAAACTAAACCGATCCACATCTTGCATTTCCATTTAATTTCAATGTCACAGTGTCACTTCGCGGCGAGGAAAATCTTTCATCTCTCGGTTTCCACATTTATTTTCGAGGTTGTTCCTTTTTTTTTTTTTTTGGAAAATATTGAACGAATCCGCCGAACACGACACATGGTACGGGGATGTTCCTCGTAGTGGTTGTCGTCAGTGGTGGATCCATCTGTTGGAAGATACCTTGTCTTCGAGTGGCGCATCGCAGCATGCATTGTGCA
This sequence comes from Cheilosia variabilis, assembly GCA_951230905.1. NCBI lineage: Eukaryota > Metazoa > Arthropoda > Insecta > Diptera > Syrphidae > Cheilosia > Cheilosia variabilis. Next base: position 14,303,036 of record OX579679.1, on the reverse strand, counting down.
GTGTCAACTCATTATCTGCGCAGTGTCGAAAACGATGTCGTACCCAGTGCCATCGGTGAAGTGGCGTAATAATAAGTGCTATGTGACAAGCGAGTGAATGGGGGGTTTGTCTTTGGAGACACCGTGAGAATTTATTCAAATTTCATCAAATTGTTGTTGGCGGTGGTGATAATTGGCGCGAAAGTTAATGGTCGTAATAAATTTCACATGGATTTTCCTTTCCTCTCTGCTGTCGGATATGATTTTCATTTTCCATGCCTGTTTGTTTACTCGAAATGCTGCTCGTAATTAAAGCACTTAGGAGGCGGGTGGCGATGGCGACCGCGATGTAGGCAGGGAAATCTAATATGCATCTCCGTTGAGGCGCATCCATTGTCTATGACGAGTGGTTTCTGTTGAATGCGTCTTTGATGCGGGGGAAAGCGGCCACATGCGCACATATGGTGCAGATCGCCGAACAGGCTGTGCGCTGTTTGTTGTGTCTGTGCGATGGCCATGGGGAGAAGGGTTGCTTTTGAGATCGTCATTAGGATTAAGCGATGCAATTTATGTGAATGGGAAACTAATTTCTATTTTCTTCTCTTTCTTTCTAGGTAAGCAATGGAGTTGTGATTATAAATGGGGTACTGATCATGTGGACTGAGTGGTGCCGCAATTGTGTAAGTTTGGAGTTAATTTGTCTTTGTCCTTGGTCGCAATGATGTCTCATTTGTAATTTTGGATGTTCCCATCAGGGATCAGGCTTCATTTGCAAAAAGTGCCCCAGAACCCCTGTAGCTTTTCCACTGCATATTCGGGTTGAAAGCTGTCAGAATTGATGTCATCCATTTATGGTTGGGGTGGCATTTTGTAAATTTTGTAAATAAGGGAGATACACGTTTTTTTTGCATTTGGGAGATGCCGGGTTAGGTACTTCAGAATTTGGAATAGCCCGGGTTTCGCAGTTGTTAATCACCAGAATTTCTTACGCTTTATGTAAAGCAAATAAAAATATCCGCAGTCGCTTTGAGGAAAGATTCTTCGTTAAGCTTTCTTCCCTGCTTGCGTTGACAGGCTTTGAAGATGAATAACTACACAAGCATTATAGTGACATCGTGCTGTTCAAAAAATTACGCTTCAGTTGGCTAAGATATCTAAGACATGAGGGGAGAATGAACAGAAATGTCTTGGCTTCTAGAGTCTTTGCGCGAAACCAATAACAAATTTTAGTCTCGACTTTAAAATTACGGTTGGTGATTTTTTTTTTCGAAGGAAATGATCATTGACAGTAAAATGACCACTGACAGTAAAATGACCACTGACCGTAAAATGACCACTGACTTAGTGTCAGGCATGGCTGAATTCATACCAAAATTAAACTTCTAACTAATAAAAAAATAAAAATAATAAACTACCGAGTGGTTAAGGCAAATTCCCATTAATTCGGCGGCAACGGCTTTAGTAATTCACTTTGAAGGAACGGGCTTAAAATAGTTTGTTTCTCTTACTGCAAATGATGCTACCTATATTGACAGTTGAAAGTTTAGCACAGCGTCAGCCTTGGCACACTTGGCAAAGACGTACTTATGTTGCTGAAGAGACGTACGTTTGATGATCCACAGCTTCAGGGAAGAAGATCAATTTGGCAGACCAAAAATGGAATAAAGTAGACAAACACCAAACAAAACGATTCCAAGTCACTTCGTCCGAACCTGAAAGTATGCAAGCATTTGTGATAAAATGGTATAAATTGGCAAACTCGGCGTATGTCTTCGAAATTTTCGTTGCCAATAAGTGACAAAAGTTTAGTTTTTCTAATTCCGTGGTCACGAATCTTCTTTTTAACTTTCTCCATTACGTAGTAAGAGAAAGATATTGTATTCGTACAAAATTTCGAACTCGAGATCTGACATTATGATGATAGGCGAACTCAAAAAAGTGGGACGCAAAATTCTGTCCGTCTGTCTGTCTGTCTGTATGTCCCGAGGCCTACAGCCTAAGCAGCTGAACGGATTTCGTTCAAACTACGGATTTTAAGTTTGGGGCCGTTTTTTTGCATGGTAACCTCAATATTAATGGTACTTCCCATACAAAATGTTCATACCAGTTTGATTTGTTCGAAAACGGCTCTAACGATTTCAAAAAAAATTTATATTTAAGCTTAAGTAGGTGAGGTAAACATAACTGCATACTCAGTTTTCCGCTAAAAAATCGACTAACGGTAATTTTGAAATTTGGACATATCTCGAAAACGGTCCGGTCCATACGATTGTAACAAAAATTCATTTCTAAGGTAATATGGTCATTTCTAACTTAACGGAAAACTCAGTTTTTCTCTGTATTATCGTTAAATGGATTTTTGAAAAAAGTCACACTCACTTTAAAAACTGCTCATATCTCGAAAACCCCATTTTCGATTTCGATAAAACCCTAAAAATCAAATAATGCTTACATCCCGAACAATAACCTGTTTTTATGTGTTTTTATTCATATTGAATATGCACCCTACAAATAAATCGAACAATTCATTTGCACCAAAAATTTTGATGAACGAGAAAGTTACGTTCGACCCAGTCGTGCACTTTATTTAAACCTACCTATAGAAAACTTGTGAACTTATCTATTGCTGGAAAAATAACAGTGTGTCGAGTTGTCCCCGGGGATCGCCGTTTGCAAATTGTAGTTCGAAGTTTTACTATACTCAAAGTTTTTTAGACTCACATAAGTTCGAAAAAGTGATTCCGAAAGCCATTTAGACTGACAATGAGACATTCTTTCGATCTTCCTCTCAACTTTCACCTGAATGATACTCACCAGAGACTGCTATACCTTAGACAAATGTGCTCTAGCATTCACCTGAACCATGCCCATTTAATGGGCTCTTAAAACATAAAAAATAGCATCGCCGAACCTGATATCTTTTATTAGTTATGCGCGACACACATTAATTATCCCCGCTCCCCGCCGAGGAATAGGTTCGAGCCACTTGAAATCCAATCAGGTTGCAGCCATTTCCGGCGATTTACATCCTCCGAAACAAGTTCTGCACTCCAGGCTGTGTGCAATTACATCCTTCCTCTTTCTCTGTGTCCACACAGAAACGATGACCATCAGAAAAACAGCCAAGTGGAGACATTTTTTTGTTTTGTTTTTTTGCATTTCAGGCGTCATTATCTTGCCCAGAACGCGCGGATAATGATCTATTATTGATCACCACTTATACCCAAGCTCGCACGCACACTCTCATTATTCGCATAGCCCCGCTGTGATTTAATGCTAATGCTGCTGCTCCACCCTTCAACCGTCGAGCATGATATGCAAATCTGGTAGAAAATGTATCTCTATCTAGATTGTAGACGACAATTGAACTTCGAATGCAATTTATTGGCCAGTGTCAACTGTATGTTAATTCGCTATCCACTGACAGATCGAAAAAGTATCTTTTCCACAGCAGACGATGGAGAAAAAACGAAAATAAAAGTAGAAAACGTCAAAAATTGTGTCAAGCATATTCCCAGGCACCGCATGGAAATGGAAATGGAAATGGAAATGCAACAAAATGTGTGCAACTGTGCATCCTCGGCGCGCACCGTCACACAACAAATTGGCATGGCCAGTGTCTGGTAATTAACGATCATGGGATATACGAGATGGCCCACAGTCATAGATCAGATGATAGTGTGAACTGATGCTTTGGAAAACATTTTTCCCACCCACCCACATGGGAGATGCAGGGAGAAACGAATTCCTCCGCTCACCCGCGAGATGATGATAAATGTTTTAATTTATTTATTAATCACGAGCCAAGCGCTGTGCGACCATGGAAAGTATCTATAGATACACTTGCCTGAAACCCAGCGAATGGTGTGCGTATCTATTGTTCTCCCAAAGTGCAGACTAACCAAGCGAACGTTTTATTATTTGAAAACAGTTTTGGTTTTTTTTTTCTCTCATTTTTAATTGCAAGCGAGTGCGATGCGAACGATGGAAAAATAAATTCGGTCACCCACTTCGATTGAAGCCGGTGTCACATCGCGCACATTTAATGTATAGGTACGCTGGCGTCCGATGAAACTAGCCAGGCGTGAATTTGGTGTTCCTTTCTGGCGTTGGGCCGTTAAATAATTACCACGCTTTGTGATTCCCCGTGTCTCTGTATACGAGTATGCTGGGCTGTATCTGTTGTTCACTTGTTGATGAATATCCGATCTACAAGCAAAAAAAAAAAAAAAAACGAGACAGTCCTCTAGCTCAACTGATTTATTTCGGAACTAAAATATGACAGAGTGGGGCTAACATTGTAATTAGCTGCCCGCAGTGGTTGTATTCAGTGTTAGTCCCGCGGTTGAGAAGGAGTCCATTAACCCGTTCACCGTTACGAAAATAGTTCAACCAAACGAATGAGTTATTAGCCCATTAGGGTGTATAACAGTTGAGCGAGGGTAACACTCGGAAGGAAGGAAGCATTCCCACTCGGTTGGGAAGGAAAAACCCTCTTGCCAGACGAGACCGACTCCTTTGGGTGCAAGGAAAAGTTTCCCTATTCCCTGTGCCGATGTATGTTGTGTCGGCACCGTCATGCATGAGGTACGAGTAGAGTGGCTCTTTTTAGCAATCCACCTGTTGGCTTGGTCGGTCGTAATTATACTTTGAAATTTATTCGAGCATTTGTGTGACATTACAATTATGAAAATCGGGTATACTGTTCCTGGAACGAAATGATATATGAATGTGTATACAACCGCGCAGAGAAAGAGCAAATAGCAGCGATGTGAAGTGATCCTTATCCCAACGCATGTTTGAAATATGTCGGTGGAGTTGTGGTTCAACGGCGGAACTGTATAGAGCTTCGGAATGTACACATATGGTTCATAGATGATTGAGGAGTTTTTGGTTCTAGTTGAGGACAGATTTTTAATGAAATCGGTTTTGAAAAATAGGTATCTGGGGTGGTTGTGACAAAATATTTCACGGTTTAATGAATTTGTCGTTTTTGGGGAATGTAGCGGAACTCAAGTCTGCAGATCGAGCGAAAAACGAGAAATAACGAACGCAAGTCTTTTAAGAACGAATTCTTCAAATTGATGAACCATGAGTGAGTGACAAACTATAGGAGATGCTTCGATTGGGGTTTGTGTTTTATGTTCTAGAGCCATCTACTCTAAGTGCTCTGACCAGGGGCCTAATAGTCGCATCTCAACAAGGGCATCACAATGGGTCCACATGAACCTAAGTGGGGTGCTGCCGCATCCACCCATAAACCTAACCTAACCTAATAGTCGCATCTGTAAATGACAGATAAGTGACGCAATTTGCTTGAGTAGACACGGCACAATTCATTCACGCTTGCGCCTGGCGATTCGATCGATATCGGTGCAGAGCTCATGGAATTCCCTGTTAAATCCCTTTTAAAGGCGATGAACGCGACGCAATATTTTTTTTAAATTATATTTTTGGCCATTTTTTTAGTCTGCACAATTTGCGAAAAAAGGAAGTAAGAAAAAAAATAAAAATTTAAATACTAGTTTTAATTTTCAAGTTTGGCAACGCTGTCACGCCTTAAATATTGGGCCTATGTTAAAAAATAATTTCACATGAATTGGAGGAAATTGTATGTGTAACATTTCTTTCTTATGAAATTTTTCTGTAAGTCCCACCAGAACCAAGAAATATTGAATTCGAACACTTAAGACGATTTTTCGAACATTTTCGAAAATTTTCGAACTTACACCAAACACACAGAGGCTATAAAATCCAATGTTAGTAGCTTATTTTCGTGACTTTTTAATTTTTTTTTTTTGGTAAAATCGCAAATAAATGGCATTTACAAACCAGTTGTCGGATGTAGGAAATGTCCTTTGAATGCTTATTTCTGTTGGTCTCAAAATGGTGGACTTTGCAAGGTATTTGCCTGAAAATGAGGGATGAGACTCATTTGTAGCGAGAACAAAAACTGCCGAATGTAAATACGAAAAGTGCTCCACGCAGGACTTTTTCCAATGGGATTATGAGGATCGTTACATTTATAAAAATAAATTGTACCAGAATGGCGTAGATCATAGAACTGCAGAAGTATTTCAATGAAGATAACTTTTCTAGAATGCATTTTGTCGTTTCACGGCATGCAACCTCATGACCAGATATTTAATTTTGTGTGCCACTATCTTCTAATACCGGATGGCCATTTATACCTTTGAATCGGTGTTTTGCCTTCCTTTTCCTTTTTGCAATGTAGGTCCCCGTCGGAAGTGCGTCATCAAAATGTAAGATTGAAACAAATTCCAAAATTAGCCACCCTTGTTGCGAGAAATCACTTCCGGACTCCTGACTCAGTTATTATAAGGTTCACGACCTGGGTTGTACATACTAAGGCTGATGTTACATTCATTTTTACGAGTTCTAAGAAAAATTCGAAAAAAAAAACCATCAATTGAACGTCCAAGTCGATTGGCTATCTCTGGCTGTGAAGAGCAACATTTCAATAAACTATCAGGAAGATGCCATCACTTTCGGAAGTAGCTGTTTATAGAAATTGTCTGATTCATAGGGCTGCAATATTTCTTGGAAGTCCGGCTGATAAGTGCGCATCCGTTGACCCATAGTTCAGTTCAGTCTTAAAAATCAAGAGATGCGAAATGACCGGATGCCGGCGGTAGCCCATGCGAAAATATTCGTCTCGGCGTTTCATGTATCGACAATCGACATCTATTCCGAACATCAAGCTATACAATCCCCAAGCTAATAAAATCCGACAAGTCTCACAAGTCCGTAAGTGACCTTTAAGTGATTTCACGAACACTCCCAAATTCCAAGAGCGCATTTCGTTTTGTTCAGAGTAGTTTTAATCCGACTTAAGTACTAGATTAAGGTCACACAAACCTGGTGTGTGATTCGATGTCGAATCATGTGACATCGATTTTTGTGACTACAATAAAATGTTTTCAACCATGGTTCCAACTTCCTCGTGGTTTCCTTTGACGTACCCCCTTAAAACGGAAACAGTTTCACTTTCGGCTGTCATAAATCCAACCATCCCATTTTTCGATGTAAATTTTCCTGTCACCAATCCCAACTATTACAACTTTTTGTGTCGACACAAATTCGAATTCGTTCAACCTGCTGGTCAAACTAACGCATTAGGTTTGTTGTTTGACGCCACTGGAAGTTGATATGGAACATGGATTCGACGTGCTGCGCATACACAGTGGCTCATCAATTTTGTTTAAATTATTACGGCTAATAACCGCGCGCAGATTTTATCATACTTGTCATATGCGCGTCTCTGTCTATGGGGAGTTGGTTTGAAAAGCTCTTGTCGATGCTCCGACTAAAGCTGAGCCCGGACAATGAGATGTTTTGTCGCTGGGTGTATATCGATTTGTAAGATCAAACATTTCAAACACGTTCATTGTTTGTTGAACCGTGTTGGATTTTTTTTTCGCATAATCAGGTAGGTAGAGTATACACATCGTGCCTGTGAGTGAATGGTGGACCATTGACTGAGAAAGTGTTGTTTGCTTTTGGCGCATAAATCTATACGAATTCGTGGGAAATTTTTCGCATCACAGATGAAGTCATTGTTGGTAGTGTTTTTTTTTTTTTAAATTAAGTTGCTTCAATGTTGTGAAAGTCAATCAGGATGCGGTACACTATTTTTAAACACAGTTACCTGCAGCCTTTCACACTTTATGTATATCCTTTCCAAAAAGCCGCTCATTCAGTACATCCTGCCTACTCTGAAAGTGGGTTATCGGTTGGCAGCATTTTTAAACGAATTTGGTTCTAGATGCCATTTTTAACTGCACCTAATTTGACTTACCTTTGAATCTTGTGGCACACTTTTTCTGACAGAAAGCTCGTTGGTGACACGCAGTCTAGGGCCGTCTACTTCAAAAAAAAACTCACAAAAACAACTCACTTCAATCTACTCCGAAGTTTATTGCTGACACCCCACACAGACTCCCTAAAATTAACCTCGACTACCAAATAGGAAAAAGCTATTTGGCACATCACGTCATTGAAGAACTTGACAGGAAAAATTATGTTAAAATAGTTTGTAGTGCATTTTTGTGTTGAAATATCAACTGATCGTTGTAAAGGGTTTTCCAATAAGAGGTGTTATTGTGAATGACCCGCTATTTCGGTAGCTGTCACTTTTGAAGCTTTTATTTTTTGACGCTTGACAAGTTTGACAAGTAGAAACTAGAACGATACACGCTTTAACAACGCATTGAAATTATTAAAATTCACTACAAAAATGGTGAAAATCTTGCAGTCACAGTTCGCAAAACTGAAGCATTTTTTGGTCGTCGATGATTAATGATTTTTTATGGTCGGAGTTGGATGGTATTGATCTGAACAACGTTTACTTTCAACAAGACGGCGCTACGTGTGTGGCACGAAACCATTGAAGTTTTACGGGAAAAGTTTCCGGACCATGTTATCTCTCGAAGAGGTGATCACAATTGGCCACTGAGATCTTGTCATTTAACACCTTACGAATTCTTCCTTTGGGGCCACGTGAAAGATAAGGTCTACGCCAACAGCCCAGCGTCGATTCAAGAAATTCGTGAGGCTACCGAGGACATAGGGCAGCCACTTTGCGATTTGGTTATGGAAAATTTAATGAAAAGGATATGGTCCTGTATGCGTGTTCGTGGTGGCCATTTGGCTGATGTTGTTTTTCATTATTAACGGCATACCTTCCTCTTTATTATGAAATAAACATCCGATCATTTATCTCAAAAAATGTCATTTTTCTTTGAATACCAAAATAACACCTCTTATTGGAAAACCGTAGATTGTACTTTAGCAGGTTCTTCCATCGTTTTCATGCCACTGGAATTGGTAAAACATTAACTACCACCCTGTGCTCGATCCTATTGTACAGCCATCAAGAAAGCACACTCCATCCTGTCTCCCAACCAAACGATCTTCGTCATTTTCCTCCTCGAACCACTTTCGTTCAGTTCGCGCACAAACCTCAGAGAGAGATTTGGACATTCACGACTAAACCTATCGAAACCCAAAGCCACAACCACAATGAAACATATGCGGTTCGTGCACGAGATGCGCCACCTTTCAGCAATTCTTCGTACTAAACAGTAGGACTGCTCTCAAATTCGGTTGAAAATTCCCCTCCCATGGCAGGTAGATAAGAATCACCTCAAAAGGGTTCCCAAGGAAACTCATCGCCGCCTTATCAGTTTGTTTGTATTTATAGAGTGAGGGGTCCACTCCGAATGCGTGTTAAAAATAAAATTCTAATCAACTAGCATTGGCAAGCGTATTGGATTAGAAAACTGGGCGCAACCTGAACAAACTGAAGAATTATTTATAATTTTCAGATTTGGCACAAAGAGTTTGGTTGTCTGCCTCGTCCCTGTCCGTTGCGGGACTACGTTGAAAAATATATTCCCAGGAGGAGTAAATTCAAACGAATTTAGAATTTAGCATGCTTGGGGGCTTCAGCGGTGTGTCCCCCTAGAAAAGCAAACCGCAAATTTATTGAGTACGACACCGCATAGCAGATGGTTCACTATCGGGTCATGGGATTGTCATCAGGCATTCCAAATATGTTTGCATGAGCATAGCGATTTTTTTTCTTCTATTTCTTTCTGATTGGGAATCGAGATTCGAGCAAGTATGTGCAGAGGGGTAGGGGGGGGGGGGGCTGTGGCAATCACACCTGGGTTTTCATTTTCATCTCATGTATTGTACTACCAATTTTGTTTCCTACCAAAGCGACTGCGACTGAGATGGTGTGCCAGTGTCGCTCGACAGGCTAGGTGTGGTATGCGCGTCGGTGTTGTGGTCCATGATACCAACACATCTGTGCACACAGCATCTGAGAGAGGCAGAGAGCCGAGTTGGTTGGATTGGAAATACCTTTTTTGGAATTTCAGTCTGCGCTCTCTGGTGAAACCGGTTTCGAATGCGGAATGGCTCATTTTCAAAGTATCTACAAACACAGAGTCACGGTAATTGTTTGAGAGCTGGCTGTGGAGATATATACGTGTACACACTCACAGATGACTGCCAGCCCGCCAGCCCAGCCACATTGCCATAGAGGGCAGCCATCACAATCATCATCATCATCATCAGCATCATCATCATCGTCGTCGTCGTCGTCACAGCCTCTCATGTATATATGAGTATCCGTACTTGTGCTTGCATCTACGTGCCAACAAAGTCGGAGTTCCTACATAGAAAACAACACACCAAGTGTAGTTTGAACCTTGTCGTGTCGTTGTTTTTGTTATTGTGTTTTTAATGTTGCAGCCACCGCACCAGGTAACTCTCTACCTAAGAGAAATTATCATCAACTGTGGCGATGGAAAGAAAAAAAATTGCTTTCAAAAGTATCTGACGATTTGAAGTGGAAGAGGTCTTTCGCGTGAGAGATGAAGTTTGCTGGAGGTGATGGTGAAATTAACACTGGTGCCAAAAATCGCCAAAGGGATTGAACATGAAGAAATTAATATTTGATTTCCACTAGGCGAGTGGCGCCCAACGCGGGGTTTTTCTACATATTTTCACAGAAACGTTGTCGGGTCGTTTTAAGATGGGCATACCAAAAATTATTTTTCTTTAAATGTTGGTTTGACCCAATAAGGCCCAAGAACTTGACAAACCAACTACAAAAATGGAGAAAAACAGATGGAAAGAGGGTTGTCACGTCAGTGCCATTCGTCGGAGATGGACGATGAATGAACACTGGTGCCAAGGATCACTTAGAAATATGTTAATTGACTAAACTTGGCCCAACTCAAGATAAGTGGCGCCCAACGCGGGAATTTTTTTTTATTATAATGTCAATTTTGTCAATGTTGACACACTAATGCTCAGAAATGCAGTATTTTCGACAACTTTTGGCTGGGGCTGGTGTTTGTTGAAAATCGAAATTTTAATTTCTGTTGGGCGCCATTTCCGAAATTTTGCGAACTTCAAGCACGTGGCGCCAAGACAAAGGTGATAAGGAGACCTGCTTTGTAATACAAGACATAACCAACCCTTTTCTGCGACAAGAGGCACTGTCATACTTTGAAAATGGCGCCCAACGCTGGACACTATCTCTCCAATTAAGTTGTTCCTTGGATAAATATAGAGTTGTGAAGTGCTTTCTGAGAATTCAATGGAGATTTTACTATTTTTAAGTTCCGGTTGCTTAGCTTGTGAATTTTTCTTTTCTTTTGTTCTCAGTTTTTGATACATGATTTGGAATGGATTTCTAAAATTGAAATAGATTTTACAAATTTTGCGGAACACTTTTAAAAAAATAAAAGCAATTTTCTGGAAAAAAAAGGAAATAAATTTGTGATTTCTAATAAAATGGCGCCCAACGGTGGACTTTGTCTCAATATGCATTCAATTCAAGATTTTTTCAATTTTGCTCTACAAAGACACAAATTTCTACAAATTGTCTTAAAAATCTATTACAATGGCAACTTGTTAAAAAATTTAATTCAGGCATTTTTTCATAAATCCTAACTTGAAGTCGTCAAAATGGTCACTCGGTTTTTGACAGAAGCTACCCAAAAATACTCGTGTATGGTTCTCTTCATGAACTTGATAGCTTGAAACCACATTCATCACCGAAGCTTAAATGGATTTCCATTCAACTGCTCACTTCGTCGATTTTAAAGCTAATTTCACTGGTAACAGTTAGCACAGTGTAGCCGCGGATACTAACCGCATTAAAAATGGGACACCTTTGCAATTTTTTGTAAAAGTGTCATCAAGGCAATTATTTTTTACATTCTAGAGCAACTGCGGTTGAAATGTCTTGAGCCAAAAACTGTGAAAACAATTTTATTCCAGTCAGACGTCTCTGCGATTCCCTCACTGAAATCTGTTTTTGTTTGTGGCTTTGTTACCACATTTCACCAAAATCGCTAAACAAACACACCTCAGTTCTGTCAAGTTGTTGCGCAAAATATCGGACACTCGCCTCATCGAGAAACCGGCCGAAATTCCTCAAGGATAATGTGATCAAATCAAATAGATCAAATTTGTTAGTAACCTGCCAAATCAATATCCACCATTGTTAAAAAAGTCAAAATTAAGCTGCCCAATCTTCAAGTGGATCGAGCATTCTCCAACAAGCAAATACACCAGTGGAATTGTAATTAAATAGGAAGTTTTGAGCACAATCAAAGAATTTAAGCCACCAAATTCAAATGACAATTCGGCAGAAAAACACAATCTGTCAACTGAACTTCCCCAAACGCCACCAAGTGAAACCGCCAAGTGAACCCTGCCCATCAATATGCACAACACGAAACTATAAACTGCAACTGACTACGAATCAGTCTCGCGCGCTCATATCAGCAACTCCACCGTTTGTATTGTGCGATGTTTGTATGCGCGCACTCCTGATGGCGGACAATATGCGCCCCGATGCTGCGGGGTCCATGATCTGTGCGCGATGGCATACCCCGGCTCGGGATTTTTCCTCATTTTTCCAGTCCGCTCGTGCTAATCCACTCGTCTTGCATACCTTTCTTCGTTTTGATCGTCTGCATAGTTGCTGGCGGCTGGCTGCTGCTGCTTCTGTCTCCATCCTAGTGTTGTATGTGGCAAAGGTACAAAAATAATTAATCCGCTAATTTATGTAGGTATCACCTAATACACGCTCAGCTCGGTACACACAGCATTCAGGTTCTTCTCATTGCATGCAGCTTGGTGCGGTGCCGCTGCCTCAAAAAAATGAATAATTGCAAAATTTCGCAGATATACGAGCGTGTGCTGTCTTTGGTTTGGCTTTTCATTTCTTTCTCTCTCTGCGCGCGGCACTGGTTTTCCGCCATTCGGTCTTTTCGATTATTAATTCTGGTTTTACGATATTTTTTCCACTCGTTTCGGCCATCAATTATGCCTTAATCTGATTATAGACCCTGGTGGTTGGATGCCATGTTACTCTATCTATATAGACACACGAGGTGGAATGCGATTTGAATGGCATACTAAATTTACACATGCGAAGAAGAAGCGCAGATGGAGAAGCTACTGCTTCGATGAACTTCCGTAGGTTGGGAATTGGAAGTTTCGGTTTTGAAATGCAGCCCACTGAACTGTGGACTAATGGACGACCCACGACAGCGGGTTCATAAATTGGATAGGAAGTGATCAAATATTTGAACGCCTAAAATGGAAATTAGCGCACGCTTCAGCTTCCGGACATTGGGCAATAAAGTGGAGCGTATATGCCGATGTACGACAATGGACAGGAAGACAATAAAAGGTTACGGATATCGAGATACAAAGCCTTTGAATGGTTTTTGGGGGTTAGATTCTTGGCAATGCTGGCTTATTAAGCAGGAAATTCCAGGGCGCTCAGCCATAACCTTAATCTGGAGCAAAACATTCGCCCAATAGTGTTATGTTTTGATATTTTCAATGTTAATAGTCTGAACAGACGGGAATTAAGGACTCTCAAACATTTGGGTAGGGTGGGATATACAAAAACTTAGCCTTTCAAAGACGCAGAAACCCAGGGTTTTTCGCTATTGGGGAGGTGGATGCGTCTACAACCAGTCCTTGCTCCTGTTTGTAACCTTGTCTTGAGTTCCATGGATTCGTCAACGTCCTCAAAAGGGGTTGCATTTGCACAAATTTAGAAAAAAATCATTCCAAATGGAACTAGTTTTGCGAGTTTTTGGTGAAAAGTCATCAGTCTTCTTAGGCTGCTGCCAGTCTCAGTCCCTTTTGCCAGGTTTCCTTAGAAGGTGACGTACTTTGAATGTCCTGATTTGCCCCCTCCATTGTTTAAAAATGATCTTAAATCGTTTGCTATCAAAATATGGCCAAAGTACCTTGGGTAACCCTATACCCGCCAAGATTTTACATTCCCTGAGTTTGACAGTCTTTCCTGAGCTCCCACCATGCTTTGAAACACCCAAAACAACTTCAACCTTGTGTTTTCTGATTTGTCACAGATTTAGTGGATATACTCTACTCCTTCGAGTGTGAAGCTGTAACTTCCGTCGTACTCGTACTTCATACTCCAAAGTATGGGACCCAACACCGACTCTTGTGGCACCTCACCTATTTTGTGTCATTTTCCTTCTTTGTCCTTCTTTGTGCTCCATTTGCGTCTAAGAATGGCTGCCATGTTTTCAACTCAGCTTGGTCTCTCTTTTTGCAAGGAGGGGTTCAACTAAAGCTGTCCCAGTTTACCGTTCTGAAAAAATCCAACTCCTCACCACGGCAGAGTTCTTTGTTACCAAACTGACTTAGAGTTCGCTATGGTGGTTTAATACCGGTGGACGAGCAGCTCTTTTTCTACGAAATTGTGAGTAATTTCTTCGCTCAAATTCGACACGTCTAACAAAGCTAACATTTTGGAGCGTATGATGAGCCGGGACGGTGAAAATTCAAAGATCGGTCTCCTAAGTGAACATGTTTTAAGGTCGAAAGCTTTAAAAAAAAACACAACTTCAAGGCCTGCTTACAGTTTTGAGTGAGGTCGTCTTTTGCAATTTCGGTTGTCGCAAGTTTTCGTTTGATAGAAAATGTATTGCTTGATAAAATGTCAAACGATTCCTGTCAAAACTCTACAAGTTCCCAATTTCATTAGCTCGATGTTGATCAAACTTGTCAAAGCGCTCTTCTGATAAAGACGCAGTTTTTTGATGTAAACATGTTTTTGCATAAACATTTCGTCGGTTCCAATTTCAAAGAGTTCCTGTCAAATACAACTTTCGAATTTCTAATTTTGTCGTCGAAATGTTGGTGAAACTGATTACAGTTTTTTGTTTTTAGAAGAAACACATTTGTTGCAAATTTTGCGTTGCAAACATGTTTTCGCATAAATTCGGCAATAGACAACTTTTATCCTGTTCACATGTCAAAGAGTTCACATGTCAAAAAAAATACAACTTTCGAATTTTGTCGTCGAAATGTTGGTGAAATTGATTACAATTTTTTTAGAAGTAAGACATTTGTCGCGAATTTTTCGTTGCAAACATGTTTTCGCAAACATTTTGCAATAGAAAACATTTTGCCTGTTCACACGTCAAAGAATTCCTGTCAAAAAAATACAACTCTCGAATTTTGTCGGCGAAATGTTGGTGAAATTGATTACAATTTTTTAGAAGAAAGACATTTTTCGCCAGTTTTTTGATGCAAACATGTTTTCGCAAACATTTTGCCTGTTCACATGTCAAAGAAATTCCTGTCAAAAAAATACAACTCTCGAATTTTGTCGTCGAAATGTTGGTGAAACTGATTACAGTTTTTTTTTTAGAAGCAACACATTTGTCGCAAATTTTGCGTTGCAAACATGTTTTCGCATAAATTCGCCAATAGAAAACTTTTCTCCTGTTCACATGTCAAAGAGTTCACATGTCAAAAAAAATACAACTTTCGAATTTTGTCGTCGAAATGTTGGTGAAATTGATTACAATTTTTTTAGAAGTAAGACATTTGTCGCGAATTTTTCGTTGCAAACATGTTTTCGCAAACATTTTGCAATAGAAAACATTTTGCCTGTTCACACGTCAAAGAATTCCTGTCAAAAAAATACAACTCTCGAATTTTGTCGGCGAAATGTTGGTGAAATTGATTACAATTTTTTAGAAGAAAGACATTTTTCGCCAGTTTTTTGATGCAAACATGTTTTCGCAAACATTTTGCCTGTTCACATGTCAAAGAATTTCCTGTCAAAAAAATACAACTCTCGAATTTTGTCGTCGAAATGTTGGTGAAACTGATTACAGTTTTTTTTTTAGAAGCAACACATTTGTCGCAAATTTTGCGTTGCAAACATGTTTTCGCATAAATTCGCCAATAGAAAACTTTTCTCCTGTTCACATGTCAAAGAGTTCACATGTCAAAAAAAATACAACTTTCGAATTTTGTCGTCGAAATGTTGGTGAAATTGATTACAATTTTTTTAGAAGTAAGACATTTGTCGCGAATTTTTCGTTGCAAACATGTTTTCGCAAACATTTTGCAATAGAAAACATTTTGCCTGTTCACACGTCAAAGAATTCCTGTCAAAAAAATACAACTCTCGAATTTTGTCGGCGAAATGTTGGTGAAATTGATTACAATTTTTTAGAAGAAAGACATTTTTCGCCAGTTTTTTGATGCAAACATGTTTTCGCAAACATTTTGCCTGTTCACATGTCAAAGAATTTCCTGTCAAAAAAATACAACTCTCGAATTTTGTCGTCGAAATGTTGGTGAAACTGATTACAGTTTTTTTTTTAGAAGCAACACATTTGTCGCAAATTTTGCGTTGCAAACATGTTTTCGCATAAATTCGCCAATAGAAAACTTTTCTCCTGTTCACATGTCAAAGAGTTCACATGTCAAAAAAAATACAACTTTCGAATTTTGTCGTCGAAATGTTGGTGAAATTGATTACAATTTTTTTAGAAGAAAGGCATTTGTCGCCAGTTTTTTGATGCAAGCATGTTTTCGCAAACATTTTGCCTGTTCACATGTCAAAGAATTTCCTGTCAAAAAAATACAACTCTCGAATTTTGTCGGCGAAATGTTGGTGAAACTGATTACAGTTTTTTTTTTAGAAGCAACACATTTGTCGCAAATTTTGCGTTGCAAACATGTTTTCGCATAAATTCGCCAATAGAAAACTTTTCTCCTGTTCACATGTCAAAGAGTTCACATGTCAAAAAAAATACAACTTTCGAATTTTGTCGTCGAAATGTTGGTGAAATTGATTACAATTTTTTTAGAAGAAAGGCATTTGTCGCCAGTTTTTTGATGCAAGCATGTTTTCGCAAACATTTTGCCTGTTCACATGTCAAAGAATTTCCTGTCAAAAAAATACAACTCTCGAATTTTGTCGGCGAAATGTTGGTGAAATTGATTACAATTTTTTTTAGAAGAAAGGCAATTGTCGCCAGTTTTTTGATGCAAACATGTTTTCGCAAACATTTTGCCTGTTCACATGTCAAAGAATTTCCTGTCAAAAAAATACAACTCTCGAATTTTGTCGGCGAAATGTTGGTGAAATTGATTACAATTTTTTAGAAGAAAGACATTTTTCGCCAGTTTTTTGATGCAAACATGTTTTTGCATAAACATTTCGTCGGCTCCAATTTCAAAGAGTTCCTGTCAAATACAACTTTCGAATTTCGAATTTTGTCGTCGAAATGTTGGTGAAACTGATTACAGTTTTTTTTTTTAGAAGCAACACATTTGTCGCAAATTTTGCGTTGCAAACATGTTTTCGCATAAATTCGGCAATAGACAACTTTTATCCTGTTCACATGTCAAAGAGTTCCTGTCAAAAAAATACAACTTTCGAATTTTGTCGGCGAAATGTTGGTCAAACTGATTACCATTTTTATAGAAGAAAGACATTTGTCGCCAGTTTTTTGATGCAAACATGTTTTCGCATAAATTTTGCAATATAAAACGTTTCGTCTTAACAAATGTCAAAAAGTTTCTGTCAAACAAATAAATTTTTCTAGTTTAATCAGCCCAATGTTGGTCAAACTGATAAGAGCGGTTTTAGAAGAAAGACATCTGTCACCGATTTTTTATAGCAAACATGTTCGTTACCAGTTTTTCAATAGAAAACATTTCAACTGTCAAAGAATGTCCCGCAGGTCACCGACCTTTGATGACAATAATTTATATTTGCCAAGCAGGCACAAACAGAACACACCACTTAGGGCCGCTCTTCTCACCTCTAGCGCATCGAAAAGTGCCTCAATACTCTTGCAAAGTGCATTCCATGGCCATTTATATGATCGTATATTCACGAGAAAAGGATTAGCATTGCTCTTGTCAGAATCAGAACCCTAAACCTACTTTGTTCACAGTATTTACCCGGCGACTCTTAAAATTGTATTTGGCTTTCGTTTCGTGAAGTGCGCCACAAACTCGCAGCGCACATTCTCGAGAAAATGTCAACACACTTGAATGTATGGAGGCAACTTATGTCAGTACACAGCCCGACATACACAGTACACACGCAGCAGTCGAGTGAAGTGAAAATGGGTATTTTTTGTTGTTGCCCCTCCGTCTCGCAGCCTCCTTCACAATCCCAAGTGGATAAGCCATAAAAATCTTAAACAAAACAAAAGTCAAGCAAAACATTTTGTAGAGAGTACGAGTACCCTCGCACTGTTCTTCTGTGATCGACTCGACGGTGATCGTGCTCCCTCGTTTGAATTTGTGGTCACGAATTATGATTTAGTGAAGAGGTCGTCAAGATTAGTATTTTCTTCCATTTTCTGTTCGTTCTAACAGCCGCTCATTGTCGCTTCAAAGATTCCATATAGAGTTCGGTTGGGCAGATTCCCATAAATACCCGACAGAGCGAGATGCGCTCCTCCGGGGCAATCTAAAGCGATCCAACTGTGCGGCACTCTCCTCCTAATGGACTGCGGATCGTGCAAATTCCGAAACATTATCTGCTCATGGAACGACCCCCGAAAGCATGTTCGTTAATCCCTGGCTAGCACCCAAATGGACGCAGTGGAAGAGGACGCCGCAAATTATGGAGAATTCCTGCAGATCTTTTGTTGGCCAATTTGAGAGGTTGCGCTTGCCCTGAAGGTTGCTGGTGCTGGCTCAAGTCATTTGTTTTATGCGCGCGCGATGGCCCAAGCGAAGGGCAACTCCGGCTCCACAACAATCGCAGCAGTCTTTCCGAGTTCCTTATCAGATTAACGTCGTCTGCTGTTGCTGCTGCGGCTGCTGGTTCGCTCCAGGACACTCTGCACGATTGTGCCTTCGCTATGTGGTTGGATGTGTGTTTTTCTTTTTGTTATCTCTCCGACTGCAGAGCGGTATGCAAAGGCGAACCTTCCTCCTCATTATTTCGCAGAAGACGAACACGAGAGAGAGAAAAGTTTTGTCCAACAATAAAGGTGTAGAGCAGCATTTGTCAGATACCAACGGACGGGATGCTGGTTGTGGCCACTTGTATGCTGGCATGTAAAACATCATCCTAGACGTCTGGTACACAAGTAGTTCTGTTCACGGGTCGAAGGAAGTGAGAGAAAAGAAACGAATGCCAGCGATTGCGTGGCTGAAATGGGCGAGTTGCACGGATTTTCCCAACGAAGAACGGCTGCCTCTACTCAAACGGTCTCACTTGCGTTCGTGTGAGGTGAAGTGCGGGCACAGTTGCGAGAATGTTATAAAGTTACAGGCAAAAATAGGTATTGACAGCTGTCATGTAGATGCAGAGAGGAGTACAGTTTTTAATCTCATTCGAAAAACCACAAAAGATGTGATGATCATAGTCAATTCGACTGCAACAGCACACTTTTTAGAAGCTTTTATGGCGTGAAACACCAGCACAGCAACATCGTCATCGACGTTGGACTTGAATTATAAGTTTTTTTTCCAAAAAACGCAACTGCAGACAACTTGCGGCCCTCTTTTAGGCACTCCGAACTTTTTAATTTATGATCAAATAACGCACGCGTCTTGCTAAAGCTTGAAAAGGTCGCTGTCAATCGGATTTCTACGACTTCTTGGGGTTGAGGTTGTTCATTCTGTAAAAATGTCAATCAATTTTTACCTTAAGACTTTGCAAAAGATTTGTCGACTGATCCGAAATAGGCGTTCGTCTCTTGCTGATGGTCGGAGCGCAGATAAATTTTGGTTTGTTGCTTTCAGCGCTCGTCTGGAACTCGAAAGCTTTTACGAAACCTTCGGACAAGGTTGTAAAATTTGCAATACAATCTTTCGAAAAACTCTGCTGATCCAGTGGCATGCACCTTTTTGTGTCAGTAATTCTTAAATAAAATGCCTAACTGACTACTATTTAGATGCAACTGCCCCAACCATGTCGTCGTCGGTGAGGATTAAAGCCTTTCACTAAAATGTCTTGGCGTCAGACTGTCCATTTTGTGCTTTGTTCTCTCCCATTCGGAGTGCTCTTCAACTCGCAGCCTCCTTTCAGTTTGCAGCCCCGAACATCCTTGAGATTTCATATCGCATCGCTGCGAATGCCACTCAGCGAGGGATTCTTCTGATGCTCCCTGGTATGTTTGGCTCGCCGTGCAACTCGTGTGTGACGGTAATTTCGCGGGACTTATGCCTCGGATGCCAATGTAGCCAAATATCGTGTTTTACTGGTTTCCAACGTCTTTCACGTGCATTCTTCTGCATCGATCGCGATGCGCCGCTGAAGGAACAACAAAAACCCAAACCCAAACCTGGACCACGGATTATAATCTCTGACGGCACTTAGCCGGTGGTACCAGACTTCAATTCGATTTATATACACGTATCCCTGTGTACGTTCATACGGCTCCCTCCCTGGGCTGCATTTGTGTATCTGCCTGCTTCGTCGTGCATATCTGAAGATTAATTTTCCACGAATTTGTTACGGCAACCGGCCGGCCGGGCCCCAACACACAACAGCGAATGTATATATAAATGTATGGTGTGCTATGGTGACGGGGATAATTCGCCATCACGGTGGTGCGGCTGACTGGTATAGCGCGCTGTATCCCCAGCGATTAAGTGCGCCCAGTCCGCTTGCAATTTATTTTTTTTCTCGCAAGGAAATTCTATTAACTTTGGTTTCAGTTTTCAGATTTCGTTGTGTTTCGTTTTTATTTTTCCACCATTTTTGTGTTGTTTTTGTTGTATAGTTTGACGACGAGGTCATCGGCACAAATCCCCTCTGGAATGTGTGCTTGTTCGTGTTCTCTATCCCAGTCATCGACATCTCGAAATCGGTATCGTTGTCTATTGAGTGTTGGAGGTGAACTCAACACTTTTTATCCCAACGAATAATGGGCTTCTTCACACGTGATAAACTGTGGTAGAAGTCGGTCCATTGTAGTGTGTGGAGTATTTCCCTAATCCTTTCCACTCAACCAATTCATATGCTAAATGGGCCGCTTGTCTAGTGTGTAGTTTGGGGCCATCATTAACAATTCTCTGGCAGTGGGACAGGCCATTATTGGCTCATTTGTGTGGAGGTTTTCTTTGGAATTGAAAGACTTACCTTATGAGGAGGTTGGGAAATATAGTCGGTTGCCTAAAATCTTAGACCACAAATCGGTTGATTTTCAACTGATCTTGTCGATCTTTTTCACTGATCATTGACTTTCCTCATGCAGAATGGAAGTAATCCACTCAAGGAGAAGAACGTCCACGCAATGGACTTTAAAAAAAGCGATAGGATCGCCTAAAGTCCTTGAATTTGGCTCACAATAGAAGCTGATCTTTACAGAAGTAACGATCTTCACTAGTACATGAACCGATCTTGGAGATATTTTGACTGTTTGAGGAATGTACGAGGATCGGTAGAAGACTCCTTCAAGTGCATGGATGCACGAAGTTTGGAAATAGAAGAAAATCACCAACACCGCATCTGCTTGACCAAAGCTAACCCTTTTTCTTTTTCAAAATTCTACCAGATCAGTGAGTATATCGCGACGGTCCTTAAGAATATCGACCTTGACATGTTTCTTCATTCCCTGATCACTCGCATGATCACTTAATACATTTTTGTTGAGTTTTTACCTTAAAGCGGAATTTAGCTCAGGTAGCTTTTTCTTAACGAAAACTGAAAAAATCAGGAGAAACAAGATCGCCTGAAGATCTTCGAAAAACAAGACTCACATCGAAATGATCTTTTTAGAACCTTGATATCTGTTTACTTGACTGAGAATTTTAAACTTCTGCAAGTGGGAGGCTGCACAAGGTTTGGAAGTAAAATGCCACACATGCAAGATCAACTTCAGGTTAAAATAAAATTGTTAAATTGCACCAGATCAGCTGGAATACCGATCTTAATATGTTCTTATGTTTTGTGATCGCTTATGGTCACTTAATACAGTGTAAATTTTTGCAAAGCCATCCCACAGCAACAGAAATACAAGATCATTTCTAAAAATTCAAATTGATCCTCTCAAAGAAAAAACTTAAAAACGTCCACTCTAGCCAACAATCAGCTTAAATATTTCTTAAAACCTTTAAATATCAGGATTTGTACAGATGTTAAAGGACATGAGCTCATCTTCGCAATGCAGAATTGTCTTAAAGAAGATTATTAACTGCAACATTTGCAACAGATCAGTTGCAAATTGTGAAGGTTTCAAAGGTTTCTATCGATTTCACGATCGCTTACGATCACTAAGCGCAAAATTGAATTTTTTAGAGAAATTCGTTCGTTCGTGTTACTTTTACAGAACGCATCTACAACAATTTTCTCAAAGCTGAAGCGTCCTCTAAACTCCTGCAAGATCGCCCAAGATCACTTAGAGCCACCGCTCAATACTGATATGGAGTTAAAATTTGTTGCAATTTTACAGAAACGCATCAAAAATTATTTTGTCAAAGCTTAAACGTCCTCTCAACTCCTGCAAGATCGCCCAAGATCACTTAGAGCCACCGCTCAATACTGATATGGAGTTAAAATTTGTTGCAATTTTACAGAAACGCATCTAAAATTATTTTCTCAAAGCTTAAACGTCCTCTCAACTCCTGCAAGATCGCCCAAGATCACTTAGAGCCACCGCTCAATACTGATCTGGAATTGAAATTTTACAGAAACGCATCTAAAATTATTTTCTCAAAGCTCAAACGTCCTCTCAACCCCTGCAAGATCGGCCAGGATCACTTAGAGCCACCGCTCAATACTGATCTGGAATTGAAATTTTACAGAAACGCATCTAACACAATTTTCTCAAAGCTTAAACGTCCTCTCAACTCCTGCAAGATCGCCCAAGATCACTTAGAGCCACCGCTCAATACTGATCTGGAATTGAAATTTGTTGAAATTTTACAGAAACGCATCTAAAACAATTTTCTTAAAGCTTAAACGTCCTCTCAACTCCTGCAAGATCGCCCAAGATCGCTTAGAGCCACCGCTCAATACTAATCTGCAATTGAAATTTGTCGAAGCCATCCCTGAAAGTGGTTTGTGGTCGTATCGCGCTCGATTACAGAATAATTCGTCGGGTACGCGTTCACGATCAGCGATCATAAGTCGCATGTGATCATGCAATAAAGATCTTCATTCACTGCGACTTCAAAGAAAGCCAAAACATTTTCATTTATGCTCACCGTATCTACGATCACCGAAACTCCCTCCACAAGATCGCTCATATCATTGATCACAAAATCGATGTCCCATGTTCCACCTATGCAAATATCGCTCGAACATTGAGAACTAAATCTCGCAAGATAAACTCGGCAATCAATTCGTTATCGTAGTGTTTGCTGCAAAGCCAAATTGCAAACATAACCTCCCTTCAATTTCCTGCTGTTATCTGCGTGCAGATTTATCGATTCAAGTTCCCTGGCTGCCACCGGAAGAGCCCAGCCCGATAACATCAACAATAGATTCGTTGTGCGTGTGCCTATATGGATTATAGATTGATTGGGCATCAGACCTTTTACTCGACAACACAGCACCGAAAAAGTGTGCTGTTTCATTAGCTTTCCTTGGAAATCCCTTCGGTCAATAGATGCCATTAATTGGCTTAGAAACGGTTAGCAGTTGTGTCCACAAGCTTTACACTATTCCCAACAGGTGCCTATATGGATTGTCGGATTGTTAACGCATGCCAAGCCAATGCCCTTTGCGCGATGTGAACCCTTTTCAATTAGGCCAGCAACGATTCTACTCTGGGTGTACCTCTCTATCGGGAGAGCAGCTCTTATTCCACGAAATCCGATTACGAAAACTGAGCGCACAACCCCGAATCAGACACAGATACATTTTTTGTGTATACAATTTCTGTTTTGTTGTTTGACTTAGCGTTAGCATTAGCGCTCGGGTATTTTCGTTTCAGCAGTAATTAAAGATCCCTCCGCACTGGCAGCGGGGCGGAGCGGAATCGGAATTCGCTTAGCTACAAGAGAAGCGAGGGCTATGCGTTGATTCGAAATCGTTAAGCACACAAACATTCCAACCGCGAAATTAATTTCTGTATTTCGTCGTCGCACTTAGAAGGAGTTTGTGCTTTTTCTTTTCGCTTTGGTTTTTGTTTGCTCGACGAATGAGTTAAATAAAAATTTGTATGTGGAATGGACCGAGAATCGCGAGCCATACCGAACGAACTTTTAATTACCATGTAAACAATCTAAAATGGGTTTGTTTGTCAGGCTGGTCGCTTGCTCGCTCGGTATGTTTTAGTTGACACAACAAAAGCAATGAGGGTAATAACACGGCTTGAAATAACAAAGCGCGGTTTTGGTTTTTCTCTTTCTTAACAAAATCACACTTGAGTGTGGCTTTAAATGATTTCGTGTGTTCCAGCAGTTTTGGCGGGGGGGAGAGCCAAACCGAAGAAGGAATACTTTATTTTTCAAAGTAGAGTTGCCAGATCGGTGAGTGGTCGGTGGCTGTGCTTTGATGTGGGGGGGACGCTAGAACATCACGTCCGAATATTTCCTAGAAGCAGCCAGTGTGTTTGGAATTGATATTTGAAGAAACGATGCTTGACACTTGAAGTGTGATCCACAATAGTTTGTGTCTTTTATTATTCAAATTAGCGGAATGCTATTGGCGGCGCTAGTGGAATGAAAATGAGGATTTGTTCATAATTTGTCATAATTCACGTTCGAGAATGGCGGCGAATTAAAATTTAATTTGAATGAATGTCAGTAAAAGTTTTATTACACTTCTGCTGGTTAATCATTTTGATAAATTTACGATTCAAGGGTCTGTTGACCTGGAGACCCCCTTTGGGGGGGGGGGTCATATTATAACGATCTTGTTCAATTATTTAGTCGTTCTACTAGATGGTCGTTGCTAAGAACATAAATTAAATCTTTAGGTTTTTACCACTGCCTCACGTCTTGGGAAGATCTGACAAACTTCCGAGAGCTTCCCAATTTGCCCGCTCAAAGTCGCCATCATATTGAAGCTCCCTTACGTTCATGATTAAAATCAAGACACACCCGGATTATTGTGTGAAGCTAGGCCTAGAGTCCTATAAGACCTTTCAATCCTATAACTTATTTTAGATATTATTCGATTTTCATTGATGTCCCTTTTTGAGGGGGTCATTTTACAAAGATCTTGTCGTCGATCAATTTGCAAATCCACAACTCGTTGGTTCGGTTCCCATTCTATCGTGATATTTCAAATAAAAAACCCCTTGGGGGTCAAACATTTTAGTCACTCTATTGAATGGTCAAGTTTTTAGGATGTCTTAAACAACCCCTTAGGAATATTTTGAAGCATAATGAGTAAGTTCACTCGTTGTCGGTTATTTTAAAGACCTTAACAGGTGCAGGCACTTTTCGAAATGTATTCAATGAGAGCCCCCTCTGGAAGGGGTCACTTTCAGACAGTCGTGAACTCGTCTTCTTCCGGTCGAGTTCTTAGGCTGTCTTAAACAACTTATTAGGAATATTTTGAAGCATAACGAGTCGAAGTTCGTTCGTTGTCGGTTATTTTTAAAGTCTTTCCCAGGTGCAGCCACGTTTCGAAATGTATTCAATGAGAACCCCCTCTGGAAGGGGTCACTTTCAGACAGTCGTGAACTAGTCTTCTTCCGGTCGAGTTCTTAGGCTGTCTAACAACTTATTAGGAATATTTTGAAGCATAACGAGTTGAAGTTCGTTCGTTGGCGGCTATTTTTTAAATTCTATAAGGTGCAGCCACGTTTCGAAATGTATTCAATGAGAGCCCCTCTGGAAGGGGTCACTTTCAGACAGTCGTGAACTCGTCTTCTTCCGGTCGAGTTCTTAGGCTGTCTTAAACAACTTATTATGAATATTTTGAAGCATAACGAGTCGAAGTTCGTTCGTTGTCGGTTATTTTTAAAGTCTTTCCCAGGTGCAGCCACGTTTCGAAATGTATTCAATGAGAACCCCCTCTGGAAGGGGTGACTTTCAGACAACCGTGAACTCGTCTTCTTCCGGTCGAGTTCTTAGGCTGTCTTAAACAACTTATTAGGCATATTTTGAAGCATAACGAGTCGAAGTTCATCGTTGGCGGCTATTTTTAAAATTCGATCAGGTGCAGCCACGTTTCGAAATGTATTCAATGAGAGCCCCCTCTGGAAGGGGTCACTTTCAGACAGTCGTGAACTCGTCTTCTTCCGGTCGAGTTCTTAGGCTGTCTTAAACAACTTATTAGGAATATTTTGAAGCATAACGAGTCGAAGTTCGTTCGTTGTCGGTTATTTTTAAAGTCTTTCCCAGGTGCAGCCACGTTTCGAAATGTATTCAATGAGAGCCCCCTCTGGAAGGGGTCACTTTCAGACAGTCGTGAACTCGTCTTCTTCCGGTCGAGTTCTTAGGCTGTCTTAAACAACTTATTAGGAATATTTTAAAGCATAACGAGTCGAAATTCATCGTTGGCGGCTATTTCTAAAATTCGGTCAGGTGCAGCCACTTTTCGAAATGTTTTAAATGAGAACCCCCTTCGGAAGGGGTCACTCGCAAACAGTCGTGAACTCGTCTTCTTCCGGTCGAGTTCTTAGGCTGTCTTAAACAACTTATTAGGAATATTTTGAAGCATAACGAGTCGAAGTTCGTTCGTTGTCGGTTATTTTTAAAGTCTTTCCCAGGTGCAGCCACGTTTCGAAATGTATTCAATGAGAGCCCCCTCTGGAAGGGGTCACTTTCAGACAGTCGTGAACTCGTCTTCTTCCGGTCGAGTTCTTAGGCTGTCTTAAACAACTTATTAGGAATATTTTGAAGCATAACGAGTCGAAGTTCGTTCGTTGTCGGTTATTTTTAAAGTCTTTCCCAGGTGCAGCCACGTTTCGAAATGTATTCAATGAGAGCCCCCTCTGGAAGGGGTCACTTTCAGACAGTCGTGAACTCGTCTTCTTCCGGTCGAGTTCTTAGGCTGTCTTAAACAACTTATTAGGAATATTTTAAAGCATAACGAGTCGAAATTCATCGTTGGCGGCTATTTCTAAAATTCGGTCAGGTGCAGCCACTTTTCGAAATGTTTTAAATGAGAACCCCCTTCGGAAGGGGTCACTCGCAAACAGTCGTGAACTCGTCTTCTTCCGGTCGAGTTCTTAGGCTGTCTTAAACAACTTATTAGGAATATTTTGAAGCATAACGAGTCGAAGTTCGTTCGTTGTCGGTTATTTTTAAAGTCTTTCCCAGGTGCAGCCACGTTTCGAAATGTATTCAATGAGAACCCCCTCTGGAAGGGGTCACTTTCAGACAGTCGTGAACTAGTCTTCTTCCGGTCGAGTTCTTAGGCTGTCTTAAACGACTTATTAGGAATATTTTAAAGCATAACGAGTGGAAGTTCATCATTGGCGGCTATTTCTAAAATTCGGTCAGGTGCAGCCACTTTTCGAAATGTTTTAAATGAGAACCCCCTTCGGAAGGAACTCGTTGTCTTTTTTTTTTGCTGCACCTTGTATTTCCATCTTACTATTTATGTAAGTGACTGGTTCTATTCTTGTGGCATAATTAGGTTTGCCCCCCCCCCCCCCCCCCCAAATGGGGGTCATTTCGAAAGATTTGAAATATATTTGGTGAATCTTTAGGCACCCTGAAGCTTAATAGATCAAAAGCAAATAATTTCTAGTCGAATTTTTATTTCTTCTGGTCGTACAATTTTGTAGAGCACTTGTGTTATTAAAAAAGCAAGCGGTACCTCTCCCTTTTTTTTGCACGAGTCGGAATGGAAAATAAAGCTTTGCCCCTCTTTTGGACATAATTTTTTCTATAACTTTCCTTTTGGAAGAGCAACAGAAAATGTAATTCAGCGTTACAACTTCAAACCTGTTGCTCATATAAAAAATCAAAATTTACCGGATGACAGCTAAACAGTCAAAGAATTTACTTCACTTTGTGAGGATTGTGATGTCAAGTATGAGGCAAAGTTGGGCACGCTGTCATTCCGAGAACTTTCCGCCGCATTTGGAAAATATACTCTTGGTATAACTTTTGACTCGGTGAAGCTACGGCTGTCATTTTTGTCTCAATCGATAGCTCTGACTGTATTCAACGTATTTATAGAGCAAAACTTGTCGGAATACTCGCAGATTTTCCTGATTTAAATACGTTTAATGCGATCGCCCTCACTATTTCGGTTCAAAAAATATCCATACCTACACCATAAACCATTTCGAAGCCCCATTCAAAGTTACTCACTTTCCCCCCCGAAAGCAATAAACAGTATTGTGTCTGAGTGCCAACACTCTGAAGACCTGAAAATAAAACCAATAGCTGACCAAACTCTGTGAAAGCCGAAATCTCTGTCCCCCCGGTCAAGGAACCGCCTCAAAATATAAGACCTTCTATCGCCCATTAAACGCCTTATCATCATCTAACTCTTGATGCGGTCAAGAACCACTTAAACCGCTTCGCCGCAATAGAACAATACAAACGATTATCATCGTGATCATGGTCACTATATAAAGAAATTCTATCCACTTTGCTGCCCGTGCACTCGAGCCGGGCGGACAGCACCGCGCGAGCGTTTTGTTTTATTGTCGAATCAATCACTTGTGTGCCCATGCCCCCTTCGGGATATTCACGAAGTCGCCACTCGTCATTACAGTGCCGGTATCTATCCTTCGTGTGTATCTCTAGGGTATACGCATCCAACTTCATGTGGTTGTCAAATTATATGATAAATACTGATGCGCCACCATCACCTAAGGCCGCCATCCACTTCGTGGATCTCTCTCTTCATCATCATCAATAATGCGAGTTTTTTCTTCACCAAATCGAATCCGAAAATACGGCCGAGTGAGGATCGAAGAGATTCTTTGGAAATATCTTTTACCTTTCATCCCCTCCTTCCATCGACTCCATCTTGACTTTGATTTTTAAATTGATGGCTTTTCACGAGATTTTCTTCTTCGGGTCGGTTGGTTCGAGGCCTTCGTCTGATTTTTGGACAATAACATCGAGAGGGCCATTGTTTCTAACACCGTACACAGTGAGCAGGAGTGAAAGGAACAAGTTCACCGATCGGATTTCTAGGGAAAATTGAAAAGATTTTTCAGGTATACCGCAGGTGAGCGACCTTCTCCGTTTTGTACGGTCTTTTGTAACACTGATCCCTGACATGACAAAAGGACGTGAATTGGATCGGTATACATTTTTTTTTCACCAGTCCCAGCTCTGTTTTTTTTCTGTTGTTCCTTCAAATATCAATTTCGAGTGCCGGAGGATTGTGTGTTATCCTCCTAGACAATGGAGTGTTTTCGGTCCTTTGCGCGATCATCATGAGTGCAGCGTGCAAAAGAACAAGCATCACGTGGTTCCCACCTCTGGCGGTTTGTTCTGCATTGTACGGGTTGCTGCCTAGTCCCAGAAGGTATTAGGCCTGAAACAAAAGGACATACATTCAAGTGCCAATTGAAAGAGCTTGTTTGCAGTTACACTAGACACATGCAGCGTGCTAAGTGTATCGAAAGTTGAACCTGCGCCGCCGACCGTTATGCAACTGGAGAGTGTTGCGCCATGTTTATGTGGAAAAGATTAATAACTCGGAATTGAAATTGAAATTGAAATTGGGTACGACGCAGATACCGAAGGTTCCCCTCCTCGGTTTTGTTTTGTGGCCTGTTTGCTTGTCTTATGAAATCGATCGATCATGCGGGCAGATTTAGCGCGATCGGGTGGTCTTTTGGTCTCAAAGAAAAATAAAAATAAAACAACATTTCATAAGCCCCCCAGCATGGATGGTATGGCAAATGCGTAAAGGGTTGCACTGCTTCGCTGGGAGTTTCACTGAAGGGAGCCTTATCAGAGCTTATGCAAGGGTTTAGACGTGAGGACTGCAAGTGTAGGTGAACCCATTATCAGGTTTGGTTTTCTTTTTCTGGTTCGAATGCCGCCGTGCGATTGCAATATTTGTTTGTTGTAAGTCGAAAGCTTGTGCGGGAAACGATTGTTCACTGCAAACGCAACAAATTTTGATAAATTAATATAAAAGATCAATCGCCTCAGTATGAGACTCGCTCAGAACTGGGAAGGGGTCACATGGAGGCAGTATTTTGTAAATGCCACAGCGGAGAGAGATTCATGGTCAAGCTTCATGGAGAGCTTGATGCTAAAAGATGACAAGTCGATAGTATTCAAACTGAATAGTAAGAGTATTATCTCCTCCCAAATGTGGCTGTCAGGTATGCTCTACTTTGACAGCTTTTACTAAATTGTTTGAGTTAAATTTTTCAATTTTCCAAAGGAAGTTGTGGATTCAACTCAAGAGGACCACAACTAAATGTCTGAGCCCAGAAATAAAACTGGACGCCTTTCGGGCGTTTTAGTCCTCCATTCGGGCTTAAACAACATGCAGTCGATTTCTAACGAGCTGATATTTAAATTATTCGAATCGCTTTTTTGCTGTGACGTAATTATCGAAAAGTTAAAACTCGAGTGACGTTTTTTTCAGTACGAAAATACGACATGTACATTTTTGCTTTCAATTTGGCAGTTGGTTATATTTTTTTTGGTTTGATTCGTGCCGTTCCTATAGGTAGAATTGGGTTAGGGTTACTGAGGGAGCGATCCAAGTTCCAAAGAGACTTCTTGAAGATCGATTTTAAAGGCTTCCTCTCATCGCATCCTGAGGAGAAGGCTTCTTATAGGACATAAAACGTAGAAACCTTCCTGAAAAGTCACACAATAGTTGAGCAAAGCTGAACCCATGGTTCCATATGAACCTGTAGCGGTGTAGCAATTTTTTAGAGGGTCTGAAAAAACTGGACTTCACAGAACCATGCGGTGAGTGAATTTTATTTTTACGGCG
Source organism: Cheilosia variabilis (assembly GCA_951230905.1). NCBI lineage: Eukaryota > Metazoa > Arthropoda > Insecta > Diptera > Syrphidae > Cheilosia > Cheilosia variabilis. The sequence goes on along the minus strand of OX579679.1, from coordinate 14,272,414 downwards.
AATAGAAGTTTTTTACAATTTTGTTCAGGGTTCAAAAGGCTATCACCTCAGTGTTCAACTGAGCTCTTGTTCGATTTTCCGGCATAAAAGATCCTTACGAACTAGTCCAATTCACCACCTACTTCGTCACTATATACGCAGCTCTCGCAAGATTGAACTAAATGAACCAACTAGTTCAGTTTGACACTTTGGCGAGTATATTTAGGATACAAATTTGTAAGTTTTACAACGTACGAGAGTTGGAAAGCCCTAGAAAGACCTAGATTTATGATCGCACAGCGAGCATACATTTTAACTAAATATCCACGAGTTATTTCGCTATAGGTTTTTATAATTATTTTTAGTGTCCTTTTTCAAACTCACAATGGAGAAATTTTCCATGCAAAATTGCATATTGTGACCTACAGATGTAAAAGGTGGAGGCTTAAAATGATTATCAGTAAGGCCCATGCCAAAAGCGCCTTTCCCGTCACATTGGACAAACAATCTACCGCTCTTAAACTGTCGCCATATTTGCATAAAAAAATGTATACCAATCGAAATGTGAATGTTCCTATACAAGTTTCGCACGTCATGTTTCTTCAGTACCTGGCGCTATGACCCATTTTGCATCATGCTGTCTTGACACCTTGCAAATGTGCGCAGCGCACTATACCCAAGTGTACCCCAAGCTAATTCGAAAGTAGTTTCTTCAGCAAAAACAAAAAAAAATAAATAATCTACAAAACAACAAAAAAAAACCATCGAAAACCAGAATCTCTCTCTCTCTCTCTTCTGGCAGCTTGGCCGGTGGTACAGACTACAGGTACCGATCGATTCGTCATACGTCATCTCGCTTTATTTTATTTTTTGTTGTTCATCCATCTTTATATGACTTTCGGCAAATCTTTTGAGCATTACTCTTCAGAAGATCCTTGAGCGAAAGGTCTCTCTGGCCTCTGATTGAAAGACAATGGCACGCCTCTTGAGTTTCTCTCTCCTTTCGGCCCTTTGTTCGATAGCTCAATGCTCGGCTCAAGTGTATTCGGATTTCACGGAATCAATGCCCAAGCAGCAGGAGTTCTCCTTCATACCACGATCTACCTGTGCTCCTCATAGGTTTCGTTTAAAACTTTGACAGGTGGAATTTCGTGTTGAAAATAGACGCCGTGCTGTTGCCCAGTTAATTTTAATTTCAGCTTCAGCTTTTTCCTAGTCTATTAGATTTGTAGCCCAAAGTCATAACTAAGATTTTTAATGTTGGTTTCTTTCTTTGCCATTCCAGGTAAGGACATCTATGGGTTCGTGTGGCTGCGGCAAGACAGTGTAACACTTTTTTTTATGGGCGGAGTTGTGGACTGGCATTAATGGGTGTAGTTCGGTGAGTAATGCTCGTTAAAATGTCCACGATTAGCTGAGCGATAGAAGGTCTCATGAATTGTTGCCCTGGCATTTAGAAGGGCAACATATGAGAGAATAGGTATAAACTAAGTGATATATTTGGTGGTGCGAGGTGTCACATGGCTAGGATCGTGTGGCTGGGGATTGTATCGCGCGGCAGATTTCCTTGGGAAAGTCCAAAAGTATGGTGCACTTGTCGCGCTTTTATGACGTCGTAAATGCAGCACAAGAAGTGTGGCAGGGGTGAGAAACCTTTAGGTCAGGTTTTCCTTAAGGAACGTCTGTCATAGCAGAATTTTCAGTTGGTGAAGGTGGGTTATGTCATTCCTCGAGGTGCTGTGCACAAAATCGCACTCAAATCTGTTCGGCAGATTCGCAGCTATTGGGTTAGAGGCAAATATAGTGAGAACAGAAAATAAAAGAAGTGAAGGGGCCGACAATTTCGACATCTTGCAGACCTGCGAAGATGTCACTACTATCTCAACATGTGATAGAACTGACTGTCTTTTTGTAGGTGGATTTCTTCAGGTTGAAACTGCTGACCCAATCCGTTTAAACACCTCAGACATGATTTTGAATTATAAAGAATTTCATGGAGCAACATTTAAATTTTAGTTCGTCGGCCAACTCTTTCAAAAGATATACAAATTTGAAGTTGTGTGACAGAAGGCATCGCGCTGTTTGTCGCCCATAAAAACATCGTGAATTAACCCGCTTTTATCAATTTTTCAGAAACTAAATCTTTTTTTCCACTGCGCCACCTCTCGCAAACGCCTGACAAGCATTTGAGACTACAACTGTCATGAAAGAGCTTCTCAATTAGCCGCTTGGACTCGGCGCTAAGTCGCAGATCCCTTCCATTCGTTCCAAAAATTAAAAATACACACAAAGCGAGTTGTTTTGAGAAGATAGGCCTAGGGTCCTTGCGGACCTGTTGCGCCACCTATTTATTTTTATTTATTTAGTTTTTAGTGCGCATTCTGCTTCCACACGTCAACCGCGTCGCAAACATTAGGAATATTCCTACCAACTTTACCCCAGCAGCTCTTCCAACAGTGGAAATACCTCCGCCACTCCCGACTTTGCACCCTAAAAGCTGCAAAAAAAGAAACTCCCTTTCGAAAACACATCACAATTGATGATGCGATGCCAATCCCCCGTCGAAAGCCAGCCTTCCATTGCAAATCGACGAGCATTAGCGGACTGAAAGCACTTAAGCAGTCCCATACAAACAATCATCCCCCTCTCATCCACGTTTCCGTGCTCCACATTGGCACCTATACCCATCATAATATTTTGTGTACACTTCGCTCCAATTCCGGCGGCGCGCCTCTCTCTTCGCATCCAACTCAGAGTCGGATATCGAATTGGCGACAAAATAATCCCAATCGAGACACCCATACTCAGAGGACCGTTCGTAGGATCCTGCACAGAACAGACCCATCGAACTGAAAACACAAGAAACGCCAGCAAATCAATAAGAAAACACTTTGTTCCATTACTGGTTTTCATGTTTTCATTGGCACGCCAGCCGCCAGCCGATTGCGACGATTGTCGCCGGCAAACGAAGAAAATCGTGTGCGCCTCTGTGTCTTCGCTCTCGCATTGTGGAGTTGAGTTTTTTGGTTTCGGTTTGTGTCCACGACGATGTTCGGTATTCACAAAAACACAGGTCAAGCCGAACTTGTTGCAGCGGCATTTTTCCGAAGAAACGTTTATCGCGGTTCGATTTCGTGTCCCTTTCCCCCCGCGCACACAGCCAGCAGCTCACATTTTGCTTTTGTAACTCATGCCCCCATGATGGCGGTGATGCGGCTGCGTTTGCGCGTCTTCATCTCCACTCCAACTCCAAGTGCTTCTTTCGCCTCTCTATGGCATCGGTTTCGGTTCTGGTTTTGTATTAATATTTCCCTCGTTCGGGGAGGAGGTAGAGAGAAAACGCGAAATGTCGGACGGGAATCACGAGAACACAAATTTTTTAAGCAAACACACGTTTTTGTCATGCTAACAGTTTTCTGGTTTCGTAAGTGGCTGCACACACAGTTGAGGCTTTGCCGTTTCAGCTGTGTTAGTGTACGGAGTTTTTCGCTGGAAAAGTTCAAAACGAGCAGTCGTGTCCAAGCGCCAAGAGAAATAATTCTCGCGCGCGCGCTCTTCCCATTTATTTGGCAGTGGCAGTGGACTTGGTGGGATCCCCAAACTCGAGGCCGCGGGCTGCAGTCGGGCCTGTTTGGATTGAAGAATGGAATTGCCTAATTTGTTCGCAAATTGGGATTAATTAGGTTGAAGGCTTTTCGGCTGCTAGCGTGGTTCAATTTCTACGGGCAACCTTTCGAGGTTACATTTGATCTGTCGTTCATATGTTTGGGGGGTGGTCAGTGTGTCGGGGAGATCTCTAAAAATGCTTAGGATCACCATCGCAATGCAGGAAGTTTTGGTTCATTCGAGGTGCCAAAGAGAGTTCCACAAGGCGATCTTTTGGCACTCATACTTTATATAGAACGTTCATCTCTAAGCCATGTGTTTTCTAAGTAACAATATTGACCTACGTAATGCCTTTCATGGAGCTCCACGAACCTCAAAGTTATTCTGTAGCAAAACCCTCCATGTTCGATGATTTAAACTTTGTAAACTTTGGTAAACGGGACCTAAGGTCTTCTCGTTCAATAAACTTTAGGTAAAGTGCCGCTGATTGCGTAATATTTGTTGTTGTCTAACTTTTATCCACTCGGACATCGCCTTACTCTTTCGAGCGAGGCAAATTAGCCGGAAATAGTTGAACAAAACTATCAAAGATCAAACCTTGTGGCGGAAGTTTTTCCCCCAAAAGCCGCATTAAAACCGACATTTCAAATGAACATCCGAGTCCTGTAAATACGTAAACATGGTACTCTATCAGCCCCCTCATGTATCACTAATTAGTCCCACCAAAGATTTAATTCCACTTTGCTCCAATAGCCAAACTTAAGTCATAACCCCGAACAAACAAATAAGCGATACCCACCTCTTTGGCTACCCACTCGCGCAACCGCCAAAGCTCTCGCAATCGCAACACAATCCCGCATGTAAATATAACATCGACAAGAGGAACCAGCAGTGGATCATGATCACGAGCTGAACTCATCTTCTTCGACTTCCCACACCCGGACCGCTACGCCATTCCCCAGCGATGACATTTGCAGTTGCATTGCAGTTTCAAAGATTGGGGGTGCAATCTTACCTATAACTTTTCCGCGCCGAACAACACAAGTAGTCCCACGCTTATGCGCATCAGAGACGAGTCAGTGTGTGTGTGTGTGTGTTACGTTTGTGTGGTTTACCTCTCCGGCAGCGATCTGTACCGTATTGCAGTCGTACTTTTTTTTTGCTACCTTATTAACAAGTGCTATTTTTCGACGTACTTTTATTTTTAAAAAAACTTAATTTTGCCATAGAATAGGCTCAGAGCTTTATTTAGGAATCTGATGCCATGAGAGAATTCTTGACAACAAAAAAAAATCCTTTAAGCAGCAATACTCGGTTTTGTTTACGTTATTTATGTTGCACTGAAATAAAACAAACCACTGCTGTACGTCACCTCACTAGGTGTCACAATTAAAAGGTTAATTTCCAGCTAGAAAAGTTAAAAAAGGTTGAATGTTTCTTCAGGGAAAAGCGGAACGTGGTATCCAAAATAAATCGAAACCAATCCAGCAATGAAGAAAACTAGAGATAGCCGCAACACTTGCAGTCATAATACTAATTTTTCGAAGTAGTATTCACTTGAAATATATGTTATTAAATGTCAAAAAAGTATTGAAGTTCGGACATTGCATAAAACGTCAAAGAATCGCACATTAAAAATGAGCTAAAATGAAATTTCACTTGACCAAGTTAAGCAATTAAGGAAAGTAAACAGAATCTTCAAAGTCACATGCAAAAAATAGAAAAAGAATCATTTTCGAAGTCACCCAAGTAGAATTTTCGAACTCATCTTCCGCACAAATGAGGAACTTAGTGCTTGACTATTTAAAGCAACTTTATAAGTCTTTTGTGAGTATAATTTTCGAGGTCACCCAAGTGAAAAATTCGAAGTCACCTGCCAGAAGGAAGTAGTTTTAATAGGTACTTGATTTTCTAAAGTTAATCTATTGTTTGTGAGTAAAATTTTCGAAGTCACTCAATTGGGCTGCCGAACTTAAAGCAAATAGCTGTGGTGTTATATATTTGGCTATCGGAAGTGACTCTATGAGTTAACTGTTGGAATCATGTTCAAGACCATGAAAATAAAGTTTTCGAACTCATCTCCAACTAGAGGGTAGAGGTTTTAATCGAAAAAAAAGAGACGTTTACTTTGTTCCCCATTTTTTTTTTAAAACAAAGCAAGTTAACTTTTTCAACTGAGGAAATAAAAAACATAATTTATCTGTTTTTGCTACAAATGCTTATTTTTGTAAACGCCCTTATAATAGAACCAACCCCTTCAACATAGCTCTGAACCTACTCTATTACATTCGTTTAAAGTTCGGCTTAGTATTCGCGAATGCATAAGACATCTTTTGGTGACGAAAAGAGTCGTTCTATGGACATTTTTGTAAGAGAGACTTGCGTTTTCTTAACGTAAAACCCAAAAACTCTGGGTTTCAGAGCTGGGAAGCTACTTTGACAGATGAATCTACTCGTATTACAATTTGGCCACAGAGGAATTTACATGACAGGAACTTCTCTGTTTCGTCAAAAAGATTGTACAAGATTGTAGAACATTGATTAAACAATCAGATAACGTAACGAACCGGTCTTTCGAACATCATACAGAGCTCAACTATACGTACACTCAGTAGGAAGTTTTTTATGGACTAGATCATTCAAGCAAGTTTTTTCTGTTCTTCTTCACCAATGAAGTATGTTATGTTATGTTATGTTAAAGTGGCTCTCGCTGAGAGAAACACTTAGGCCGTTGATCGGCCCATTGTGCATACCACTGGTGTTTAGGGGTTCCTTTACTGGTTACTCATTGGGAACCATTTGCTACCGTTAATAAAGCCAAGAATGCTGGCAGCGCTGATGTTGCAAAGATCACTAAGATCATTGAGGAAATAGTTTCCTAAGTGCGCCATCCTTAGGTTGGATAGAGCAGGGCAGCTACAGATGAGATGGGTGACGGATTCGTCCTCCTCCTCATCCCTACAGCTTCTGCAGAAGTCATTATGTGGCAGTCCAAGTCTTTGCGCGTGTCTGCCCAGAACACAATGACCGGTCATGACGTTAGTGACCAGTGAAATGCTACGTCTATTGAGACGTAGAAGCTCTTTGGATCTTTTATTATCCAGTGTCGGCCAAGTAAGCCTGGCAACATCACAGTATCCTAGATGTTTCCATCTGTGACTTGCTGTCCCTGTTGCGTTCGCATTAATGATATGTTTAGCGTAAGACAGCGGTGCCTGCACGTTGTGCAGTCTAACACTATCCACGCCGGAGGAGCCTAATCTCGCAAGTTCGTCAGCTGCACAGTTCCCTGGGATATCACAGTGTCCCGGAACCCAGCAAAGGGTAAGGTTGTACTGTCCAGCTATCTCGTTAAGAGATACGCGGCAATCTTCCACCGCTTTAGATCTTATTTCGCTGGATATTAAGGATCTGATGGCAGCCTGACTGTCAATATATATGACAATATCCCTGTGTGATATTTCATTAATCAGCAGCCACGCTGTGGCTTGACGAATAGCTGTGATTTCGGCTTGGAAGACACTACAGTGTGCCGGGAGAGAGAAGGAGAGTCCAAGGTTCAGTTCTTCTGAGAATACCCCTGCTCCGACTCCCTCTAATGTTTTGGAACCGTCCGTAAAAATTGACAGCGCTCCTTCGTGTAGGACATTTCGTGAGTCCCATCGGGATCTGTCCGGTATTTCGCATTTAAAGCCCTTTTCGAAGTCGATTTTCGTAGGCAGATAGTCAGTAATGGAGGGTAGGGGGCATGTCTGTCGGAGGATGCTGGCATGGCCAGTTGATTGTCCTCTCCAGTGCTTACCCTCTCTGAGTCTGATAGCCGCGTTAGCGGCGTATTCCTTGCTGACGATGTCTAGAGGAAGAAGATTAAGCATTACTTGTAGAGCGGCGGTAGGAGATGTCCTCAGTGCACCCGTAGTGCTGATGCATGCCAGGCGTTGAGTCTTCTCAAGGGCCTTCAGATTGCACTTCTTATCCAAGGCCGGCCACCACACGACGATGCCGTAAAGAATGATCGGTCTGATCACCGCAGTATAAAGCCAATGCATTATGTTAGGTTGAAGGCCCCATCTGGAGCCGACAGCCCTCCTACAGGAGTAGAGTGCCACTAGGGATTTCCTAGAACGTTCGGCAATGTTCTCCCTCCATAAGAGTTTGCTGTCTAATATAAGCCCTAAGTACTTGGCACTTTTGACAAACTCGAGTGGAGTGCCATTGAGATTAGGGGGGGTGATAAGAGGAGTCTTGACCCTTCTAGTGAATAGAACTAGATCCGTTTTTGTCGGATTGACGCTTAGACCGCAACTTTTGGTCCAGGCGACTAGTTTACGTAGCGCAAGTTGCAGAATATCGGAAAGAGTCTGTGGATACTTTCCTGAAGTAAGCAAGGCGACGTCATCCGCGTAGGCCACGACTTTGCATCCGGAAAGCTCCATGGAAATCAGTAATTCGTTGAGAACTAGATTCCACAGTAGCGGAGATAGCACTCCCCCTTGGGGGGTACCCCGGTGCACAAGTTTTTCGACAGCGCTGCTGCCAAACGTGGCTGTCACCCTTCTGCGGGTGAGAATATGGCCGATTAGGCAGCATATTTGTTCGCCAATATTTAGCTTGTTTAAGGCTTGAATAATCGAACGAGTCTCTATGTTATTGAAGGCCCCCTCTATGTCCAGGAAAACTGCCATAGTGTATTCCTTGAATGAGAGGGACCTTTCGATCGAGCCGACGATTGAATGAAGGGCGGTCTCAGTGGATTTGCCCTTTTGATAGGCATGTTGAGAGCTAGAAATTAGCGCTTGGTCAACAGTGCTTTTGATGTGAAGATCGATGATCCTCTCAAGTGTTTTCAATAGAAAGGAGGACAGACTGATTGGTCTGAAGTCCTTTGGAAGTGTATGTGAGGTCTTACCTGCTTTGGGAATGAAAACAACTTTAACCAATGTCCAGGAAGAAGGAATGCGCCCCAAGGCTATGCAACCTGCCAGAATCATCCCCAGACTGTCTTTGACAATGTGAAAGGCGTTCTGTAGTTGCGCCGGGAAGATGCCATCCGGACCTGGAGACTTTTGCGGTTCAAAGCTGTTGACGGCCCACTTCAGCTTTTCCTCGCAAATGGTGATTGCATTTGGAAGGGTACCCAAGGGGGCATCCCTACTGAAGTCAGGATTATCAGTGACAGGCGTGCAGCCAGGGAAATGGGCATCCATGAGCAGATTCAACGATTGTTCTTCTGATTCTGCCCATTCGCCATTGAGGTCTTTCAGTACACAGGGTACAGGGGTGGATTTAGAAAGGACTTTTCGCAATCTGGAACACTCATTCGTGTTGTTGATGCTCTCACAGAAATTGCGCCAGGAGCTACGTTGTGCCTTACGGACTTCCTTTTTGAAGATTCGTAGGCTGTCTTTGTAAGCTTCCCAGTCCGTGTTTAGCTTCGATGTTTTGGCTCTGTTAAAGGCCTTCCTGCTCTTGCAGCGAAGCGCGATAAGTTGCTTGCACCACCACGGGGGTTTCCTGCCATCTCTCACTATGGTGGGAGGACAGGAGCCCGTGAAAGCCTTATCCAGGGCTGAGGTGAGAACGTTGTTCAACGAATCTAGTTCGGCCTGATCGCTAGGTGGCGAGGGTCTGAGGCTAGCTAGATTCGCAGACAGGATTGTATTGTGTTTGACCCAGTTTGTTTTCCTTCGGTTGCGGAAAAAACATTTCTTGGGGATGAGGCTACAGTCTAGAGTGAAGTAAATGTACCGGTGGTCCGAGAAAGATGGACTGTCCGATACTGTCCACTTTGAGATAGCCAAGGAAATATTAAGAGAGGCTAAGGTAACATCTATTACCTCTTGCCTGTTTTTAACAATGAAGGTTGGACTATCCCCTCTATTGCAAATTACTAGGTTAGTTTCTACTAGATAACCAAATAAAGACTCACCTCGAGGGTTTGTGTCGGTACTGCCCCATAGATCATGGTGTGCATTTGTATCACACCCTATCACGACTCCGGTCTTTTTGTCCTCCGCTTCCTTGACCATCCGTTGTAGCTCAGCAGATGGCGGGTTGGCTACCTCGTATGGAAGGTATCCAGACGCCAGCCAAACCGGATTGCCGTCGTACGGAGTTAGCTGCGCTGCAGCAAGATCGCCTGTGCTATGCTGGGGGATGAAAGTAAGTTTTAACGTTGTTTTAGCAAGAATACAAGCCCTGATTTTACCTTTACCTTCCGCGTAGTAGAGGGTATAGCCGGGAGCCCTGAGCCCAGTTACGCGGTCCTTGGAGAGCCACGGTTCCTGTATCAGGGCGACGTCGAGTCCGTCCTCGATGAGGCGGACCATTAGGTTGGCGGTTGCCAATTTGGAGTGGTGTAGGTTAATCTGTATCAGATTTAGCGGCATTGCTATCCGATACAGATTTCTCCACGATGGTAGCATTCAGATCCTCTAATGGCGAATCGGTGTCGGCCGAGGATGATGCGGAGGAGCTGGGCACGTTGGCTGCAGCGTTGCGTAGGTCATCTCTCCTGAAGAGCTTTAACTCCACCTCCTTCAGGCCGAAGTTGATGGTGAAGTTCCTATCCCTGAGAATCGGGATAGACTCAGCGGACATGGAGATGACCATCGAGCGACCTGTCTTCTTGGACTCCTCCTCGGAGCCACGGGGATTTTCAACGACCTTCCAGTCTTTGACAGGAAGGCCCGGGTTTTGGAAGCCCATAAGGGCAAGAACTTTGGCGGGATCGCGTGGTTCGAGAGGAACCCAGACCCTAGCTCTTGGTCGGTGGGGGATGGAATTCCGGTCCACCACCTCGAGCTTGGCCCCAGGCCAGACTTCACCGAGGCTACCGATGGCTGCCCGGATGAAGTCGACCGAACGTTGATCGTCGCAGGCGATCAGTTTGACGAATCCCTGATGCCATCCAGCGTCCTTAAAGATGATGGGCTGCTGGTTACTGGTCATATACTCACAGAGGCAGTTCATCACTCTGTTCTCTATGAGTCCCCACTTTTCGTAAGTGAGTTTGCCTTCCTCATCCGATAGGTCCACAACCGCGACTATCAGGTTGTCCTTGGCCGCGTCCGAGAAGGATTTGGAACCCACGGTGGAGCTCCTAGCCCTCTTTGATGCGTTGGACACCTCGTCAAGGGATCTGCGCCTTTTGGGTACAGATCCAGTCGCTGCTGCGGTCCTACCCCCTGTAACGCTCGATGAGCTGTTAGCTAAGGGGCGAGTCTTCTGAGTCTGGCCTTCTCTTACGAGCGGTCTCTTTTTGCCCAGCGGTGGGGCAGAAGGTTTTTTACGGATAGAGACCTTTGAAGTTGAGGGGGTGGGGTCCCTGTTCGCGTGTTCAAGTACCCAGGGCGTTGCCCATGAGTATGAAGCTCTCTCCGGCTCGGTCCATATTTTTTCCGCCTTCGAGTGAAGACGGGCAAATATGCGCAAAGCTGCCTTGGCCTCGCGACCAAGTGACCTATCTCTGAGATCTGCCGGTGTGGGTGTAGGGGGACGCGGAAAGCTGCATAAAGCAGCAGTAGGTTCAACAGTGATCTCGTCTGAAAGCAACGAGCAATCACTGGCAGCATCATTAATGCAGAGTTCCTGCAGATGCTCTTCCACGCGTTGCGTGGGGGTGGCGCCGCTGGCTGCCGAGGTTGTTTTTTTAGTTTTTGTGTTTTTGTTTAGGTTTGAAATTTTGATCCCACGAGTAGCTAGGGAAAGGAAGTTCGATCTGCACAGAGCCCCGCATTATGCAGACAAGGCTATTTAATCCAGAGGGCGCCCGGTATCTGGATACACCGTATTCGACCAGCGCTATTTTTTTTGAGACCTGGGCCCACGGCCTGGTTGATCCTCGGCACGGTACGTCTGACGCCTTGATCCAGCCCAGGGGGGAGTGAGGGGATGAGAAAGGAGGGATGGGATAGGACGGGTTGATTACCACTTAGTTCGTAGAGCTGGTAAGCTATATGGCAGATGGCGAATGCCGACCTAGCCGACCTACCATGGTTTGCTCTACTTAAGCCTCCACACCACGGCAAGGTGAGTAATCGTTGTCAATCGTAAGATTGTCCCCCTCACAGGCTTTTAGTGAGAGGAAGGAGGCACCAATGAAGTAAGTTTGCTGTCAAAAAAGCATGTCTTTTGTGACTTGAAAACCACACGAGGTCACATGAAAATACTAATAGAGCTGCAAATACCAAAAACTTGAGTATTTCGAAGAGTTCTTCTTCCCACTTTGTTTCTTTTTTGTCAATATCGTTAATACCCCCAAGTTAAGTGGGGTCTTTAATATTGCAAGTCTTTTGAAATACGTTAAAAATCGGTTATCCCGTTCGTGGAAATACACTCAATCTCCAGTTTTATTCAAACATTTCCCGTAGTCTCCTTCAATCCGTTTAGAACTTTGAGCGAACTGTCAAATGCAATGGGTAAGCTTAATTTTAATGAAATTCTCTCACGTCCAATTCCAACTCGATTGTTCACACCTTTAAAGGCTCCGTTGATAAAATAAACAGCTTTGAGTAGCTAAGCTTAAAAGCAGTTTACGTTAAACCTCCCTTCCATTACCTACCAAAGTACTATTTTCTTTATTGCGATGGAAACTCTGCTCGAAACCCTGTTGTCTGCGCATTGTTTTGCTGTGCCTTTGGATCAAGTTTGCCTCTATCCGCAGGTAAAGGTAAACCAAACCAAACAGGTAGGGTAAAACAAACTCTAGCGAGAGAAAACGCTCTCTCAATCCAACACAGTGTGGCTTGTGACTGTATGCGTGCTAAAGCCGTGGTTTACACTACACACAGGTAGGCACTCAGGTAACGCTGAGATCTCCAGTTACCTTTCTTCAGAGATACGATTTTCCACAGCTGTTGTTGCACAGCACGGTTTAGAGTATGGAAGTAGAAATCCACATCGACTGTGATTGTATGTGGCACCGATGGTAGTAAACTGCCATCGCGATCGGTGTTTGTGTTTTGTGAGAGCTGGAGTTCGATTCGAGCGATCAGTTTCATCCAAAACGTATGATTGCGTAGACGCCGGGCTGTATTTGTGCCGCGAAACGGATTTTTCAAAACCAAAACACAAAATACAAAAGAACAAGTAACTGAACCCTTTCGAGTTGAAAATCGCGGTCCAACACGATCGATCGTTAATTGGAATTTAGTTGGTTGTTCGTTTTTCCTTTTATTGCGGTCGTTTTGAAACTTGATACATTTTCGAGTATAAATTAGAAGAAAACCCCTCGTCAAGTGTGCTAAGTAGTGTCCCTCTCGCAACACAATAAAATCAAAAAAAAAAGAATTCGAAAAAAAATTCTAAAATAAAAGAAAGAGGAATATAAACGATCACTCAAACTGGATCGTTAAAAATAAGAGAATTTCTTGTTTTATTAGTGAGCGCTGTGTACTTCAACTTCAGCTTCAGGCTTTGCGTGCCACGAAAAAGCAAACAAAACAAAAAAAAAGAAGTTTTAACCAAGCTTATATGTGTGCGTTCACGATCGTGTAGTGTAACACTACGTAATAACTTAAAACGGAATTCGAGTACGACGATTAGTGAAAACAGAAAAACAACGAATCCACACGCGGATAATGTTGTCATGATGAAAGGATTACTAATAGTGGGACTATTGCTCCTGAATTTTGTAGCTGAGTCCCAGGCGGCACGTGATCATCGCGATCGTTACGTGCGAAATAATAGTGATAGGTATAACGATGGAAACGAGCGGCATAATGGCGGCGGCGGTGGTGGTGGTGGCGGTCGAAAACGCAACCAGGAACGTCTGTACAGACAACAACAACAGCTACAATCCAAACAATACCAACTGCAACGATTTAGTAATAATAACTCGCTGTCGAGCTTGCACTCAATCTCAGAGGATAACCACACCGAGTTTGTTAAGGGGAAAAGTAAGTCAAATTGTGTGTTTTTTTTTTGTCCTGTTGATTTTTCAAGGGAGTTTTGTGAGTTGGAAGATGCTGCCAATTGCTTTCGGGATGTGTACGAAATTTCAGAATTAACATCCAATACCACTTGCAATGGATAGATAGAATAATGGGACATTGAAAGAGATGAAGGTGACGTTGGTATTTTTTTTTACAGATCTGGGATAAATTTTGATCGACGCAGGTATTTTGAGGGTCAAAACGGTGTTCGTCGATGGCCAGAATTATTATCTTTGAATTATATTGTCCTAAAAAGACTCGTCTTGGAAGGGATAAATAATCGAAAAGAGCTTACAAATTACAAATATTCGCGTTTCGGCGATTGGCCAAAATTGTCATAGGGATATGTAGAAAAGTAAAAAGTAGCTGCCGGAAAATGATGTTGATTTGATAAGCATTTTGGTCTCTATTCTTCGGTCAAAAAATGGTTTCAAATTTTGACATTTAGGCGGATCAAAAATTCCAAAAAATTGGAAAAGATTAATAAATGGATGCACGAAAAAGTCATGCACAACGTGTGCATCGTCGTTTTTATGTAGTTCGAAAAGTTTTGATCAAAAATGTTAAACAACTTTGTCCCAAAAATTGACTGGGTGGTGGGTGCTTTGACACATTGCGGTCTTTTTATTCTGTAATCGCAAGATGCCTGTCAATATTTACAATTTTCCAGAAAGTCAAAATAATATGTACAAAAATGTTATACCTATAGCGTTGTCCCCAAAAGTCTGGGGAAATAATGATATTTATGTTTTTTACTATATAGCCAAAAACCCTGTTCCAAATGTTTACATTTTTGAGTCTAGCCAAAATTGTTACTATGATCTAATTGGAAGCTTAATGAAATGTTGCCCTAAAAAGTTTCGGACAAGATCGTTGTGGTGTGTGTTTTGCCAAGCATTTTGGTCGTATTATTTTGTAGTCCGCAAAGTTTTCCAAATATTTAAGCCGTTCAAAGTTGTTACGATACCTATTTTGACATTTCTCTGCAGACTTTATCCACATTTTTGATCCATAATGTTTCAAAATTCGTCGTGACATGTACCATCGGCTCTAAATAGATTTACGAATGACTTAAAGTTGCTGAGATGCACTCCAATTTCTGGTGAAATGTGTTCCAAAATTATATCAAAAAAGAAACTCATCCAAAATGTTCAAAATTCAGTCTCAACTCAAGAGCAGATCTGAGGAAACCCCTAAATGCCTGAAAAGTTTATGAGAGGACTGAATGGCTGTGGAAATCTTCCGATCTTGAGCTCTGAAATGATATTGCTCAGAATTGTTATGAGTCCGAATGTGGGATACTATTTCGGGCATCCATTGGCTATCCATTTCATCTGTCAACACTTTATGCATATGACATTTTTGACGAAAAGTATGTACAAACAGAATATAAACGTAGCTACAGCCAGGAAGACTAATCCTCATATTACTGACCCAAGTAAATTGGCCATAAGTCAACAACAATTTGACATTTTGACCGCCATAAAAGGGTCACGGTCAGACACGTTTCAATTTGACGCTTCTGCTCTGGCGTCGATTCTAAAACAATAAATACTTAACCGATGGACGTATCTAAATGAAAATTAATAACCACTAATGAATTCGATTCATCTTAATTTATGACACGAAAAGTTGAAAATAAAAACAAGTGATTAGCGCACACGATACACTGCTGAAGAATTTAGCACCTGTTTTTGGCCACACGTCTTTACACATTTGGTCACGACCTCGATGGTTAACCCTTTCGCTAGGCAATTAACATATTTTCGTTATTTTTTCAACAAAATCAAAAGCTCAGCGAGATAAAAGTCTTTATTGACAGAATTATGGGCAATTTGCATCATCTGCTAAAAGGTATACTCAAATTTTATCGTCAAATGTCAGCATATGTCGTATTGAGATTTTACGATTGTGAAATTTGCAAATTTGGATTTTTTTTTATTTATTCAGCATATTCGAGACTTTTTGTACATAAAAGATATAAATTTTGTGGTTGTGGGTAGTGAGCTTACAAAGTGTACACAAAATGCTCCAAATTAGTGGTTGGTGCTTCCACTCTGGGACTGGGAGGAATCATACGAAGTTGTTGTGAAAGCGGGGTTTTATTTCACAAAAATCTGTCCCGAAAAGTCAAAAATTAAGCTGTTGAAATGGAGATCCCTTTCTCGTTCGGAAATCTGACGCTGCCTGAATTTTACAGAACTAAAGCTGACAGGATTTATAAATATGAACTGTACTAAAATGTTGCGGCCGAAATTTGTACTAAATTTTTCAAATATTTCTAAACATTTCATGACCGAGGAAACCGCTGTAGGTAAATCGACTTTGAAACTAAGGAACTATTTTTGATACTTCATCAGAATGGATGACAAATTTGGTTGTGACATATTTTTTGACTTTCATATTTTTTAACTGACTCGACTGGAATTTTTCGGATCCAACTTTAACCTTCTTTATTTTCTGTTTCTGTTGGTGCCATAGTTCTCTCTTCTCTTCAAATTGCCAAAAAGTCTGTTATCCACTCATTCAGATCTTCTGATCATATGTCCAACATAACAAAACGGCTCCCATCTATCTCCATAAGTTCGAAGTTGATATCCAAGGCACTTGACATGTTGATTGATAGTTCTTGATAGACAGACTGACAAACCCTTACTCACAAGTCACTTTGCATCGGACATTCGTTGATTGAACGCACTTATCCATAACCATTCGCGCTAGAGGGAATTATCAAATAAAAATACTTCAAAGTGACGAATAAGCTATTCGAAACGCTTTGTGAGCTTAAGCAAACTGAAATTGACAAACGATGGACTTAGAACGTTAAATTTACCTACCTACATACTTCTTACCAGATCTTCTTTGAACGATGCTTCAAGAAGTTATTTTGGAGTGAAAAGTAGCTTTAAGTATATGAGCTGTCAGTGGATGGAAATAAAATCAGTATAGCTTGGTTTAGGCAGATGGCTTCCCTGGTGGCGAAAGTGCCTTGAGGAGCCGCCGATAAGCGGAGAAAACTTTAAGATGTCTATTTTTTTTTCAATCTCCATCTATAGTTCGTATAGTTCGGAATCCTTTTTAGCCTTGTAAGGTGGATTTCGAATCCTTACCGAAAAATACTGGAATATTCTCTCATCAGACGTTTATAAACTTCAAATGGTACTTAGCTCGTTTTGGTCCATACAACTTGTGGCGCCCCATTTTTCGGGCCCCCAGGTCCAAGCAGCACAAATGGGCCTTATACGATTCGCGTTTTTCCCTCTTTGCGTTTAAAGTAGGTATAATATTTGATTGATGGAAGGAAAATGTGGTTTCAAGAATCCCTTCCCTATAGTCCCTTTGAGTTCCTGAATCCCCTACATTTTGAGCGCCCCTTTCCTTCACACCGAGACACTTTCGCACCTATTGCTATTATACTCATCCAAAATCGCACTATCCTACCTGCGAATATTCATCATCACACTTTTATCACGACGGAGCCCCGTTTGCCATGCATAACAGCCATACAGACTTGATTTTCAAGATCCGCGCAGCTGAGATTGGTTTTTAATTTCGCGGAATCAATTAATTTAAAATTCGTTTTCGTTGTTTTTTCATTAATTTTAAACAGCCAATTAATGCGCACCGCTAATGATTAGATTGTATTCTTCTCCCTCTCTCTCTAGATGCCACCAAAAACCACAAGAGTATGTATATTATATTGGATTTGAATAAATTTCCCATACCGCCCCTCAGGCTCAATACCAACCTAATCCTCCTAATGAATCGATCTTAATTGCTATCGAAGGAGATGAAGAAAAAACCTTATAAATACCCGATCCTCGTCTGTTCGATTGGGCGCTGTTATCGCAGAACGCCAATCTCGGTGTAGTGAGTGAAAAATATTTACTTTTATTATTTGCTGCATGAAAGTAACGAATTTAGCAAACACAAAATCGATTTGTCAAGCATTATGCCGAGAACCGTACATACACGGGTTTGTTCCCCTTCACCTTTTTGCCAATAAAACAGGCTTCGTCGAAAGCCATCAATCTTGAGTTTACGAGGGAGACCTACTGACAGTATCTGCGCTTGCTTGGTTTTCTTGCGAGGCGATATCGTTTCTATCGACGTGACATACTGTATGTCAATAGAAATGCTCACCTGGAGGGCCCTTCGCCTCGCGCACCTACGAAAACCTCGACCGAAAACCCAGAATACATAAATTTTTGTCGAAGGCATCATAAATATTACTTGTTGGTAGATAAGGCAGATAGCGTAAATGCATTCACGCATGCAGCAGATACGAATTTTCGAGGTGCACCAGTTTGATATGTTGAGTTTGATATGTTGGGCCCTCCAACCAAGTGGGCACACACCGAGATAAGATACGACGAAAAGAGTTTTGTAACCATCAGCAACATCATCGAAGGTACCCGCGATAAGCCCAAAAAGATACGAAAATACAGAAAACACACAAAAACAACGGAATTATTTACAGGAGAACAACAAGAAACACCAACGACCGTCTTGGGGGCTAAACATGCAAATAACATGGGAAGAGTGGAAAACTGTCGCATTTGCGTAAAATTATGCATGGCACGTAGGAACCAGAGTGAACTATGGGCGCATGGCGATGCATGACAAGCGGCCGTATATATTGCAATATTTTCTTTTCGTTTTGTTCTGAGTGTCTCTCGCTCCCTCGGGCTGTGTGTGTTTATGCCAGTAGTTCTTTTGGAATATTTTCTAGGAATGAGCAAGGTGGTGGCGAAAAGGAGCAAGACAAATCACACACGGCGACGACGATGATGACAATGATGGAGAGAAAAGACGAGACGAGACATTGGAATTCCATGTCAAGAGTGGTGACAGTTTCAGGCGAAATCTGTTGAGCGCAGTCTGTAGTGGGATGACCACCAGTGAAAGGTTTCGAGACAGACAGTTGCAAAAAAAAGATTTTTTAAAAAATACATAAACTGAGGCGAGCAATCACCGCTTTTGACGTTTGTTTCTGCCTGACTGACAGATGGGTGGAGTGGTGGTTCTGACGGAGCTTTTCTTGAAAAATTTGCTCTTCTTTTCGAAGTAGAAATGTTTTAACTGACAAAAGTTGACCAATTAGATGCTTTTCCAGGCCTTCTGTGGCGCCCCAATTCTGCTCTTTTGGTAACAGATTTACTCAGTGGTGTTTTTTCGTCGAACAAATGTGTGTTTTTGGTTTCATTCTTTAGAGCGTTTGGTCTTTCATTTAAATTCTGTCAGTTTTGGGACTTTTGGGCGCCCTTTTTTCTTAAAAGTGAAGCAAACGTCGTTGCAGAGGACTTTAAAGTCACAGATTCCACCCAAAAATTAGTCAACTTGAGATCTTTCGAATTTTGATCCGCTCTGCATATTACCGTAATTGTGACGGAATAATAAAATAGGCTTTGTCAGGCAATCTTTGACTTCTGTTAAGGGCGCGTTTGTTTTTCGCATTTTGCAATGACAACTGGCAGCTTTCCCAGAGAAGAGATCAACTGCGGGGTGCTCATAAAGCCCGGCTCTACGTACATCAGGAAACATGACAGATTCTGTACAGTTTGTTTAGGAATTTTTGGATATCGCCTACTGCTTAAAACTGACCGGTGACTTGTTGCTTGGTGGCTATAAAAATGTAAAACAACAGTTCAGTATTTTGGTCATCTACTGTTTGGATTCTATTGAGGATTGGATCCATCAAATCCAATCTTCAGTCTTGCCTCTAAACCTGACCATCTTCAACTGGGGCATTCAAGTCTTTCCAACCACCTAAGGGGACATTTTTGTACATTCAAGTTTGCTCGAAAAAGGTTCGTGCGCATACTACATATCGCATTGAAAGCCTACTGCACGATGAATCCAGCTGAATACTTTTTTTCATGTTGGGCTCAGACGTCACTACTCATTTCGTGAAAGGCGGCAAACAAATTCCGTTCAAATGCGATAGCAAACAATAAAGTTTCTTCGGTTTGTGTCCTCGCTAATTATCGTTTTCGAACTCTACAGCCCGTTCTCTTATAAATGACGCAATTCAAACTTTTTTCCCTACTAAAAAGAAGAGGAAAACTGCCAAATTCAACGTGGTTCCTTGTAGTAAAATTATTGCACTAACGTTGGAAAGACTGGCTCACCCAAAAGGCAAAAACAGGGGCGCCTTAGAGATATGATGAGAAAAGAGTCAAATTTATTTTCGGAACGAATTTAAGTCTAAATTTGCCTCCATTGGTAATAAATTTCTAGTTGAAGTTGAAAAGCAGGTATTTTTCCGAAGAAGTCACAGTTCTTAAAGTGTGTATCAAGAATGAAGCGCCTGAAACAAAAAAGGGGCCACCAAAATAGTCAGCCACCACTTATACATACAATGTTCGAAGTAGATTTCCATGTGGGGACTTCAATTTTTATGGAGTAGTCACAGTTTTTGGAAGGTTATACAGGAAGTCCATGGAAGATTGAATCGCCTGAAACAGAAAAAGGGGGCGCCCGAAATTTGCTACAGCCACTTTTACAATGTTTTAAGTAGATTTCCATACAATTTTTGGAAGGTTATAAACCTAATGAAGTCCACGGAAGATTGAATCGCCTGAAACAGAAAAGGGGGCGCCTATTCGCCTACAGTATCGAATCCAAGACCGAATTTGACTCAGTTTTTATTGGATTTCATTCAAAGTTGAGAAATGTAAACTTTCCTAAAGGCTGGCATATTTTTAGCACAATCAACCAGTACTTACTGTCATGTAACACGCAAGTCCTTCCAACCCAAGCCCACATAACTTACATTTGCCACACGAAAATAATGGTAAAACAATTAAAAAATCCAAACTTACCATCATAAACACTGTCGAAAGATACCTAAGCCCATCACAGCCGCCATGTAGGCTTACCAACCTCAGCGCGCATAGTAAATAATAACAAAAACGAGCAGAAATCAAACCAAAAAAAAACTGGATAGTGAGTGGTCGTCGTCATCATCATCATCGTCGGTCGTCTACAACCACAACAATATTGCTTTGCCACTAGGTACTGCTGCTGCACTCTCGGCTGAAGTATGGTGCGGTGCGATTGCATGCTAAATGCAATAATCACACGAAAGAAGTATCCTCGGCAAATGTCAACATGACCCAAGCCAGCAGCACCAACAACAGCAACCGAATTAGATGTATTATTCTATTTGCAGATAGATTTTCTCCCCACACACATCCAATGCGATATACCCACTCGATCCACACACACTACGTACGCATATCAGTTTTTATTCCTGGTTTCGAACTCAAATACAGGTTTTCCTTGGGCGCAAAACAAGAAAACACAACACAAGTTTGAAGAGGAGAATCGAATGACAGGCAGAGAAAAAAAAACAGTCACACACACGCAGCGGGAAAGATATATCTCCTCAGCACACACAGTCACACGAGCACTAGTATGCAACTAAGTGAGACAGCAGCAAAACAACGTAGGCGTACTTTGTCTTACCATAATAACGCCAGCTTTGATGGGTGCTTTTCAGATGCAGCAGATACCTGTAAGGCACACACTCAGCTTTGCAGCCCATATAATTAAGCTTTAAGGGAAAAAGAACTGCCCTCCTTCTGCCGCCGGTTCTCTATCGTTTGACCATTGTCTGCACCGATTTGTAGTGCATTCCTGTTGGGCTAACTCGTTTACAAGATAATCACGCAACAGTTGCACACGCATTCGAATCGAATGTGTTTTCCCGTCCGCCAATAACGAGTTTGTGGCGCCGCCGCCGTGCGTCGTCTTGTGCAGATATCTTTTCAATTGTCTTTCGAAAGAGCGTTTTATTGCCGCCGCAACCAGGTAATTGCCTTTTGCCAACAGCAGCAGACTAGAAAAAAATAATTTAGAAGGCTCTAGCTCTGGCTCTGGCTCTGGCTCTGGCTCTGGCTCTGACTTCTAAGAGCGTTGAGCTGCTCCTTTCGGATTACTGGGCACAATTCCAAATTCCGATGAATTATTTATCGCTGCACGTCTCGCTGAGCGTTAATGACTACCGTGGTGCGATGGTCTCTGTCTCCTTTGAGGTGGCACCGCACGTGCTCCGATTTACTTTCACCACGCAGCAAACCTGTTGAACTGTTATTTCAATTTAATCTAAATTATTTAACAGAAAAAACAATTATGCCTGGCACTTTGTTCGCTGGAATTAAAGTCCAATTTGTACAGCGTGTAGGCAATTACAGCCTTTTGATTTATTCCAGACTCTCGCGGGGAATTCCGGCTTATTTTCAACAGAATCGCCAAAATGGTATATAAACAACTGCGATAATAACAATAATTTTATGACAATTTTATCGGAGACTCGAAATCTTAATGGTGCTCGCTTGATGCTGCCATATCTCCCCGCACTTAATCCCATATGGATGCAAACCTACCGAGCAACTCGCAGGCAGCACGGCCCAACCCGACCCGAATTCTGTCAGCTCTCTTGTATCTTTTCGTACTTCTGTTGGCCTCTTCTCGTCGTCGTCGTTGTCGTTGTTTCCTTTCTTTTGTTCTGTGTGTCGGTTTTAAGAAGAACTCGAAACGAATTCCAGGTGTGTATTTTGTGTTTAAAATGTTTTCCACGAAAAACCGTTTACCACACAGACCAAGACCAAGACCAAAACCAAAACCAAAACCAAAACCAAAACCAAGACCAAGACCGAGTCCGGTTGAGCAGCCTCTTTGCCGTCCTTTCTCCTGCCTTTTCTCCGATCGAGAACGAGAGAAAGATTCGCTGCTTAGATACCACGAGAGGAACGTGGTCCATGACGTAAACTTTCCAGCCAACACCACCAAAGGTTAGAGCACACAAGACAAGCTGCCCGAACACAGCCAGCCAAGGTAAACAAATTCTACGAATTCTCTCTCTCTCTCTCACCAACTGGTTAGTGAATTTATTGCTTTGTTATTAGATTCCATTATTAAAAGTTAATAATTCCCCTTCGCCGCCTTCGCTGCGCAGCCGTGGCGATGTTCGAAAAGGAATTTTAACATTTTTGCTGTTTAATTTGAAAATCCAGTTCGTTGTTGGACTCTTTTGTTTTTCACTTTGTGGCTGTTTGTTAATTTGAATTTCTTGCTCTCGCCTCGTCTTCCCTGGGATTATTAATTCATAGGAAACCGTCATATTTAAAAGATTAATAGTTGGTGGCTTTGTGTGTGTGTGTGTGTGTGTTTTTAAATGGCTCGGCCTTTAGATAAATGTTCGCCGATAAGGCTTAGCTATGGCAGGTAAAAAAGGTCACCTACCTAAAATTGACTCAAAATCGAACACTTGCAGTCAAATGAAATGAAACACGACACACATTAAAGCAACGAGAACAGTCCACATCAAGCACACCATCTGTGTGTTAATTAAGTGTCAAAAAATGTACGGTCGCACTTCTTTTGAGAAATCTCTGACTCTGGCTGATGCTAATGTGCTCGGTGTACTAATTACAGATGCACGGCAATTATGTGCAATTAGTAGAGATGTCGATAAAAAAGAAAAGCGACAGCAAAAACCCACTTGACATACAAACTTCGTTTACTCTCTCACTCTCTCTCCCGTTGGCTGTGTTTAAATTGTGTGCTGCGTCAGCGGCTGATTTTTCGAAGAATTCGCGCAATCGCATTTGAAGTGTTGTGCGCGAGAGCCCTAATGAAACGTGTCTTAATATTTAAATAAAATTTCGATGACTTCACCTAGGGTTGTGCTAATTGGCATAGAAAGAAGAATGCCTAACATACCAATCACGATTGATTTACAGCATAAAATAAAAATAAACTCGCATTACGATCTGGTTGTCGTTGTAGTGTTAAATGTTATTGGTTGTACATCACTTGGTTGTATGGCAGGACAAATGTTTGAACAGAGGAAACCAGCTCCGTGGGTTAATTAAGCAATTAAAATGTTTTTTTTTGCTGCACACTTTGATTGCTGCTGGAGTGGCTTATGTTTCAGCATCTGTGGGGAATGTCATTCGATGGTTTGTTACAGAAACTGCGTGTGTTACCTGATGCCAGAGGAGTGTTGGAATAATGTGCTAAGCAGCTATTACTTTGGTTCGGTTCGGTTCGATGATGAAACCCACGAGAGCGATATTTTTTTGTAGTACTTTGTGACCCCACATTTCTTTGGGTATCTAATTTTATTAGCTGTTCCCTGTTCGACTTCCGGACGTGATTGGTGTTCTAAGTCTCTCTTGTGAATATTTGACTATTTGGAAAGCAAACTAATTAAAGTTAAGACGCCTTCGCAGTCGGGTTATTTTCAAGTAGCAGATCCCTTCAATTCTTGCCACAAAAAACACCTCATACGCACTTTTAAAGAGGTCCCATTAGGTCATCTTCATGACTCCTAACCGGCGAGGAATGTGTCCTTTTCAACGAATTTATTTATAATTTCAAGCTCAACCCGCCGTGATGAGGGTGCGACGTTTGACGTTTATCTAATAAATCTGAGTAGTGTTTTACAAGCCAACAATGAGAAAATGCCACCCTTCCCGGAAAAAATTTTGTTTGACATTCTTTAACTGAGCCGCACCGCAACTCATCCTAAATTATTTGGCGACCATGAAGAGGTGCAATCTGAATAACCATCAACGTCAAACATCGCAGATTCAGTATTCTTGTTAAAAGAATATTGGTGGACCAGATGTCCATCCCGTGCAGTGGTGGTAATAATGATGATTTTCATAAAAACCTCTTCCCGTATCGTACATTTGACTAGCGGTGTTAAAAATCGTTCTTAAGAAGAAATGAGCAGTTCTTTCTATCAGTGTTCATGGATCGCATCGGTCATTTCCAAAATCTGACAGTTGGACAAAAATTCAACAATGCAAAAACCTACCTACCGCAGCGTTAAGGAATACAAATAATTGTTCCGACATATTCTTTGCAAGAAAGGCGACAAAAATTCGTCTAATATCTTAAACATTTTTGGCATTTTCTAGTTTTTGTTTTTGAACAAGGTTTCGAATCGTCTTTCGACGCTTTCTCAAGACCGACTTCTTTTAAGTCTATCTTTTAACGGCTTGCATACAATTTTGAAAACGTTTTCGAATCTTTTTGATGCTTCTATTGACGCCTTTTCGACTGGTCTTAGATGTTTTTTGGGCAAGATCTTGGGAGCAATTTCGGATGGCATTCGTAGACGAGTCTTTAGTGCGTTTTGTTGAGGATTTTCGCTTTTTACGCAATTTTATACTAATACACTTTTAATGACATTTGGTAAGCCCTTTTGACGGCAATTTTGATCGGTCTTTCTTGCTTTTGTGTCGATATTTCGGACTGAACCTGTGACGAGACTCAAGGAGCCTTTAGAAGCCTTTCTTAAACTGCCTTAAGCTGATTTAATCTCTTCTTTTTGAACAATTTTTGACTGAACTGGTTATGATTCTTTTTGACGCATTTTTCTGCCCAGATTTTGATTTTTTTCTCACCCCGATTTAGACGTTTGTTGACCCCATTTTTGACGACTTGATGTTCTACAGGATTATCAATTAGATCTTTTGAACAAAGTCCTGAGTTTGTTTTTAGATCCCATATGTTTTTTTCCAAAGAATTTTCGCCATAAAAAAAATGTCGACCTCGTTCTCTTCGACTTTCAGTGGTTTTTTGACACGTTCATGTGGTTTCTAAAAATTGTTGATAGCGCCACAATTTTCATTAAATTTCCCATACCTTCTTGGGGTTCTATTTTACAAATTGTAGCTTTAAGAGTTTTTCGACAAAGTCTGTTTTTTTAATACGTTCTAATGGACACTACTGTTACACTTTTATATGGGTTGCCAGAAGTTTCTTTGACTTGCTGTTTGGTAAATTTTTCGGCACGACTTCAAGAGTCAATACCAACAGCTTGTGCAAACGTTTTTGGACGAGCCTCCGAATTGTAAAATCGATTTAATGGGCTTTTCTGTGACTGTAGTACTTAGTCACAGAAAAGGCCATTAAATCGTGTATTTAGAACATAGTTTCTGTGGCCCGAAAACGTAGTTGTGCCTCATTACTTCCGAAATGGCGGCTTCATATCAGTTCCAGTACTCTTTGACACCGGAGCTAGTTAGACAATCATTTGAACGCGTCTATGTACAATGACTTCACGAGGGATGCTTCAAGAAGACGGAACTGCAATAGGTATTTAATTCAATTCAATTCAATTCAATAGTAGTAGGTAGTGCATTTAATTAGACAAACGACACACTACTTTGAATAAATAACTCGTTGACAATGCTTTTACTGCCCTCCTACACAAAATCGAACTTGGTCCCATGTGGATCAGTTGCGACAAATAGGTCGGCTGTGTCCTGGCTTCAAATATAGCTCATTCAAATTCATTTTCTTTCTTTAATCCATAAGACAACTGAACTTTAGGCTTTTACCTCAAAGTCCTATCTTCCTGCGGTTGCTAAAGTTGGATGAAACATCCATGGATGAGTTGTCCTAAAGTTGAAATGTATCACGAAATGAGTTTACAAACCTTTCAAACTGAGTTGTTAAGTTTGCTTTACTTAAAACCACTGTAAATAGGTAAATAGCTCAACAAAAATCCTAACCCATTAATGAAATTTTAATCGTTGACCTACTACGCAAAAGTCACTTCTGTAAACAGAAAGTCTTCGGAGAAGTTCTGCTTCAAATCGAGTCAGACGAAGATCGGCAGTATAATTATTGTCACGATGAAGATCTTTTTTATGGCCAACTGCCAACTGAACTAAAAAGAACACAGAAAACGGTTTACGTGAAACATTTTACTATGTGTCGTAAATTCAAAGTGAAGAACTGTAACCTCTACCATTCCCTGTACCTTTGCCCCTACCCGTTGGATATTTTATTGAACATAAACATTTCAAAGCACCTAACAGTGGCAAATGTGCTAATTCAACGCATCGCCTCCCGCTATCACTCTCCCGAGTGGGTGAATACATTCGTTCCCACTTTGTTCCCTCGAGTTTATTTCGATTTCTATGCTTTATTTAATTACATCCATTCCTACGTAGAAACATTAAAAACGTTTCACCAAAAAATCGCCCACCGCCAAAGACACATCCGAACAGGTCTTTTCAAAATCAGAAAAGGGCGCACAGTGCACGCAAGCCTACAGATTTTTTTCTTTTGTATTTTCTGTTTCCAACTGTTAGCTTTGGTGGGCGGTTCTGTAGGCAAGAAAAGTGTGCCACCAAACACCAAATGCATTGGGAAAATTCAAATGATGTGCATTTTGTTTAACATAGTAACGGCTCTCATGTCTTATGATTTACAACTCAAGCTTTCACAAAAGAAAAAAAAATTAAACAGTGTTTTCGGGCAAGAGAACGCACATCAAAAACGAAAGAATGTTTAGAAATGAAAAGAACATAAGCAGACTTCGTGCTGCAGGGCAGACATTCGAAGTGTTTTTTTTTTTTGTGTTTTAAAAAACATTAAAAATGGAATCGGACTGATCTTGCCTGGCGGGCATTTTTATACAAAATTATTAATTACACGTTCTTACTAATAGAGTTAATGATTGGATTCCTCCGTTTACAGTCGAGTGTATTCAGCAACACAAAGAGAAAAGCACAACCGACGAGGGGCAGGAAAAAAAATCCAATATTGGTACAAAATATTTGGAATATCCAAGTCGGAGCGGAGAATTTTATTGTGTCCCCAATTTGGAGGCCGACTTTAATGGCTGTACGACCGTGCAATTTCCATTGAATTCTTCGCAAAGATCGAACATGACAACACGAAGATAATGGCGGCACAGAGGAGGGAATTTCGATCTGAATTTTTCGGTGGATCTTTGTTGGCGGGGAACAAAAAGGAAGACGTTTATTTTTACTTGAGGATTTGGTGGGAGTTTTTGTATTGTAAAATCAGCAGGAACATGTTGCGGCATATGAAGAAAAGGTGCAAAGCCTTTACGACGGAGTATTTGAGATATCTAGCAACTTATTTCTTTGTTGTTGCTTGTGATTGTTAAATTGTTAAATTGTTAAATTGGAGTAGAGGAATTTGTCTTCAAACAGCCGAAGGCAACATCAAACAGTAGAGATATTGCAGTTGCAACAAATGTTTTTGTAGGTCCAATAAATGAGACGTTTCTTATTTCTTTTGCTCTTGATGGATAACATGGGGGTAAGAGCTTAAAAGTAGGTTCGAGCTGCAAACACCGAAATTGGATGCATCGTTTTATACCTCAAGACAGAATGCATATTGGCCAATCGGCAAGTGACAGAGAATAACTGCTGGGAAGTTTATAAATCAAGCCACTTAAAATCCCACTTTGTAGCAGAGACTGTATTGAACTCTTTAAGGTGCTTTAGTCCGACTGTATTCGCCAATGGAGTTTATATCTTTCCCCGTGTGCCTTATTTTAGTAAACAAAACACACCATCCACAGATGGGCCAATTCACATATGGCTATCGTAGATATTCTGGTTTACAGCGAAATCAACGCAAGAGTCTGTTGTACCTATCGGCTTCGAAGTTTTGCCTTTCCTATACCAAATGAACTTAACTTCCAATCGATCCGAATTTATCTGCTCACTAATCGATTTTACATACAACGCGTAGGATTTTATTGTTTTCGAAATGGCGCCGTTCTAGTTAGTGGGTGTCAGTTGGACTTTAGTGCAAAGCTAACTGATAGTGCGGGTGTAGTAAGTTGTGCCATTTTATGGCTGCAGATGTGTTTTTAATAAAACGTACGTCGTTTGACCTGAGAAGTGTGGACATTTTGCACACTTGCATTTGCAACTACTTAAAAAGTGGAACGTTTCATTATTTTCTTGGTTTTGAATGTCCTGTTTCTCCATTATAATGACCGCGGGTGAACAAAGTGATCGTGTCAAGTGATCTGCATTGATCAGGTAGTCAAATTCTCCCAGAAAGTATTTTTCCTTCAATTTGAAAGATGTCGATCAGTGGTATAAAATGAGAACGATCACCTATTTTCTGATCGTGGAAATTTATCTTGACAAGGATTGAAAGTTGCCACTTAGTCGCATTTAATTTGATAGTCAAATAGTTTAAGATCGGTGATGATCATGCTCAAGTCCACCCGGACTGTAGCGCCAGCAAACTAAGGTGATCATGCGACGTGATCGTCTTACAGCGATTCTATAAGATTTAGGTGGATAATGAAAAATAAATTACATTCGCCTACGGAAGAAACAAGCGACTTGTGGACAGTGCTGAGCTGAATCAACCGATCACATTAAGGTGATCTTGCGTAGCTTGAAAATTGCTCACAATTGATATCCAAATCCAAAACATCTCGGCTTAGATTGTAAAATGTAAGTTCTTGATCATCTCGATCTCTTTCTGTTCCTAGCTTTCCTAGCTTTTGTATGGCGATCAGTGATCTTATCAGGTGATCTCCACATTCGGTAAACCAGTGCCCCAAAACGGGGACTAAATTGAGTTGGTTTTAGTTTGCAAAATTTCGATCCAGTGATGATCGTGCGACGTGATTTTTACACAAACTCTTTTAAGTGGTTTCATTTAGATCGAACATTTGCTAACCCAAGAAGTAAGCGATGTTCGTTCAGTTTTTAGACTCAATAACTGCTCAGTGATCGTGTCAAGAAATCAACAATGAGAAGCGAATGTTAATTAGCTCCTTTTGACTTCTGTCTACTTCTGCTATGAAAAACATGGATTCAGCTACTATATCGGACATCTTGACGAGTTTTCTTCAATAGGTACGGACGATCGCACCAGGACGATCACTAGAAAACGTATATACCTCTGCTTGCTGAATGGAAAAGACAAGGGGCCTTACTAATAATCATTTTTTACCTTCACCTTTTACATTTTGTAGGTCACAATATGCAATTTTGTATGGAAAATGTTGTTAGAAAAAGTTAGACTGGACACTAAAAATCGCGCGAGGGGCTACAAAGTTGCTTGCTGTTATTGGGGAGCTTGCCTTGGCAACTTCTGTGGCCGAAAATGACATTTGTAACTATTTTTAGTGCAGTTTTCATTTACTTACTTACTCCCCTCACACAAATTAGAACTCCCAACATCCACCGCATCAACTGCACGTATTTCGATGAATTTCCCTGCCTGATCTCGCCAAACTTTCTGACTTTCTGACTTTCAGACTTTGAGAATCTCCTGCCAACGAACAAAACGAAAGAGTCCAACAGCAAACTGAGTTTGCTTCGCCTCAAACATATCGAATTGCGAGACATTGCTCAAATATCCAATTCCGCGGTTGGCCGATGAACTTTTATCTACCTCTGCCGTCTGCATCCTAGAATGTGGTTTACATACCCAAAGAGTCAAAGTACTCTTTTCCTTTTGAAACCGCACCACTCTACGCACACTCTCCACGAGAAGAATGCGCGTGCGGTATTCAGCTTTCCTTCGAATAGAATGTCTCATTGATTTCATTTGATTTCTCCTATCTCTCTGTTTTTTTTTTTCTCTCGGCGACGGATGCGCATATCAAATAACCCCCAAGTCATATCGCATGACAGCATTTATAGAAAAACAATTGACTTGCCGTCAACCTAGAAAGATGCTTTTCAAGCAAAAAAAATTACCATAAACTGACAGCATAATGCAATAAAGTAGTAGTAGCCCTCCCTCCCGCCAGCTTGCCAATTCGATGATTGATGACAAGAAGGCTTAGTACACAGCCTCAACACACTCTGTGTACCATATATGCACATTTATGTTTTGCAATCAAAACATTTCAAAAGGCAATAAAATCGGCAATTAATGACTCTGCATGAAGCCCACTTCAGTCATTGATCGGATGACAGCGACAAAAAAAAAAAAGAACAATTGTGTACCAAAAAAACAACACAAAACCGCATCATATTGACCAACTTCCTGTGTGTAGATAGTTTGTTTTCAAGCCAAACCTGCTCCGTACAGGTCAGCCCACATATTCAGCGGAAGAAGACTTTCGGTTTGTGTGTCATCTCCGTCATTGTCTAAGTTTATCTCATTCGGAAATTAGATTGAATAACTAATTAATGCGTGTTTAGTTAGCATAACTCTGTGGATAGGTATAGGGACTTTCTTAGTTGTTGTCTTCGACGGATGCCCTACGCATCAAGTGACACAGACGGGGCTACACAAAGTTGACGCCCACGGTTTTTTGTGGTTTTCCAAAAATACGAATATACGACACTAGGTGGGTGCCCGAATGTGTTTATTATAATTTTTGGTGTCACCAAAGAAGCTCTCGTGAAAATGGAGCTTACTTTCGAAAACGTAATGAATTTTTATTGTTGTAAGTTATTGATGGAGTAGGCTTGTGTGCGGTTGAAGTAGGTGGATACACCTCTACTTGCTGATATTTCTTATCAATTGTAAGTTTATTCAGGGCAATGGGTGGAGGCGGTGTTTAACTAAGTAGTCTCTGCACCATGTGGCAATATTGAATTGAGAGATTTGTTCCTGTTGTCACAGATTTTCTCTCCAAGATTACCACCACAGGTTATGTCGCTTTTTGTTCTCTCCACTCTTTGTGAATTGCCTGACATTTTCAAAAATGATCAGTGATCCCGACATAAAATAACAAAATTTTCTTTAAACTTTGTCATAAGTGACAGTAAAATGCAAATCAGCGAAATTTTTAAAAAGTTCCAACCCATGATAGTGGTTGATCAGCGATCTTGCCAAATCATAAGCCCTGACTATCAGCCTTAAGTCGGCTTTGCCACTTTTCCTTTTTACCTTAAGGCACATGGCTTACTTGGCAAACACATTGGGCTCTCGTAGACTATTCGTTGACTGTGTAGGGTTGGGAATCGCTGGGGCGATCAGTGATCCTGTTCAACTGATTTCGATAAACTTTTAACTCCAAATTGCCGTTGGATCTCTTTTTTCGGTTTTAATCGAAGAACTGCCAAAATAAGTCCTAGTTAGCAAGATAAGTCTTTACCTTCAAATCAGTGATCAGTTTCTAGTGAGTGGGTACGATCTAGTTGGAAAGTACCGTCTGCAATTTGAACCAGAAGAAAAGCAGGCTCATTCTGACAGTATGCGTGATTTATAAATCTTTATGCTGGTTGAGGTTGCTTTTGCTAGATCACGAAACGTTCTACTTTCCAAGATCAGTGGCTTTGCAAAGGAATAAGGAATAAATGCTGCTGCAGGGATTCTATTTCCTCTTCTTTCCGCACACTTCTGCTGAATCAACTCGTAAAAGTGTCTTTAGCAAGATCACTGATCGACTATTGTTATGATGAATTGCTTAAAAAGATCGCTCATTTAATCTTTTTAAGTGATCTTGACGGTAGTTTTCAAACAAACAAATTTGTATATTCAAACCCTTCAAAAGTGTATCTTGTTATCCCACAAGTGATTATCTTAAGCGATTGTTATATATATATATCAAGAATTGGATGATCTACGATCAAAATTATAAAATATTCCAAAAATCCGTTCTCAAAGTGTTCTTGCCAATGATCTTAAAACACAATCAGGAAATCACAGATCTAGCAGAGTGACCCTGACATTGAGAAGCGATTCCTGTAGCCCAGTTAATTTTTCTCAAGTGATCGCTATTAAAATTCTTGTTGACTTCGATTGGATATATAATTTTCTCTGTTTTACTATATTTGTCTGCCTAATTTTTGCGAACTTGTTAAGTGATCAGACCGCAGATATTAATTTGCTTAGCCGATCGCCACTAGCTAGATTCTTCAACACTATTCGGTAGTAGGTTGGTAATTTATTTCCAAGTGATCTTCTGAATCCGTGTCGTTACAATTTCCGAAGGATGTTAGCTTTGGAACACTTGCCGAATTAAATAAAATGTTACTTTTAAGCTTAAAAATATAAGCGATCGTGTGTCTTTTGGAAAAAGTTACCCAAAAAGGTTTAATCCACCGACCAGATCAAACCTATTAAAGTCTGTAGTAGAATGCTAATCGCTATATCTAGAAACGATCTAAATATGTATAAAAGGAGATCATTGATCGCTAATCATTTCAATTCTGACAGTCCTGCCTTAAACGATCAGTTATACTGTCAATGGGCATCAGAAAAGCGATCTGCCACAGTAAAATTTGTTCAACTCAGCACCAAGTATTCAATGATCTTGTCAGCAGATCCTGGGCAATACATTTTGTCCACTCATCCCGAATATCTCTTTCCCTTGACATGCATTTTAAAGTTCGTGTTCACCAAACCTTTCTATTGACTCTATTCAAAGATATGCCGCAAACTTTAAATAACCTCGCGATCACTCGATTGATTGCACAGAACATTTCCATTCCTCGACCACGATCTCCCATCAATCTTTCACAACATTGTTTATTAGATATGAAATAAGCAGAGCCTCTATATTTCCAAACTCGGGTTGACGACTAGCCCAAGCATAAAACACAACGAATCACGATCACCGATCACGATCATAAAACAATTCGGGACCAAACTCAAAATTCAGAAGAAACAAATAAAAAGCAAATCCTTTTCTTCGTGTTGTTGTTTCCCCCATCATCAACATCATCATCTTCTGAGCTCTCTCTCTCTCAAGAAGGAATCGTGCCTTGTGGCAACAAATAACCAGATTTCCAAATGGACTTTGGGGCACGATCGGCGATACGAGTATCTATTGCACTGTACTATGATGCAACCCAACTATAAATGCATTCATCACAGCGCTCCGTTCGTCCACACGATCGCGATCGGTACCAAACGATCATCGTCTTCTTCTTCTTTTTCTTTTCTTCTCTTCACGACGACGACGCTAACACTGACGCCTAACAAAATGCAATGTAAGCATTTGCTCGACTGGTTTTACCAATCTGTACCTACTTCTACTCTGCAGTCTGCAAGTGAACAACTGAACGACTGAACTGCCACTGGGTATTTAAATGAAAGGTCCAAAGTCCAGTACATACAACATTTGCGGATTAACGTCGCCTTGCAAGAATTCCGCATACAGGAGTAGATTGTCTTGGAAAGGTAATGCCTGCCAAATGTCGCGCCAGAGCATGCGCACCGCATCGATAGCTGAGGTTGGGTTCGGGAATTTTCTTTGGCCTCACGTCGTTCTAAGGAAAATCGTTATACCCAGATAGACGTGGATAGTGAATGTGTTTTTGTAATAAAATGATTTTCAGATCACTGATCGAGTCCAAGAATGAGAGCTGACAATTTGAATTTTCTTTTTTGTTTATTTTTTTTCTGGGTAAACGCACCTAATTTTCTGAGCACAGTGGCGGGGAGAGGCTTACGGACGGTCGGTGATAAGTGCTTTTGGAAGATGTGTTCTGATTTATTTCCTACCTGATTTTCTTTCATTTAAGATCTCTCTCCAATTCTCATCTTACCTCAATTTTTACACGCCATCTATATATTATATAGACTTTAAATATTTAGTGAGTGACAGTTGGAGAGAGTTGGTATATGTCACTGATCATGCCACGGACTAGTCCAATAGCATCCTCCGTTCAAAAACATCTTTAAAGCCTTAACTGATCAGTGATCTTCAAAGACTTCGATCAGTGGTATTTTAAAAAATTCGTTCCGGACCTGCTCACAATCTGTTTCGCTTTCAAGTGGTGAATAGCTGATCGCAGTTGAAGGCCGATCAGTGATCTTTGCATCAACCGCAAACAAATATACACAAATATGCAGAATTTATTCATGAGAGCGAGCCATCAGTCAAACGATCGAGTGAATTGATTTGTAGTACAAACTTTCTAGGCCAGGAAAAAGGACGAAGACCTTTCTGAGCCACACATCAAATTGTGTTCCGTACTGATCGCGTCAAATTATGGTCGACAAATGTAATAATTTGTGTGACAGTACTTAGATGCAAAGGGTATTCCTATGGAGATACGTTGTGATCAGTGATCTTCTCAGATCTGAGGTTTCAATTGAAGAACCGATCGTGTACCGACGAACTCTTCAATTCTATCCAGGGCATTCCCAGCCACAGTCGCGCTGGCGGCTGCTGCTTCTTTCGGTGATCTTGCCAAGTGATCTCGTCACATATCAGCTCAAGAATGATGATAAAAGTCTTAGCCTTTTCCTGACTTGATCGGTGATCTCGTCACGTTATCTACTCATGGACAAAGAAGGTCAAACTCTTCAGATCAGAAAACAAATTCATCGGTGATCGTGATGTCGACAAACTGTCGATCGCCACTGTACCTCAGACAGGTTCAGGTTAAGAGGAAATCCCATCTCCATTGGCTGGCTTTCGTATTTAATTAACTCTGAGTCGAGAGACCCAATCAACCGCCCCAACTGACATAGACCAGCTATCGTTTGTTATTGCTGCTGGTCGATGCTGGTTTTTACCGTAAAAGGGCAACCTCTTCTATACACGTCTGTGCTATAATGTGTGTTAGTGTATACGTGCCAAGATCGATGACTCTTTTGGTCATGATCACTCTCTATGAGCCGCATTACGTGTCCGCTGGAGTATTATCACTTTTTACATTGGTCCCACCAATGAAGCCATATTTGGCAGATACGACTTAGGGAATTGGCATTTTATGATGTATTAGTCTGACATTTGTGGCGCCAAATTCTAATCATCTCTCTTCTTTGTCTCGTTTTTCAGTTTGCATTGGAACCAAGTCCCGGCTGTCGGTGCCATCGAACCGGGAACATCACTATAGGAATTTGCGCGATCGTTACAACAATTGTACGTACGTGGATGGTAATCTGGAGCTCACATGGCTGCAGGATCCCAACTTGGATCTGAGCTTTCTGGAGAACATACGAGAGGTGACTGGGTATATACTGATCAGTCATGTGGATGTGAGGAAAGTCGTTTTTCCGAGGTAAGTTCAAAGGGCGTCTCTTGCAATTGCAGTTCTCGTGCTAACTGTGGGTATTTTTTTTTTTAGACTTCAAATAATTCGCGGCCGGACACTGTTTAAGCTGAATGTTCAGGATGAGCAGTTTGCCCTGTTTGCGACCTACTCGAAGATGTACACGCTCGAGATGCCTGCTCTGCGGGATATACTGCAGGGATCGGTGGGATTTTACAATAATTTCAATTTGTGTCACATCAAGACGATCAACTGGACTGAGATCATTTCGGGTCCGAAGGACATCTACACCTACAACTATAACTTCACGCTGCCCGAGAGGGAGTGCCCGAAGTGTCACGAGTCTTGCCAAGATGGCTGCTGGGGTGAGGGACCGAAGAACTGCCAGAAGTTCTCGAAAATCAACTGCTCGCCACAGTGTGCGCAGGGTAGGTGTTTCGGACCAAGGCCGCGCGAGTGCTGCCATCTGTTCTGCGCGGGTGGGTGCACCGGCCCGACGCAGAAGGAGTGCATAGCGTGCAAGAACTTCTACGACGACGGGGTGTGCAAGGAGGAGTGCCCTCCCATGCAGAAGTACAACCCCACCAACTACCTGTGGGAGTCGAACCCGGAGGGCAAGTACGCCTATGGAGCGACGTGTGTTAAGGACTGCCCCGAACATCTGCTGAAGGATAGTGGAGCGTGTGTTCGCAGTTGTCCCTCGGACAAGATGGCCAAGAACGGCGAGTGCGTGCCGTGCAATGGGCCATGCCCAAAGACGTGCCCGGGCAAGGCTATTCTGGACTCGGGCAACATCGACTCCTTCAGGGGTTGCACCGTGATCGAGGGATCTATTAGAATCCTGGAGCAGACCTTCACTGGGTACCAAGAGGTCTACAAGAACTACTCGCTGGGACCGCGCTACTTGTCCATGCATCCAGATCGGCTGGAGGTCTTTTCGACAGTCAAAGAGATCACCGGCTATCTGGACATTCAAGGCATGCACCGGGACTTCAAGAATTTGTCCTACTTTAGGAATCTCGAGATCATCCACGGCCGTCAGCTGATGGAGAACTATTTCGCCTCGTTGTCGATTGTGGTCTCGTCCCTGGAGAGTTTGGAGCTGAAGAACCTGAAGCGAATCAACTCGGGAGCTGTGGTCATCCAGCAGAACGAGCAGATGTGCTTCGTCAATGGCATCGCCTGGGGAAAGATACAAAAGTCGCTGGATCACGGCATCGTCATCGCGAAGAATCGCAACGAGACTGATTGTGGTAAGTTCAAACTCAATGTTCACGCGACCTTCAGAGCCTAATAAATCCTCTCCTCTCTAGAAAAAGACAAGATGGTCTGCTCGGACCAATGCAACAACGCCGGATGCTGGGGCGCCGGATCTGACCAGTGCCTGGAGTGCAAGAACTTCGGCTTCAACGGCACCTGCATCGCTGACTGCAAGAATATCACAAAGTAAGTTCGCCTCAATTCCCGGATCGGGAAAAAGCGTATTAACTCCTTTTTCTCCCACAGTGCTTACCAGTTCGACGCCAAGATATGCAAGGAGTGCCACCCAGAGTGCCGCACCTGCGCCGGGCCTGGCGCCGAACACTGCGACGACTGTGTGCACGTGCGCGACGAGCAAAGATGCGTCGCCGTGTGCCCAGACAACAAATACTCCGACTACGGTACCTGCAAAGTATGCCACGAAACGTGCGAAGGCTGCACGGGGCCAAGGAACACCATTGGCCCAGGGGGGTGCAACACGTGTAACCTTGCGATCATCAACAGCGACGCCAGCGTGGACAGATGCCTGAAGAAAAACGACAAATGTCCCGGTGGCTACTACTGGGAGTATGTGAACCCACAGGAGCAGGGCTCTCTGAAGCCACTGGCGGGCAAGGCGATCTGCAGGAAATGTCATCCGCGCTGTGAGCTCTGCACGGGGTATGGCTTCCACGAGCAGGTTTGCTCCAAGTGTGCTGGATACAAGCGCGGCGAGCAGTGTGAGGACGAGTGCCCACCGGATCACTACGCAGACGAAGCCCGCAGAGAGTGCATCGAGTGCGACCCCGAGTGCAAGGGCTGCCATGGACCCAGCTCCGAGGAATGCATAGCTTGTCGCAGCTTTAAGGTCTTCGGCGAAGGTGATCCGTACGACAACTCTACGCTGTTCAACTGCACATCCAAATGCCCGCCGAAGTACTCGCATGTCATCTACCAATCGCTGAGCGTGGGAAGCTTTTGCTCGGCTACTGCGCCCCAGGGCTCACCAATCGACCCGACCCATGACAACTATATAGTCTCGATCATCGCTGTGGGGACACTGGTTCTGTTGCTGTGCTCCCTGACTGTGGTTATGTATGTGTGCCGCCAGAAAACGAAAGCCAAAAAGGAAGCTGTGAAGATGACAATGGTCCTTTCGGGATGCGAAGACTCGGAGCCGCTACGACCGACTAACATTGGAGCTAATTTGTCCAAGCTGCGCATAGTTAAAGAGGCTGAGCTGCGCAAGGGAGGCGTGCTGGGAATGGGTGCATTTGGACGTGTGTTCAAAGGCGTCTGGGTGCCGGAGGGCGAGAATGTCAAGATACCCGTCGCCATCAAGGAACTGCTGAAATCTTCCGGAGCCGAATCGAGTGAGGAGTTCTTAAGGGAGGCCTACATTATGGCTTCGGTGGAGCATCCCAATCTACTGAAACTCCTAGCGGTCTGCATGACCTCCCAGATGATGCTGATCACTCAACTGATGCCTCTGGGTTGCCTGTTGGACTACGTGAGGAACAACAAGGACAAGATCGGCTCGAAGGCTCTTCTGAACTGGTCGACGCAGATTGCCAAGGGGATGTCATACCTAGAGGAGAAGCGACTGGTGCACAGGGATCTGGCTGCGAGAAACGTCCTCGTTCAGACCCCGTCCTGCGTGAAGATCACTGACTTTGGTCTCGCTAAGCTGCTGACTAGTGACTCCAACGAATACAAGGCCGCTGGCGGCAAAATGCCGATAAAATGGCTGGCGCTGGAATGCATCCGACATCGAGTGTTCACCAGCAAGTCCGACGTCTGGGCCTTTGGCGTGACCATCTGGGAACTGCTCACCTTCGGCCTGAGGCCGCATGAGAACATCCCCGCCAAGGATATCCCCGACTTGATCGAAGTGGGTCTTAAGCTCGAACAGCCTGAGATCTGCTCATTGGACATCTATTGCAGCCTGCTCTCGTGCTGGCACCTGGACGCCGAGATGCGGCCGTCTTTCAAACAGTTGGTGAATGTGTTCGCCGAATTCGCCCGTGATCCCGGTCGCTACCTGGTGATTGCTGGCGACAAATTCACCCGCCTACCGTCGTACACGAGTCAGGACGAGAAGGATCTCATACGCAAGCTGGCGCCTACTTTCGATGGCCCCGAGCCCATCGTCGAGGCGGAGGACTATCTGCAGCCCAAAGCAGCCAGACCCGGTCCCAGCAATGAAGCGTCCGATGAACTGCCCACTAAACTCAACCGCTACTGCAAGGATCCCATGAACAAGACCTCCTCCGGCGGCGACGATGAGATCGACGCCAATGCCCGGGAGGTGGGCGTGGGTAACCTCCGCCTTGACTTGCCAGTCGATGAGGACGACTATCTGATGCCGACTTGTCAGACATCAAGTCCGCCTCCGCTCGGCACCGGGCCCGGTGGCTACATGGACCTTATTGGAGTCCCAGCCAGTGTGGACAACCCCGAGTACCTTATGAACGGCCAGGCGCTCAGTAGTGGCGACGCGCCTATCCCCACACAAACCATCGGCATCCCAGTGGTCATCATGCAGAATGGCACGAGCAACGGTGCCATCATTGAAGGTGAACAGACCAGTTCCGATCACGAGTACTACAATGACACACAGAGGGAGCTGCAGCCGCTGCATCGCAGTGAGACCAGAGTGTGATAGCTGACTTCCTCAAAATTTACATACTTGCCAGTGCGTTGTGTATGAAAGTTGTCATCAAATTTAGGCTTCGTGTACATTTCTGTAGCTCTTAGCATCCGGTAGGCTATTTATTTTCAATGTAAAGTTTCATAGGCTTAAGAAATGTATAGACACCCCTAGTGGAGTAAGTTTAACTCTTATTTTATCGAAAGTGCCTTTCTGTCATTGTACATTAAAAAAAAAAAACTGAATAATAGATTGTAAACTTAGTACTTATAAGTATAAAACAATTGTAATATAGAATGTCACCTCTCACACTCGAATAACGCACAATGTAACCGTTATTGTTTGTTTTCTTAAATAATACCGCTAACTAGATCGATTATGTAAAATGTTTACTCTAACACCCTCCCTAGTTGCGTAAGATAATCTGTGATAATTATATGTTAAGTTTAAAAACGAAAAGAAACAAACAAATTTGCCTTGAATGTTATACTATAGACAGCCAATCAAATGGACCCAGAGAATACACATCAAAAGTAATCTTAGTTAAAGGATAGTAGTTGGGGCGTTTTCCGTTTTATTTTTAAAATAAAATTTGAAGCAGCAGCCCCAATCAATTTTGTAATCGAATGAAACTCTGGTGTGAGTATTTGACATGTGACAGTGACAGTTGATGATCTGACGTTACGTTCCAGTGACATTTGCCTAGCATTTGAAATGTATTTTTTATGTTGCTCTCTGTTGTAAGAGTTGGATTTTGTTGCCAGAAATGGTTTGAATAAAAGAATAGATTCAAGTAGTGGAATATCCTCAGTTTATACATCACTGTTCAAACCTAGCTGAATCGATTGTAGTTTTTTGTAGTTTTCGTCGAAGTCAGCTTAAAAGAATAGTTTGTTGACAGCATTTCGG
The DNA here is from genome assembly GCA_951230905.1 of Cheilosia variabilis. NCBI lineage: Eukaryota > Metazoa > Arthropoda > Insecta > Diptera > Syrphidae > Cheilosia > Cheilosia variabilis. The sequence continues at coordinate 14,232,374 of OX579679.1, read as the reverse complement.
TCAACTCCGCACCGAATTCAAGTCAATGTTCCAGAACCAACATTGCTATCCTACCCAGTTTATGCCTGCAAACTCTCTCAAAGCAGCACCGCGCTCTGTCACAAGTCACAACTCATTTCGCTTGCCCAGACTGCACATATATCGAATCAGTGTCTATATTTATAAATATAAAATTTTTATATTACTTAGGGATGTACTGTGTGCCATTTTTGCCTTCAAATTTTGATCGATAAGAATACAAAAGAGAACCCTTATTTATTGGCACAAAATCAAAATATTATTATTTACATTTCTAGAAGAAAAACAAACAGCAGAAGGAAAATTGTTATCTACTTATTACTATTATTTTTTTGTTCACTCTCTGTGCAGAGTAATACACAAAACAAACAAACAAATCATTTTTAAAATAGAATTGTAAATTAATAGTTTAGAAGCATAGAAAAAAGATTAAGAATAACAAGGAAAATAAATGCAAAAACAAATATTTTCTTTTTAAATATATTCTATTATTTTCTTATTTTTAAGTAGACTTATATGGATGATTTATGGAAGTTGTATACACTGTTTTTAAATTGTTTTCACATATTTATATAGCAATGTAAAATTTTAAATAAAACAAAAATCGATTTTTATATAAAAATAAATATTAATAAATAAAAAAAAAATAAAATTACTTTGTGTGTTGGTTTTTTCTTCCCATAGATGGAGATGTTTTTCGTCGAACTTGGATTGATTATGAAATAAATGGTAAGCTAAAGTCTTCGGTGTGAAAAACATTTGAAGTTTACTTTGAACTGAAATTGTAGCACGGACTAGGTAGCATTGCTACGAAGCTGTTTATAGAAATAAATCAGACCTCGTCTACAAGGCATTTACACATGATTTTTGACAAAACGATTTGGTTTGAGCAGCTGTAAATAAAATTTACACAGCAGGAAAACCGTACACCTCAAAAACGTATCGAATAGCCGACGGAAAAGGCGTGGTAATCACTTTTTAAAGGGCGTCAAAAACGCGTCCAAAATCGTTCCGAAAAACATGTAAAAACCGATTCAAAAAACGAATGAAAATACTTAAAAAAGCGCCCGAAAAGGCACCGAAGAACGACAAAAACGCGCTGAAGAACAACTCAGAAAATGCGTCCAAAACACTTCAAAAACCGGCGCGAAAAACGCGTAGAAAACGTGCCAAATAAGAGTCAAAGAATGCGTAAAAACGCTTTAAGTACGAGTGGAAAAACGTGTCCTAAAAAGCGAAGAGGAATACGTCGAAAAGTAAAGAAAGCGGAAAAAACGAGTCCAAGCTCATTGAAAAACATGTTCAAAAATTATAGAAAACGCATCGAAAAACGTGACGGAAAAATGGTGAAAATCCCCCGTGAAAGGCAGTCAAGATTGCATCGAAAAACGCTTACAAAACCGCACCGAAAAACGCGTAGAAAGCGTCCTAAATACAAGTCAAACAATGCTTAAGAAACGCTTCAAAATGAGTCGAAAAACTTGTGCTAAAAGGCCCCGAGAAAAGCGTCGAAAAGTAAATAAAGCGGAAAAAACAAGACCAAGCACATTGAAAAACATGTCAAAAAATTCGAGAAAAACAAGTCTTAAACGCATTGAAAAACGTGACGGAAAATTGGTGAAAATATCCCGTCAAGATTACATCGAAAAACACTTCCAAAACCGCACCGAAAAACGCGTAGAAAGCGTCCTAAATACAAGTCAAATAATGCTTAAGAAACGCTTCAAAATGAGTCGAAAAACTTGTGCTTAAAGGCCCCGAGAAAATCGTCGAAAAGTAAAGAAAGCGGAAAAAACGAATCCAAAAGGCATTGAAAACATGTCAAAAAACCCATAGTAAAACGATTCCAAGACGCATCGACAAAACGTGACGAAAAAGTTTGGACATCGCTTGTACAAAAGCCCGCTATAAACATGTCAAAGGAACAAGTAAAAAACGCGTCACAATAATTGCCAAGAACGGATCCTAAAAGCCACCGCAAACGCGTCCAAATTGGCATAAAAAATGCGTCGAAAAATTCTTCAAGAACCGCGACGGAAAACGCCCAGAAGACGTGCCAAATAATCTCAAAAAACGGGTCCAAAAACATATCGAAAAATGTTTCAAATATGCAGCAAAAATTCGCCAAAAGCATAACGCTTTTAAAAGTGCATAAAAAAAGTATGAAGGAGAAGCATTTAACGATGAGGTTTTTTGGATACACACCAATACCTGGATACCGTTTAAAATACAACGACTATGCTACGTGGTGCACGTGACAGCAAGACACCAGTCCGAGGAATCGTTTGACCCGGCCTTAATAGGAAGGCGTAATCGGTGAACGACGTCAACCTACTTGATGTGCGTACGTAGCAGATAGCTGAGGATTGAGCTAGGTGGAGGTTTTTTCTGCTTCAGATCGTGGTCTGAACTGTAAACGCCATCTAAAGTCGAATAAGAGGATATTACTCAGTGTAAGTTTAGCCTACACATGGAACTGGCTTAGAAAAGATTCAACAGCAAGTGCTTGCGTTGTTACCTTCTATCTAACGGATAATCCGGATAGCATTTAAAATGCGCCATCTAAAGTGCATCCGCAGAAGGCATTATATATTCACACCCACGACGAAAAGAACTCACCGTGTGGTTCAAGCATCTACTAAGCGTCAATGGTTTGCACATGTGCTGTGGTATAATCCCATTCATTCACCCATTCCATTTTCAAGTTCAAACACAAACCAATCACTCGATTAGACCATTCACTGATTTCATATATGTATTTATTTACATTTTTCCACATTTTTGCGGGGACTCTGCTCAGTTTGTGAGTTGTCCTTTTCGCAACCACCCTCACCGCCACCTCACAATCAATAAGAGGTCCTTGTGGGTGGCAGTGCTGATTGCAATTTGTTACCCTTTTGTCTAACGGAAGTTGTTTGCATTTTCATATGCAAATTGCAAATCATTTCTGTAAGCCCACCGTCCGGATGTCGGCATTTCAGAATTTCTTTCAGACTTTTGCAAAGTGAAATGTTTGTCGGTTCATACGAGTATAACAATATGCGCTTCGATTGTGTGTACTCGGTGACGTGCCTGAATCAAGATTTGCGCCGACCATTTAGATTGCATCGGACACACCCACGCTTCCATTGGGAGGGTAGGTGTAAGAAAAATTCGCTTTTAACACTTTTGCATAATTTAAATGCTCGCCATTAACTTGCGGTGACCGATGCCTGCTGCCGAATAACGATTGCACAATAGACTGATGTAATGAAGTAGTTGCTTTGATTTTTGTTTTTGGAACACGGCTATCCAGGGGAAAGGGGAAATTGCAATTTTTTGCACAATTTATGCGAAGAAGGGTGAAATCATAAAATGCTTTGCGACGCTAAACATCTGACAGCTCAGTAATTATTTACTTCGAATGGTATAGAGGTGATTTTTCGGTTGACTGCTGCTCATCCTAGAAACTATACTGAAAGTGGAATTACCTATCTTGGGAGATTTGATTTGTGCCTATTGTGAATTCACTGGTGTCTTCGATGCTTCTTTAGATTTATCCCCTGAAACTGAAACTCATCATACTTTCACAGTTTCTAAGGTAAGATAGGTGGAACCGCGGTTAATGGAGCTCAGTAAATAGAAGCAATACGAAACTGCGGTAGAGGCAGTAGGTGCCTACACTTACATGAACTTGAGCGTCATAACACGGCGAAGTTTGGTTCGATTTTTTAGGCAACGCCTTCATTCAGTACAATGCGAGCGACAATCACAGTTTTTAGAGGCGTTTCTGTAAACGAAAAAATGCTTTCCCATACTGGAATATTTATTTATGAAACATGTCGGAACCTTAAAAATTTTAAATTGACGGCGCATAATTTTATAATTCGCTGCAATCATCGGGCGAAGGGCGCCTTTTACGTAAGAAACGCTTATTAAAGGACTATTCACATGAGGGCGAATTGCGAACTGCGAACAAGCGAATATTCGTAGTTTCTGACATTTCATTCAGATGAAAACTTTTTTTGGTCGCAGATACCCGCGTATCAGTTTCACTTTTAAAGGTTAAGTTGGTTCGAACAAATTTTTCATTTGTGGGCTTGTGGATCGCGACTGTTTCATGTGGATTGTGAATAAAGTGTGACAGTTCGCGGGAAAATTTCTTTAACTGCAAATTTCGCTATATAAATCAAGTTTTTTTAAATAAGATGTTGGATTAATTACATATAACATTTATAATTTTCTATTCATAAATTGATTTGTTCCCAATTCGCCTATTCTCAGTTCGCTCTCATGTGAAAAGTCTTTAACTTAAACTTAAGAGTGAGGTAGCATACCTATAGAGGTTCTTCGTTCTGTTCTGTCCACAACCAAATGATTCGAAATTGAGTGTGACAATAGGATAAAATACCTAAAGGGGTGTGTTAGTTCAAAATGCTGTTAAATAATCGATCAATCCTTCAAGACTGTAGGTATTTGCCAGTTAATATTACTTGTTCTAATAGCTTTGGATTATTTTTGTTTACAAAACAAGCCTTTAGTCTCTCAAATATTTTTCCGGATTTATGGACCAACCTCATCTGTACAACAATTTCATTAAAGTTGCGTGAGAGCGGTGTAAATTATTACACTATATACAAGGTTGCCAGAATTTTGTTTGCTTTAAGCGCCCAAACCTTGAAAAAATGTAGCCCAAAGTCGTTGCCCAGGAAGAAGCCCAAAAATCGTTGAAAATTTTTCCAATTCCTTAAGAAATTTTTGTTTTTGTATTTTTCCCACTACCTTCTGCAACTGGCCTCTGTGGCTTGTGTGCTTGTCCGCTTGTGTCAAATCAAAAGGTCTGCAAAATAAATTGGTGTGCCTGCAAGTTGAACGACTGTTCGATGTCACTTGACAGCAAGAGTGCTGCCGAGTTTTAAAAGTGCGATATGTGGCCCAAATTTGTGTTGGGCGCTCATTGAAGAAATTTCCATCGTTTTTTAAGAAAAAAGCTAGCCCAAAATACGACAAAGCGCCCAATCTGGCAACACTATTCGCAAACGCAAACTTACTTACTTTCGAATTCGAAATTGCTACCTTTAATTGGTACGCAAAACATGTTACAAAAATAATGACAAAATCTGTGGGGTTTTCCTGGGGAGTGAATATTTTTACCGTTTGGAAATTCTGGACACCCAACGCTATGAGTGCTGAATGCGCAAGGAGTGATGCCAACTTGTGCCTTTTCATGCCTTTAAGGCATTATTTCATTAGCTAAGGCTTTAAGGCCTGTTTTTTTTTTCAAAAAGGCTTTTTCTTATTTCCAATATATTTTTTTTGATTCAACAACTGACTTTTTATTTGTTTGATGTATGATTTTAAGGACCAAGACGATCTGAAGGACTAAAACTGTGTTTGTTTTGTTGAGTACTTTGTACCTATACTTATGTAAGCGGAATTTGTATGCCTCGCAAATTTTAATACAACATACCCAGTTGGTAGCACTGTCATTTGGCACGTAACACGTGTGTCCGAGTTCGCTCGATTAAGCTAGGCACTATTGATAATAGGCATCTTTTCTTCTCAAGTTAGGCATTTTTTCGTCAAATTTGGTTGGCAACGCTGTGCACAAGCCTGCCGCAATTCAGGGGTGGAATCGGCTAAGGTGATAGTTGATAGTTGACAATCAAAATCATAGGCTTACGTCCACGTATAGGGTGATTATCAAATTGACAATCGCTTTTTTGCGATCAATTTCATGTGGCAGCTATTTATAAGTAGGTGTCGCTTTCATACATCTGTGTCATCTTCATTGGTATGCTTCAATTCCAAATAAAATTTAGTGAAAATAGAATATATTAAAAAAAAAAAAAAACTAAATAACTTTAAGTGAAATTTGAAAATTCGTGAAGTGCAATGTTTGTTTACTTGATTGGAACTTTTCTACACAAATGGAGAAAATAATTACAAAAATGTCCAACTATTGAGAAGAAACCTAAGAAATGAAGCAAATATCTTGAAACTTTCAAGCCCGATGTAAGAATGCACATTTATTAATATTCATTTTTGATTGGTAGCATTTATTTATTGCGTATTTATTTTAGATTTTTAAAAACTTTCGCCTATCAAAAGATGTGTTTGTGTTAGTTTTGGGACTGTTTTTTTTTCAGAGAATTTTTATTGTGCGTATACTTATTTTTTTACTGTAATTTGTGAGCATATTATTGGTCTAAAATTCACTTACATTTTTCACAATAAAAAAGAAACACACATCAGCTGCTCGGAATGACAGCAAGGAAGTAACATTTAAAACACTAAGTGCTGCCAATAATCACTTTTTAGCGATCGCTTTAAGCAGAGCAAAGAAGAGTTGATAATCAAAAACGACAGTCAAAATAGTGACAATCAACTATCACCTATTCCGGTCCGCTATTCAGTATTTGCGCTATTTGATCGCATCCCATAAGTTTTGTGTCGCAATCGTTGAGTTGTCGTATGCCTTCGTTAAGATTTCAAATTCTCACTGTGCCCAGTTCGCTTTAATGTCACTGTCGTAGGTTCTATTTTTTCTGTCCTTGGAAGTTACCTGCAATTTTTTAAGCACCTACTTCTGTAGTATCGGAAGCCAAGAATTGGACGAAAAAATGCCTTACTTGGGAAAAAAAGATGCCTTTTTCAATAAAATAATGCCTAAAATATTTTTTTTTATGTAAACTGGAACAATAAATCAAAAAATAAACACAAATATAAAAATAAAAACAAAAACAATTTTTATTTCCAAAAAAAAGCTAAAATTATGAATCACAGAAGAAATTCTTAATAGGTCACACTTAATCACAAAGTATTGAACAAAACAAACATAGTTTTAATCCAGCAGATAGTTTGGTCCTTGAAAATATACATTAAAAAAATTAGAAGTCAGTATGTTGAATAAAAAAAAAAAAATTAGAGAAATATTTAAAATAAAAAAAAGGGGCATGAAAAAGTTGGCATCACTGGATCTATGGCGCAATGAAACGAGACAAATATATTATTTGAAATTGCTTATGTGAAAGAAAGATTACACATGAACTAGGAAATCGAGAACGCAAAAAGCAAGATAAAAAACATTTGAATTCATTTCAAAAAAGCAGAGCACTTGTAAAGACGTAAAACGTTCTTACCTTAGATCCAAAAGTATTACAACTTCCAAGGACGTTGTTCTCGCCTTTTTTGGCTTAAAAACCACCGTACTACTGTCATCAAGATTCCACTTCTGAAGAAGTAGAAGAAGAAGAAGATTCATTGTGAATGGTGAATTTAGAGCCACAAAGTCGCCTACCGAAAAAACAGTCTGCAGCCCAACTCCTTTTCCTTCGGATGAATCTCTTACAAGAGCAGATAAAAAGAGTCACCCCTCTCAAAATGTCATTCGCACTATATGAGCCGACTCCACTGATTGTCGTCCCCGAACCCCCGTTCATCGTGTAGATCACGGTGAGACATTCGTCAACCGCACGACACACGCAATCCAAATCCCAATTCCCAATTCCCACCTTATTGATGTTTCTCCACGCATTGATGGCTAATTAAGTCAATGATGACAATAACCGTTTAGACAGACTTCTTAAGAAGTCCGCCGACCGTAACAAATACCCCGCGGCGCGTCCAGCCCACACAGTGGATCGCAAGTGGAACCACCTTTGGTCGCAGCCGCGACACGCATACAAATTGTCCGAAATTATTCCATCCAGCTTCGAACTTCGATCAAGTGGTCCATCTGTTTCCAGTAGCAGCCCGTCTTATCTGGCCTCCTAATCTAAACGATGCGGCGGTAGCATAGGTGTACATTGGATCGGCCTAATTGAAGGTTGGCACATACCTAGATCTGCGCAGAGTACCTGAGATCCATTGGCGTTTGATCGTTTGAATCGTTTGATATTCAAATTAGCAAAATAGTTGGACAATGGACAAGTGTCCAGACGTTTGCTCCAATTAACAGTTCACCGCGGCGATCTCTCAATACTATGGTACCGCCACCGCTAACGATTATGCTAATCGCTGACCAACGGTAGCTGGAATAAAATCGTATATCCCGCAGCCAGCAGCGCTTGGACATGTATTGTCAGCGCGGCGGTGGCGGCGGCGGCTTTTCTTTCTCTCCCAAAAGAAAGGCAGCCGCGCAACATTGTTCTCCACTTTGGCTGGCGGCCCCCCTCCTAGCCCGAACATTTCTATTTGTTTTTCGGGAATTGGTACAGCTCGTCGTACCTCTCTCCTGCTTCTTCACAATTTGAAATGGACCATAAAAAAATCTGGTTTATGAGATGCGATGAGGACGGGTTCATCGGTGCGTTAGTGTTGAACGAAATTCGCGTGTGAAGTCGCATCTGGAAGGAGGATACATGCGATGGTTACGGTGAGCTATGTTCCAGGAAACTATTCGGCCCGTAATGAGGTGCTAATTGAGTGTCATATCTATGGAGGCCCTATGACCGCAAAAAAGTCGTTCATCTGTTAGGTATGTCTTTATTTTTGTTTGGATGGAGACGTACACGGCGGCGGTGAACTGTATTTACGGAAATTAAGCTGGAGATGCTGTCTGGAGATGATTTTTATGGCAGCAAGCGGTAGGTAGGCCTTCTTTGATGCAAATAGAGCTGGGTATATACAAAGACCTACTCGAGTTGGAGATTTATTGCTATGAGATATGGCTGCAAAGTAGTTCTGAGCGAAAGGCTCCAGATTTGAAAACGATTTAGGTGAGTCTTCACGCACACTGCGGCTGCGTGTTGCAGAGGTTGGGGCTTAATGCTCTTTTTAGGTCTTTATATCTGCACGATCTCCATTGGTATGTACGGAGGTCTTGAAAGCCTGCGGGCGAGGGTATTTTGGTGCGGCGTCGCCCTCAAGACGCAGGCTGCCTGCATCTGATCTCCTCGCTTCCGTGGTTCAGGGGTTCCCTTGTTTAAATCCAGGCGAAGGTGGAACGTTTTACAGAAAATTGTTGAATGGGAGTGCTTGGCTATAGATTTGGTCAGCTTCACTTCCATCCCCGGCGGCTGTGGTCAGTCTTGAATGTTAGATGACTTCGGCTTCGATCTTAAGAAAGAGGATTATAAGGTTCTAAGATATAAATATATTGGTTTTCCATGAATGAAGCGAGAAAGGAGACGCACAACCTCGATAAATCGCACGGAAGGTGACAATAGTTAGCTAAGTTGTTAGGGGCCTTGTTTTAGAGAACTCTTCGAGCTCTTTAGCGTCATCGAACTTGGCAGACAGTTGACTTTGACTTGACAGCAGTCGTCTAAGATGGCGGATGGGACATGTAGAGCGAATATAAGTTCCAAAACGCCCGGCCCGAAGAGTCTACGATTCCAACCCAGAGGGACAGCTCTGTAGAGGAAAACTCCACCTTAAGTGGCGCCCACAAGCATCCATTCGAAATGAACCACAACCACTAGAACCAACTGATCACGACATCGATGAACAGGAAGTTCCCACCTCCTAGCGTAAGCTTAATAACTTCATTACCACAATTTCCATCGTCGATTGTCTAATGTCCACCCCAATCAACACCTTTTAGCAGCCCGAATGCCTCACTCCCAATTAAACGACCAACCCCATATATCGTTGGTGGAATTTTAATTGAACTCATTTCGAAATATCGACAAGAGCGCAGTCCTCCCTCCAAAATACGCCGAATTCCATGTCCTCGCACGCAAAAAATGTACCTGGCGGCACACAGTCATAATAACTTTGCCGTGCGCAGGTGAAGCAACCACCAAAAAGTGCATTTTCTAACGAGTAAGCTTGAAATGTTAATAGCCCCGCGTTGCACAAAACGAATGCGCGTAGTTCGTTCGTTCGTATTATGAGCACACCCCGCGATAAGCATATAGCTGTCAATGAACCTCATCGCAGTGCAGTGCGGCCGACTGACAGCAGAGATGACATGCGCATGCGCGCAGCCCGAACACAGTTTTGCAATTAATCCCGACAATCATAACATAAATTTCCCGTCTTTATGTGCGCTCTCTTCAAGGCACTAACTGTCGGATGGGCTGCTTTTGAAACGTCTACGCGCAGAGCAGCGCCATCACTATATACGAGTACACAGTTTGTCAATATAACCTTTTGATCGATCGAGAAACAAGAAAACCCCAGACGTCGCCGTCTGACAGCAGTATATAACCAGCAACCGGTAGGGAACACAGAAGCACCGTGCGCATTAGGACACCATGCTGGTGGCGCGCTTTATAGACGCATCCGCGCGGAGCCATAAGACTCTGCGTCTCCGAGCTGAAAAGTTAATTAAATCATTGCCTCTGACCATTAGTTTCGCGATGCGCTCCCAAAATCGTTAAATCGACAGTAAAATTGTGAGCGGAATCCGCGCACTCTGACACATGCCTATAACTCTCTTTAATTAACGCTTAATGGTTTATAGGGCACATCTTGATATTTGCGTTGATCGGAGCCAGGAGTGCCCATCAGTGCCCGAAACCGAAAATCCGTTCCAGCGGACTTTATGGCTCGGGGAGTCATCCATCCATCTGATGCAGCGCTTTATGACGGTAATAAGATAAGAATGTCATAACACAAAAGAGCAATTAACTATGAGAAATTAATTTAGCTCGGCGCGTTAAATAGAGGCTCACCGCAGTGAGTTGGATCATAGCCACATCGACTACATCATCGCATCTTCATCGTAGAGATAACGATTCTCATCCAAAGAGGGTTTTTATGGCTACCCACTCCACGAACACGACCGTGTAGAAAGTCGAAGAGAAATGCACAGCACAGATCAGTGCACTCTGGCACTGGATGACCGCACAGCTTACGCCGAAATGGAGCAATCAACTGTATTTGCGACGTAATTCGTGTATACTCGTATCTACGACCTGTAAGCCTGTAACCTGTAACCGACCGGGGAGGGAGAGTTGCCACTTCCCATCCGTTGAACAGTGACAAAGACGTGACACGCGTACATACAGCACTGCGACATCGAGTGTAGACACAACTTTGCAGTGAATGGGGAAATGAATCTCGATTCAAATGCGCTGAGGTGTGAAAAGTGTATCTATCCGCATGACAAACGTTCGCAGTACGCCCATTTTAAAACGAAGGCGTGCTCGATGGGAGCACTCGTCAGTCGTCATGCTCGTCGCATGGCGTGGATGCGCCAGAGAGGGCAATTGTGGGCGGAACTGGGAAGCAGTGCTTCTGCTTCATTGTGTGGACTGCGGAGTGGGTAGCAGCAGTGGTTTTAAATGGAGGAAGCTGTTTGAGATTAATACGAATGACAGTTCACAGTTCTATTTGAAGGGGCAATCACATTTCCAATTGAATTCACTCTCAGAGTGGGTGGGATGGATTAATTGGGAAAGTGCAGTGAAATCAACTTTCGAGCTTGGAATGGGGAGATGTCACTGAATGCGCTTCTTAAAATCACGGGGTGCTGAAGGTTAATTATGAATGTCAGATTGTCAGCTTGTTCGACTTTCTATTGATGAGTTTTAGATGAGCACAAGGTTTCGTTGACAATTTCAACGTTCCCTGTATGGAAGCACGAACTGCGGGTGAGAAATTCGATGAACTAAATTAAGTTTGAGTTGAAAAAAGTCACATAACCCTAAAATTTGTCGAACTTGGTGTGGTGGCACATCAGTTCAGAGTGGACTCTTCAGTTAGTATTGTCTCTGGCCAACTGCCTGCGTCGGGAAGAGACAACCATAACCTAAAACGATGACGTTAGTACCACGTCAAAGCTTCGATCTGTGCTTTTCTACATTCGAATTTGAGACCACAGATAGCACTTAGAACCATTCTAAACGTAGTCTGTCTTGTGGAAGAGCGAAACTAAGATATAAATCCCACTTCTGAGGTCAACTAAAACACCCTTCTTTCATAATTGAGGTAAGTGTAAAATAAGTTAATTTGATTGAAGCGAAAAACTTCAATAAATACTAAAAGGAAAAAACAAAAAGTTGTTCGCAAAGAGAATATTCAAAAAGAAGTAGGAGTAATGGCTGCGTTCAACAAGTAAGCATTGTAATGTTCGGTCCTGCCAACAAGATGTCCTATATTTCAACACTTTAAGGATGAAGAACTACCTTACCTACGAACGACTTATCCAAAAACAGATTCATCCAAAAATATGGGGAAATTTCCGGGCCAATATTAAGACCTTGAATCACGAAGTAAACGGCACTAAAAACCTGCCAAAAACATGTCTACCTATGAAGAACAAATTTTAACTTTTTATAGGTTGACCACAATTGACCGCCATTATGACTTTCGCACGATTTCGAACTTTAAACAACGAATTTTTCAAAGCTTATTTACGCCAATGTATGGGACTAAACTGCTCGTCGGGTTATAAGGCCCGTAGCTTTAGATCTGGGAGTAGGTATCTTTATTTATCAACCAATAGATTAGTTCATTTACGGCCATATTATTCACTCCGGGTGTAACTCATATTTAAGTTAATTTTACACCCGAGCATTAAACCGCATTTTTAAAACCCAACAATTTAAACCATGTCCATATTATACACTGAAAAACATGCATTCAACACTTAAATCCATTAAAGATGGATTTAATTGCGGATTTAAAACATTTTAAACCGTTTTTAATCCGTTTTAAACCTACGTAATGTCAAATTTTACAAATACTTTGCTTGTCACTTGGAAATTGATTTGATTTGTAGTGTGCCGATTTTAGTTTTCAGTGCGTTAGTCGAATCATGGAACGCTACCTTCAAAATGGCTCTTTCTTCAGTCGGAAATATTTCCGAAAATCCACCACATCGCAATCGAGAACGACGTTGATTTACCATCAGCTCTCCATTTCATGAATGAAATCCTTTTCTTTTTATTTTTATTTTTTGTTTCACTTTTCTAATGAAATGCCAATATTATGAAATTGAGTTTTAACCCGAGTTAAGGTACCTAAACTTAAACTGATCTCCGGAGTGCAGTTTAAATCGAATCGGATTAAACGCTGTCAAGTTTAAAAAAAACTGGGTTTAGGCTCGGGTTAAGCGACTGGATATTATGGACTCGTGTTTAATTTTTGGGTTAAGCTCACTTAAGCCCGGGTGTAGCCTTTAACCCGGATTAACTTACTAACTTAACGCGCTCCCGACCCGTGAAGAGTCTCTGCCTAACCCGGATTAAAGTTAGTGAATAATATGGCCGTTCAAATTTCGAAAAATTCTCTTTTTCCCAAGCTCGATTTTTCGCCCGACGTTCGTCATTCGCAGAACTAGTGCTGTATAACATACATAATTGGTAAAGCTTAGTACGCTGCTCGAGTTTAATTTTAGCTCCCATACAAATCTCTCTCCAAAATTTAGCTAAGATAAATTCAAGCGATTCCCTTTACCCGAGTGGTACGCAGCTCAAGTTTAATATTCAAACTTTTGTTGCAGAATGTGCTTCATGTATATCTGTCAAATTTTAGCGCGCCCATTTAATCGGGACATCTTTTGACAGATCGCTCTGCTCTGTCATTCTCTTGTGTTAAAAACGATGAGTGATTTAAATGAATACATCGACGAGGAGTACTTAGAGCTATAGATTCTCTCACTGAAATGACAGATAAGTCCTCGGAATGCAATAAGAAAAAAACGAATTTTTGGGGTCGAAGAGAAAAAAAGAGTTGATGATGGCTGTTGCGAAACGTTCCTTTGTTTTCTTTCTTTCAAGTAGGGACTTACACGAACAGAAGGAGTTTTTTCTTGTTTCATTGCAGATATTGCAATAATTTGCTCAACCGCACAAATAATTAGTCCTCCTTCAATTTATTTTGTGTCCATACTTGTGAATTATTAAAATTTAAATTTTTCCCCAATTGAATTGAATTTTTGAAGGATGTTCTTTTCAAAGAACACCTGTTTTTTGTGACAACGCTCTCTATGTCAAAATTTAGCTAGGATTTGGCTGATTTTTGGAGCGAAAAGTTGGAGAGCAGTTCAAATTTAGTTCAACTCGAGTAGTGTAGTACCTACTCTAAAATGGCATCAGCAAGTTAGACAGAGATGTTGGTGAGGAAGGTGTCCTTCTCAACACTTATCTAAGTTGAAATCCTGATGATTTCATAAACAGCCACCTTGTTCGTTTTACGACTAAAGAGAGTTTTGTTTTTTTTTGTAGAGGTACAGAATTTAAAAATCAAATAAAGTGCCGACATATTTCAGTCATAAGTCATAACAACGGTCACGCTATTTATATCATTTTAGTCCGTAATTTCTGTGGTGTTTAAGCCGCTGCTGGGATAAATTAAGCGCCATCTGTAAGTCGAATCGACAAGTTATTCGATCAGATGTAACCGTGTGTCGTAAGTTTACGCTTTTGGTGAGCCGTTTCATAAGTCTCCTCTTGCCGAATTGACAAGCGAAAGTGGCTACAAATGAGCTGTCACGTTTCCAAACCGATTGTCGCTGAAAAACAGTGCTGCCAGCTCAAAAACATGCAGAAAAAGAAGTTCCAAGTCGATTATATGATTCATGGCTTTCACTGATTTAATATTCAAAATGGTCATCGTGTGCTTAAGCACTCCTCACCTGGAGTACTGTCTCTAATTGGAATGAGAGAAACCCCTCTGCTAGGAGTTCCAAAGAGTGTCTTCCTCTTTCCCTGGAATTGTGTCTATTCAAAAGTTCGTCACGCCCTCATCACTTTCAGGCTGCTGAATAGGGGACTTTCTATTTCTTTTGGATAAATAAATCCTTGACCTATCTTGACATCATCAGAGAAACGGGTCAGTCAGCATTAAGTTAATCCGCAGACATAATTTAAACTCACTCCTTTGTCTACAGTACATCCCTGAGAAAAGATAGTGCGTACATCCCATACAGTCGATTGCAAGAATGTCGCTCACTCCTCGGGGCTGCAACAATGTACCTGCCAAGAACTATACGAATCGCTGCATTCGAAGCAGCTTCTCCGAAGAGCGCCCCCAGGAAATATGCCGTGCAAAAATGTGGGCACCGCATAACTCCAGCGTGACTACGCACTACTCTAGTGCACCGCACTCGATGAAAATTCCTTCACAGATCTATTTATTTATTTTCCAATCAAATGCTTATTACTGAATCGAAATCAGGTCGCCACTGGAGTCGCGCTCTCTCTCTCGCTACGTGTCTCAGATGAAATCATAGATTCATCCCGCAGATTGGTTATTGATCTACGAAAACATTTTTCATATTCCATACGTTGGATGGCGATGTCAAAACGACGCGTACTGCTAATCGCGTAAAACATAACACCATTACCGCCATAAAATAAATTTTCTGCCATGATATGTCGTTCCGAGAAAGGACATCTGCGCACGGGCAAAAACCTCCCATTCCGCGACCATTGCACTGCGTCCTCCCGCCGCGCCGCACTGACCGCTGATGGCTCGTCATAGTGCGCAAACCTGACTGAGAGAAAATCGCTGATGCGATTTGATTTGATTTACGGTGCCCGCAAGCAGCAGGAAAGTAACCCGCACCACCATCAGCATCAGCATCGACAGCGAAATCCATGTGTCCGCATGCTCGCGCTGCCTGATGCTCATTGATATTTCGATCGCGACCGTATAAAAATATTCTGTTGGTCATCCACGTTCAGATATTTCTCAGCCCAAAAACCTATCATCGACATCGCCGCGCTCTGCCCATAGAGAGATGGTGTAAGATTTCAGA
The DNA here is from genome assembly GCA_951230905.1 of Cheilosia variabilis. NCBI lineage: Eukaryota > Metazoa > Arthropoda > Insecta > Diptera > Syrphidae > Cheilosia > Cheilosia variabilis. The sequence continues at coordinate 14,216,722 of OX579679.1, read as the reverse complement.
TACCAATCGCGCGCTCCCCTTTGAGGGCGACACTTTTTGCGGGACAACCATGCCATACCACACCACACCACACCACACCAACAGCAGCCAGCAGCCAGCAGCCAGCAGCCAGCAGCCAGCAGCGAGCAGCAGCAGCAGCATCACCACGGAGCTGTCATCGGGAATTTCATTCGCAACGCGCGCACCGCAATTGACTGCTGCTTCAATTTTTATGAACTCTTAGCCCGTTTAGCCCATCAGTGCGCAGACCAGGACCAGGACCAGGGCCAGGACCAGGACCATGCACGTGATACAATTATTGCGGCTTTTTGTTAATTTGAAATCTTTAGAGAATCGCCTCAGCCACCGGGCCAAAGAAATGTATTTTATATCGCGCGTCCGCACGCTGACGGAATATCTAACTAGCCCCCGTCCGAAACCGGCGAGGGGTTGTTTTTGTGCCTCTCTTCTTCGTTCGCCGAGGAATTCCGAATACCTACACTAAATGCAAATCAGCAACAGACCAATTGCAAATTCTCACGACGCAATTATGCGGTGGAATGAACTGGAATCCATTACCAGGAGGTCCCCAGACCTCCCGAGTCCAATCAGTGCGCGGAAAACTAACCAATCCACCACAGCAACGCTGTAGGTAACCATTAATATCCATTTAAGTCCGGCCACTGATTCCGAGGTGCAAATTGACTTCAACGCCCCATAAATTCTTCCTCGTCGTCCCGGTGCTCCTGCTCCAGCCACAAGCTTGTCCGTAGTCCATATCGGTGCTCGATTCTCGCCTCGCAGCACAAACAAAAACAAAAAACAACGACAATCGGTGTGACAAAAAGCGACCAGTGCGATCGTGGCCCCGCGCACCGGTGGTGTAAAGAAACGTGTTCGACATAGGGACGACCGCGGATCGGTCCAGAAAAACGCAAAACAACTAAAAACACGCAATCATCGCGAATCGATCGCCTGGGAAAATTAAGTTTTTACCACCATCTCCAGCTCCGGCTCCGAAAATGGCCACGCATCCAGATCGCGTACGCATAGATGCTCGCAGCTCGTAGCTCGTAGTGCATCGTAGCTACTCGCTACGTATGTACGTGCGAATTCGACGCACGTACTGTGATCGCACAACGCCAAATTGGTCAGATTGGTGGCTCGGTTTGTTTTGTTTTCCTTCGATTTGATTTGGATTGGTTTGGTTCTAGTGCCCGCGCAGTTAATTAAAACGCAAGTCGGTCGAGGTGTGCGGATCTATACGGGTATACCACCGACGACGACGATAAAGTGTGCAGCCGAAAATCATTCCATGTGATTGATTGGACTCGCGGTGGTGTCAAAATGCAGCAAGCTAGTCACTCGTATTTATGCGGCTGGGAAGTGTCACCATTTTGGTTGGCGCATTGGTCGCGTCATCAAGTCGGTGCCAAAATAAAGCGCGACGTTCGCAGTTCTCAGACAAAAATGCGCAACGCAACGTAATTAATTAGAAACATGAAATCGCCGCTGTATAGTTGCGTTTATGTGGGTAAAAGTGCACGAGCGCTCCTGCTGCCAATAAAACCGGGAACGTGTTGGCATTGGTATGGGCACTAGTTGGGACTAACATTCTGTTGATGTTCTGACTTCTGAGTGACTGGCAATACTGCCACTATGTCTATCACCGTATTTCTCAAGGGCTTTGACAGATGGGGCCTTACCAATAAACTTTTTGAGCTTTGACTTTTAATTTAAGTAGTGGCTGTATTTTCCATACAAATTTTGCAATTTTGAGCTTCCGTAGATTTAAAGTCGAGACTAAAATTTGTTATTCAAACGGCGCATTGTAGCGGAAGCCTATTTCGGACTAAGTGCGTCCCATCGAGGACCGGCTCTAAATCAACCTTCAAAAGCCCTAATTTAATATGAAAAGGCGGTAAAATCATTCGATCTGGTGGAACAATTATCAAAATCAGCCGCCCCGACACCAAACCCCCATTCAAAGGTCAAAATCTCTTGGTCCAGAGCTCGCTGATCCCATAAGAATAAGCATGACAGTTTTGGTTGTATGTGTCCTACTCAAAAACTACTCGACCGATTTCGCTGGAAATCAAGCAGATTGTTCCAGTTACCGCCAGACGTGTTTAAAGAGGGCGCAGGGAAATAACTTCACGGGCAATAACTTTACATGGGAAAGAACTTCACCTTGAGTGGGAAATAATTTCACTTTTTTTATGTGAAATTATTTCCCATTGAATGTGAGCAATAACTTTTTTGTGGGAAATAATTTCTCTTAGCATGCGACGACGATATATGTAAGCCCACAATAATTCATAAACAGTGGAAAATGTTTCCCTGCTTGGGATTACTGCTTAGTGGTGGGAGTAGGTGCAATGTTGGGTGTATGTTAAGTTGTTATTCATGGGCCTTACTAACAACCAAACCGTAAACTCGAGTTTAACTAATTTCGAAACTAACTATAGTTTCGACTTTTAATTTCTAGGTACCAACAATCAAAGTAATCGGAACTTTAACTACATCTGACTTTATAGCAAAATTATAACAGTATAACTCAAAAGCGTTATAATTTGTTTCTTAGCTTTCAAATAATTTACTGAAATTGGCAGTTGCTTGTATTTTGAGTTAAATATAGAAGCAACTGTTTCCCATGCTTGGTTTTTTGAATGTATCACTGCAGCATTGTAAGTTTTGCTATCAATGATATCAGCCAATGGTTTGACACAGTCAACTAGGTAATAGTTCTCGCATTGCCTGCGTCCAATTTAAGCTGCGGCTTCTCTTATTTGCTGTCCATTTCATATTTTATATTTATTCATTGCAAAGACTGACGTTTAAACTTTAATAATGGGTTAGACTCGACTTTCTCCGGATCGAAAGTTACAGTCTCGAATATCTTAAAGTCGAAGATAACTTGATTATTGGTACACAGTTTATTTGAATTTCGACTATTGCCCTAAAGTCGAGTCTAAATTCGATTGTTAGTAAGGCCGAATGTTAATAAAATTATACAAGAAACGTATAAATAAATCTATTTCGTATTTGCTCTCCAGTTATGATAGAAAAATTCCCAAATTATAGGTGGGAAATAACTTCACAAAATTTACGGCACAAATAAAAAAGTGGAGGTATTTCCCACTCGAGGTGAAGCTAAAATATTTCGCATGTGAAGTTATTGCCCGTGAAGTTATTTCCCTGCACCTTTAAAGAGTGGATTTAATAAAATCCGATAGGTGGGGCTGTTCGTTTTTCCTTTTTAGTGCGACAATCTGTATGTCCGCACTAATCTCGAGAACCACTGGACGGATTTGAACGCAGTTTTCACTGTTATCATCTGCATTTCGCTATCTTGGACTTAAAGCGGGGGATTTTGTAAAAAAAAAGTGATCTAGAGCATTTTCCGTAACTTCAATCGGAACTATTAAGACTTCTCAAAAGGTTTTCTTAAATTGTGAACAGTAGGTATACACCTACAAGACTCATTTTGGTTAAATACCTGCTTACAAGAAGTCTGTGATGGTTTCTGTGACTCCTTATGCGCTCCTGTGCAAACGCACCGCCGCCGCGCCACGCTTTAATTTTACTCCATGGACAGGGCCGGTCCAACCATATGTGCAAGATGTGGAAATGCACAGGGCGCCAACTTCTGGGGGCGCATTGCTAGGAAAGAAAAAATAATTTTATCTTGCGCGAACAGAAACTGCCATTTGGATCTTACACAAAAAGCTTGTTCAAATAAGGCCACGATAACAACATCCATCACACCTGTGCTGAATTATTTCTTTCACATTAACTTGCAATGTTGCAACTTCAAGGAGAATATAGGTAACTCAAAATATCGCAGAATTAAAAAGTCCCACTAGACCTATGCAAGTTCACTTCTTACCTACATAATCTCAAAATATTCCACCCTGTTCGTGTAGGTATATTTCTTGCACATCCACTTACATTTTACAAATGAATCTAGTTCAAAAATCTCAAAACAAAAAAAAAATACCTCAATAAAAAAACGCATTGAAAGTTTACCTCCTGGGTGATGTGGAAAAGACTTATGCATGTGTGCAAATATGAAAAAAGGGCGCTTTCTGTGAATCTTGCACAGGGCGCTAGTTTGGCTGGAGCCGGCACTGTCCATGGATAAGCTCTTCTGGTAGTATACTGATGGTCTTACATATTTAATCGACTCCAGACCATTTCGAACAATTTGGGCTTCCAATCGACGGAAATCTCCAAAACTTTTATAAAGAAAATCAAAAAGATCTGAAATCGCCTCGCCGGTACAATTATTTGACAGGTCTGAGAGCAGCTCTTGAGGGAGTCTTAAAAGAATCGCATTACTTGAACGATTCAAGTACAGATTCCGCCTTCAAACTGAAGAAGAAATGCGAAACTTCCATTTAAATCGGCCCATCTGCGTGCAAGTACCTATTGACGGTTTCGCCACAGCTTACCACATCTAGAATCCGTTCGAGGGCATTTTTGTAAGAAGGACAAGATACTTACTCAGGGAAATATGTCTGCACACAGTTCTTCGATTTGCGTTGCACAATTATCCAGCGTTTTCGTCTCCTAATGTGCTGCTTCAACCCAACGCCAAACCATCACCACCAACAGAACAACAAGCCACATCTCGTTTTCACAATTTTATTTCTTTAAGAACAAGACCTATTTCTATTTATAGCACTACCCTACTGTCTATTTACAAAATTTAACTCTACGCGCATAAATAAATAATAAAAACTTAGATTCCCTATCTCAGTGGCGGTCACCTCTCAGTTGACCACCTCGACATTCTCCTCCAACTTCACAGCGTCATCGTCGCCGGCATCGTCGACCGCCACCAAAAACTCCTCTCGTTTCAGCTCCTCGGCGGACTCCATCAGCCTCAGCCTCTTCTCTGGCTTCTTCAACAGCTCCTCTATCGAGTACGGATTGCGCTTTCTCGCACTCAGTTTGGTGGCGGAGTGCGTCACTGGCATCACCGTGGTCGGAGCGCCCACAGTCGACGTCGATGGCGAGGACTTACCCGAATCACAGTCGCTCAGCGGATCACTGCCGCCGCCACCGGTGGTCAGGTCGATTGAGCTCTCCGACTTGGTCACTCCACCGCCGCCGTGAAAATAGCCGGGAAACTGGGCGTGTGCGTAGGGAAAGAAACCCGCCTCGTGCATGCGTTGAGTGGAGTACAGGAGAGAGGGATTCCATAGCCAGTGCTTGGGGAAGGATCCGATTTGACTTTGCTGCTGCTGAACGTAGCTGAGGTCTTGCGCCGATACTTGCGCCGAACCACCGCCCGCACCTGCGACCGGCAACGTTGGGGACGGCTTGATGGGATGTTCGCTGCGGGAGCTCACTCCGTACCGAAACTGTGGCGGCGGGTGTGTTAACGAAGTTGATGTAGCGACGGCAGCAGCGACTGCCGCTGTTGCGACGGCTGTCGGGTCGGTGCCGACCACACTGCCATTCGCCGCGTAGATGTGCTGCTTTAAGTAGCTCTCATGCATTATGGCGTTCTGCTCGTTGGAAGTCATCTCATCGGTCCACAGACCTCCGTTGCGCAGAATTCGATTGACCGAACTGACAGATGGAATCGAACTTGGGTCGCAAATTCGCTGCTGCAACAGCTGGTCGCGAATTTCCCACGCAAACATTCCCGGGTTCTCCTGCTTGAAGCGCAATATCTTCTTAACCACGGTCGGCGTCGCCACTTGCTGCAATGACAGAGAACAAATGTCAAATTAAATACCATGAAATTCCGCATATTTTTCGCGCAACAAAAAATGCACACCGCATGCAATCTCATCGAGTCAACCCTCGCAAACATAATAATATAACCTCAGCATTCGATTCTCATAAACAGTAGCTGTTGCCACTTCACTTTTATTTGCACTTGACAGGTTAAACGTCACCATTGTGCGGAGGGGCCAGCACAGCGAAAAAAAAAAACAATCAGAGCTGTGTTATCTCTGAAAAGACTGTGTTTAGCTGGTCTTTAGTGTTTACCCTTTTCTACAGCCCACTATACACCGGTGTGACGTGTGACGAGGCAATTCATTAAAAATGCATAACAACCCCTAACTAAATACCACAAGGTAGCACACTTTACAGACGTGTTACTCTATCTCTGTGCTGTGCGCCCTAATCAGCGCCGCTGGCTGGCTAGGTAATTTCAGGTTTTATGTGAAGTGATTGATTATCGGTAGCAAAAAAAAAAACGAAAAACAAAAATCGTAGTACTATCTGGGACGGAGTTTGACAGATCCACACCACACCAACCTGTGCACGAAATGTATATACAGATAAGGTGGAATGAGAGGTGAGTTCTTGTCCTCGCCCAAGGGGCGTGCTGTGGGGAGAGAGTTCATGCGCGCATATTTATTGGTATAATGTTGTAATTAGGTGTTTTATGGCACAGATTACACAGTCACATCGTGTGAACGCACCCATTAGGTGACAGGTGGTGACCCTCGCGAGAGAGATAATAAATTGAATTTGTATCCCCGGTTTATGGTGGATGCGATTTGTCGTCGTGTCGTTACGCGGTAGTAGGCGTGCTGAAATGTTAATAATTTTGTTAAAGTAGGTGCTTGACGTTTGAATGAAGTCTGTGTCGATCAGTTTAGTGTCCGGATACAGGCACTGAAAATCGTGAAAATTGCGAGGACACTGCCGATATTTACTTTGAAAAAAACCTGCCTCATTTCCACATGTGTGTATTTTCTTTTTGACAGATGCCGTGTCATTTTTCTTCTCTGTCAGAATTTTGGGAGATTTCGGAACGAAAAACATAATTTTACTGCATATACCTATCCTCTAAATGTACCTACCTAAATTTAAATAAAAAATTGTGTATTTTAAAAGTGACACATTTAAAACGTCAAAAGTTGCTTACATTTGCTACATAATACCTTCGAAACCTGCCTTAAAAACCATTGGACTGCCTTACTATCTGTTTAACCTATAAACTTCAGGAATCAGCGCCAATCTAAGCACCGCCTAAGAATCCTAAGGGTGGAGCACTAAGTTGACATTTCGTATATGTGGCTGACGTAGAAAAATTAAATATCCGATCAATCTTGCTAGGGTCCATCTGGTCCACACCAATCTAGTCGACTTAAGATAAATTGATTTTGGAACGCACCCAAAATGAAACTAGCAGATATTTATTTCTATATTTGGCAAAAGTAGACAAAAATTAGCAAGTTTCAATGATTCAAACTTTTGAAATAACGAAGCAGTTCACAGAAACAGATGTTGATGCCGACGTCTGAACGCACCCATGTAAGGTAAAAGGTAGTACATGACAAGAAACCATCGATTAGCTGCGCCTTCTATTCATTCAATTAGCGTTTTAAAATGTTAGCAGGTACTCTTGCAAATTTTCCGTAAATGTCTCAATATGCTACCAAAATTTGACATATATAGTGAAACATCTGTTGGAAGGTGTGATTTTCTGAACACAGTTTCTAACTTTCGCTAAAATTCACTGCCGTAAACATGACAAGACCCGATAATAGCGTACTTATGGTCTTTTCGCTAAAAGTGTCGCAGTGTTTCCAGACCCACAATCGACTTATTTGTATTCTCACACACACAAGTATAACATTCAATTGCAACACCCATCACTGACCACTACCCCTGCACTAAACCAATACCAATTGGGTTGACACTGACATCCGACCATCCGATGACAGATAATGACCCACCCACACCTGCCGTTCGACGAATGAGATTTTCCACACATCGTTACCACCCGATTCAGCGACTCAATTAAAATTTTACAAATTATTCTCGCGCTAAAAACGTTTTGTCGACACTATCTCCGTTCAATCTGGAGTACATGGGTCAAGCGACTACTGTGACAATGATAAATGACTGACAGAACGCACACTCACCTTTGTTTTACTGCCACCAATCGATCCGGGCCTAATGGAACCAGTTTCATAGAAACGTGTCAAAATCTTTGACACACAACCTGCAAAGAGTGTAGAAGGGGACAGAACAAAAAATTGTCGTTAGTGTCAACATCTTAATTGAAGAGAGCGACTGGAATTAGAATTTCCCAAAAAGAAGACTCACCGTGCGAAACAAGTAATTGCCGTGATATATCACATGGTCGGACGCCCATTAGAGCTAATTCGACGATCCGTCGACGCACACAGTCGGGCAGTGGGCGTCCATTGACAAAAACGCCGCCCAATTGATTCACACCGGCTTGTCCTGAAACGAGAGAGAATTGGAATAAAAATTAGAGCCTAGAGTTGGTTTTGGTTAAGGCCAAGACTGGTCGGCCTAATTGGTATGTAAATTTTGAGATAGTGTTGGACGGTCTTGGGATATCTTTTGCTGCCGCCGAGGAAGTGCATTTTGTTGTAGATGCGATGGCTTAATTGAAGCGGCATACAAATGGGAGCTACAGTAGCCAATTTTTCCAATCTGATGACATGATGGTGACAATCGATTGGAACGATGAATTTTCATTGGAAACATATTTGTTCGGTGAGTTTGTTCGGTGAGTTTGTTCGTGCGCGTGGGGGTTAGGTGATGAGTGAGAGGAAATCGACTCAAACTTTAAATGGAACAAAATGAGAAGGCAAAGATTGTGATCTTGTAATGGGAATCGCTGATCATGGAATTTATTTTATCAGATTTGGATTACCCCACTTTAAAGAATAGGCATGTAATAATTTGAGAAGTCGACAGTATGTTCTACAGAACTCTTCACTGAACAGAACTTTGTCTAAGAAGGAGTAATGAAATTTACCACCTTGAAGGCGTTTAGTCCTTTAAGTCGTAGGAGTACCCTGCATAGGTCTGTTCCTTTACTTTTGTAGTAAGAATGGAAAAGACTGTCAAAATGGCAGTGGTGGGGATAAATTCTCTCACAGAGAGAGACACTTACGAAAAACTTAGGGAACGCTTTTGTATTAATCTATGAAAAACGACAGATATATAATTCAAAAAAGTGGTACGAAAAGTCGTTAAAATATCTGATAAACTCTGAATTTGCTAATTTACAAACAAAATTAGTTGATTCATCTAAGTACCTAGCGATGAAAGTGAATCGCAATTAATCGAACTTCTTCTTCATGAATTCGAGTATATTGAAGATTTTGTACTGGTTGAACTACAAGAATTCGAGATGAAAAAAAAAAAACGTCACGGCATTAAAATTTACGTGGAGGAGACTGTCCTTTCTTATTCCTTACAGCGAGGAAGAATTTCGTTGCCACTTTCGAAAAGAATCTAAGGAGAACATTCAATTTTATTTTCCCGCATTTTGATACCATTTTAATACGCAAGAAATCAAAACAAATGCACTCATATGACAAATAGGACAACAAATTTGAAATCAGCTGTTAGTTGTAAGGTGACTGACAGCTTTTTCAATAGGTTCTTACACCAAGAAATTTGTTGAGTAAAAATTCGTAAGATTCTCAGTGGAGGGGTGATGCGAATTTTGCGAATTATTCGAGTTAAGGAACAGCATTAAGTACAAATTCGTAAAAATTATTTGACAGGTTGTGGAACCAACGATTCGGCAAATAGCTTTTCGAACTTGTCAGTGACACCCTTGTCAAAAAAAAACTGCCCCTTGTCTGTATAAGCTATGTCCATATTTACAAATGCTCACACAGTGCAAACTCCCCTTAACCTAACTTTTAATGCAAGGATCTCTCAGTTTCAAGGGCGCCATATATACATTTTCCGATGAGTAGGTAGGTATAACCCAAGGTAAACACAAAGCATGCTGCATTTAACTGGCAGCAGCCATTTTGATTTCCCCAAACACTCTTAGTGACGTCTGCTGTCAAACGCACTTTGTTTTCATGTACCAAGTATATAGGCTGTCGAATCGTTGAACGCTCTCTTTCAAATTGGAACACGAAACTGTCAAAACTACTTAAACCTACCACCACCAGCTCTCGCCCTCTCTCTCGAATTTTATTGGAACGATAACCGACGAGAATCCCACCCATATGCAAATGACATAAAATTACAAATCAAATCCACGTACAAAGAGTCGCTGCAATGTGCAGGAGATTTATTGCCAGATACATGCGTCACGAGCACAAAAACTCACGCCACCGCCAATATACTGTGCGTCGTTGCCTCCTCGAAAGTCGAAAGTCATTAATTCAGCAATTTCCATCTCGGTAATGGCATCTCCAAGCTCCAACTAAAACCAGACAGAGGCAATGAGTGCGAGAGCAGACGAATAAAAAAAAAAAACCCCAATAAAATCCATAGCTGCCAACAACAAAAGAGGAAAATGTCAAGAAAAACACTGGTGACGACTGGAATGTAACTATCTTACACCATCGCCAGAATATCTCGGGCGAGAGATCTCGAACAGCAACAAACGATTTCCATCACATCTCGTCGTCATCGTCAGCCAGGAAAAGGAGCACAGATCTCTCAAAACAGAATATTTCTACACGGTCGCGTTCGAAATATTAATGATGCACCGCCAGACGTTGCTGAACGAAGAAACAAAAAAAAAACACAAAAAAAACTGAAAACAAAAACTGGAATCACGACGCGCAGGAGCATCCGTCAGGTCTGCGCACTGCACAGACGACGACGGATGGTGGAGAATCGATGTTTTTGTGTTCCGGAAACATGTCGGCCACTGATATGTACCGGCCGAATGGTGTTAAGTGTTTTTGGCACTTTTTCCCCGCTAATTGTGAGAGTTTGGCAATTTTTTCGCACCCAGCCGCAGTGGCATCTGCAGTTATATGGCCCCGCACCAGACGCGCGGCCAATAAAAGCATAATAACCGTGAAAGGTTGCACTCGGGGATAATTGTCGAGTGCGCATCAGCCGAATAATGGTTATGGTGTGCGAATTACACCGATCGAACCATTAAAACGCAATTAAAACGATCGCTCCCCAAAGCCAGGGGCTGCGATTCGGACTCGGACTGGGGCACCGGCCACCGGACAGATGGCAAAGAGTGCTGCGGCGTTCTCGCGGCAGTAAAAGCCCACAAAAGGGAGAGAACGAAGGCGGTTTCAGATTAGCAGCGTTTCTTTTGTTGGAAAACGGTCGTAAAAATCGTGAAAATCGTAAAAACCAAAACCGATCCCAAATGAACCGACAGCCGACCATTAAGTAATGAGCGTCCGCATCATGGCATTTCCTAGTACGGGTCGCGGCTGACCCTTAGGGCACTTGGCCCGATAAGCGATCTCCTCCAGCATGCAGCAGTTTTCAATGTTCGAAGGTGTCGACAGGTCAGGGGGCAGTGGGAGTTCTGCCCAAAAGTGTAACAAACATAAAATACCAATTAAAAGGCAATTAACGGCCCAAAACACTCACTCACCTGTATGGGGCATGGTTGTCAGGGCGGCAATGGTGGTGATCTATGATGATCTATCTCGATCAGGTGGCAGCGCAGAGCAATAAAATTCCGCTCCTCCGATTTATTGTTAGCGCGACCAATTCAGAGTCGATCTTCGACTGGTTTCTTTTTTGGGTGTGATTTCTCCGAACAGTGATCGGCGCAGTTCTCTGAAACGAAACGAAACCAAACGACACAAAATCAATTTTATTTCCCATAAAGGGTGGGTTGTTGCGCGAGCGATCGCATGTCGACCGCCAATAAAAGCCGCCACCGAAATTAAACTACTCGTATATCGCAAAGGGCAGCGGCAGAGCATAAAATTAACTCTCTGGTCGCTGGGTGATATTTATCGGCTGTGACCACCGCATAAAGCGCAATGGTTCCATGAGCACACGCTTAAGATTTTTTCACGTAAGTTTTATGCAAATTCGCGCCGTCAACCCTCTAAGCCTACCCTGTTGACATGTACATGAGTTCGAGCGTTAGACCTGTTTTCCTATTTGCCTATATTTTCCGATTCAAATGCAAAGTGGGCCGAAAATTTACAACCTGATGAAAGTGCGCCCATTGTTGTTGGCCGAAGAAATATGCTCCTTTCGCCCTTTTGCCGCTGTACGCTGAGAGCCAAATTAAGTTGTAGAAGGACATTCCTCCTGCGTTTGGGGGGTCACTTGGCGAAATTTCTTTTCAGTTTCAGTTTATAAATCAAAGAAAATAGCTTTAAGCCAATTAAGGCAGAGATAAGGATTAATTATGTTCCTGCTTAGTATTCATAGTTTTTTTTTTTTTTTGTTTTTTTTTCCTGGACTCTAACCGCAAGTGGATGATTTCCATAATAAGCTGGCGTTTTGGTTTTATTTTCCATCGGATAGTGCGGGCTCGGCGCAAAGTGCCATAGAGAATGACCGAAAATTACCAAAAAGTCGAAAGTCGTGGGGTGGATGAGTGAGTTTAACGATTTGCTATTTCTGGTCGAGGTAAATTATGCAAGCGAAGGTAGGTAACGCGTATGTGCGGGTGTTTTGCTTCAGGGATCAATAAATCCAGAAGAACCGTATAATTACCCAGAATTGGAGGGTTTTGTTGCTTTTTGCGGTTCGTTTCTGACGGGTAGACGTAAACACGAGTGTTGTGGCTAATGTGCGCGAAAATCAAATCGCTTAGCCGTTGATGTGACAGCCAAAATGCTCGCGAATGACATTTTGACATTAAGTTGTACGGAATGCGGTGGTGGTTGGAAGTGCGTGACGTTCCCTCTGGCGGGGTGCAATTTTAAGTTGACAGCAAATTCGTCTCCTAGGTATGCGAACAGTTGACGAAATTCCACGGCGTTGCAAAGACAAATTAATGACAGCTTGTTTGTAGGTCGTATGCCACAAGTGCACTGTTGGTGTGACCGCTTTTCAATGCGAAGTAGGCATGAGGATGTACAATACTCAGAAAAGTTAACCAGCAAGCTACAAGCAACGCAACTCGACGCAAAATGTGCATTTTCGCTTTGACTTCAAAGATACCCTTTCAGGTACCTACAGTTGCACAACTCAAAACTGCTAAATAGCCCCACGTACACCAAATTGTTCAACTCGTGTGAATTGGGCGAAAAAAGTACTCCTCGCGTTATTCAGCTGTGCTTGAAGTGTGCTACCCTCGAACACTAGACCAATCGTCGGACATCCAGCAGCTCGCTGAACACACTCGGTAGATGACAGTTATAAAATGTAACCAGCGTTGCCAACCAAATTTGACAAGAAAATGCCTAACTTGAGAAAAAAAGATGCTTTTTCAATAAAATAATGCCTAAAATATTTTGTTTAGGTAAACTGGGACAATTAGTCAAAAATTAAACATAAATATTAAAAAATAACAAAAAAACATTTTTATTTCCAAAAAAAACTTAAATAATAAATCGCAGAAGAAATTTCTAATAGGAACAAAATTCATGACATTTTAGTTTCATAAGTAGGTACAAGGTATTGAACAAAACAAACATATTTTAAGTCCATCAGATCGTCTTGGTAATTGAAATCATACATTAAAAAAATAAAAAGTCAAAAGTCAAGCCTCGGTTGGCATCACTGAGTGTAACACACCTTGGATGTTAATAACTGCAAAGTATCAGCGACCACAAGGAGTAGCGGCACCAACAGGAAGAGAAGTAGAAGTTTATCAATGCCATATGCTTGTTCAGAGAGTTGGGTTGAGTTGAGCGTTCAAAAATTAGCTTTCGGAATTCATTTTAAAGTCTTTGGGAGACTGTATTCAGCGAGCAACATGCTCGAATATGCTACCCGTTTACACTGCTTATAGCAACTATCTCCTACACTTATATTGGACAGAGTTGAGAGCTTCATACAGTTGAGACAGTGCGCGGTTCATTTTGGAAGGAATAAGGTCTTATGGGCGAATATGCACTTAAGTTCCTCAAACGGTTGAAATGTGCCACTTATTCTATATAGGTACGTTACATTTTTAAGTTTATCGTTCTTTTTCTTAGATTAGATTGGCGTACTCCAGTGGAATTCCGATTTGGCTTTCTCTGTTCGGTTTATCTGTCAGAGTACCAAAAGTGTGTCTCTGAACGCATCCCGGAACGAATGCTCTACAACTTTCAGTGAGGCGAGGAGTACAACAAGTCACCGCGGAAGCCAAAGTATTGTGCAAAAGACAACAACAGTCCATAGGAAAAATCTTAAAAGTTTTAATATCCGCAGAGAAAATGTTTCTTTGTAATGATTTCGATCTCATCCCACTGTCAAAAACTTAAACATGGCTTGCATAGCAAAAACAACTGTTGTGTCATCGAGAAGTCTCAATTCGGAAGCAGAATCAACTTTTATCTCCGAGCCTAATGCCAGTTTTGGGATACTTTCTTTTTCACACATCATCAAAATAAAAATTATAAAGCAGAGCACTTAACACCCAACCTTGTGGAACACCAGATTTTGTGCTCAAGCTTCACTCACCGAGAGAGACATTTTCCCAAGAAGCTGTTGGTAGAAAGGTAGGTTACTGTTGGTATGAGGGTATTCATTGTGCAACTTACTTAAAAAGCAGCGACCTACTCTTGACGGTGTCAAATGCAGTTTTCAAGACCATCTGACAGTTTGTTAAAATACGAATCTATTTTACTTCAGCCGGGAAAAGTAAAAACTCTGCATTCAAAATATTTAGCAAATGCTCTCAGTCAGCAAAATAGCAGACTTGGAATATTCGCAGTAACTGCTTTGGCTGAAACGTTTTATTAATACCGATCTGAGTAAAAGGTCAGTGGCGCCGCGTTTCGAACATAGAAAAAGTTGGAGTTAACTCAAATCAGTTATTATTCAGGCGAAGCCTAGCAATTCCTTCGATTTTGACATTTCTCTTGAATAAAAGCAATTGCTAGGTTTTTTTTATTCCACCAATTGAATTCCACCAATTGTGAGGTCTAATTCGAAAGTGACTAACTACGAACTTAGTTCGAACTTGCGCCAGAGAGATTTAGAGTGACAAACTTGACGTTTTCGAGATACCTACGTTGACTTGTGATTGCAAAATGTTTTTCTTTGTTTTGATTTCGTTGTCAAGCAGCTCCAAAAATGCAAGAGATTTCCCACAGTCTTTGCAAGACGGTTGCCCTCTAAAAATGGTTGTCTGGCATTGTTTTTAAGATTAGCAAACAAAACAAAAATCGTTTTCGCCTCTGTGTTGTAGACGTCATATTTTAGAAGATTCTTAATCTATTTGTTTACTCTGTTTCTACATACAAATTGACTTCTTTTTTTTAACCACTTTTTAAGGTGCACCTAATGTTGAATTAACTATTGGTTGGCCCCAGTAGTCATTGAATTTGAGAGTGGCTACGTTCACATCACATGTAACAATATAGGCCTATAGTTGTTTGAATACTCTCTTTTGAGTTAAAAATTAATAGCTTTGACTTTACAACTGAATTTAGTATTGTAAATTAAATCAGAAAGCATAGAAATTTCTGCTCGTTTCTCAAATTCAATTTGCTAAAGGTTTGCAAATATGAATCTTCCGACTTCGTTTCCATTTTATTTTTTGGCTCATTTTCAACATTTCCTCCGCGTTTTCTAAACAAAAATAATGCAGGTCTAATTTTGTAAGGCTAGCTAAGAGGCTCAACATTGTTGTCTCCTGTCTGGACTTTTAGTTAAAGCAAATTCTAGTGATTTAAAAACTGAACAAAAGTAGTGTGTCAAAAGCAGTGTTGCTAACAATCTTTTTGATATTTCCCACGAAGTGTTGTTTAATTTTTCCCTTTTCATTGAAGATTGAACTTAAATTCTGCGCATGTAGATAGATAGTGCAAAAGGTCACATTTCACAACCTTTAGTATATGTATAAGAATCGCTGTTTGTTTAAATTGTTGTTATAATATAAATTATGAACAAAGTTTACTTATATAGTAATAAAAGAATTAATCTCAAAATTGATTTTCGTATATTTTATTTCTGTTTTTATTATTAAGGTATATTTGTATTTAAAATTAGTCTCACGTCTATTCTACTCAAATTCTATATATCAACGCTAATGTTGAAGTTAAATTGAACAGCATTTCTCCTTTGTACAGAGTTACCGTGAGGTTACACTTATAGGTAGGTACCTACTTCAGCGAGGCATAAAAGAAAATGCAAATGCAATTGGATTTATTTATTAAAAGCAAATTTCGTATGTGACTGCAATTGTTAAGGATATTTACTGTTTTTTTTTTTTTTTGATAGCTAATTATGATAATTTGCTGAAATGACCTCCAAAAAGAAAAAAAATCCCACGATATAGCAACACTACTTGGAAATATTGTTACGTGGGCCTCTTGTTTTAGTGTTTCCTTAGCCAAAAATTCTCAGAATTCCTATAAAACAACTCGGCAATGATTTTCTCTCCAAAATTGTCAACGTTCTGTCCAACTTCAGCGGGAATTTTTATTTCCCATAGGTAATAATTTACCGAAACCATTTAAACCATCAGAGACCATACGGAGACCACCAACTTCGGCCGATTTCCCGTTACTTGCCTACAAGCTATATTTTTACGGAGTGGTCACGATTTGGTGCGCCAGTATTGTTACATAAAAATTCGTATTGAGAAATGTAACGTAACTTCAAAAATTCTGAGTCACCAACAAACTCGCAAAAAATATGAGCCACATCCGCTGTGGGCAAAGTTGCTGGCAGAGTTCATAGAATTTTATCCGTTAAATTTTAATTATCCGAAACTCATGAAAAATTAACAATGTAGACTAGTTGAGGAAAAATAAAAACATTTTGAGCAAATTTTGTTCATTATTTAAGAAAAATTTACACACGAAATCTAGTTTATGATATTCAAAAGCGGAAAATACACAGCCATGTTTGTCCTAATATGTTTCTAGTATATAGAACATCTCCTTTGGGTAGTTTTATTAACCAAACAAATCAAAATATTCGCCTTTTAACAATTTATAATAACTAACCAATGACATTCAGTAATGTAGAAATGTGGTATTCCCGAACTCTATCACATTTCCCCACGGTTGGCAGCATTTATTTTTGTATTTTTTGTATATTTTTGCATGTCACACGGACTCTTAATTGACATAACACCGATAGGAAAATAGGAAAATAGGTGTCCAGCGCCAAGAGGATTGTGAGTTGGGTGGGGGTCTCAGTATGATTTGTCTATGATTTAAACAGGAGTTGCCAGGAGTAATTTTTAAAAAAAAATTCGGCAAAGTACAAAATAAAATTCGGAAGCATAAGTTCTTCCACATTTTTTCGCTGAAGGTCATCGCGATTGGCGGTCAATGTTGAATCAGTTTTACAGATTTTTAAAGCTGGTTTTAGCTCATGCAGCTATCACGCGATCAGACTTCCATTCTCCGATAGTAAAAATCGAAATAGTGAGTAGTGAGAGAACGATACAATTGACTATGCAAAATTAATTGACGCATATGCATAATAGATGTTCCCCGTCTGTTCATCTATTTAAAAATCTAAAACCAATCCAATTGCAGAAATGTTTTTAATTACCTGACCCGTGTATTGAAGAAATTAGGAATAGAAACTGAAAGAGTCCGACAAATTAACTGAAAACAAATAAAACTGTTAACGACTGATCAAATCAGGGCGCGGACAGTTGCCCAATTGCCCCCCCATCGGGATCACGGATCACACAGAAAAACGGGTTATAACTGCGTTTATATGTAATAAACTTTTCCGTCGTTTTGTTCTTGTTTTTCGTTAATTGATGCGCGACAGCATTTGCATGGCCCAATTCGCAGCTATCGGCTGTAGATGTCACACACGGGTCCGCGCATTAGACGCGCGGTTCCCACGGTCGTACGGCCGATAATCATATTCCCAAGCGAGTCCAATTTATGCTGATATGATTGAGAAGCTACCTTTGGTTAGAGCTTAACATCGATTTGACAGATGAGCCATAGATTGGCCAAGATTCGGAGACAATCCCATTCAGCCGTCACAGTTGATCTTTAAGATGAAATTAATTCTCGGCGGCGATGGCGAGGCTCTGTCTCTACTACTGCTCCGTGTGTGTGTGACGAAAACTCAACGAGACTATCGAATTAGACGCGTATTATAATACGTATACCCAAGTCGGTGACAGATTCCCACTATCTATCTACCGGAAAATACGTATCACCACACGATTTGCATAAACGTTTCATTCGAAAAGACGCGCCGGTCTTTAACGAGTATATAGAATCAATTTGTCGTCCGATGTCCAGTCCAGGTTGCTATTTCAGAGGTCGACTTCCGCTTATCGTTATTTATTTGTTTGTTGACCCGCCGGACGCGGTGGTGCGGTGTGTGTAACGTGAGAGCGCTACCAGAAATGAATATTTGACCGCTGAGCTAATTGGATGCGAAAATGAGATGTTTTACATGCGCGCCGGATTAATGAGAGAAAAATCGAATCCGTGAGCTGTATGGTTCACACGAGCTCACCGGATGGAAATGGATTTTGCGCAAGCCGGTTGCTGTTGTGACAGAAATTTTGGTCTGATTTCTTCGGACTTCCTGTGCGCGATGGGAGAAGAAATCGGCGCAGTCAAATGTGCCGTAGATATGTAGGTATTTACAATTCAAATTGGATTTGGGAAGTTGATGTTCGGAAATAAGCGTCTTGCTACCTACTTTCAAAAGTTGAAAGGGATAATGTGAAGTGATGCACTGTTTACTTATTAAAAATGTACGAAGGGAAATAATGACGTCTACTTGTTCAAATGCTTCAGATTATAGTTCCGCTGGTATATTTATAGAATCAAATATTTTAAAAATACAGCTGTCAAATTATTGCTTGACACTTCTTAGATGTACAAACTTTTCAAATGTGCCATAGATGGTTAGATCAAGTTCGAAATCTCTCATTCACTTGATTGCCTTCGATGACTTAGAGTCGATGGCTGAAGACCAAAAGTTGTGGACGGTTGACTTTTGAGCCGCGACCCTTTTAATGGGTTAGCGTGGGACATTGAAAATGATTGAATGAATGAAAGAGCTACTCTCCCAATTAGAAGTGAGTTGGGAGGAGCTAAGTTCTGGGGCCAGATTCTGTAAGGCGAAAACGTTAAAACGTTTTCGTGCGCACGATTGGTTTCCTCTAAGTTACCAGAAGTAAATCGTGCACACGAAAACGTTATTTCGCCGTACAGAATGCCAAGGGGAAATGAGAGTTTATTTTGACACCATTCTGGAAAGATCTAGGGGCCAAATTGTTCTGAGAAAGCTTCTCAATTCGGCATTAGACTGCTGCAAACAATAATTGAAGGACCAATAATCCCAGATTGAGGGACAATTTTGGTGCTTTTTGAATGAAAGAGGGAAAAACGAGGGACAAGCTTAAAAAATGGGGAAAACATCAAAAATCCATGTGAAACATATCGCTTAAAAATAAGTTTAAAACGTATTTTCATTGCGAAAAAAAATCGATGAATAAATTGTTCATATTAAACATGAAAGAAAACAGCCCATCGAACGTCTACGTAAGAATCTGAATACATTCAATCGTTTTGCTATTATGTCTACTAGAAAAGAAAATTATTGTACCTATAATATTGTAGGTATATTTTTATGTTATATGCTTATTTTAAGCTTGTAAATAAAAACGGTAGCATTTTTTAATTTTTCATATGAAAACAAGTGCAAATTTCACTGAGGGGAAAATAGGGGAATTTTTGTCGAGTTTAGGGAAAGACGAATGCTTTCGCTTATAGGAATAAGAGGAACATAGTCTTCAAAGTATGGCAACACTGTGTAGAACCCGACGATTTTTGCTAAAAAAAAGCGAAACTACACACAAAAAAATTGATTGATGTTATGCAAGCGGTTTTTATTGATTTGATGAAACTTTTATGGGTTATGTTGGCTCTTTACACACCCATTTACTCCGAAAAAGGGGAACTTCACTATGTATACGGAGAGCTGCTGATGTACGAACTGCCAACTTAGTACTCGGTCACGAATTTCTTGACTAAGATTCGTCGGCTAACCCTCCATAAACGTCAACTGCAACAGCTATTCATGTGACCGAAAAAATCAAAACCGAGATATAGGTACCTACATCTAGTCAGACAGCTGTCAGACTTACTAAACTAGATACTTGAACGTCCCCAATCAAATGAATCGTTCATTTCCCCTTTTGCTTCTAAATTGTTTTTTAAAAAAGGAATAGAGAAATCATTTTTGTTACTGCAACTAACCGGGGTTTTGTAGCATAAGGTTTCCAAACGGTTCTGTGGATAGCTGGAAGCCTTATATTCTCTAAAAAAATGACAGCGAATTGCGAAGTGCAAAACTGCGAATATGTAGCTATTCGTATATTTTAAATTACCTTCCTACCTATGACCATTTTTTTGCTTGCAGCTGTCCGCGGATATATGTACCACCTGTCAGTTTCTTGTTGCAGTTATTAAACTATTTTGTGGTTAGGTTCGAACGAATTTTTCACTCCCGGATTTGTAGATCGCGACTATACCTACCTATATTTTGTGGATTGTGAATATGTACAGTTCATTATCAGTTTTGGCAATTTGCGTGACGAATGTTTGAATTTTGTTGTGTTAAGGTTTCTTTGGATTTGTTTCTAGTCCTGCCAAATATTGCTAGGTTTGGTTTTTATGTCGGAATCAGTTTTCATTAAATGATTTCGTCTCTTACGGAACACTATGCAGATGGGTCGCTATACAACTTGTGGAGAACGCGTCCCCAGCCAATTAGCGCTCTTCCTAGATATTTAGTGAAAAAAATGATTAACTCATCGGCAAAGACAAAACAAACTAAATAAGTTAGGTATATACCTACCTAAACATTTTACGAATATTTTCAGAAGAAGAAGAAGCCCATGACAGAAGCTAAAGGTCTGTGCTCAGCGACCAAACCAATTCTCGCAAATTTTTGACATTTCATTCAAAAAAAACAATTGTTTGGATATTCCCAACTTAGCTGGCTGTCAGTTTTCAACTGAACAGTAGCAATTTGTTCGATTTATATAGGTATAGGGTTAAGTTTAGAGTGACTTATTGCACAAAATTTGTACCTTTGCGTGGTTTGTGAAGCGCTTTGCAAGTGTCGTGTTTAATTTTGATTAAAAACTAATGATTTCTTTTGCCACATATAATTTGAATACGCTATAAACTTTTGCACTTAATAAAGGATTCGTTTTCCGAAATTTGTCTCTGAAAAGTGCAATCATGGCGACAAACTGCTTTAAAATTGTTTCAGACGCTCAATTCGTCCTTATAAGTAGGTACTCATAGGTAAATCTTCGCAATTCGCGTCTCGTATGAATGAACACAGTCGTATAGGTTCTGCAAACACAGCTAAACTTCTTAAAAATATATCCAATTATATTTTACCCCGTTTGCAGCTGCCTTAGGTTATATTTGCACCTTTGAATTCGTGCGTATTTTACAATCAAGTTGCAGAATAAGTAGGTACCTACAGTATCAATTGATTTGAGGCGTTAGGTAGGTACCTTACCTTACTCTTTCTTTCACTAAACAACAGTCTTCCTCTTTTCTCTGTCATCATTAAAAAGTGTATATTTATCTACCATACCTACATGGAACCATAACTCTTTAGCAGTGCGATAGAGCCATCACTTAGGTAATTGCGTTAACAATTATCAATTTAATATTTTCCACTTAGGCTGTGCGAATTGTTTGCCATAAAAACAGTCTATATTTTTTTATAGTCACAGTTGGTAAAAAATAAAACTCAACACAATTGCTCACCTCACAAGGGCATCACAGTCTATGAATTTAAAATTTAATGTATCCGACAGTAATTTTTGGTAAGTAACTCTAGCAAACTTCACAATTTGATCGAAACAGTTCCGGTTCCAGTCACTTATGTCACTTCTTGTGCATCATAAAAAACAAAAAAAAAAAAAAAACAGAAACAGAAAATCCAACTCAAACCGCGAATCTACGCCGAAAAAAGTGCAAACTACTCTTAGGAAGAAGAACGAGCAGAACGCGTGCTATCGCTTGACCACTACCAAAAACAAACTAACAACTGGAATCGACGAGCCGTATAGAAACGTTCCACCACGTCGTCGTCGGTCGCGCTTTTTGCCTCCTCTGCCAGAGCACTTGCGTCTCACTCTGGCGCACGCTCTGTGAAATAACCACTTCAAAGCGAAACCCATCGCGTCACACAGAGTGGGAAGGAATAACACACCTCTTTGCACGGCTGATAGATAGATAGACGACACTGGCACACACCTCCATCAGCGCCATCTAGAACGATTCAATTTCCACCACCAATCACCACCTCCTTTGCCAACCATAAACGAGCAACAACGCTGGCCAAGCCGAGTCATCCGATAGGCCGAAACCGAATGCCAGTTACAGTTCATCCATTCACCGTGGAAATTCATTTTGTTTTACAGTTGCGATGAACTCGAAGGCGTTACCCGGTTGCCGGCAGTAGGTAGCTCGACAGCAGAAAAATGTCGGCACGATTCGCTCTTTATGCGCTACGCATGCTGGAAATGGAAACAGAGGGCTGCTGTGTGACGAAGTGGAATAGCGATACGTTTTCCAGTTCATTCTGCCACAGTGAACGACGTGGCGTAACCGTCACAGACACATTCTCGGTTTCCGGCCAATCGCAATGCCAATGGCACGCGAATGCAATCGAAAACCACATCGGAGTGTACGTTTAATTGAAAAGAGGATGAGTGCAAAGGTGGCATTGGTTGGATACAGTTAAATTTGCGGTATCAGAGGTGGGGGCGAGCGAACTGGATTTACTTGTCAACTATTCTAGTACTGCCGCAAGTGGGCTAGTGCGGATGGGAATGTGGATTATCCATCGGATTTGGTTGTGCGGAGAATTTCCAATTTCAATGGGAAGCAAAATTGAATGCCGCAGTCGCCGCCGAAATGTGACAAATCGCGATAACAATGCATAATGACGGTAATCGGGCTTGAGAACACTGCAAAACCACCCCGCAGCTGTTGATGGAATGACTATTGCAATGGGTAGTGGGTGGAGAATCTAATTTTGGGAAAAGTAATCGCGTGCGGTCACATTGATAAGGAAATGAATTGTTCAGGGGGTTAAAATTCAATTATCAACTTTCAGTGCTCCGCGTGCCGGGGTGAATTTTTGATAGGTATTACATATTCGGTTTTAATTGCGGTGAATGTTATTCTAAGTGGCAATTTCCGAGGCTAAGAGCTTGGGTACCTATACCTGTAATGACTTTTTATTATCTTGGCGGAAAGTTGGGAAAGTCTATCAGACATTGATAAAAATAGGTACCTACCAATCCCTATCTGTCAGAGTGTCAAATGGCTTCCTCGGATTTGAAGGAAAACATTTTCTGAAAAGGATTTGCTTGTAGTATACCTAGGTACCTAGTTTTATAGCATTTTTACACTTCACTCTTATGAAATCTTGTTTTTGATCGCAGAAATGTTACATATTGTTAGGTACCTAACCTACTTATTTGACATTTACCTATGAGCGAATTTCAACTGTCAACTAGGTAGGTACCTATACGTTCAGGCTGAGTTGGTGCATAGATATTTGTATTTTTAATTTTAACCCAATACCAGGTTGGTTAAAGAGGATATTTGTTAAGTATGACGATCTTTAGACAACACTGCGCGTCATAATAATGGGTCCATCACGGTGTTTTTTAGGTTATGTTTTCAGGTTAAGTTTGATGAAATTTTGTTTGCAGAAAGCATTGGTAGGTAATAAAGCTGACAGTTTTTTTTTATTATCGTAGTATAGAAGTAGATATATACCTACCTAACTGGAGCCTTTTTAGCGCTTTGAAGGCTGTATAGTCTCTTGATCCTACCAAAAAGGATTTGTGGGACGTATTCGAGTATTTAAGGCCTCTTGTCTTTCAGAAAGACCATTCCTACTGGCACTAAAACCCTGTTTCTGACTTCCTGTGTTAGGTATACATTTTTTTAACAACTGCCAATTTATTTATAGATCTTCCTCTAGTAAATGGCTCCAGAACAAGCATTTTTTAAGCTTTTTTGAGCAATTAGGAACCTTAATTTAATTAATTAAAAATAAACTAAACCCCGTAGTAATAAACACTGCGTAAAAGATATCAACTCGTTACTCAGCAGTTACGTCAAATTTTTATATGCTATCTGACGTCTACTAGCTAACTTACATTTGCATATTTGTTTATTAATACGGGGGTAAGGATATAGGTAGCTAATTTGGGAAATAATTTTATTTTTGAAGGGAAATAAAAATGCTGACAAATTTTTGTCTTCCTTATCCAGCATTTACAGCATCACACACTCCATACGGACGATTAAAGGGATCCCCAACACTAAATAGCCGTCTGACTGAAAGGGACAGCATTACATAACACGCAAAAATACGTGACACGTATTTTGGTCGCAAATCTTCTTTACATGGTAGAAATTGTGGGAAAGTACAGCAAGTTGTTATTTTTATAGCGATGGCTTACGAAATTTAGCTTTACTGTAAACGAAAATGGCTTCCGGAAGTGATTAACGGACGATTATTTATTTATTTCGTATAACTGATTGAAGAATTGTTGGATTTAATTTACTTACACTAATTACTTAGGTGATTGCAGAAATGTTGTGTAAGTATTTAAAATTATGGGTAGAACATCCATGACACTTTATAGTTGCCTGATTTGTGATTTCATTCCTTTATTAGCATTGATTGCGCACAAACGGATCCCTCTGTCACTCTGATGTTGTAAATGCAGTATTAAAGTTTTTCTAAATTTATAGTTACATTTTTTTCTAAATGTACCCCACTTCGGTATAGTTTGTGTTTATAGCTATTCACATTGAGAAAATCGTTAACGTTTTCAAACAACAGAGGACTATATAGTTGAACATACCCAAAGTTTGCTCACATTTTTCTTAAAAAACTGTAAGCGCTTTCGAACTATTTTTCATGTTTCAAATTGTTTTAACAAAAAAAAAACATTTTAAAACCAAATATTCCTGAGAAAGTAAATTTCCACGATCTGGCATCACTTACTGAGTAAATGTGTTTGTCTTCAACTAAGAAATCGATTTTATATACCAATACCAGATACAGTTCTGACAAATTGGTGACTGCCGCTAACAATCGTCGAATTATCGTTATCCAAAAAAAAAGAAAGCTCTCAATTTTGAACTTGTCAGTGCCATGGCACTATTTTGCACTCATATAACCGAAACCATACATACGAGTTAAGAGAGACGAAACTATTTCCCCTGATGTGTTGCGATATAGTTGATTTTAAAAATTTGCTAACGTCACATGCAAACGCAGTCAATTTTGTTTGGTTAGATTTAGATTCGATAATCAAATCAAACTTCCAAATCGTGGTATGTTTGCATGTACGTTTAAGAAAATATTGCTATAAGTTATACTGAAGCCAAAGAAAAGTCGAATTAAATTTGAGACCCAAACATAACCTTGCTTTTTGCAAAAGGGAACATTTTGTAACAAGGTAAGAAAGCGGAGTTTTATTTAGAAAAAAACCGACTTCATATGACATACAGTCTTTTAAATTATAAATTTAACGAATTTCAAATGAACTTTAAAAAAAAAAGAAACAGTTCACACTAACCTTTTTAGTTGCCGTCGATATTTGTCCGAGTCTTTTTTTTCACCCAATAAAATAGTTTTTTCTTCTTTAATTATCGACATTTTTAATTGCCGGAAATCGGCGTTTATAACTCAAACGAGAGTTTGAAGCTTTTTCTTAATGAGTTCGTTTCGGATCCGCGTCGGAGTCGGAGTCGGAGTCGGAGTCTTCTCCTCGCAAAGAGAGACGCGTATTTCTTCTTTTATGTCGTATAGATATTTAATAGAACAGAACGCGGCATTGATTAGCATACCCACTCCGCGCATCCATCCATCAAAAACACCGCCACCTGTCTTGATCTGGAAAGAGCCACCGATTTTGGACATGTGCGATCTACGGTCACAGTTGAATGTTCGCATAAAATCCGACTTCTGTTTGGTGAAGCGTGAAAACTGCGAGCTAGAGTTTGCCGAGGGTTACATAATCGGGGTTGCGATTATCAGGAGCTGGTTTTCTGCTGTCATCGATTGCCAACGTTCTATTTCGAAAGAGAGACACACACATGTTTGGTTTAATGGGACCACTTTGGCAGTTGGGATTGCGGATTTGTGTGGTGATTTATGTTGGCGATAGCGCTTCTTAAGTGCAAATCCCCGTCACTCATCTTACGTCAACTACTCCTCGAATCCTTGAACAAGAAAGAGTGGCTAAGCTTTAAGGGTCCGCCAGCACAGCCCAACCCTATGATTTGCGTTGGTAATTACAGGTTTACGATCACATCGAAAATCGAGTCGCATTACGTCCATAATTTGCATATACAAAGGAGGACCGTCGGCCGTCGAGCGAGAATGGTGGCGAGAATGCCCCGAATCCTAATGCACGCTGGCAGCTACCTAGAGCACGCTTATGTGAGCGCGTGCGTGATTTGACGCAATTAGTCGCGAGCTCCCTATATCTGGATCTCCTTATAGCATGCCACTGGCGGCTACTGCAGCCAGAAATGCATTAGATGCGGATTTTTGGGTGAATCCGAAATTTGTGGCTTAATTTGTGGTAGGTATAGGTGCGCATCAGGACTCAGCGGAATGGCCAAACATTTCATGGTCATTATGTGGATTTGCAGTGCGCAAGTGGGTGGAATGATTGCAGTTGGCCGCAGGCACACGACTGGTTTGGTTTTTCCTCGAGGGGAATTTAAATTGGCCATACCCTTGGTCGGAGCAATGAACCTTTTCTTGTCCTCTTTGCATCCGACTGTCCTACTCATGGATCGCTCCTGACAGCATTCCCATTCCCAAATCGCATCTATTATTTCCGCTAATTTCTTGAGACTATTGCCAAGGACTGTAATTTATCTCCAAGGAGGACGGTTTGTTTGTGAATAGAAGTCTAATGTCCCGTGTCCATCCAAGGATCGGGCAGGTGCCACACGGAGTTTAGAGGGTGATCATCATCAAATTGACAACAGCGAAGCGCCGCTTACTATTTTTTTATTTTTATTTTTTTTTTTGTTACCTGATTGCGCAGATAGAAGAAATACAATTGGAAATATAGAGAGTTTAGAGATTTTGAAGTATAGTTTTGGCACACGAACAGGTAGGCCGATTGGATGCTATTAGGGGTCACGTTTCTAATGAGGATTGCTTCCTGGGACTCAGGTGTCTTTTGCACCTTTTGCGAGAACATGCACGTTATCTTGTTCGTTCGACTCGTTTGTCGTTTGTCGGTTCAACACCGGAATTGTGTGTCGTGTGTCATGCACGCACACTGCACAGGGATGTCGAAAACAATTACGAGATTGTTGCCTCTTATGTCTGATATGATATCTTGGGTTTTACGAGTCGAAATGATGTGTCCAAATGAATTTATTGCCAAGTTTTATTCGTTGGTTCGGGACGTTCCTTAAATTTATTGAATCGTCGTCGTAAATTTATTGAATTGAACTGGAGTGGTATTTGTCAGAGTAAATTGGACCGTAAATATATGTAACTGTTGAGATTAAGACTCAATAATATTTATTTGAGAACGAGGGAAATGTATGAAGATTACAATAGGTACCTACTTCCATTGCGACAATCTTCATCAGAATTGCATCGATCTTGAGTTTTCTATCTACCGAATTTTTCTTTCATTGACAGTTTGACTGCTGGATGACATTTAGAAGCCGAGCTTGTACTTCCACTTTTCACATTCCTACGCTTTTGGAAGTTCATTTACATTCTGTCCGCTTCGAGTTCCCCAGAAGAAGATGATATTCGCCCGCGAGTTCTTCTGAGAATCCCATTCGATATTTCAGATATAGTTTACGTCGTATGGCGAATTTCGCTAGGGGAATCGCCAAACCCATGCGACACAACGAAGTGCGAACATCCGAAGTAGGTTTATGCAAATCGGAAAACTATACCAAGTAAATTTACGGTTCTGGTGAAGGAATGGCATATGAACCTCTCGTTTTTATTGGCGTCGCATTCCATTCAAAAGAGGGAGGTGCCAAATTTACAAAATTCACTTTATGTCTCCTTCCATATTTAAACAAAATTTAACCACAACGAACAAAATTTAACCAATTCTCCTAAAAGAAAGCATTCAGCGAATCTTTTTCGCTGCCGCTGCCTTTTTGACTAATTGGCCGAAGAACAGGGATGTAGACTGAGGAACGACTATGAAAAACTGAAAGTGCACTCTCTGCTATACCTATCATTTATATATATAAAAATGAATCGTGGTGTGTTCGGATGTTTAAAATTTTAAGACGACAGGACCAAATCGGATTCTTCGTTCTGCGGGTTTGTTCGTAATTGCTACGCGAAGTTTAAGGAGAAAATCTTTTATAAAACTGAGAAAAAGAGGCGGAACCAAAATAGAACCTTGCGGAACACCATCAAACTGTTTATATGTTTAATGGAAAACTTGAAACCGTCCAAAAGCAGTTGTACCTATCGAAAGGCCAAAATCGACTGTCCATCCGAAAGCACGCATTTTTGACAGAAATGATTAATTGATTTCAAACTCTTTCAAATTCTTCTTAAACACCTAGAGCAACATATTCTAGGGATTGGCTACACTTTTCGGTGAAATACAAGTCATCAAATGACCAGCAGACCTTTTTAAATAATTGTGAGCTAAAAGTTTTTGCTTTAACAATTATTTTTGACATCAAGAACTCGTTTTTAGGTTTCCAAGAATCAAGTAAGTAGGTATTCAGCGTAGGAATAATTATACTCTCCATAACAATTTTCTTACATCATTGTTAACAACTTTATTCTTAAATCAAAATTGATATTTGGGTTCATTTCAACCAACGAAAATTGTTCGCATTACAAATTTTTTCTGAGTTTACGTGTCGGGAGTCTTCCATTCCGGAAATCTTATCAATTTAGCCATCTAAACCTGTGAGTCTCTTCCGTTCTTCCCGAAACTTACGCAAAATGTTTGTTTGAAAAATTATTTCACCTCGGCTTTGGGGCAACCGAGCTCCCAGTCAAGGAAGACATTCGGAATCACGGAGGCTTAAAGCCCAGTAAGGTGTAAGCGAAATAGATGTCCCTGATGGTACCTCTATACAGGCTCCCTACACCCTCATTAAGGTAGCCCATGTCTTCATGGACCAACGACTCTGCCAAGACATTTGCTTGACCTATTCCATTCCAAGAGCTACACTCCTCCACGCTCTTCCATCCACCAATCGTCTTTTGACATCTACTGACTTCCGCCGTCAAACACACACCGAGTTCCAACCGAGTTCCAACCGAGTCAGTGACCAATTGTTGCCGCACTCCACATGTTCGCCAGCCTTTCGCACCGAAAGGATCGTAAAAATATACCGTAAGTTGAATCCCTGTAAATCAGTCTCCCAAGTGGCACCTCGTAAAAACCTCTCCATCCATTCATACATCTATACCAGTGCAGAAACATTGCACAACGGATAGCTACCGGCATATTGCACTCTGCGCTAGGGCAGGCAATCCATTAACTTTATGACGCCTCAAAGCGTTCCAGTAAAATTAATTTTTGCTATTTTACAAATTTTACAAGCGATTTACGGCCAGCAATTAAACACATGTGCTACTGTTGGGGAATTTTCCATTTAAATCGCACCAGCGCCAGACTTAGGCTTGCCAAATGATTGACACTCATGAAATCGATTTGGCGCGCTGATTGACGTCCGAAAGCTGTCCGACGGACTGCAGCGAATCCGTAATGGCCAACTAAATCCGCGGGATGTTATCTGCCGAAAAGTGCGCTGCGAGGCTGCGAAGACGCGAACATTGTTATTACACACGAATTGATGCGTGTGCGGCTGCACCTCACGTCGTTCACTGATTAATTAAGCGCAATTGCCTTCAATTAGACCCTTATTCCGATGGCCCCAAAATTACTGTCAGCCCACTGTCGTCGTGTGGCTGCAATTACGCGCCACCAAATGCCGGGGTCCGATGTTGCACTGTGAGGCTGTCAATTTGGAGCGCGCACACGGAGACTTTGCGCCAAAGCAGAGAGGAGTCTGCCAAATATGACATGCGGTCGTCAACACCAGGCTGTGGCGGCCACACTTTATAATACCACGGCACAGCCTAATGATGACGATGTGGATGATGAAAGGGCAGCCACCAGCCAACAGCCATACTCACGGAGCAAATGACTGGGTTCGCGTTCGCGCAGCACCGCCCGTCTTGTGCGTTGCGCGAATATCGACGAAGCGACAACCGACGACCGACGGCTGAATGTGGGGATCGTCGGTCGTCGGCTGCGTTTAGCTTTGTTTGCTCAAATAATGACGTTTATATGACACCGCGATTTGGGCTCTTCCGTCTTCTATGTGTCAGCCTATGCTTGCTCGTTTAATAATTATGTCAGTCACTTAATTTATCGCTGCGAGAAGGACGACGCGCCCGGGGGTCACGAGCACAACAAAACTCGCGCACTCAACACAACGGTGAGAGAACAGACGGACAACACGCAAACGGCAAACGGCAAACGGCAAACGGCAAACTTTGTTTTACTGTCGCCGAGCAGTAAAAGGTCACGAGAGCCGTTGGGGTAGAATAGGAATCCTGGTCACATTATGCCACATTGTTGTTGTCGAGCGACGCCTTTGGGAAATTAAGTGAGATCCCTATTTGTGTATATATACAGATTGTATCACTCGTGGTGATGGTGATGTCGTGCGCGCTTGATATCCTTCGGACCAATTCGGGGTTCGATGTGAGAAATTCTTTAATGTCGTAATTACCGGTGGTATCTGCGCGCTTCCATCTAAGACACTGAAGTGAATCGGGGTGACCAATTAAGCCAGGAGATATGGAGGAGGTACAGGTGTATTGTGTATGTGTATAGTGTATGCCGTTTGGTATAAGGATTCGCGCATTTTCAAATGACCATCGGATTGGAAGTATGATAAAATTGTAATAGTTTGACAGGACGAATTTATGGTACGCATTTCGTGCGTAATCAATGAAAAAATTGCCGCAATGTAGGGCGGGGGACGTTCTTCTTTTTACATGTAGATTTATTGGTGCCGTGTAAAGTCCGTAAAGAGGTGGAAACGGAGTGGGCAAGTCCTGACGGATGTTGGAGTTGGGTTTTTAGGGAGAACCATCGCAGTACATTATAGTACAGAATTTTTGTAAAACTATTCCAGTCACTGATCAATTTATGGGCGTGTTTTTTTGAGCTTCGAACTCAGCAAAGCAAAGTAAAGTAGGTAGGATTTTCAGCACGCGATTACAACAACTACAACTGAGTCTCGAAGTGTCAAGTAGAGAGTAGGTAGTTGTAATTGTGTGATGAAAATCCTACTTTACTTTGCTTTGCTGAGATCGAAGCTCAAAAAAACACGTCTTATAAAGTGGATACTTTATGGGTTCGTTCAGTCACTTGGAAGGAATGCAGCCCCAAAGAAAGTCGGTGGGCCGCCTGGCTAGTTTATATCATTTATGAACAATTTGCATCCACTTTTAAGCTTCCTCCTAGTTTGACAATTGACACACTCGTCCGAGGCAATACCTGCAGCTGCTGGACGACATTTTAGCAGAAATTATTGCGTCAGTCTTAGTCACTTTGAAGCCCCAAACAAGTTCTATTTTAGAGCCCCTTATTTCACCCGGTAGCCAAGCCATCTGTTTCATAAAATAAGTAGGAGTGTACCCGTTGTGCGTTGCTACGCCTACTTTTTTGTATACGGTGAACGCCACGCCACCTTTACATATCCTACATAAATTTCGCTTTCTTCTGTCAGTTCAAATGATTATTGCATTTACAACTTTATAGAGTACCTATCTCCCATGAGTGTCGAGAAACAGAACTTGCAATCAATGTTGCCGCTGTTTTTGTTAAAAGTGTGACAATTTTTCTCAAAAAGTGTAACAAATGGACAAAAAAATGTAACAAACTGAAAGAAAATGTTAATAATAAAAACATCAACTCAAAAAAATTCCATTTTGTGTTTAACAAATAAAAAAACAAAAAAAGAAACAAAATTATTGACCATCGAAGTAGATTTAAGTTTATATTTCACAAACTTTATTTCCACGATATGTAGAACATTGGCAACGCGGCGAGACAGAAAAATATTGTTGTACTTTCTCGTTCCCTCCCATTCACATTCCCACTCGCAGTTTGACGTTTTGCAAAACTTGTGCTTTGCTCTGTATAAAAAATTACATTGATAGAAATTGGTAGCAGTTTGTTTCAAAAGAAAAAGTGCTGCCAGCTCGACTTTTCAATATTTTTTAAAAAAGTGTAACAAAGCGAAAAAAGTAACATTGTAACAAAATTTTAAAATAATTAATAAGTGTAACAATTTTGTTACACTTGTATCGTTGTGGCAACGCTGCGGTTGCAATGTTTTTTCGTATGAAAGATGCCACGCCCCCATGACCGATCACTTCCACCTTTTGTTAAATGATTCCGACGGACAATATGCGTCACAATTTCCCAAATTTCAAGGTTAAAACCGCCATAAATGTCAAGATATAGTGTTTTAAATATTTCTGTTTTGTGGGAGGTGCCGCGCCCCATAATTTCATTTCATTTTTATTTTCTTAAAAAAACTCGTACGTATTTGAAAAACGTTGTGTCAAAGTTCAAGTCAATCTATTGAGTACTTTTCGAGTTTTGCGAGCACAAAATCGAATATGGAAATTCGTGTTGGTAACTCGTAAAAAACGTCAAAAATTCTCCCTTTCTGTCAAATTGGCTGCGAAAAATTTGCAAAAAGAAGATAAATTCCGCCTGTGAGTCTGTTTGTCTGAAAATTGAATCTGCTGCAGAACGGTTTCAGATATTTACTCACTACTTAGGACAGAGTCCTAGATGCAACAATGAACAGAGATATTCCACGATATCCTTTGTAAGTTATAGGAACGCCTTTTTTAGTAAATGGAGTTGATGAATTCGGTCCTCGTTAATGCCATCTGGTTACTGGACCAACTTATGGTCCGTGGACACTGCGTCCTACCACAACTTCAGTATATTTGAAGAGCTCTGCTGCTAGTAAACCATCACAGTAAACTATCGTCAGTTTCTTGACACTCTCTGTAGATTTACATCTTCTTCTCGTTAGAAAATATCACGCTCTGAACCTAGTTGCCATAAATACAGCCTACGTCGACATTTGCCTCCCAAAATGAAGGTAGTGTTCCAATTTGACATTTGTCTCTCAGAATGAAGGTGCAGTCCTCCAACTATGACATTTTTGCCTCTCAGAATGAAGGTGCAGTCCTCCAACTTTGACATTTGCCTCCCAAAATGAAGGTAGTGTTCCAAATTTGACATTTGGCTCCCAAAATGAAGGTAGTGTTCCAAATTTGACATTTGCCTCTCAGAATGAAGGTGCAGTCCTCCAACTTTGACATTTGCCTCCCAAAATGAAGGTAGTGTTCCAAATTTGACATTTGGCTCCCAAAATGAAGGTAG
Source organism: Cheilosia variabilis (assembly GCA_951230905.1). Classification (NCBI taxonomy): domain Eukaryota; kingdom Metazoa; phylum Arthropoda; class Insecta; order Diptera; family Syrphidae; genus Cheilosia; species Cheilosia variabilis. Next base: position 14,183,430 of record OX579679.1, on the reverse strand, counting down.
TGTTCCAAATTTGACATTTTCCTCTCAGAATGAAGGTGCAGTCCTCCAAATCTGACATTTGCCTCTCAGAATGAAGGTGCAGTCCTCCAAATCTGACATTTGCCTCTCAGAATGAAGGTGCAGTCCTCCAACTTTGACATTTGCCTCCCAAAATGAAGGTAGTGTTCCAAATTTGACATTTGGCTCCCAAAATGAAGGTAGTGTTCCAAATTTGACATTTTCCTCTCAGAATGAAGGTGCAGTCCTCCAAATCTGACATTTGCCTCTCAGAATGAAGGTGCAGTCCTCCAACTTTGACATTTGCCTCCCAAAATGAAGGAAGTGTTCCAAATTTGACACTTTGCATTCCAAATGACGGGTGCTCTCAAATACTCAACTGAGTTCTTTTAAAATCACGTTGACAACTCGAAAAGAAGCATCAAAGACCGTGGGGAGATTACTTTAAACGTTGCGTGCCCACCCTAATACTTGTGTGAACAACTTGAGTCTCAAAAGCGGGACTTTGCGATTCACACACAGTTAATTAGGGCGATGACAAAATGTCAACAACTCATCAGCAGCGCACTTCCCCGCTGGAACTGATACCAAACCGATTCAATTGTGAAATTAAATTGAATCAACGCCCGAACGCTGCACTGGTGTCACCCTCAGCGCTGCCTGATGGTGCTGTGCTGGAGACGGGCTGCCGCTGCTTCAACTCTGTCATTGTAATCCACTTATAAAGTGTTTTGCCAACACGACCATTATGTAACGATTACACCAGGGATTACCGCTCAGTTTAAACACATATATACTTCAACGGCGTGCGCCAAAGGAAGAGGGTTGCCGGCGCCTCTTTGCCCGAGTGTGGGTAATTGTTTCCTTATCCGATAAAAAGGGTGCTTAAAGAAGTCAAAATATAATCCCATTGTCAACTGGGAGAGTTGCGACTCCGGCGTTCGTTGGTTGGCCTGGTCGGCGTTGTGTTTGTGTGTGCGCTGGTACATGGATGGACTTTTGACATGCAGAAGCTTGCCTTTTGACATGGCCAGGCGGCAGCGGAGGCGCAGTGCGGAGCGACGTAATGTGATCTTATTTGACGGTTGGCTGGGTGGGAAAAGTCCTTACTGCTGGCAAAGTACCATTGTCTATGGTTTTATCTTGACTTTGCAGAGATTCCTCCCACAGCCATGGGGAGCGGAGCTTCCATTTTCGGTGGCCGCACAAAGGCGTGAGCCCAACCAAGGCGGGTATAGATCTACAATATACCGATGGTGTGGGAAAGTGGTTTGTCGGTTATACAGGAATTCACGGGATATGCAAATGTTTTCTGGTTGAAGTGGGATATGTTGGATGGTTTGTTTTAGCTGTTTTTTTTGGCGAGTGATTTCCTTGGCAGATTTGACGTAAAAATGGGAAAAAACGCGTGACAAAGTGTAGAAATTTTGCATGTGTCAGTTTTTGGTTGTGCGTTCGGTTTTCGAAGGATTTGTTAACATATGACACAAATCAAGTGGAGTAGTCGCAGCTCGCAGGGATATATTGCCGCGTGATATTTGGGGATTTGGCAAATGCCTTAAGGTACGTGGTCGACGTCGAAGTCTGAGTTGGGAAAAGGAGGAACGAGTTACTCTTGACGTTCAGAAAGTGGAACTGGTAGACAAAGTCGAACTTTTCTGCAGAGGGAGATCAGTGAAAACCGCGTCCAAATCCATTCATTCTCGAAACTAACGCAGTCAGACAGATCGGGGCACTGAAAGCATACTGCAGAAACAACAGCGCCACATATCGGATTTTCTTGTAACTAGTCACAAAACATTTTCGGCAGCAATAGAAAGTTTAAGTTTTCAGATACCTAAATTGATCGAGTAGCTCTCACATTCGAAGAATGCCTCCAGCAGGGTTAGAGCACTGGACCACGAAATATTGGCTTTTGAGGGTGGCTCCAGAAGCACAGAAGACGACTGCTTCCTGATGCGACAAGAAAATCGTATAAAAGATGGTTTCACTGAAGCTGGTCTTGTTTAATAACCAACGCCAGGTTGGAAAGTCCTTCATATCTCAAAAACTATTGGAAAAGGTGCCTCAAGCTTGGAATCTGCAGGCCAAATGCTATCCAAATACGTGTAAAACTTCATTCAAAAGTCCCTGTCTACCAGTGTTGTACATCGATAGTGGATTCAAACGATTTGGGGCTTCTTTTTGATGGAAATCACAATCCACTGGTCCTTTTCTAGGTTTTAAGGAGTCCTTTTGGGGTTTAGTGCCGAACCATCCAAAAGCCACCAGTATCATTTCCAAAAACAAAAGAGTTAATCACAAACCAATCGATTAAAATCAAACGACAGCAAACCTCTTTCGAAACCGAAAAAAAAGACCCATAAAAACCCGCACAATCAGCGTAAAACTTACATGGATCGCCGCTGCCGCTCGAACTCAAATCGTTAAAGAGTGCACGTCGCCAAAGGAAGAGCTCCCATCAAACATCCGAGCTGCTGTATCTACTTAAATAAGGAAATTTATGAAGCAAACTGCTACTGTATGACTGTGAGTATCTCTAAAGACTCAAGCTGTCCTATGAAACAGCAAAAAACTCGAAATTTATTCAAGTCAAACAAAACATTTAGAACAACCTTCCGTTCCAGCGGCATTTTTAATGTCAGCTAATTCATAAAAGCCAAATTAATTGATTTCTCATTGAGAAACAGATAGATAGCGAGCCGCATGTATACATTCTCCCGAATTGGGAAGCTGCAAAGGAAGCCATCAACTAAAACAGGGCGGGGGGCTCTCATTTATCATGCAAATGAGACCGATTGTCGCCATTAAAGTTCATCAGCTAATTAGTGAGAGGAATAAATGAGCCAGCAAGCGGACAAAGTAAATACAGCCTTGGCTACGCTACAGGCTCCGCATTTGGGACCAATAACAATAACAATTAACTGACACACCGCTCTGATGTGAAGCAAGGCGAAGACTCGTGTACGCAGCGATTGCACACCAAAGATTGCCAGCGGATTCTGTGGTGCCTTCCAAAGCAAAATATATACCGTCCATACTAATAGTAGTTATTAAATGCGAACATGAAGGCATAATACTGATCGTTGAGGGATTTTTTTCCTGCCCAGCCTGGACACGTTTTCCTGTAATTTTATGAGGTGACCATCAGAAGAGATACGCTTGCGAATAAATTGCCGAAAATTGCTGCAGCATGCGACGGACACATGATGGGGGCAAAGTTATCGGACGCAGGTTGGGTCTTTGGACTTGGAAGTCAGATGAGAGTAGTTTGAATCGACGTTTGCGTAAATAAAAAGAGTCTTAGCCGGCGAATTAGAATGTTTTCGTATTTATAGGTTATGCCCGCCATCTATGGTTGAGCCCAGTTACTAGCGCGAAATGTGTTGCTGACTTAAGGTTTACTCTTTCCAAACACTTTCTAAAAATAGATCTGTTAATAAGGAACTGTGGGAAGTACTTCCGTAAAACAAATAACCTTCAATAGCAACGAGCGTTGGACGTGCTTTCTCTTACCAACTAATAGATATCCTTTTTTATCCTTAAAAGTACTGAATTCTTATTTCCGATCATAGGGAAAGTAGAAATTACCGAAAGGACCCGTGAATAAACAAAAGTTGAACTTTGTATGCGAAAACGGAAACATTGCGCAACCGATATAAATCGATCGCAATCGCACAAAGTCATCAAAAATGACAGAAAAAGAGAAAATTAGCAAAATAACGAGTAACGAGCAGTTCCTCTCTTGGCTCGAAACAGCTCAGAGAATTTCAGCTGTCAAGTACTGATAAAAATGTCAAATGGGCAAAATTGACAGGAATCACATTCAAAATCAGTTTTAAAAATCAATTGTACACAAAAATAAAATATCTGAAAATAAAGGAAATTCGGTGGTGGTTGAATGTTCTCCTAGAACGTTTCATATGTTTCAAAAAGTAAGTTATAAATATATTCTTGATATGGATTAGATTTCAAAGATGTACCTAGGTTGCTCAAAGTTGCTCGAAGTGTATCCACGTACTTTGGAGTATATTTTCAGCTTTCTGAGAGAGTTTCGCTCAATTTTTCGAGTTTGACAGATTTTTAGTGCTTGGCTCGTGAAAGTACGCGAATGAACCTATTTTCCATACTCGTTCACGGATTGGGTCACTTAATATTTGAATTTAACTGACAGCATGACGGGAGTGGATATTGGATGGTAAATTCAATATCAAAGTCATGTCCACAGAGTTCTGTCAGTTTCCGCTAGCCCTCTCCATATGAACTTTCTGGAAACATAGGCCCTGACAGGAAGCAACATCTAGTTTTTATTTCATCGCATTGGGCCAAGTCATTTAGAGGATATGAGAACTTGACGATTTTTTCTGCAACAGATGTCATTTTTCATTGGGGACGTTCAAGTGTCTAGTTTCGTAAGTCTGACAGCTGGCTGACTAGATGTTTTGATTGGCTGAAATCGGTCATATGAGCAGCTATTTCAGTTGACGTTTATGGAGGGGTAGCCGACGAATCTGGTCAAGAAATTCGCGACTGATTACTAAGTTGACAGTTCGCATACGTGGCTGAAGTAGAAAAAGTGACGTTCCCGGCCAACCTAGTTCTTGCGTTCGGGCTACCCAGACCAATCTTGTCGATTTAAGACGACTAGATTCTTGAAAGTGTCATTGTCCTCAATTTGTCGATACTTCATTTGATAGGTTATTTCATTTTCACGCTTGCTTTACAGTTTTAAATGTCAGTTGTCAGTAGTTGTCAGTCAGTTGCGCATGAACTGGTGGTAATCATATGAAGCGTTGTATTCGTTCGTTTACTACTTCGTTTCCGTCGACGTTTGAATTGGGTAAGGTGTGCTTTTGTGTTGTCCATGCGAACGAATATTCTGCCACAATTCAAACGAGTTTACCTATATAGAAAAAAGTGACAGTTCGTAGTTCAGCAAGTGACCAACCAAAACTATGCACTCTGTTCTCTGAAGTTCCAGAACTTGCAAAAACTGTGCAGACCGCTTTTCAAAGACTAACACTCAGGAAAAAAAAATTGTTAAGCGAAGAATTTTGAGATTCTTAAAAAATTGCAAGTTAAAATTTCTTGGTTCAAATATTATTTTTGTTAACAAGAACTCGTTTTTAATTTTGCAAGAATCAGGTATTCAGCGTAAGAATAATATACTCGCCATAAGAATTTTATTACATCATTAACAACAATTTCATTCTTAAATCAAAGATTTTGATATTTGGGTTCATTTTAACCAACAAAAAATTGTTGGCATTACAATTTATTTTTCTTTGTGAAGGAGTAGGTACCCATTGCTTAACGAATGTGCCTTTCTTATTCTAGTAATCTATTCACTTTGTGGTGCCTGCAAATAGAGAGTGACAATGACAGCCAACTTCAGAAGTTTGTGGCCTTCTTGAAATCGGCCTCGACGTATTCACAACGGCTGATGCGTTTAAAGTTCTTAATTGCTTCTGGTTTCTCCGCAACAAAGGTGATTGTCAAGGAAATCGCAAGTTTCATCTTGTGTTCTTGCCTTAAGGCAGTCATAATGTCATCAATGAACAAGGGAAAGGCGATGGTCTCGCAACAGACAGACACGACATTGAGACAAGGGACTGTTCCCGGAAGAATACGTGGGTGCTTTGTGTCCTTCGTCAATATTTTCAATGCGATGTAGTACAACTCCCCTGAAAAAGCTTCTCAATTCAGCAGTATCCACCGAATGGTTTAGACTTTCGTAAAGTTATACTTGACTTAGAGACTTGTTGCGCCAACTATCTAGTTTGTAAAATATTCACAATCTGTCAGGTTACTTCTCGGACACACCGTAACGCACGCACACGGGTACCTCCGAAAATAGTGCTCAGCACTTTTGCATGCTTATGGCAAAAATTTCATTTCCAGATTCAGCGATTTGCCACTATCCCTGCGCTGGCTGGACCTCAACTATGTGCAGTGTATTAAGCTATAAAATTGAATTCTAATTGGATGCCATTTATGAGAATGAGCAGGAGCTCATATATACACCCGAAAATGTATACACGCGCGTACACACTTGACAGCGCTTGGCTATTTGCATAGCACTGCAATTATGTGTCATCACCGAGCGGAGCAACAAATCAGTGTGCGTCTGTCGTCAATTTAGTTAAGAAGGCGCAAATTTTGAACGCCATAAACAAAGTGTGCTTCACCCCCAGGAGGCGAGAGGGACTCACTGGCACGAGCATCATCACCGATAGCGACAACGATATCGACGACATGAACAAATTTTGTCAAAATTAACAAATTGTTGATAAAATTCAAATTAGCCATCCGCAGCAGGCCTGGCGTACGTATTCGCCGTCAGAGGACGCGCCATGCACTCGGATGCACGTCGGACACCCATTAAAATCCGTATAATTAAAAGTGCATCAGTGCGCGCTCTAAGTCAGAGGGGGAATCGCGCGCAAGTACCGCCGAAAGGTGCAAAGCCACCGCACAAAGATTTCGGCGCAGGTATGGAGGGCACACATCCTGAGGCCGGCCCTACAGTTGATTTCGCTAATGCTCTAGTCGACAGGTGCCTGATGCATCGGTTGCCAACGCACGGAGGGCAAAGTGGATTAATATTTGCTTCCGTTTATCTGTGTATGATCTGGACGTCAGCGGATGGATTTAGCCAACACTTCGATTCGTGAGACCAATCAAAGCGCACATCGAACTGCCGCAATGACAGATACGTGCCGCGGGAATTCGCACTTGACGCTCGGACGCGCGACCACGACCAAGCGAATGACATCATCTGCTCGTTTTTGCTCGCCGATTGATTTTCGCCGGGGCAGCGGACAACAGATTTTTCGGCCCAAAACGGACAAGGCAAAACGTTGAAGAATCCAAAGGTGGTCATTACGCCACACCAACCCTTTTGCCGGACGCAATGATGAGCCCCAGCCAGCGCATGTGGGCATGTGCAATTATCCTGTGTGCGCGCAATTCGAAAGGGAAATTGCCAACCTCGTGTAAGGTTACAAACGGCACGCGTCCGTAATCACAAAGTAATTTGTAGCGCGATGTACGTCACTTTTGCGAGCAGCAATGTAAACACGAATTAAGCTGGGTATTTAGGAGCACTTAAGACCATTTCTGTCAGCGATGGAATGAGAGATGGGGCAGAGAGGGAGATGCCTATACTGTTGTTGGCGGATGGTCGTCTTAATTGATGTCGGGAGCTCTTAATCATTTCATGCGCTGACGCTTAATGATTCGGCGTGTGGTATTCTGTGCGCGCATTTACTTTCAGTGCTGGCGCAGTACCTACGTGCAGGTGCGCGAGGGAGTCTTCGGATTCGACACAGCCAATCGAGATGTGGGCACAAATATTCGGTAATGATGGACGTCTGTCAAGTTAAAGCATGCTTCCTTCCTTTGTGGCTGCTGCGGCTGGGATTTGTTCTTGAAATGTGTGACGCGGTGCAGTGTGCGTTCTTTCTCTCATTAGATTGATGGATACGGATAGTGGTGTTGTCCATGCGCAAGTGACTGGTGTTACTATTGTATTTTATAAAAAAAAAAAGTACTGAACAAATTGCGACCATTTGACGCTGCAAATGCGCATTTCTAGTTTCTCCACTCAGGTTATGTCTAAACACTGCAAAATTGTAGTAGATTATTGTCTGTTTTATAAGATTTGTCTTGGGAGATTATTTCAGGAGTGTGACCACGACTTAACTTGAAGAACAAACGCAACCAACTTCAGGTGGTCATCATTGGGTACATTCAGTGATCTAGATATATTAATTCGACTGAAATGGTTGATCGGTAAACGTCACTTTTTCTACGTCAGCTACATAAACGAAATGTCAACTTAGCCATGAAATTCTTGACTAGATTTGTTATGGTTAACCTCCATAAACGTCAACTGAAAACCACTGTTCACGTGACCAATTTAGGCCAATGAAAATTAAAACACTCCAAATCCGTCAGCTGTCAGACTTACTAAACTAGATTCTTGAACGTCCCTCCATTCTTCTCTCGTCTTTCAATTCATATCAGAGCTGTCAAACATTAAAACAATGAGTTACATCGTTCATCTAAATGAAAAAGTGTAAAATATGAAAATAAGAAAATGCTACTACTAAAAAAGGAGCACTTAATAGATAGTTGAACTAGCCTTCAATATGCCTTACGAAATTCTGTCAACTTCGATTTCCACAAACACCACCATCGCGTGGGTCAAAGTATAGGAATAGATTCTCCCTCTAATCTGAACAAGTGATAGCCCTACTAACAAGCGATCGTTTCCACTTCACGCATCATCATAAACTTGTACAATCAACGCCATATCATGCTTGTCTCCACTTAGTGACCTGAAACACGTTTGTTCTGTCATTAACTGGTGACATATAGAAATGAATAAGCATACGATTTATACGGACCATCACATTTTCCAACGCAGATATCAATCTAACACCAGTCCGTCAAAAACCCTTCACCACGAAAAAAAAAAGCCTAAACTCAAATTAAAGGACTCCAAAGAGCGAGACAGTCATACGCCCCGGTATCATATTACAGCTCTTTACTGCCCTGCGCAATTAAAAACCAATATTCGGACACAAGTTCAAGTGCTTTACGCACCACAATCCATCCGAAAACTGGTATCGTTCAGTGTTTTATTGTAAACACGTGGACGCAACCTGTCATTTCATAGTTTGTCGTAAGCACTTGTCACTCTTAATGTCAGTTTGTTCTTTTGGCTTGTACACTTTTATTCAAAGTCTGTAAAATTCGAGTCCCCACACACTGACTGACTGGTGGATCGCCACTAAACCGACCACCATGCGGTCAGAGCCAGATTTAATAAATAAAAATCCCCCAAACTGTCATCCCTTTTCCGGACACACAAACACTGTCGTCTTTTATCGTTAATGGCCATTTAATTAGTTATCTTTGGGCAGTGGGCTTCGATTTTCGGCGGGGAAGGCTATTTCCATAACAGCGATAAAAACAAAAAAATTAAGTTGCGTGGACGGTGGACGATAGGCCATAAACTAATCAAACCTTGAGAACTGTCAAACTGAGGTCTCCATTAATGAAAAAGTGGCGCCAAGCGCAGTGCGCTGTTGCATCGTTTATGATGAAATTATGTGACAGTTGCGTCAACTATACTTTTCAATGCAAAATGGAAGAAGTCAAACATTTTGCGGCTTCACGGACGGATGCACTCCTCGCAGGAGCATACACCATGACCAGTACTGCCACATATGTTACAGTAATTACGCTCGCAGATAAATTATTATCTGTTATTGTGAAGTGGTGACAACAAATCAGCAGGATGCCACACCAAATCGCAGTCGCTATGCGCGTCTCCGTCTCCGGATCCATTGTTCGTGGTAATAAGGGTTGATATGGTTGAACCGGTCCTCGGATTTGTTTTGGTGTTACGCAACATTACCTTCGGTTGGACCCTGCTGTGCTGTGCCACACAGAAATGAGAAGGTATCCTTGTTTGGATTTGCGCTTGTGATAACATTATTAAAAGTAAATTTATTATTCCTGACGAGAGTGGAAATTGATGCTGAAACATTGGGAGACAATTGGCAACCCCTCTCGGAGGGTTGGAAATAAATGGATTGTAATGTCATTGCAATTGAATATGCGTTTGTTTGGTTGTGGTGAGTGTGGCGATTTTATTGTTAACAGCGACGAGAGTGCTGACGTGTTAACAAGTTTACAAGTGCTGTCACGTGATTGACAATGAAATACGTAGAAAAGTCTAGCAGCAAGTAGTTCACCTCTGTTGTGTCTTTCCCTTTCCATTTCTGCGACCACCTCTACCTCTGTCTTCAAGTTCGACCTTTTTCGTGGTTCAAAAAGCACGCATATTAGAATTGGACAAACCCCCAATTATAATTTCTGCACTCTTCACATAATTTTGAGGCTGGCCAACCGTAGTTAACTGCACTCGGACTTATATACGCTTCTCATACGCAACAAAGACCACCTGATACATTATTCATTTTCACTGATGAGATTAATTCCACACTGTAAAGGCCAAATTATTTACGGAAAATGCTTCATCAGGAAACCTGCGTCAGCACAGTAGGTCCACAGTTTGATCCCCAATTAGCTGCAAATAAGCACGTACAACTTTTCGAGCCCACAAACCCACACCTCGATTTGAAATAAAAATAAAGTTACATCAACAAACAATAAACATGCAGCACGGCGCCCTTCGGGGCGTTGTTGATCCCTAATTGCATCATGGTCGTCCGCATCCGAACGCACGCAAAAAGCCACAAAGCAACACACGGTCTGGGACTACCCCCAGAGCAGAAGCATAACTCCAAGTCTACATCAGCTTCGCCTTCAAGCGAGCACATACAACAAGTCAAATCGCACGCCAGGCTCATGTTTAATTAGACATCTCGACTGCCTTGATTATGATCCTCACATGATCCACACTCCATTCGTCGGACTCTGTGTGCTGTGTCTGATGTCCGGCAGTCGTGCTTCGGCCGTCCACGACACCCGAACATACCTGTAGCTACATCCAAAAGTGGCGATCGACGATGACGGCGAATTACTTAAACGGAAATGCAATTTGTTCGCCGCATTTGTAAGGAGCTGATAAATCAACGATTACCCTTTCGGAATTGCGCTTCTTATTATTCATTGTGCGGCATGCGACGACGCACACAGGATATATCATCTTTAAATACCAGTTTGCAAGTCCTACCGAAATTTGGGGGTTTCAACCTGCAAGCCAGAGCAAAACACAACAAAAACGGATAATCACAGCTGCAATCATGGCAGCGTAATGTGCGCGCACACAAGAACAATGCATCGAAGGATAATTACGGCTTTTTGCAGCAGGATTATGTTCGGCAATTTATTGTGTCTCAATCGACGATGGCCGTTTCTGATGGAGATACGAATTGATGGAGATAATTGGACGGGATTTTAAGTAAGTGAGACATATTTAAAAGCAAATTTACCTTAAGGATAATGTTTATTATACCGTTGAGTACAAAGTACAAACAATGGCTTAATGCGAGTCATAATTTTGGCGCATGGAGCTGTCCTTGAATTGCGAGCTTCGCAGTGATGAGGATGGAAGTAAATTGATTTTTTTACCCCATCAGGTTTTTTATCGGGCTTCTCTGTTTTCCTAGTTTTTTATTGATAGTTTACTCCTTGCTGACATTGGTCTCAGTGTGACCGTTGTGCGACTAAAGTTGTCATTTGCCACTTTTTTCCAGAGCCTGCAACAATTGTTTGTTGTTTGGGCCCTTTTTTTGTTGGAGAAGGCGCTTCCAAAATTTTTCAAATGCTGTTATTTCTCAAACTCATTGAAAAGTGCATTCAAAAACACACTCGAAATCAAATCCGAAAAACGTCAGGAAACGCGTCGAAAGCATGCCCATGAACTAATCAAAAAGCAATTTAAAAAATGACCAAGAACTTATAATAAAACGCACCCAAAATTGCGCCGAAAAACTCGTCCAAAACGTGTTCAATTATACGTGACAAATACGTCATGCGTCGTTTCGCAATTGTGACTTAAAGTATGGATATCTGCTTCAATAAAATTCGTGCTTACAAATTTAAGGTATACCTACTTTTAATAAAGAAGTTCACGAGGTTGCACTCCTCAGCCCACTTGTGTTTCAACCTTCAGCTTCCTGTTCCTGCAGCAGTATTTATGGTAAAAAGCTATATAGAACTTTCTGCAATGCACCAAAAGATGGCGAACTTCTTTTAATACAAAAAGAACTCTAGAAGTTGACGCAAACTTAAGTTTTCCTTAATAGCACTTAAATTAAGTAAGCTGACTGTCAGCTTAAATATAATGGCGTATTTTATGAATCATTCATTAGGACAACATATTTTTTAAGCAGTACCAAATTCACAAAAGCAGCATTCTCTCTAAGAACCGTTATATTTTGAAAAGAAAGAAGAACCACACACAACCCTACGCCTCTCAATCTGCAAATTTGTTAATGTTTTATTTAATTATTGCGCGCAATAAGGCGATTTATGCAGCACATGTTTCACTGCTTATTGACCGCCTGGAAACATGCAATAGTTTTTGTCCTTATTGCTGCTGATAAATGGTGGTGTAAAAACAGGCGTAACCGTTGCTCCATTTAAAAATATGTATGTACACACACATATAAAATATTCGTATTCCCGTGTCAATTTCATTTATGAACAGAATGGGTACATTTAAAACTCGATTAGATTTATTTGGAGTAGATCTAAAAAAATAAAAATAGTAGTCGGCGCAACAGGTTCGTGGGGACCCTAGGCCTAGCTTCACCATTCGTTTTGTATGAGTTTTTCATTTTTGGGACGAATGGAAGGGATCTACAATTTTATGCCGAGCCCAAACGGCCAAGCGGAATATCTTTCATGACAGTTATACTCTCGGATGTTTGTCAGACGTTTGCGAGAGGTGTAGATTTTACCTGAACATAAAAACTAGATTGATCGATAACGTCATTTTTACTACGTCAGGCATATAACGTTAGTAACATTTTTAACAGATAAGGTTTAGAAAAAATTGTGAGATTTTGCTAAACAACAGAGCACTGAGCGTAGCGGTAGGAATTAGTCAAAGTGTCTGTCAAATGGCTTCTTACTAAACTTCAGTTGCTCTTAGAATCGATTTTTGTATTTGAAAGGATTTCAATGCCGATGTCCATCAAATTCCGTAATGTATTTCACGTACCTACCTACTAGACTTACGTTTACGAAAATGTATAACATTCATACATTAATTTCGCGGTGTATTAAATTGCGACGAAGAGTTTCTGTACAGTCCGAAAAGAATGTTCTGGAAATTTAGCGCGAAGTGTGTTCTGTTCGCGGAAAATCCTTTTCTCAATTTGTATGGTTTTTTGTATAGAAATCTGAATTTAGCGCGATCAAGGTATTAAACTTAAAAAGTAAGAAAGAGCGAGTAGATATGTGGTCAATGACGGAGACTTTCGTGAAAAAATTTGACAGCTCATGTCAAATATCGCTTAAGATTTTTACAAAAAAACTCCTACACTTAAAAGTCTCATCAATGGAAATATGTCATAAGTGATCCTTTTAGTTGACATTTAGATCGTCTGGCAACTATAATTCAAAGTTTAGTAAAAACGCTGAAAATCGAACAAATCGAACTCACTAAAGTATTCATGAATAAATTCCGAAGAAAAAATGTTCTCTGGTGACTGAGAAATAAGATTGCAGAATAGGAAACATTTATCCGCTACAGCCCAGAGCACCTTATTAAAAGGTTTATATTGTACACGTCAAAATAAACAGCTACTTGAAGTATGGCGCAACGTTGTACCGTCGATCATTAATTTTTTTAATTGCCGTATTTAAGTGGATCTTTTAGGCCAAACTGACATTTTACTGAATCAATATAGAGTGTCTATTAGACCGTGACACAATTCTCTTACCTGAAGCCTTTCCCCATCAAGGTCGTTGCCCACTTGGCTGAACCTTAAAGCAAACTCTTTCCAGTGGCAATTGCAATAAATCACCGAAAAACCGAAAACCTCCTCAACCTTGTCCAATTCAATGGCCATGCTCTAAAGGTTTTACCGTCAAGCATCTAATTTTCTTTGAAATTGGCAAATGCTTTAAAAGTAATTATGCAAGCAATTAGTGCTACCTCTTAACAATTTTGCAAACAACAATATCAAACACAATCCAATCATTGCGTTGATGTATTAATTACTACGTTTCACCACACCTTATCGTTCCAAGAGCGGCACTTCACTTCCAAGTACTCCAATGAGTAGTAGTGCTAAAAAAAACAAGCCCCCACTTGGCTTACACATAATGCAGCATACCAGACACCATCCTGGCTCTGATGTAACAAGAATTATTATAAACATCACCTGTCATTGTGCCGACAAATGATGGCACATTAAAAGTAAAACCGCACCATAGACCCATTATTATGGAGAAGAAGCAAACGGGTATGAAAAGAAATCGACAAAAAACTGTGTTTTCATTTGTATCGCCTCTCCTTCGTGACACCATCTTCGTCGCCGGTTTCACGTACTGTTATGTTGTATATTTTATATTTTTGTTTCCCCTATAAAACACAAAACCATACATGACGCAACTGACTCGCATCACAATTGCATAATCGCAAAATGGGAATAGTCGCACCACGTTGGACCGGACTTTTGCCACAATTAATTGCAGTGTTGAGCCAGAGCCCGCTGGTTGATTTGTCTTCCTCCATGGGAGGGAGCACCCCTCCAAATCGCAGTATCGTTGTGCTTTCACTATCTAAAAGTAAAACCAGACTTGTTGTGGTCGCGCTTCCTGCGCTCTGCAACGGGTTCGTCGAACAAACTTTGTTTCACTGCTCCAGTGAGTGAAATTGCAGTGCCTTTTTGGAGGAGGCACACACCTCACACCTTTTAGATGACAGGTGTGATTTTCCTGTTTTAATAAAGTTGGTAATAATCGAGCCATTCTCAAAGTTGCGAAATGTAAACTTTAGAAATTCTAATTGCATCGTAAGCTGATCACTATCTTACTGTTGGTGGTGCTGAATGCACTCTGTAGTTCTTAGAGGTGGAAAATGCACCACGTTCAGGCATTCAGCGGACAAACCATTTTGCCGTTCAGGTTTTGAGGTGCAATAAAAGGCAGAAAAAACATTTTAAGACACTTGCGTTCAGGCATCCAGCATTGGATTTACTACCACGCTCAGGTTTTTAGGTGTAATGCAAATTGCGCAAACAAACTGTTTAGTTTGAAGCACATTTTCCAGCTGCTTAGAAGTAATGAAATAGACGGAAAAAGTTTTTTTTTAATTTTTTACTTATTTTTCATTTATCTATAAAAAAAATTACAATAGTTTCATCTCGCGTACAATACAATATAAAAGTATAACACATTTGGTTTATAATACAAAGAGTGGTGCTCTTTTTGGGGGATGGAAAAAACAAACACCACTTTAAGTCAGCTCAACATCGAATTGGAAGTAGGAACCCACTTCCGAGGGACATAATTTCATCGTTCTTAGATATACAATCGGATTTTTTTTAGTGATGATAGAAAGGGCTATTTAAGAAATTGGGAGAAATAAACAAAAAAAAAAGTTTTTTTTTCTATTTTTCTGAGGGTGGAGGAGGACGCCCTTCTTCGAATTGTTTTTCTTTGAATACAACTCACTATTCATGGTGTCCATGATGGGAGTGATGTTCTTTGTGGAAGACTGGCACTTCGACTGGGTACTTTTCGGCGATTGGAATCTCCCTGTGTACGGGTACCTTAACTTCGGAGTAGACTGGGTATGGTTTGTCAATTGGGACCTTGACTTCATATGGAACTGCCTTCTCGACGGTGTATGGTACCTTCTTCTCGACGGTATAGGGTTGTGGAACTGGAACCTTTACGTGCACGGGATATGGTTTCTCAACGTAGACCTTGTATGGCCTGTCGACTGGAACTTTCACCTCGTATGGGACCTTCTTTTCGACAACAACTGGGTATGGTTTCTCAACTTCGACTGGGTATGGTTTTGGTACTTCGACGGGGTATGGCTTCTCAACGGCGACCTTCACCTCATATGGAACCTTCTTGATGACTTCGTATGGTTTTGGTACTGGCACCTCCACTTTCACCTCGTATGGGACCTTCTTGATGACCTCGTAGGGTTGTGGCACTGGTACCTTAACTTCGTATGGGACCTTCTTGATCACTTCGTAGGGTTGTGGGACATGTACTTTGACTTCGTATGGCTTGTCGACGGGGTATTTGACTTCGTATGGGACCTTCTTTTCGACAATGTATGGTTTGGGCACATGCACTGGCACCTTGACGTACTCCTTGACATGGACTGGCACCTTCTTCTCGACGTAGTAGGGCTGTGGAACGTGCACCTTTACCTCATAGGGTACCCTCTTCTCAACGGTGTAAGGAACATGCTTGGTCACATGGTATGGAACTGGCACTTTCTTCTCGATGGTGATGGTCTTGACGTGCTCATGATGATGGGAATGGCCATAGTCTCCAAGGTGGAGACCACGCTTTTCCAAGTTCTTTGACTCCTCATTGGGGGTGGCTTCAGCTGCCGCCGCTGGTGCTGCTGACTTATCCTCAGCTTCAGCAGCCTCAGGAACAGCTGACCCGCTGGCCAATGCCACGCACAATGCGAGACAGGGTAGAATGAACTGCAAAGAAGGAAGAGAAAAGACACATGGGTTACCAGATAGACTATTAATTATGCACAGTAAACACAAGACGTCGGTTATCCTTTCTGTGTTATGAAATCGAACTGGTTGCGATGCGGTAATCCAATTCATTCACTTTCGTTTGCAATTTCACTTTCGATTCATTGCACTCTCGGTTACATCGTCGCCTTCGGTAATCAAACACACAATTGTTATCCGGCAGACTGTTTTTTTGTTTCGTATTTTTTTGTTTTTGTTTTTGCTTTTGCTTTTTCGTAATAAATCACACTGATCACACTTTAAGGATACTCCTAGTATTACCATTCGCATGTTGAGCTGATTCACTTATGTTTTCGCAGCGAGAGGATTTTATTCTAAAGAAACTGTTAAATCCAAAACGAGATCCAAGTCGGTACTGATTCAATTCCAAGTGCAACCTGGTATATATACAGATGGCTTTTACCATTCCCCTACCACAAACGACCAGCTGGCTGATGTCTGTTGGATTTTTCATATGCTTATTGTGGTGGTGGTGGTGGTTATGGTAGTGGGAAAAAGCCTCCGTTCAACGTCTCGAACACGAAGACGCGAATCAGACACCAAGCCAGTTGAAGGCTGTGGTGTTGGCTGCTGCTATAGCTAGTCCTGTTCTATTCCCTATTGGTGCCCATTTCAATAACTGGACGCATAAAGCACCTCGAGTCCATTGTGTCACAAATTGGTCCCAGTTGCGATCCACAGAAAAGAAAATTCCATTACATTTGGATTGACAAGATTTGCACCAAGGCACTTAGCATCGAAACAAAAAAATAAGAGAAAAAACTTTAATTTATCGGTGCGTTGCGTAATGTAATTGAAGTCGGATACAGTTAGAAATACGGACAGGCTGTGTGGAAAATCAAATGGAAAACACAGAAAAATAATAATCATAGGCGGTCAAGGTCAGTTTAGATAAAAATGCATCCCAGACTTGCAGACAATACACGACCTTGCTTTTGAAAAAAATAAATAATAATAGTAATGGCAGCAGGCAGTTGCCTAAGCTTAGCTTTGTAAACCTATTTTTGTATCTCGAACATTTGGAAACTGCGTACAAAAAAAAATTGTATGCTTCTCGTGCAAAGGGAATCAGCGGCGAAGTTAATCGTTGGCTTTTCTTGTGAGTTTTGACTCACTGTGATGCATGTAAGATTTATGCAAATTTATGCAAGCAATAGTTTGTGACGATTGATAGGAATTTCATCAGTGCTAAATGATGGGGAGAGTTGCTTCCTTTTGTTAAGCAAGTTTAGCATAAAGCTGGGGCTTCTTTTAAGCATTTAAGGGGAATATTTAGGTAGATACCGAAAAAGTTACAGTTTGTAGAAAAAACTGAATAACCACTTTGGGTTTTCAATAATTGCTTCAGGAATACAACAGAAGTGGGCCTTGCGCTTGCCGCAACTCATATTATTTAGTTCACACCGTCCAGAAAACATTTAAAATACAAATGGGACTAATAAGTACATTCGTTATTTGCTTACATTTTTTCAAATACAATTTCAGCAATAATTGGATCGTATACGTAACTTTTTTAATGCAAAAAAATTCCTTCGTAGTCACCTACTTGCACTAATGAATGGCTTTCGTGTGACAGTTGCAATAATATTGCATTGCATTTGGGTAAAGGGTTGTCAATGTTAAATGTAATGGATTGTTATATGCAGGTCCCCTTCATCCCACAAACGAAAAATACGAACAGTTGTGCTGAAACTAGTTTTAAAGTCCTATTTCGACCTGTTTTGCCAACAATTTTAGTAATTTTGTTGTAATAAATGACAACGTTCTATCTCTAGTCACATTTACAATAATGAACCGTTCCAAATATACCCTAACTGCTACGTACTATGTACAAATAAAAACGTCACTGTTCGTAGACTAAAGCTACTTTTTCCTATTTGTACCGGCAGTGTTCAGAGAGAGTGGTTTTAAGAAAATCCTATAGGTGGGGCTGTTTTTTTTATGTTTGAACCGTCTAAGCGACAGATGTATAGCGCATCTAATTGTATAACTTCACTAATCTCTAGGACAAATTAAGCATCAAGTCGGTTCACTTCTTCAGATGAGTGAAAACAATTTTATGTTTAGTACTTAGTACCATACTTTAAGAGATATTTGTTTTTTTTATATTTTACGAATTCAACGCAATATCTAACAGCAAAACATTTCTGTCGCCCACAGCTGAAAATCTGTCACAATTAGTTGGTCTTATGACGGCTCTGTCATAATTTCTGAAATGCAAATTTACACTGCCGAGACACATTTGTTAATGGAGACGTTCAAGAATCTAGTTGGGTAAGTCTGACTTTATGTGTCTCGGTTTTGATTGCCCTCGATCGGTCATATTAACAGAGTTTTCATTTGACGTTTATGAAGAGTAACCAGGTTCGTTCGCGTACGCGGTTTGCATCGAACGCAATCGATATAAATCGATCGCAATCGCAAAAATTCTATACACGTACTCATCAAAAATGACAGAAAAAGAGAATATTTGCAAAATAACGAGTAACGAGCAGTTCCTCTCTTGGTTTGAAACAGCTCAGAGAATTTCAACCGGCAATTACTGATAAAAATGTCAAATGCGCAAAATTCTCCTAGAACGTTTCATATGTTGCAAAAAGGTAAGTTATAAATTTATTCGTGATTTGGCTTAGATTTCAAATATGTAAGTGGCTCAAAGTAGCTTGAAGTGTATCCACGTACTTTGGAGTATATTTTCAGCTTTCTGAGAGAGTTTCGCTCAATTTTTCGAGTTTGACAGATTTTGATTTTTAGTACTTGGCTCGTGAAAGTACGCGAATGGACCAACCGTCTGACGTAGGACAAGTGATGTTACCAATCTAGTTTTGGTATCATACGGCGACATAAGATAACAAGATTTTTTAATGCGCCCAGTCCCCTTGGAAGATTATTGAACATTAAAGATGACGTAGCGTTCTCGTCCGAGAACTTTCGCATAATAATCTTACCCCCAATAATCTCTGACATTGCCCGAAACATCTACTTCAAAACCGTATACAGTTCTGAAAAGCTTGATGCTTTGTGGGAATTATTTGATAAACATATTAAATTTGACATATTTTTCAGTGGTTGGCTTGGATGAATGCGCCTCTGCATGACAAGTACAAAACGTCACCTCAACAAGTCTTAAATTACATAACTTACTGAAGGCGCCACTGTATTAGCCCCATCTACATTGATGTGCATAAATTATATCTTCAGTGCATAATTTCGGAGACCATTTTACATTCTCCTTGCCACATCTGACAATGTACATATAAATTCCACGCGCCTTAGGCAAATAGGTCAAATCATAATTTGATAAATATGACGCAATAGCTGTAATATAAAAAAGGCAGATCCGCATAAAATTTAACGAAGCAATTATGTATCACTCGTTTGCCAGCCAACTTTGTTTACACCTTACTGCAAATCAAATCGAATGCTAAATGGCTTGTCAAAAGCCGTAATAAGCATTATTCAAAGTTTCCTTTGTCTATACAATATCGAGAAAGCATTTCAGTTGCTAAATAATAATTGTCCATGAAGATAAGTGCGAGTCTATGCGAAGTGTGGTGATGTGTTTGTTTTCATCTGCCAAAAAAATTGAAAGCGCCACGCCGCGCGCCTCTGCTGATAATTTATGTTAATTCCGCACTTGCCTCCCAAGTCATTTGTGGCGTCCGTGGTAATTTGTTTCTGTTAACTAGTCACTTCCCTTCTTTTTTTTGCTGTATTTTTGCAGACATTCGGTATAGTGTGTGTATGGAGTTGTAACCATTTGAATCCGTGGACATTTTTTTTTTGTAGCACAAACGCTTAGCATAACAATGTCTGATGGGCTACTTGAGTGATGGTGCCTTCGATTGGAGTCACGTTTGCTTTGAGTATTTGTTCGACATTTCGGTTTACCGGTTTTTTGAAGATGTGGATGATCTCCTTTTGTCGTTCCTTTCTCGAAAGTGGTAACCGTTTGAAATAATAATTTAAAAAAAATTTGCAGAGTGTCAAGTGGCGATGTAACATAAATCATTATTGTGTATAACAATGTCTTTCGTCTAATGGCAAGGTTACGGACAGGCATATAGGGTGCCGAAATGTATAAGCTTGGTTCAGAGACTGCAGGAATGCCATATTTGGTTTGCGATAGCTATATACACGGGTCGATTGGGAAACTAATTAATTTTTATGTGAATTTGTTATGTTCCCGGACGGAATTGGGCGTACCCGAAGCAAGATATAAACCTGGTGTGAAGTGAGTCCCGATTAAAAGAAAAAAATATATCATAAAAATCATGATTTCAATGGTAAGGGACTAGGAATTAAAGCTTCACCACAGTGCGCATCTAAAATGATGTGCAAAATTATACGGCTTCGTCCGATTCCTATGGTCTGTAGACAGAAAAACTTATTTAACTGCGACTTTGCGAATAAATATTGACAGATTATGTAGCAAAAGTGATAAAAGTGGAACCACTATAGAATTTAAGGTTATACACTGATTGCATGTCGCTGCAATAATAGGCACAATGGGACATTTTAAGCGTTGGCAAAACTGAAGTGTATTTTCGTTCTATATCTGACATAAGCCTAAGCGCACATAATCGAGATATATGGTTGACGCAACTAGATTTTACAGTGAACAACAGCGATTTAGCAACACCCAATAAGAGGAAAGAATTTGGTAAGAATTACCCTTTGCTACTTTTTCTGTCAAATTTTGACATGCCGACGTCGTTATGACGTAAACAGTTGTCGTAAATTTGTCACTACGTGTGTTCGCCTGTCAAGCGTCTGGTCACTGAACTATTGCTCCTCATTTTTGCCAAAAGTTCTTCTCGATTTTCGTCGCGTAAAATTAAGCAATTGATTCGTGCCCTGTTCTAGTGCAATTTTACTATATAATAGGTTTCCAATTTGATTCGATTCTTTACCAGTGCTTATTTTACCGCGTTGCTGACATCATCGCCTATAAAAGCAGCAAATATGTCGGTAATGAAGTAAATCTAAAAACTGAACTATTGCTCCTCATTTTTACCAAAAGTTCTTCGCGATTTTCGTCGCGTAGAATTAAGCAATTGATTCGTCCCTTGTTCTAGTACAATTTTAATACACTTTTATATTGTGCACTACTTTCTGTAATTTAATAACAATTTCATTTTGCAATTAATTTCTTTACAGAATTTAACAAAAGAAAAACTGCAGTCGGCAACGATACCGACCACTGCAGTGAAAGGTTGGGTTGGTGCATTTGGTTTTATGCTTGTAGTGCTGTTCGAATGTTGGAAATCGATCTTTGGTAGTAGATAGGATTGACTTGGGAAATATAAGAATGCTTGTATTTTGTAGTACGAAACTCAAATTCAAATTTCACAATCTCCACTTTATGAATATAAATATAAGAGCCACCCTGTTTTATTATAGCTTCACCATAATTTAAGATCGTGATGTGTGCCCTCATACATCACGTATTCGCCTAAATATGCATTTGATGATTATCTTCCGCTTGATTTGCTATATTACCCATTAATTCATAATAAATAACCCCAATGTATTATTTGAACTAATTTACGTAATTTACCTATAATTAAACAAAATTTGGAAATTGTCACGGACGTTTTCTGTTTAGTCTCGGCTTCCAGTTTACCATAATTATATCATAATCTGTTTGATTGGCTTTTCTTCTGGGATCGCCTTAAGCAATATGTCTGGCTCCGACATTCATTTCAAATTCAGTTCAAGTTCACTCAATTCTTATCGAATAAATTGGAAGGCGCCAAGACTTTGAGGACGTTCTGGCGCAGATATCAAAGCAGCATGGCGGAATCGATCTAAATGAGACACCGTTTTTAATAATTACAATCGGACAGATAGTCAGTCAATCAACTAAATATATACAGGTCTACAGGTACACTAATTGTGAGCGATCGAATTGATTCAGCCGATCGATTTCGAACAAACCTAGACCAAACGAGTACCAACTACACACAACACACCCACAGCGACTACATTATCGATTTTCTTATTTACTCTTATCTACTTTACGATCAAGAAACTACAAAAACTGATTTTCTTAAATAAGTAATTATTGAACATGCCACATTCCAAGAAATGTCGTCGAAAATGACAAGCAATAATTGAAATTTTAGTTTTACTCCATTACCGACATATAAGGGCTTACTACAAAATCTATTCCATTCATGTTGGTCGATGACACTTTGATAGCTTATTTTCGCAAATCCTGTAGATGCTGTGAACTTTGACAGCTAAACCTAAGGCATTAGACAAGTTCGGAATTTGTATACCTAGTGTGTAAAGTTGTTTTACAAAGTTGTAGGGAACTTAAAACTCCAAAGAACGCTTTGACTTATTGGGACTTGCAGATAAAATAAGCTTGCATAAAAATAAATGACAGTTCACTGCCAACTTTTGTTTTTATCCAATACAATCATTTTGAATCGCTTATACAAATTGCCAAATCCAAATGTCAACCGAGTAGATATATTTACCAGGCAGGAATTCCTCTAATAAATTTTAGGACCAGCCTGCAGTAAATGCCAACACAAAAGAATATTGCGTGATTAATAGAAGTTATAATCGGACTTCAAAGGAGTAGGCCAGCTTAAGCCGACGTTCGATTACATTGAAACTGTATGTCGTGACTATAAAATAATTTATCAAGAGATTCACTTGACTCCTGTTAATATTTAAGCGTCACGGAGTAGTTGTTACAACATTCATATTATAAATAGTCACCATAGATCCTCCTTGCTGGCTTAGAAGCAATTTACTTAAGCCAACAAGTGACCGCAATAAACGCAGTTTCTAATCAATTTGCATATTCAGATTACGCGCCGCGCAATCACCAGCATCATCACATTCACCAACTGGATCGACATCATTGCCGAATGCCGAATGCCGAATAGAGATTTTACCGATTGAACTATTCATTTCATCGTCGATTGGAATCTTCTTCCTGCATTGCGAACATGCAACCGCAACCAGGATTTGATTGCGCCCGTCGTTGGTGATTAATTTGAGCGAAAAACTAAATCATAGCAATCAAGCTATTGACTAATTGTGTTCAAAAACACAAGCTCATGTGAGAGTGTGTTATTGCGCCTCGTTTTCTTTTCACTTTTCTCTCGGCGAGCTGATATACCACAGGTGATTAAATTCGCTCCGATATTATTTACCCAAATGTTAGTTCACGCCGCACAAGCGTTTCCTCCTGCTTCTGCAGTGGTGGAAATTGCATGCGCGATTGGTACACACTACACAGAGCTCACTGTATAGTAGCGCATACCATACCGACGGGGTTATGCAACTTTGCATTAAACTACAATAAACGATTACACTATGCGATGTGTGTTGTTGGTCGCCTGTTCGCTTCGTTTGGAATTGCCATTACAGCGCCTCTGCGTCCACCGGTGAAGCCATCGTTAACAGATCGATGCACAATGCACAGGCGCACATAACAAAAACATTTGATTCATGGCATGCCGTTGTTTGCTCGTCAAGAAAGAGTGTACAGCCTGTCAAGCTGGACGGTGGCTGAAACAACGAATGCGACAGTTCTCGATTGCAATTAAATTGATTGAAATCGAAATTTGAATCGTCGCATGTGAAGCGAGAACCACTGTTGCGTTTTTCACACCGCACAATCGGTTAGGCAATCCAGCGAGTGCAATATGATACAAGCAGCGGGTTCGTAATTTGAGAGCTGAATGGTGCAACTGTGAATGCACTGAAAATCAAAGAGGTTTCGGAGAAGCACCACTGATTCTAATGCGAGCTATCAAAGTCTCCGTTGCCTTGTATGTTGTGACCACAAAACAGTCAGCAGCTATACGTCACATAATGCGCTCTCATTAGCATAATTACTTACTATTGTTGTATTGGCTGCCCATTAATGATATAAATAGCGCGATGCAACAGTTCCATTTTCAACTCAAGGTTAATGTTCGATTCGAAAAGACCTAACTGACAGCTGTCTGGCTGTGGATGCTATTAGTGTGGGGAAGACTAACGGCTTTGTTTTCTATGCAAAGGCACTGCAACCCAAATGCATATGAATGGAGACGAGCATATGTGTAAAAACGGGAATTTCCCATTAATTAATCATATGATAAAAGCTAGTCCGAGAGCAGCTTAAGTCAGTTGAACTGGCAAACTGGTTACAAACGAATGGTCCAGCAATGGTGTATTACAGAATGACTATAGGTAGATGTGTGTTGCAGGTGATGGGAACTGTAGCCAAGTTTGGTAGGTGAATTTGTTTTTAGGGCTCCTGGGAATAAAATTGTACGCGGATTGTTCACCTTAGTGGTTCCCACGCATTTTCGTTGGCGCCATTCAGCGCCGAACATTTTAGTAAAACATAAATCCAATCACGTTCGGCATCATTAAGTCGATTTATTGAACACGATTAGGGCTCCGTAAGTAAGTAGCAGATACAATTATTATAACCGCAGGCAGTGGAGGACAGAAAGCATGTCACGGTGCGCAACTAATGGACATTGACAATGTGGTATTGTTTACGTTGGCACAGTTTAAAACTATGACGGTGTTTACACTGGAGTCGGAGCGCATTCTTTTTGAAGTCTACAACGGAGAGGGTTAATGGAATGGTGTTTTGTTAGGTTTTTCGATTTGCTAAAATTGTCTGTCAATTTATTTCGAATTCGAAAAATATGTTTTAAGCGGAGAGAGACGAAAATTATATTATTTTTATTTTTGTCCCATTGCATTTGGCACTACGAACCATTGAAAATTA
The DNA here is from genome assembly GCA_951230905.1 of Cheilosia variabilis. Taxonomy (NCBI): domain Eukaryota; kingdom Metazoa; phylum Arthropoda; class Insecta; order Diptera; family Syrphidae; genus Cheilosia; species Cheilosia variabilis. The sequence continues at coordinate 14,158,449 of OX579679.1, read as the reverse complement.
GTTATTTCGAATTCGAACATTGTCGGATAGATTTTCCGAACTTTTTCGAAGTTTGATAAAAGCTGTTGCAAGGTTGCAGAATCAACGCGTTTCATCAGACATCCCATGTAAGGTAAATTTGTTCGTGTTATTGATATCAGCTGATTTCGAATGCGGCTGTACATCTTGCTTCGTCTGGCATTATGTGCGACTTTTCTCTTGGTTCCACTTTTGGTGAACAGATTCTATTGCACAAACGGCCTTTCCTTGAACACATACATTGCTTTTTAACTGCTCACAGATGGGCTTCGATCAGGGTTTTGTAAGCATAGAGCAGACTTCCTGAACTGAATAAAACATCTTCCGGATCGGATGTAAAAATAACTCTGACGACTCGATTAATATGCAAGAGTGGACGATCGGGTTGAAAGACTTTTGCAAGCTTGTTTTTATCAAGATACAAGTAGACTCACTATCAATGCTCGCACAGAGTGTCTAGTGCGTCTTTATGCAAAACAGTAGACGTACCTATTTGGCTTTGCACTGTGATGGCGCAACGTACTTAAAAGTACAAAATCGCCAAGGCAATGATACGACGCAATAATTAGCTCATGCATAATACCTTTAGTATAACGGACTTCTTAATATAAAGCCGTAAACACAGTGCGGTACACGATACCTTTCACAAATTTCTACCACTCAGCTGCTGTTACTAAATCATTTTTAGTTCGAAAGATCTGGACTTACCGTATTCGAGACTCCGTTGAAGACTTTATATTGGCTAATTGACGTTGACTAAGACACTCAACAACAATCGTTAAAGTCCATCTCATACAATCCTACGGAAGTGGATTTATCACATGCTGACTTTTGATCATAATCTGTCGAAAAGATGGAAGCCATACGAACCAGCTCCCGAACATTCAGAGATTGTATACGACCATGCTTCAGCAATTTGTTAGGAAGTAGTGCAGGCGCATTCACTTTCCCCCCTCAACACAAATAACTCCTTAGTAGTAGCAGTGCACGTCTCTATGTCAGCACTCAGCAGCCGTCAGCGTTGTGTCGGTGCGGACTTTATGCGGAATGGACAAGACATCGATCGGGTTTTTCCTGCATCACGACTTTTCGATGACTTTGTCACACATGTGCGCAACATCGAACAACATATTGTTGGACCTAAGCACAGTCTCTCCATATAGCTGTAGATAATGAAGCCCAAGCCTCGGCATGGCGAACATTGTCTCGCAGCACTGTACACCAGTTGAGTTCGCGCGAAGTTTCCCATCCATCTAAGTAATTATTTAGAGCAAACGTTGTGTATTGTTATGAAATTCAATTTTATCGGTTCCGTGTGCTCCACGGACGAATGTAATGCACTGGCGCAGCGCGCAGCCCAAGTCCAGCGCGTGTATGTTGTATATAGTGGTTATAGTGGACAGGCCATAGCTAAGGAAGATGAACGGGTGCCTTCGTGGTAGCTGGTACAAGAAATATGGTTTCTTTGCCTCGCGCCGTCGTTGTGGCTGCTCTTGGACTGCATTCGCGCAAGACACGGAGAGTGTTGCGAAAATCGTGTTGTGTAGCAAGTGGTAATAATGGCTGCGGTGATGGTGGCTCGAGGGACGAACACTTTTGCATGAACCAAATTCCGCTCTATAATTTTTTTTTATACGTCGTAGTGCAGTAACGAGAGCATGCATAAGTTGAATTCGAATTCATTTATAAAAAGGCTGCAACACAACAACAGCAACTGTACGGAATATGTTGCGCAATACTTTCTCCATATTTGTAACAAAGACTGATCGACACTGTTGGTTCAATTCGCATTAAAGACACCTGTCCCCGAAGAAGGTGAATATCGCTAAATTGACGAATGACAATGTAGGTACAAGCTGCGTATGAGTTACATAGGTATGTGGCTCGGAAAGTTGGCACTGATGTCTGGGTGGAGTGGTGGGTAGATTGCTTCCGTCGGTCGCCAGGAGATGTGTTGGCAATATTAGGTTTAATCGGTTTGCGGCACAATGCATCCGCTTCATGGAGATCGTTTACTTATATCCGTTATAGTTAGATGGTGGATCAGATTTGTAGAAAGACACTTGAATATGGATGGGAATTTGTGTTGGGAAGTGAATTGTATTCGGTTACATTTGAACGTGTGGAATTATGTTTTGGAAACAACGAAGGTTAATAAACTGTTTTATTTGAATTCACAGCTGGGGTCGCCAGCCTTTCATTTCTCTAATTTCGAGGGCGGAAGAAGTGATGGGTTTTTTTGTGTAATACGTGCTTCAATAAAATGTAGGAATTGTAGTTGTAGTTGCGCTTGTAGTTGAAGTTGTAGTTGTAGTTGTAGTTGTAGTTGTAGTTGTAGTTGTAGTTGTAGTTGTAGTTGTAGTTGTAGTTGTAGTTGTGGTTGTAGTTGTAGTTGTAGTTGTAGTTGAAGTTGAAGTTGAAGTTGTAGTTGTAGTTGTAGTTGTAGTTTTTGTTGTAGTTGTAGTTGTAGTTGTAGTTTAGGATTACGGTTAGTGTGAGATTCTTAAATCTTTGAAATCAAAACCAAAAGGCATACATTCACAATTGTTGAAATTAAGCTGGAAAAGGCACGTCAAACTGACATCAAAACGCCATCTGACACAAATGGACTTAGCTTAAACGCAAATAGATAGATCACCGTTTTTTTTATACGAATTAAGTTTGACGTTAACTAGACGATCCGCTTGCCAATCAGCGGTAATGGAAGTCCTTAATCAATGAATAAGTTACAGTATTTGACAGCAGAATTCTAAATTGAAATTCGAAAAACTTAACCTCAAAGAAATTGTGAATCCCAATGTAAACTGGTAGCAGTAGCGTACGCAGGACTTTTTATTGGAGCGGGGGCAGGGACTTAATTTTGTGATGAGAGCCACTGCGTACGACACTGAGAGCAATAGCTTTGTTTAATACAAATAATTGCCGTACTCGCTCGAGAGTTTAAACGAACGTTAGATCCTCAAATGCAAAATCCCATATTACATGTATGTTGTCCAGTTTTTTTTTTTAGTTTTACTTCCCACTGTTACCACAGTCAGTACAAATAAAAATGTACTTGGCTTCAAGCCATTTCAGCCAAGCGACCAAAGCATCGTGGCGCGACCTATTTCCTTCCTTATCTCATTTCGCATAACACCCTCCCTCTTACAGCATCTATGCTTATTGCAATTACACTTAGGTTTGGCTCGCATAACACAAAATAATTGCACATCAAACCGCAAAGATTATATGGGACAACTGCTGACGACTGCGATAAGAATCTGCGCTGCCACCATGTCTATTTATACAATTTTCCGACAACTCTTGCCCATTTCTTCCATTACCATGCAGCACACGTACATCTATTACCGCATATCTTGACCACTCATCAAGCGAGTCCGAATCCGCCATGCAAAATACTGTTACTTCGTTGTTTTCGGTCAAACACTGGCAGGTAACAGACAGAAAGGCAATATGAAGCCAACAATCTGGCGAATAATAATTCAACCTGGTTATGTCTTCTCTCTGGTCCCTCACCTCTTATAAGAATGTCGTATCGTGTGTAAGCATCCAAAACACTTTCGGTCATATGTGAGGCGAAAGGCTTAACGCCGACATCGCACCGTCGCGCTAGAGCGCAATGCAAAGCGCACTCATGCGCCTATGGTTTATATTTCTGGTTCAGTTCGCTTTCATAATCCGCTCGATCTACACGTTGTATAGTCGCTCACTTTTCACTCTGACACAATCTGCATTTCCAAATCTGTTGTGTGCTGCTGCATTTAGTTCATAATTACTGCGTCTTTGATCTGTTTTTGATTAGCCGTTTACTATTTGGACTGATTCGAACAAATTAAGGCCTGATTGTTACAATGACCTTCATATTCACACTGCCTACTGAAGGCGTTTTTCTTTTTTAGTTCAGAGCTGAGCTCTGACGCGAGCGTGCTCAGAATGCTCTGAGGTATTTATGAAACACATTTGAGCACATAGCTGTCATTTGTTGTAAATATATGTATAAATTCAATATTTATTAATTGTTATTTATTAAATTTGTTAATATTCAGTTCCAGAACAACAAGGTTCGTCCGCCATTTCAACTATTTTTTGTATCCTGTTTTTTTTTCTGTCAAATGTGACTGGAAGTATGTGATCAGCTTTTCACTCAGGATGCTCAGTCAATTTATTCTGAGCTCATAGAGCGCGCTCTGATCGTGCTCTGAACGAAAAAAGAAACACAAATTTTGAGCTCTGGTGTATCTGAGCTAAAAAAGAAACACGAAATTTTTGTATAACAGTTCAGGTTGTGCTCTGAATTTAAAAAGAAAAACGCCTTGAGTCACGCACAAGCTCACGATAGATGTGCTAATCACAGCTGCAGCGATATTCGGCCAAAGATGGCTCTATTGCCCCATTAGGGCTTGATTGATGCAATGACCTTCATGGCTTGTAGCTTGTGGCTTGTACTGAAGCTGAGCGGTGTGCCCGCAGAAGATGTTTGCTAATGATTAATGAACACAAAACCAAATTACATATAATCGATTGTGTTTTTTGGCATGATTCGAAGAAATTGATATTGCTGAGATCTTCGGAACCCATATTTGTTTTCAAGGTCCGCTGCGCAGGCTTATGTTCGAGGTAGGAGTTTCCATATTAATTTAGTATTGCTAGCTTTCATTGTTGGAATCATGGTGTTGAGTAATGCCAAAACAATGCTTGCCAAAGCTTTGTTGTACTGCAACAAAAAAGATTGGTGAATGAATTAAATTGTAGAAAAAAATATGTGTGGTCCCACAGGGGAGTAACCTGTTACCTATACTATTCACAACAAGTAGGTGTACTTCTCTTGAAATATTTATGCCGATGGCTAATCAAACGTTGCTTTTACCGCATTCAGCTGATATCTTTATAAGATATCGACAGATTCAATGGTGGAGTACAACTCAATGATTATTTATCTTGTGTTTTAAAAGTGACAGCAGATAGATACATAGTCTTGATGTGCTTGCATGTGTCTTATGAAACCAGTTTTTTACTCATAGCATTACCGCAATAAACAAGACGTCTGTTTTAACGGTCTTACCATCTTGTCTCACGAAATCATTTGAAGTGGGCCTTAAGTTTGCAGGCGTAATTCATTTTCCGTGGCGAAGAGACGACTTAATTAGTGTTATCAAAACACCGACCATAAATTGAGTGAAGTAATATGTGTTTATTAGAGAAGTCAAAGTATATGAACTATGGATAGAGCATTAAAGTCAACGACACCTTTAGCTCTAACGGTATATAATGTGGAACGCAACTATAACAGATTTGATAACAAAAACATAACCAAAAAATGTCCACCTACGTACATTCCAGAACATGATCGTATTTGTAACTGTCCGTACGACAGCACATGGACAATTTTCTTAAATCGTTTGATTGTAAAAATTATGTGGTATTCGATTGGGCTTCTTAAGATTCTCTCTCAGATTTCGTGTGTCTTATCGAACTTAAAAACGTCACTTGCTCTTTTTGTTGTTGACATTCGTGCGATTGGAATATGTGTAGCCTTCGACATTTTTCTAAGCGTTTTCCATTCCCTGGTTAGATTTAATATTAAAACATTCGAAATTTACGCCCGGATTGATATGTGAACACTTGTACATAAAAAAATAGCAACAATAGCTCTACCCGATGCAATGCGTTGCTTTGCAGTCGCAAAATTTCATGAAAACGTTAACAAACAAACTCAAACGCACTTGTATTGGTAACTCTGCTTCAGATTCGCAAAAGTACGAAAAAAAATGTTTTTTCCTTCCAATCGAACATAAAAAGTGACCTATTGAAAAAAAAAATGTGGTCTGAAAGTACCCAATCGAATCAGATTTATTTTTCCATTTCCAGTCATTTTTCAAGGTATGCCAAAAGATGAATTTAGGCTTTTTATAAATTTGTAAGTTATTGCAAATCTTAACTAAAAAGAAACATCAAAAATTACCTGAAAGTTTATTTTCATTATGAAAATACAAACAACGTAGGTTGGTTGTTGTAGCAAACAAACCTTTTTGAAACATTAGCCGTGTTTTTTTGAGCTTCGATCTCAGCAAAGCAAAGTAAAGTAGGATTTTCATCATGCAATTATAACAACTACGTTCTACTTGACACTTCGAGACTCAGTTGTAGTTGTTGTAATCGCGTGCTGAAAATCCTACTTTACTTTGCTTTGCTGAGATCGAAGCTCAAAAAAACACGCCTATTGAGTGCACTGCTCACAATTTTTATATATGCAAGAGTATAAACAAACATGGATCTAGATTAAAAAAAAAAATTACACCCAGAAACTTTCGATTCGATTCTTACCTACCTCAAAATAGGGGTATATAATTTTTCCCAGTGTAAAATATTTTATTTCATCAGTGAAAATTAAATTACCTGCACATTCAGCTTACAACGCCTCGGAAATTAATAACCATAGACAAACTATATATAATCTGCTGAAGCTGGTGGTCTCAGTAGGTACCTATAGGTATCATACCTACTATTTTGTTGTAAATAATGTCGTTTCCGATTTGGCAAAAAGATACATTTTTTGGAGAAAAAAACATTTTTTTTGTGATCGAGATTTGCCAAAAAAATCAATCCTTTTTTTATCTGAATCTCTTTTGAGAAATCTCGATTTTTTCTCAGATTTCACACATACTTTCTTTCACAAATACCAATAAAAAAATTTCTTTCCGGCCAACTCAGTACAAAGAAAAACCAATAAAATTCGGATTTAATGTTTCATTTGGCAGCAGAAATCTGAAATATCAGATCAAAATCCGAAAAGCCAAATCGAAAACGACATAACTTTTCCCCGAATTTATAATTATAGGTCACCATTCACCAAGTAGCCCAAAAAACACAAATATCTCATACTCCAACCCTTGCCATTTCACTTTATTCACTATTTATTTATTTCAAGTTTGGCCAACCTGCTGGTGACTACTTGACTTGACACTTTGACAGCCGACAGCGACACCAACAAGCGATCAAAAAGTGTTTTGTCATTTTCGTTTGCGAAATTCAATCAGTTTGCATTTCTATTTAAAGTTAAATTTATCCAATTCAATGTAAGTGGTTGTTTCAATTTATCTCTAAACAATAGCAAACAATTGAATAGTAAAACTGTGAAAAACGCAAAAAAAAACATTTTGCAAATCATCAACTAACCTCAAAACTTGTTTGACCGTCTATTCTTTTGTTTCGCAGAAAGATGTTTCTCACCCGGTCTGAATACGATAGAGGAGTAAACACCTTCTCTCCCGAAGGTCGTCTTTTCCAAGTGGAATACGCCATTGAGGCGATAAAATTGGGTTCAACCGCTATTGGCATATGCACTCCCGAGGGTAAGAAATACGCAATTAAGCACACAATTCTGATTACTCATCGAGACCCAATTTAGGTGTCGTCTTGGCCGTTGAAAAGCGTATCACTTCGCCCCTAATGGTTCCCGGTACAGTGGAGAAAATTTCCGAAGTCGACAACCACATTGGATGTGCTACTTCTGGACTGATGGCAGACGCCCGTACACTGATCGAGCGTGCTCGTGTTGAATGCCAGAATCACTGGTTCGTTTACAATGAACGTATGACCATTGAATCGTGTGCCCAAGCGGTTTCTTCACTTGCCATTCAGTTTGGCGACAGTGGCGATGGTGGCTCTGCCATGAGTCGTCCATTTGGCGTGGCGATTCTTTTCGCTGGCATCGAAGATGGCAAACCACAACTGTGGCACATGGATCCATCTGGCACGTATATTAGATATGGTGCTAAGGCCATCGGTTCTGGCAGTGAGGGTGCACAGCAAAATCTTCAAGACAACTTCACCGCAGAGATGACTCTCAACGAAGCCATTGAGCTGGCCTTGAACACCCTCAAGCAAGTAATGGAGGAGAAACTGAACTCCACAAACGTGGAAGTCATGACTATGACCCCTGATGCGCTTTTCCGTATGCACAAGAAGGAGGAAGTGGAAGGGATAATTGGCAAATTGGCTTAGAAGTCACTTTTAGTTCGTCATCTCGTCTTTAAGGGGTTTACGCTGAGGTCTGTTTTTCTTTTTAAATTAAAATTAAAATTTTGATTTGCTTGTGGTATGTCTTTTATAAACAAATAAATGAAATTATCCAATTTATATTCGCTGTTTTTCATGTTTTGCTAAAAGCAAACCGTTTGCCTTCACTTGTTTGTAGCGACCCAAATGGCGACTGCTTTCGGGTAAGGCGATCTGTTTGATCTGCACATAAACTGTTTGTAAGTTGTATTGGAAACTCCATATACAAAGGTTCTAGTCCTCTAAGAATATATCGCCAAAGTTAGTTTATCCTGGGCCGAAAGGGGTTGTGAAAAAGAAAGTGTCTCGCTGTTGTCTGTGATCTACTTACTGCTAGGTGAGGCGCATTCTCGAGCGCATTGGTTAAGGATGTATTTCGAGGAATATTCATATACCAGATTAAGACGCAGTCTTTGAATGGTTTTCCAAGCTGAATGTTATTCAAGGGCTATAAGTGAATCTAAATGAGTATTAACTTGAACTCTTACGATTGGTAGATAACTCGTCGTCCCTTCTGCAGCAACAACGCTTATCCCATAATGCTCCTGCTGAGTACACATTTATTTTCACTCGTACCTATGCAAATAAATTGCGAACCTCTTTTTAATTTTAAATTTGGTGTATTACGGAAGACCTTAAAAATATTACAATTTCATTATATAATATAAATTTAGTTTATAATTCGTTAAATACTTTTGTTTTCTTTAACAGATTACATACATGTTAACAATAGATTTATTTAATTTGTTCTTCTACTCAATATCTCCTTACTTTTCGTTTAGAATTTCCAGCATAAGACTAACAAAATCGCTACTAATACAAAGTGGTGTGTGCGTTACAAGTGCGCTCTACCTTTTTTTTTTTTCTATATCTATATCGACTCGTTTTATGAGCTTTTTGTTTATTTTTAAGAAATTAAAGGCACTACTGACATAAGGAAAAAAATGCGTCAAATAATACATATATAAACGACTTTGCTTTGTTAATTCTCATTCGAAAGCACCATACCTACTCGAGACGAGAAAAATGCTCCAAAAGAGGGGCAAACAAACAGAAACATACAAAACACCAACGAAAAAAATATTGATAAAAATAAACAAAGCACAAAAATAAAGTTATAAAGTTAATTTTCAATGAACAACTCTAATGATCACAGTAGTTTCGAAATTTTGCAATATTCGCGTCCTCTTTTCTAGCTTAACAACTAAGGAATACAAAATTTAGATATATGTTTATTAGCTTCTTGCTGTTTTTGAATAAAAATTCGATCGATTGTTTAATTGGTGTTTGATCTAAGGATTGTGCAACATCTCGGCAACGACGAGGGGCAAACTCGGGAAAGTGTGGTATTTCTTAATTAGTAAGGCACCCTTACAGCAGCCATGCACGACTACCGTTGTGGAGGGTTTATACAACTTGAGTGTGGGAGGGAAAATACCGAGTATATTGGTAATTGTGAGTATTGCCATGACGGTGGTGAGAGCAGCACTAGTCGCGGCTTAGGGCTCCTCAGTGTTGTTGCGCCTTCGTAGAAGAGTTAGGCTAGCATTGGGATCACTTAGTGAGTACGTCTCTGGTTCGAATACCGGTGGGCACTCCATATTGGGGTACTCCGGCGACACCAACACGGCGGTTGCGGCAGGCTTGTCCGGCAATATTAACGGCGGCAGGGGCATGGCCACAGCATGATCCACCGATGTCGATGGCCCTGGGTATGGCTGGAAAGGAGAAAAATATTTGTTTAGAGGGGAATACTGTACTAAAGGGCGTAGAGTTGTGTTGGGTGTTTTGATTGGATCCATTTGCATGGTAAAGTGATTTTTATTCACGTTTTTTCAAGCTGTGAGCATTATTTCTCAATCAATGAATTTTGCACCAGCAACAACAACAACAAAACAGGGTTAACAAAAATATTAAACCACCTGGAGGCGTTCTAGCTTGTTCGGGGATTTCTGATCTATTTCTGCTCTCTGCATGTCTTTCGTAGCAAATTTTTAGCTCCTAGAACTGTTGTTAACTGGTTCCACTTGGCGGCAAACAACTTTAAGCGGAGAGCACCCCACAAAAACTTCACGAAATGTATTCCAAGATTGTATTTCATTCGTCTGCAGAGCATTCGCTTGTAGGCGCATGCGCAGTCCATGTCACATTACAACAATTCAAAGCATTGGGCAAAAGGTTGGGATTGTTGCGCATTTTCTCAAATCATTTAGCCTAACTCCTCAAGGGTTGAACAATCACTCAGTCAAGAGACAGCTGGTGGCTGTTATCTGGAAATCACAGGTGCATTCCAACCATAGGATTAGGTAGTACTATGTACATATAAATGGGTAAAAAAACAGCTCTGGCAGGTTGTCCAAAAGGCGGGTTGCCGAAACTTTTTGACATTTTTTCGAGCTAACCCTTGACTTACAAAAAACAGGTCATGAATTGCTTTCCTGAAAAATAACAAACAAACCTTCCAACTCACCTTATTGCTGAAGTCCACAGGCGAAAAGATCTCATGTTCATAGTCCTGCGATGAGCCGCTACTGCCGATGGCGTTTCGGCCGCCAAAAATCGCTCGATGCAGTCGAGGCGACCCCAGCAGCTTCTTCTCCTTCGCCGTCTTGCTCGAACTGAAGCTCAGCTTCGACAAAATCGGCATCGGTGCCGAGTTCTTTCGATGTGCCTCGTATTTTTTGTCTTTAAATTCATTGTTGTAGGTGTGACTCTTCTTGATACCGCCGCAGGCAGCGGCCGATCCCTGATCGACTTTCCCCTGACTGTTGTACATGTTCGAGGATTTTTTGTTCAGCGGCAGTGTCATTGAGGTCAGACTCTTGGGTTCGTTGTTCGAATGCTTGAATTGAAACAAACGCTCGCTGGACGTCTTGAAGGCTTCCAGTTTGCCTTTGGTCTTCTTGAAGCTACCGCCGCGCTGATGGGTTTTGTCACTCTCGCTGCCGCTCGAGTGTTTTTTCGCCTTCATCGCCGCCTGCTGCATTTGCTGGAGTTTCTGCAGACGCAGCTGCTGCTGTCGCATCAGTTCAGTTGGATTCTTGTTCGCTCGGCTGTCGGAGATGGGCTCATCGCCAGAAATCAGTTCATAGCCAAAGTCGCGCAACTTGAGACCCTCCTTTGAGCGGGTGCGCTTGATGTCCTCATCGTCCGGCTTGAAGCTCATTTCGTAGTCTGGTGTCTTAGGCAGGCTACGACTCTGAATCTTAGAGAGTTTGCCGGTCTCGCCCGGCTGTTGATTGTCAGCACCAGGCTTACCCTTGAGTAGGGCGCTCTTTCCACTGCGATCGTCTTTCTTCTCGACGCCGAGCAGCACGCGGTTGTTGTACATCTCCTGGGCCTCCTCCTTCTGCTTCTGCAGCATGAGGTCCTTCAGAGTGAGAAAGACCTGCAGATTGTGCGGCGCATCCCAAGAGTTTCCCGGATTGATCTTGGGCAGTGAGTAATCCAAAGTCTTTGAGGTTTGAAAGTCAAATTCTACCAGATTCGGATTCGATGCGTGGATGTAGTTGTAGGGAAATGTCTTTTTCACTTTCTTGTTGCTTTCCGTGGAATAGCTCTTCGAGAGGAGGCTGGGAGGGCTGGCATGTTCCTGTGCGGTATTCGCCGGTGCGGCGGGCGGGCGCACGCTGCCCTCACTAACAGAACTGCGACTGGCGGATAGAGTTACTTTGGGCGTCAATGGCGGTGGGACATTGTGTTCGGGGGAGTTGGCCTGAAAGGGATGCAGGCTGTGGTCGGTGTAGCCAGGGGTATTGGCTCCAATTTGAATTCCAAAACTTCCACCGGGCACCTTGCGGTAGCTTCGATACTGCTCTGTGGGCACTGGAATGTCACTTGACGGCTTCTTGTCGCCACCACTGCTCTTGAAGGGCAGCGTACTCTTTGTGAACTTTCGCAGCGACCCGAGGTATTTCTTGTCGTGCTTAACGCTTGATGTCGGTGTCTGTTGCAAGTTTTTTGACCCTAAAAAATCCTTATTGCCACTGGGAGAGGGTGTGCAGATGCTTTTGTTCATCGAATCGCTTTCATCGCCCGAGCTCTCAGTCTCGGAGAATAGTTCCTTCGGTGTATCCGAATCGTTTGAGCTGGATGCTGCGCCTAGCTTTTGCTGCAGAGTCGCCTGCCGAATAAAGTCCATCCATTGGTTGAGGGCTTCCTGGGATTCGGCCGCAAAGTAAAACGTCTTCGACGGGTGGTATACCTTGAAGGCGCACGGCTTCGAGTGGACCTCCTGAAAGTGGGTTTCAGTTAGTAAAAAAAAAAACAAAACATCGAATAGAGAATTAACAATGCTAACCTTGGCAAGGGAAACAGTGAATCCTGGGAGGTACACGAAACAATTAGCCTTTCCCGCCTCCTTGGTCCGAAACCCATACAGGTTCGTGTCCATGAGAACGAAATACAGCCTCGCCCAAAAAGTTACGCCACGTTTGTCCTTTGTGCGGCGGTACAAATAACCCTGAATGTCGCCAGTGCCGAGAACCTTGAGCGTTATCTTGCGCCGTTTCGCGATCAGGCTGTTCTTTTTCTTTAGCGTCAGCGTCTTGGTCTTGGTCGGGGTATGAAGCTCAGATTCCTCCACTACATTTGGCAGATTCGGAGTACTTGTTGCAATGGCCGCTTCCGTTAATTTCGCCTGTACCTTTTCTGGCGGCATCAGACTGATTGGTTTCGGCGGTGGAGGGGGCACCACTACTGGGGCCGTCTCATTCGGCTTCTTGGGGCGAGGTGGCGGTGCCGGCGGTGTTGTCAGTATGAATTCCTTTCTTGGCTCTATTGCGGGTGGAGTGTCAGACTCTTCGCCCGAGTTGTCGTACGCTGGTGTGCTATGACTTTTGTCCAACCTCCCCCGCCTGGCGATGGTTACATGATTTATTGCCTGAACTAGTGGCTCTTTCATGGTGGGAGTGGGCGTAGGAATCGGAGTTAGTTCATCTCTACCCTCACTCGAGCTCGTATCTCTCCCACTCGTTGCATCGAGCACCGACACAGCTACTTCCTCTTCATCAACAAATGGAATTGGCTCAAACGTTTCTAGTATCGTGTTGTCCACATTGCACGTGTACTTCTGATCCACAGGGTAGTCCTCGTACTTCATGTTTGCATCGAATCGCACAACCTTGCTCACACCCGGCTTTGATTTCTCTTCGCTCGTCGACCTTTTTGCATCGCCACCCAGTTTGAGCTCCTGTGAGAAACTGTTGTTCATACCAATGAGCTTGCCATTACCCGAAGTGATGCCCAGGCAAGTTGTCGGCCGTGGGGCGATCTCCAGACCAAATCCAAAAGAAACCGATTTATCTCTCAAACTTGGCGACGAAGGATCTCCGTTCTGTGTGCCATTCTTTCGCTCATGCCACAGCGGAGCGTCTCTCAGATTCTTCAGCGAGTACAGCTCATCGCCACAGATAGTGTTTCTGCGCTGGAGTACCGCACGTGGCTTCGGATAGTACAATCGGATCTCCTTCTCTACAGACTTGGGATCAGTCGGCGTTAGAATATCGCTACAGCTCGAGTCCGTGTCTGATGACGCAGCCTTTTCGCTAATCTTCAGCGGCAGATTGAACTCCGGCACTGCCAGGAAACCAGCTCGTGGGCTCGGCAGATTCTCACCCCAACGTGTGCCCATGGCGCGTTTCTTACTTGGCAGCCGATATGGTTGCATATAAATCTGTCCGTAGATCTTGGTGTGCTTGGGACGTTTCTTCAACGTCAACAGCACATCCGGCAGTGACTCGCGCAGCTGCATGATAACCGTTTTGTATTGCCACCCCACCACGGTCTGATAGTTGATCTGAACTATCTCGTCACCGTCCTCGATCTTGCCCGAATTGTGAGCCGGCGAGTTGTATTTTATATCGGTGACTTTATGTATGCCATGGTAGCTAGGTTCGATGTTGAAGCCCAACTCGGACTCACGTTTCTTCAGCGTCACCAGACTCAAAGAAGCTGGCTGCAGTAGCATTGGATCTGTGATGTCTTGAATGATGTAATCGCCCAGTTTGGCCAGAGTTTCCGCCGTCATCTTGATCTGTTCCACAGGATTCTCGACAAATCGATCGCGTTGCGCACTAGTCGCCATCTCCAGGCCCAGCCGTAGCATGTTCTTCCGTATTTCGTTGAATTGCAGCTGCCCGTGAAAGGGCGCTCGATCGAGCCAACTGATTATTGGTTTTATCGTCGCTATTGTCCGCGTAATATCGTTTAGAATTTGAGTCTCTATCTTTGAGTTATCACAGTGTGTTGCCAATTGCCGGTAGAGATTGCGCGCTGCCGTCGCCATGTGCAGCGCCAAAAATTGCAGGTTTTCCTTATCTAAATTATAATGCTGCCAAAGAGAAGTAAAAATAGTGAGTGACATGTGGGTTGATCGGAAAATGATTGTCAAATGTTTGGGCACAGTATTGGAAAAGGTCGGTTCAGTCGGAGATAGACTTGTCGTTGATCTTTATCCCATAAATAGGGGTGAACTATACTTTAATACTGTCTTTCTGTATAAAACGCTGCAAAATATACAGCAGTTCATCAATGAAAGCTTTATCCATCCAATGATCTGCTCTACTTTAGAAGACTAATTGATCTTCCACTTCCATTAAACGGAAAGAGAGACCTCTCTCGTTTGTTTTTTTTTTTTTTTCTCTGAAGAGCGCTCTTTTGGCGAAACATCTACCTCTTACCTCTATGTGTTTAAAATAAAACAACTTACAAAGTTCCTAAGATTTTCGACTGCTTCCAGAACGATTTCTTGATGTCCAATTGAGTTCATGCCCAGCTGCTCTAGTTCGTACGGTCGAATATTGAGCAATTGTTGGCCGCCCACCTCGTTGTTTGTAAATGAGTAGACATAATTGTACATAGAATCGTCCAGGCCTGTCAAAAAAACAAAAAAAAAACTTTCATTAGTCATTTTCGAAATTTTCTGTTTGAAATCGAAATTATTTGTTTGGGCAATGAAAAATGGAAACGCCACCACTAAACTCTCCACGTACGTAAGCCAAACAGACTTTGAACGAAACCTGCCCCAGACAGTTGAGCTATTGAGAACCAAAGAGGGCAACAAAGTGTTCCTCGTTGGCACTGTTCATTTCAGTGTCAAATCCCAGGATGACGTGTCAGTTGTCATACGAAACACAAACCCTTCGGTGGTGATGCTGGAGCTATGTCCGCTGCGGAAGCATATGCTTGAGATTGATGAGGAAAGCCTAGTCCGAGAAGCTTCTTCCTTAGACGGGGCAAAAATTCGGCAGATTATCACAGAAAAGGGACTCCTAAATGGAATGTTTTACGTTTCTTTTTTGCGAACCAATGCCAATATCACCAAGCAGCTGGGAGTGGCACCGGGCGGCGAATGTCGTCGCGCAGTGTACGAATGCAAGAAGCTTAGAAACTGTCGGGTTATTCTTGGCGATCGACCGATAGACATCACATTACAACGAGCCTTAAAGCCTCTCAGTTGGAGGAAAAAGCTGCAACTTTCTAATGTTTTCAATGATACATCCGTCAGTCAAATAACTCCTGCCGACGTGGAGGCCTTTAAACGGCGCGATACTGACTACCTCAAGCATTTAAGAAGCGACTACCCTTCTGTGTATCGATCATTTGTTACCGAACGCGACAAAATACTGGCACACAATCTTTTGCTGGCCGCCAAGCAAAGCGGAAAGGGGTATCACAATGTAGTCGGTGTCGTAGGAATGGGCCATATGAACGGAATCTGTGAACACTTTGGCAAAACAAAATCCGAAGAAATTATAAAAATAATGCGCAAAGATATCGACATGAGGAAGACTCGGTCAAATATCTTAGGAAATGTGAGAAAATTTTTAAATTTTCTCAAGTATAAATAAAGTGGGAGTTCCAAGTGGAGAAATGCCTTACCCTTTAGCCAATCTGTCACTTGATCGGGCGTCCATTCTGCGACATTTATGTAAGCCATTGTTTATTTTAACTTTATTATCACACCCGCTTGCCGTTTACCAGTTGAATTCTATTCAGATTGGATATTCACATTTTCATATTGATTGTTTTGTTTGCAATTATTTGCATAATTAACAATTTTTCCTAATAAAAAAATAAAATAACACAAATTCCAGCGAAAATGTTGTTCACTGCTGTAACGCAACACTTGAGTCATTTAATTGGCGTAACGTGACAAGTGACAGTCGTTGTGTGGTGGAATTCGATCCACTGAAGAAACGTGACGTAATGTCAATATTCATATGTAGCAATACAAATCTTATGGGCTGATTACACTTTGTATTGTGCTACCGGATGCCTACACATTGTGCCGTAGTATATGAATATGTATAACAAAGCGATTCGTATTTCGTTCGTTTCGAGTTCCACGGAAGAAGAACTCGTCCGTCGCCAAGTTTATCTGAGCATTGTACGTCGGTACAGGTCTTCAATGAAATGATTGTTTTGCCATTTTACTTTCTTAAATATTTTCTTTGTTGCCTAGCACCTAAGATATTCTGTCAGTACAACTGCTGATATTATTTTTCTTGATATGAATGACCACAATAAAATTCATATGGCAAAACATAATGTAACGAAAAACAAAAATAATTGTAGATAATTTGACGTCACATGCAAATATAACAGCAACTGCACTTCTCTTTTATAAGTGAAACAGCGTTCTTACTAAGAACTGATTGAAGTCAGTTCCAGTAAAAATATCTCAATTAGCTTGAAAATATTTTTAATTGTAAATTTCGCTACTTAAGGTAAAATAGACATATTTTTTTTATCTCATTAGCTTGTTTAAAAAATTATACCCATGCTCTTGAAATAGTAGAAGAGCAATTTGTTTATCGTAAATTAAAAAAAAAAAAAATACCAATGAAGAAAGACAAAGAGCACTTTAAACCGAGTTCAAATTGATTTCGCGAGTAGATTTTTTTCCTTTTATAATTTTAATATGGGTACCTACCTAACTAATCAAAACCAACTTTTTGAACGCTGCCAACCAGATATACCAACGTTGAGAATACGGTGGTGGTACCAAGTCCGCTGATAAGGCGTGGGAAATAAAAACGTCACCTAAAATCTTCTTGTCATATGGTAGAACTTGCGAGTGTGTTGATACTCTATAAAATACCCCAAGTTAATTTATTTGAATACCAATACACTGATAAATCCGAATGAAAGCAAGGCAGCTAGTAGGGGCGGAAATTCGCTCAGCTGGGTATCTACTCGTTTCGTCTGTGGTGGCTTTACCCACAGCTGCACAGTTACGAACACTAACGTAAAAGGATTTTAGCCCAAAAGTCCCAAGTGGAACACACGTATTTTCTTTCGTATTTCGTAGTAAAATGTCTTCTTCGTCTCAACAGCAGGTATCAAAACAAGTTAAATATTATCCATGCAGTTCAGCAAGTTCTGACAGGTAATTCAGCAATATAAACAGAACATCATCATCATCATCCACCGCAATTGTTTCGCCACATCTCTCGCAGAAATAAAAATGAAAAATTAAAACAGTTCAACCTTCAACGACGAACGCGATTGTGTTCCATCAAAATCATAACTCAAGTGAAAAGTGATATACGTAGCTACTTACTGCCTGTGCGCGTATTACATTATCGATATATAAGTGATTTGATTCCTGTGACGACTTATTTAAGTAAAAAGCAAATCCCGACTGCTGCTGGGATGCCGTCGTTTGCACTTGCTGCTGGAGCCAAGAATGGCCACATGTAATATTTTTTAATTTGTTTTACAATTTCCTCGCCTTCTGTTTGTCTTTTCTATTCATTTCTGTTCATATAATTTTGTCTTGTTTTGGTGATTGAAATAGTGCAGTTGACAGATCGCTTAATAATAAAAAAGAAGCGTGCTCGGTAATGCGACGAAATTTGCTAGGTTATTGACCAGTCTTCACACCGGCGACATGTGCTGCGGGGGCTGCTTTGTGCCAACAAAAAGAAACTTAAGCGAATGCAGTCTATGGAGGATATCCCAAAGTTGGGATACTTTAAAATAAATTTCCAATCCATACTTTGGCTTTTTCTGTGCTGCCATATGCCGAATCATTGCCATTTCCAATTGAAACATGGCTGTTGATGTCACAAAGAGGACTTTTCCTATAAATAAATCTGCCATGCATTTTGTGCTGCCCTCATTCTCACCAAATTAATGTCTGAACTAAATTTAAATCGATCTGAGTTTCACAAATTCGAAATCAATTTGTGTACACGTCGCTGTGCACAAATGTGAGAGGAAAGTATGACAAGATTCGCGTAGACAACAACCCAAACAAGATACACGACTACATGACGCATATGTGATTCGCATTTTTACTAAATGGCGATTTCCACTGAAATTCAAAGTTCAGAATTGGTCTTTTTAAAGAAAATCGTGTCAGGCCTCTTGCAGTAGTGGGGGCATGTATATTTGCTTTGTTTCGTCTCGTTTGTTCTTCAAAATTGAATTATTGGAATCGTCGTCGACATACACATTTTTGCACAATTAACATTAAACGTAGGTAGCTGATTGGCAATATTTATTACGTACATGCACACTTTGTTGTTATCACTCGGCCCGATTTGTGTGTTAATGTATATGTACCTGCTTGGCGCACAGTAAAATGAAGAGTGAGCCACGTTTTCTATACAATCTGTAATCGCGTCAGTGTAGCCTTGTTGAGCATATATGATACGGTGGGGTGTAGTGATTGCGATTAGCTGGATTTCTTTTTAACAACACCGGTGGCAAAGAAAAAGAAAGTACATGCGACATACCTAACCTACACTACTGCCGTCACATCAGTGTGTGAAATGTAGGCAGGCATCCCACCCACACAAAGAAAGCAGTCTAGTGCTTACCAATAATAATTCTTATCGAAGAAAAATTCATTCGAAAGCTTGTCGTCTCTGTTTCGTGTTATGTTGTATTTTATCTCAGTTCTAAATGTCGTTTAATTTCAGTGATGATCGTCCAGATGTAACAGAGCCCTTGTATTTGGATGCAGCCACAATAGAGTTTGGCAATTCAAATGGTGCCGGTTACATGTGTTGTCCTGCATCTCCAACCACGGTGCCGGCAAAAACACGACCCAAACGTTCGAGCTTGTCAGACTCACCGGCGAAGGGTGTTCATCGACCAACGAGACCACCACGTCAGCGCACAACATCTATAAATCAAAATTCAACAACAAATCCATCGGAGTGTATTATTCGCGCAAACAATCGGACCATTTATACAGCCGGACGTCCGCCATGGTACAATTGTGCTGGACAACAAGTAGAACCCTTTGTTATTGGTAAGTGTTTTCGCTTTGTGGTTTGAAAATGATAAAATGTGAAAATTTTCTCTCATCTCTAAAGGAATTTGCGGTGGCAGCGCCTCAGGAAAGACTACAGTGGCACAGAAAATCATTGAGAGTTTGGATGTACCCTGGGTGACATTATTGTCAATGGATTGCTTCTACAAGGTAGATTGGGTGTTATTATGTTCAGTTGTCGAGACTTTCACAAAAACAGTTTTAACTGAATAACCGAGTGGAGTGCTTTCAGTACTCTGTCGTAGTGGAGCTCGTTTTTAATAATATTTTACTACAATAACCGTCAAATGGATTGAACAAAAATAAGGAAATAGTGACCGTTACAGGTTTATCTAGGTCTAGGCTTAGCTTCTCAATGTTATGCGCGAGAACAACCTCATGCACAGTTGTATACTTTAAGGGAAGTATTCTGGGAGACCAACAAAGAATTAGTGCGAAGCACATCAAACGCAGCTCTTGTACGGCAACAATGTTATCGACAACAAATATTTAATGCAAGCTCTTTCTGTGTGATGTGTGCAATTGGCGTACTTTAGCCAAATAAATGTGACAAGCCATTGGGCTTCGGTGCCCCCAAATCATATTGATATCATCCGCATTTCGGCCACTTGAAAGTGAAAAATTAACCAAAAAAATCAATAACTTTTGGAAAACAAACAAACTCTGTGATTATCACGCAGAGCCAAAAAATGTGGTTGTGACAATCATCAACTATCGCAAATCTCCTTACAGAATTCCATATCGAGGGACGATTACCCCACGGCTAGCTTGCCATTCATTCAGCCTGAATTTGATGTGCATTTACGGCCTCGAGGGTTATATAAAACTAAAAAAACTCGCTGAAGACCTATATTCGTTCATTCGGTGCACGCTATTCTGATTCTCGTCCTGAACATCCTTTTTCCCATGTCTGTTGGCCTCTTCCAACACTCACAACCTTGTGTCAGATGTTTGGTTGGAGACGGTCAGAGCCGTTGGTTTTCAAATTCCTACGAATGGAAAGCCAACCAAAAAAATGTATTTCAATACAATTTAATTTAATTGATTTCGGCACAACATTCCCAAAATAGTTTCTTTCTTTTATGGATTTATTAGCGTTCCTGGTAATATCGGATTAACCAGGCCAGTTCCTTATCGGCATTCATAAACATACCACAATAAGTGTTGCCCTGCTGCAAAAAAAGGCCCCTCCTTCAAAAGTTCAAATCTTACGCTGCCCTCAGACTACTTTATTGGGAAATGCTCCTCGCATCTGAACGAACTGAACAACTACTAAAGATAAACTAACCTGTGTGCTTTACAAAAACCTTGACTTATTGCTCGCACGTGATGTTACCTTTGAAATTTACAAACAAATCAATGGCAGCCAGCAATAAATTACGCTTTGAGTATATTTTCTGCTCGTATGACTTATCTGCTCATTAATGCACGTGAACTTCTCGCAATCAGACGGCATATAAAAGTACCTACAACCTACGTAAGAACATAGCTACGGCGTAACGTCAACACCCCCAGACACATTAACTGTTTATCTTTTCATCAAAACAGATAATTTATACATGCTCGTATATTTATACACTCTTGTCTGTACATATGTTTGGGTAGTCATAATTGCTTTTAACTTGTTGATTGTGTGCGTGGTACTGCCTCACATACCAAGCAAAAGTCATGAACTTTTGAATTAAAACTTACTGTCGATTATAAATTCGACTTGATGCTAATTGTTTTGTTTACCTACCCAGCATTTATTTATCCGCTAAATTGTGTTGGGATAGTTATTTATTGAGCCACTTTGTTGTACCAGTAAGGTGCGCAATTTGAAGAGACCTAGCTGTCGGCACTACTTTATAGAGATATGTTAAAATGAATGCCAACAAGCATTGTTTGTGATAATGACAAATAAATAATCGATTGAATTTAGCTCGGCAAGTGCTTAGGCGATGATGTGCCAGTCTGTAGGTGTCAAGTGGAGGGTCTATTTTTAGATAAGGAGACACACCCCATTCATTGACGAGCATCTCCGTCAAATGAACTGGATCGAACCAACTATGCTGGACCCACGCTCATCAATTGTAATTAGTTTTTATAACAAAACCACAATCGGACTGTGACGTGCGCATAAATTGCGTAACTGCAGATAATTGAAATGATTTTTTTATTGCGATGAATAAGTACACAGCGCTCGGGGGAGAGGGTGTGCTGCTTTCTTGTGATTTTGTATTTTTGTTTCAAACGTCCGGATGTTGGATGTTTTGCGATAGCTTATCATGCCACTTTAATTCCACTTTCTAAATAGAGGATAACTTTACTTTCAGAACGAGATATAGGGTAGGGCCCCTGGCGCGTGTTGCAACAATGCATCAAGTATATTTTGCGGTGTGCGTTATTTTAAGTGATTTCGAAAATGTGCCGACAAGGGACTTCAGGTGGCATACGCGGCGCTAGGGCGGTATGTCAGATCCCTGAGATTCAGAATTATGCTTCGTTGCCCACTCTTTCCTGGAACATATAAGTGCGAGAGGCTAACAATGCTACATACCCCTCCAGGTTGTCGCTTAACGGGGCTGCTTTTTTTACTGAGCACTCTTTTAATTGCATTGCATAAGAACTGTCGGCCTCACGGTGAACGCCATTTGCAACGGATAATGCATGCCAGTGTTGTTATTGTCGACATTCAGGCCCAAAGTCTTCACACAAAGCATATGGTAATCCATGGAGGGGTAGCTTTATACAACAGTTTGCCATTTTACAACTAGGTTAATTTGACAGAAATAGTTTTGTATAAAAAGCGCAACACTCACGACGAATGTCAACTATGATAGTGTGTTCACTCGCCCGTAATAATAGGCGTGTTTTTTTGAGCTTCGATCTCAGCAAAGCCAAGTAAAGTAGGATTTTCATCATGCAATTACAACAACTACGCTCTGCTTGACACTTCGAGACTCAGTTGTAGTTGTTGTAATCGCGTGCTGAAAATCCTACTTTGCTTTGCTTTGCTTTGCTGAGATCGAAGCTCAAAAAACACGCCTAATAAGGATCACCAACAATGTTTGCTGTACCTATTTTCAGATTCTCAATGAAAAACAACACGAGCAGGCCCTCATCAACGAATACAACTTTGATCATCCCGATGCATTTGATATTGATCTACTGATAGATGTTTTAAAAAAATTGAAGGAGGGCCGGAAAGTCGAGGTGCCCATTTACAATTTCATAACACACGGCAGAGAGACGCAAACCAAGACAATGTACGGTGCGAATGTCATCATATTCGAGGGTATATTGTGTTTCCACAGTCCAGAGGTGCTAAAACTGTTGGACATGAAAATCTTTGTTGATACCGACTCCGATATTCGCCTAGCTAGGCGTCTAAAGCGGTAAGGTTATCACATTAGTTTTGTCCGCTAGCGAATGCATTCATTTGTTTCTGTTGGCTGCAGCGATATCTCACAACGTGGCCGTGACTTGGAAGGAGTTCTTAAGCAGTATTCCAACATGGTCAAGCCATCGTATGCCAATTATATTGCCCCGACAATGGCGCATGCCGATATAATAGTTCCTCGCGGTGGAGAGAATAAAGTTGCCATTCACTTGGTTGTACAACACGTCCATACACAATTGCAATTGGTAAGCATACCGATCAGCCCTATTTGTGTGTGTGCGATAATATATGGCTTTATTTGTTTTTGCAGAGAGGTTTCAAGTTGCGTGAAACGCTCGCGCATTCGTATATCGATCAGCCAATGCCAGACTCGCTACATCTGCTGCCACCGACACCCCAAATCAAGGGGCTGCACACATTCATTCGCTGCAGGAACACTTCAAGAGACGAGTTCATATTTTATTCGAAAAGACTTATCCGCTTAGTGATTGAATACGCACTGAGTTTATTCCCGTTTAAGACGTCCATTGTGGAAACGCCACAGGGTGTGCAGTACGAAGGTCAGCGCATGTCGAGCAAGAAAATCTGCGGTGTGTCTATTCTGCGTGCTGGCGAAACCATGGAGCAGGCTGTGTGTGACGTTTGCAAGGATATACGCATCGGAAAGATTCTGATTCAGACGAATCAGAGCACAGGAGAGCCAGAACTCTATTACCTAAGACTACCAAAGGACATCAAGGACTACAAAGTCATCCTAATGGATGCCACAGTTGCTACGGGTGCTGCTGCAATGATGGCTATTCGAGTTCTGCTCGATCACGACGTGCCTGAGGACAACATCATCCTGGCATCACTGCTAATGGCTGAAATCGGTGTTCATTCAATTGCGTACGCTTTCCCAAAGGTATGTTGGTTATTATGTTGTATATTTGTTTATGTTGTATACTTATGAATTTTGCGCTCCGTTTTAGGTGAAGATAGTCACATCCGCTCTGGATCCAGAAATCAATGAGAAATTCTATGTCATTCCCGGTATCGGAAACTTTGGCGATCGTTACTTTGGCACCGAGCCTTCGGATGACTATGTGTAGTCGAAACAAGCATCAACCTCCCGTCTTTAGTTTAGCATTGAAGCTCCCCGGATCGGCCAAACAAAAAGCTAATATAATCTCTATAACTTACCAGCATCATCAGAAGAATGTAAAGTAAAAAGCACATCAACGAGGTGACTGGGTTTCTGGTAGCGCCTACTACTTTGCGTGCGATCTCATCATCATCTCTGCGATGTGGCTTTTCAGATGTCTGAGATACTTGCGCACACTTGCTCTGAACTTTTGTTTTTTTTTTCTTCATCTCTTTCATTTTGAAGAAGCCCCACATTGAGGTTATTCTTCCCTTCTTCTTCGGCATGATATACTTAACGAGTTTTTTTTTTATAACAATGTATGTAAGCGTAAAAATTGTTAATTATTATTTTAACATTAGTTTGGAAATTGTAATTTAAATATATATAAATAAATCAATACAAAAAGGAAAAATTGATTAGATTAACGATTTGGGTTTTTCTTTTTTATTCTGTGGGACGAATTACGTGGCACTGACGAGAGATATCCAACTTTCATATGTATGTGAACTGCTGGACTGTCAATTGCATACGGGAGGGTGGTTCCAGAAGTTCCAGCATAACCTGTTGCGCTTTTGGGGACCAGTGGCGACTAGCGAAAACAATTCTTATTTGTAGTGGAAAGTCCATGCATCTTTTGACTTCTAAACATTACAATCTGTGTTACATAGCTTATATTTTACATAGACACATCAACCCCGTGACCTTTTTTTGTTTATTTAAGTGGAAATTTGTCTTTTCTCTAAATCAATCAAATTTCAAATAATTTGCTTTTAATCTTATTGGCATGACCTTGCATATAAATTCTTCGTCGAGAACCTGTTATAATACCAGCTGACTGTTTGAAGGTCAACGTATGGCTGGCAAGTTTATTCACTTTCAATGGCATTTACCTAAAAACAAAACTACACAACTCTGATAACTCCTCCAATCACCGTCAGTAGATCTTAGTCATAAAAAGAACATGATGATATGAGTAGCTGTTTGTGCGAAATGCGCAACGGAATCCCCCTAATCTTTTGTGGACGAGATTAGGATATATCTGCGCTGTTTAATCGCATGACCCAAAATGGTAGATTCAGTGCCGACCGGAAACAACCAGAAAGATTAAGTCGTAAAAAGAAACAAATTTAAAGACTTCGCGTCAACAAATGTATTTTCTATAAAAACTTCCTCAGTAGCTGTACAATGAAAGCGAACAAGAAAAATACCAAAGCATAGCCAAGCATCTTGGACTTTGGGTCATTTTCCGAGATCGATGTGGTGATGCCTCCGTTTGTGACGTGCCCATTAAGCTGCGTCTGGTTTTTGTTACTGCACTTGGTCCAATCGGTTTCATCGTCGAGAATCTCTGCACTCATGCTGAACTTGCTGGTGGAGATGACTTTCACTCGAACTGCGGTGCCCAATAGATTGTCTCTCATTGGTAGAAGTATCTGCTCATAGAACTTATTATGGCCGACGTAGTGTTTCTTGTCGTGGGAGATTTCCGTCACCAAGACGGTGTAGATCTGCCCCTCCCTACCGGCGTATGGCTCGTAGCTGTTGAATAGATCGGTCAATCGTTTGGTTCTCTTCTTGACTTGATGCGGTGGAATACGAGTCATTAGGGCTGCTGGGGTTCCGGGTCGTGGGAAAAACTGATTAATGAACAAACTGGGGAACTTGTACTTCGCACACAGTGTCATTGTCTCTTCGAAGTCAGTTTCTGTTTCAGTGGGAAAGCCGCATATAATGTCCGTGGCAATGGTGAGACCGGGAACACGTTCTCTCAGGAAGTCGACAACATGTTCAAACTCCTTGCGGCAATACTCGCGCTTCATTTCACCAAGAACACTATCGCTGCCGGTCTGTACGGGTACATGGAGAAAGGCGTACACACGAGGATGCTTCAAGATTTTTGCCACCTCCTCAAGATGTTCAAGGATGTACGGCGGGTTTGTCATACCAACCCGCATCATACACGATTCGGGAATAACTTCGACCAGCTTCCACAGCAACTCCGGCAGAGATGAACCGATATCCCTTCCATAGGCCCCAGTGTCCTCCGATGTCAACCATATCTCACAGCATCCCTCGTCGAACGCCTGTTTGGCACGCTCCACAATCTCCTCCGGCGAATAACTAGCCAAATCTCCGCGAGCGTGTTTGGTTTTACAGTACGTGCACTGGTTCAGGCATCCCGAGTTGATTGCGATAATTTCGATAAGAGGATTCTTGCGAATCTTTGGAAGTGATAACTTTGCACCCGCTACACGCTTACCATTCTCCTTCTTGGTCTGCAGCAAGCGAACACTATGCCCCTTCAGGGCCTCCTCGACAACTTCCACAACACGATCGATTTGTTGCACCCCAATCACAGACATTCCTCGGAGATAATCTGCTTTCGGCGCTCCTTGTGGGACACACCCAGCAACTACCACATGCTTGCCGTTTTGCATTCCAGATTCAATTTCATTGCGAAATGTGTCCTCTGATGGATTTTTTACGGTGCAACTATTTAGGAGCCATAGATCGGCCTCGTCTTTTTTGTTTGTCAGATTGTAGCCATACGCAGCCAACTGACCGGCCATGTATTCCGAGTCAGAGTTGTTGTGGGCACATCCCCATGTTTTGACGAACACTGTCTGAGTGCCGGGAATCACACTTTCGTGAATCGTTTTCGCCTTGGCTGGTTCGGCAGATGTTATGGTGATACGCTTTTTCGCTCGCACTGTAACGTTCTTTTTGTTTTGGTAGCGCTCCTTTGGTTTGATGTCCTCGGGGGAGATTAAGTCTTCAATGTCGTCGATGAAATCACTGTTTTCGAACATTTTTAATTCGATTTTTCGCAATATTTTGAATTGGAAAAATTGAATTTGGTAAAATATCCGACCACCACGAGCCAGGTGACAGCTGTCAGACAGAATAAAACTGGAAGCGACTGTTGTTATCGATGACGAGTGTAATTCCTAAGGCTGCATTCAGTGCTAGATGTAAGATTTGAGATTGCCGTTAATATTTAAATTCGATAGTGTTAGTGAAATGCTAAAGAGACGAAATAATAATATGTACCATTCCTTAATCTGAGCATAACTACATTAAGAAAATTCAGGAGTTCAGATTGGGCACAGCATATGTGTATTCTGTTCATTAATTCCAAAAGTACAAACAAATAATAGTCTGTTATCTAATTAAACAGCTATTTAGAAATGTGGGGCAATGTGCTGAATGTGAATCAATGGCCACCGGAAAGATTTTTCTCTCAAAACGAATTTTTAAATGATGTGTGACTAGACCAAGAAGATCCAAGATCCGTATTGTAACCAAATAATTAAATTAATCTTTTCAGACGGCATTTACAAATTATTCACTACCTTCCAGAATTCTTTATTTCATTGTTACACAAGCTACAAACAACTCTTCTACGTGCCGAGGGCTCCACTTTTTTAGGTTTCGTTTTTGGCGGTCCGCAACAACAGATGTTCGTTAGCGGTACAGTTTCTCCTTCTTCCAATGTTTGTGGCAGATTTTTTCCCCTTGTTTCGGGTAAAAGCAAGGTTGCGAATCCTCCAACAACCAGTAGAGCACCCATCACAATTAGCGGAAGCACAAGCATGCGTTCACCCTTTAAAAGAAAATATGTAAAGTTCATTGGTCAATATCTGTAAATATACAGATACATTTTCTTACCATGTGATTAATAATTGGAATTAATATCGGCCCAATCATTGCAACAACGGCACTAAAACTCATACCCAAGCCACGAACCACAGTCGGGTACAACTCGGAAGCCAACAGCGGCAAGACGACGTATGACGATGAAATACCCATCTTCCCAATGCAATACAAAATAATCATAATCAAGTGATCCTTTGCATAGAGGAACGTTATAATGCATGCAGTACCACCGGTCAGCATAGAAATGCAAAGAACCCATCGCCTGCCACAGAAATGCAGCCCGGGCCAAAGAAACAGATATGTTGGCAGTTCCACAGCTCCCGCTAGAAAAAAGTTCCAAATCTCATCGCCACCCAATGCTGGGGCATAGTAACTCAACCCCACGTACACACTTGTATTGGTGAACCATATAAACGTTATGATGATGGTCTTTTTTCTCATGTTGGGGGAACGCAATAGATCCATAATTCCGAGGGAGACTCCACTCTTCCGACCACTGCTGACAGGTCGCTTGAGCTTCTCCTCCAATTGAGCTGTATAGCCGGTGGGAATATCCTTACCATTGACGCGTGCAATTGATTTTAGTATTTTTGCAGCTTGTTTGGACTTTCCAAATGCCGTCAGCCACCTTGGAGATTCTGGAAGTACAAAAAAACAGGAAAACAAGAGCAAAAGTGGCAGTGATACGGCCAAACTAAGAAATCTCCAATCACGAACGAGGTAAACAACGCCCGCTAAAAAGATGAGGCCAAATGAATAGGCTATGTTGGATACGATTGTACAGAAGACCCTCTTTTCTGGTCCGACTAGTTCGATGGCTGCAAAAGAATAATGCAAGTTTATTTAAACCTATTCTATGAATTGCATTGGAGCTGAATCAAGTTGCATTTTTTAATCGAAAAATCGTCCTCTCAGTGTGATTTATCTATCGACCACCGCCGGGAAGTTAACCTTCAAAATAAAACTGCTGCCCTCTACTTATAATTTCAAGCAAAGCCAAAACCTTTCTGATGCGTTCCACAGGATTACTTTCTATCGACGTATTTCTTAAGCGAAATGTGTAATAAATATTTCAGAAGTAGCTATAAGACAACTTTCGTAACATTTATAGTAAAAAGATTGAGGTTATGTGTTAAAGTAAAAAGAGCATAGTTCAGTAACTAACCAAAAGCGACGTTTTCTTTCACTAAATTAGCATAATTCGCAGCTCTTTACTGGTAAACTGTTTTGAGATTTTCGAACAACGGACCCCTGGGCAAAGGATTTGAACACTTGCGAACTTGCAAGAAAGTCAATTCAAAGCACATTATATTCGGAACATTTCGGAACATCGAACTGAAATTTCATTTCTCATTATCACAACTTTGATTCCGATCCAATGCAAGCTGAATTTCACATATTACCTAAGACGTATGGACTGGAGAGAATAGCTGGCACAGTCAGTCCGACAATGAATCTCATTCCCAGCCACGAATAGTAATCCCAGGCAAAAGCACTTCCTGCACACGCCAATATCTCTATCATCAAATACAAATAAAACGAAGGCCTTCTGCCCCAAATGTCCTGCAAGTATCCAAAAATGTAGTTCCCCACAAGACCCGCGATTCCAAAAACAACCAATCCCAGGGTGACATATAAGTTTCTGTCACACACCAGATCCCACTAAGAAAAAATGTATTTGTGATCCACTCGCGATCACCATTAAAAAGTTCACTGTTACCTCGGACACGACTGTATTTGGATACATTGCGGTGTCGTAATGCCACCCATTTTGACAATTTACAATGGTCGCTCCTTGAGGATCACCAATGTCCCAGACTTTATCCAGCGCCAGGTCATATGGTGTCCTGTACTCCAAGTATCTCACAATATCTGTGTAGTTGCGTTTGTACATTTTACACTCCGAATACTTAAGCGCATTGTCCACCACCTCGACGGGGATGCTGAGATTTTTCACCAACTCGCCGTAGTCCCTGGTCCACGGTTCCAGCTCGGGAATTCTACACCAGTGCTCCGGGGTAGCAGCTATAAATAGTTGGCTACAGTTGAAGCCAATTAGAATCGTTTAAAAATCAAGCACAATTCTGTTTAAACACCTGTAAGCGTGGAACGCGCAAGGTAGGGCTGCTGGCAGGAGCACACCACATATTATGAGTTTCTGGTACATGCCGAAGGCACCGACCTCGTTAAGTACGTCGTCGAAATCCATATTTTATTCAGAAAAGAGCCAATAAGGAACGTAGTATGAGCGCAACGATTATTTTCGAACTAGCATTTCCGATAACCGTTTTACTTCCGAATCGATTCACTTCCGGTGGATGTATTCAAATGCAACTTAAATCTATTCCGAGCTTACGATTTAACCATTTGGTACGTTGAACGTCTAACGCGATACTGACTGCAGTTAGAAATGATGACTAGCTCGATGCAAGGGTGCCCTGAACAGAATACAATTCAAATGTATAGTAGTGGATGCGCCTGCAAAACGAGATCAACTTGTAGCGATTCACAATAGGTGGTAGAACCCGCGCTAACCCATTGAAATTCTAGCAAGAGGAATACACGAGTCAGGCGACACTACAACTATACAGCTGCGCATTTAGTGCTGAACTTCACATTGAGATTCGGAGGAAATCGCAGTAGCTGGACCTGAATAAATCGCTGCTTGTCGCAAATGGGACATAATTTCATTATGAGTGTCTAATTAAGAACGCTAACCGCGTCGTCGTCGTCGTTCGACAGTCAGTGGTCCGGTTAGAGAATGAGATGCGCCCCCTTCCAATAGATGCCTGCAACAAGTGCGCTATTCTTGGGATGTAAATGTGTTTGGCTGTCATTGAATGGATTTCTCTATTTAATTACCAGCGGGTGGCTTAAGCTGCAGCCGAGCCACCAACAAACTGTTCCAGGTTCTTTGTCATCATTGCAGGCAATTATGATGGCTTAATAGATTTCAATATTTGAGTCAATGTCTTGTGCCCATTAACCTGCTAAGTGGTGGCAGAAGTTGGACTGTGTTTTTCAGTTTCACTTTGATGAGAGACATTGACTGGGGGACTTTTGTCAAACTGCATGGGGACAATTGATGTTGTCATGGAATTGATAAAGTGCGAGTAAAACACGAGTCAGCGTAAGCAACTGAAAAGCAGACGGTCGACCCTCAATAACAGGCATCAGGTATCGCCAACCAATAAACCAAAACAAATCATTAAGCTAAGTTGAGACCATTGCATAACCTCATTTGAATTAACAAAGTTGAAGCGGAACACTTTATGCAAGCGAATATTTTTCGATTGTTAGTTTATGGGAAAATGTTTTAATTGAAGTGGTTACAGGGCAGTCCTATTAAGATGCAGAAAACTAGTTTTGAGCGCCAAATTAGCATACTCCAGCTACCGTATACGATCAAATATTTTAAGTGATACATCTTGATATTGCAACGTTACCTCCATGTGACGCTTGGCGATTACATGTATAACAAGGTTGTTTTCTCTGTTACGCTGGAGACATGACAGTTGTGTCCCCAATAACCCCTCGTCAACGTCAAACTTTGCTTCTGCAAAGTTCTTATTCCGTTCTCGGCAATTTTCTCAAGTGGTGCCGCACAATCAAAAAGTCTGTACTATAACTTGTATAAGTTGAACAAATTGACGTAAATGGAAGAATTCAGCTAGTTGTCGATGATGCGATTGCAAATATTGGGAGATAAATCAGAAATCAAGGCAATAATTACACAATCGCTTTTTGGCCCAAGTAGACTCTTTAGGTTAGGTTGATTGGGGTTGTGAGATCGTCACAAAAGACCGGGCACCAAAACGGGCCCATCGCCATCCCCAATAGTAGACTCTTTAAATAAGACCATTCCCTTCGCAGCTGCACCCTATGGCGAAAAAGAAGGCAGTAGACAGGTAAAGAAATTCCAAATCGTTTCTAACCCAAAATTGGATTTTTCGGTCCCGTTTCGTTTGCGTGGATGAAGTGTGGATAAAAAGTTTTTGCAAAGAACTCTACGAGCTGTATAGCAACATCAACTTTGCGAGCAGTCGAATAAGATATGCGGGTACATTCGTCGGACATAGCAGTAGAGGAGTCCACTGCTTAGATGGCACACGATAGTTTTAACCAACTGGCTAAAACCTGTAGCAGACTATACTGGCACCTTAGTAAATAATTATGTAACGCCCTGTGTACTTACCAAGATGAAAAGGGGGGGTTTGGTGGAAGTCTCTCTGGACTACCTTAGTCGAAGGAAGAGCATACATTTGTCTTCCATGAAGTTTCACATTGTGCGTCAGCTGAATTTTCCATAACCCGGCACAACTGGAAATAAACTCTCTTGTCTGATTCGCAAAACAGCAATTGAAACACCCAACGATTAGTCGTCATCTCCTTTTTATGGTAAGGAAAAATAATTTTATTTGTATCCTATTAGTTTACAAAACAATAAATTTGTTTGTTTACATCAATAATAGTTGGGACTATCATCTTTTCGCTTTAACCATGCATGCACTGCACAGCTACAGAACAAAAGTTAAAATACGAATAAATACTTTGTATAGAGATACATAAACATTTTGTTGCATGTTTTTGTTCTTTTACATTGATTAATAGTTTTATTCTTCATGTTAGGCTTTGAAAAGACAATAACTACGATACTTAAAATAAATTGTTAGGGCTTGTATAGATTTCTGTGTATGTAAATTTATAGATATAAATATTTGTTTTTGCTCATTTATTTTATTTGTTTGCTTATTGTATTGTTTTGCGTTCTCAGTTTGAGACGTTCTTCTCCTTTGGGTTGTAGCATTTCATCGAACAAATTTAATTAACCTCCTTTTCCCATCAGTGGATCGCTTCTCATTTCTATCAATTAAATAGTGTGTGTGTGTGTTTAAATACATAGAAAAGATGGAATAACAAGAACGTAGGGCAAGCAATCACCATCTTCATGTGGAGTTGGTTGGGCTAACGTTTACTTAGTATAACAAAGTATTTTCTGTTTCATTTATTATTATTAGCAATTACAACAATTAGTAAAATGAGTGTTTTTTTTTGTTTTTTTCTTTTGTTAAATCTATGTTCCATTCATAACTTTAGTTAAGGGCGTCCTCTTACTTGCTACAGTCAATCAAAAACAGTATAAAAAAAAATTATTGCAGACTACAATAAACTCACGAAAATGATATATTAAATCAAGCTTCAGTTCAAAAGAAAAAATAAAACAGAATTAACAGATTAAAAATAAATTATTACAAAAGCCAAATTTAAACATAGGAAAATCAATTATACTGGGGAATTGGGTTGCAGGGGATTCGCCTAATCCTAGTCCCTTGAACCGACTATTGCCAAGATGTACATGAAGATGTTGACAATGTCCAAGTATAGATTGAGGGCGGCAAAGATGTATTCCTCGGGGCTGATGGAGTACTTGTGCTTTCCGCCCATCATCAGTTGAGTGTCGTAGATCAAGTAGACGGAGAAGAGTAATGCACCGATGGACGAATACACCATCGTCATTATCTTACCAGTAACAAAGATCGCTACTATGCCGAATATGAAGAAGATTACCAAAGCGACCAATAGTACGCCGCCACACATGGTGAAATCGTATTTGGTTTGCATGGCGAATATAGACAATGCCAGGCAAACTGCAGCGGTTATACCGATTGCCATCATAACCTAGAAAGAGGGATATGCAATTAGAAAAGGCTCTATCTCTCTCGTATTAGTTCCTAGAAAAGTAACATCACATAATATTGCACAGCTGCATACCGTAGTTTCAAAGTCCATGTATGTATGTATTAAAATTAGGCAAACGTATTTTTTTTACAACTTACCGCTTCCGACTGATAGCGAGCCGCACTCACGCCCATCAGGAATGATTCAGCTATTGTGAACAATCCCAGGAATATAAAGTTCGTTGGTGTCTGCCGTCGTACTCCTTCGCAGCAGGCCATACAGATCATAGTTACCAAGAGCATACCCAACGCGACCCAGAACAACCATCCGTTTCTGAAAGCCCATTCCTGTGTTGGCTTGTGGTACACAAACAATGTAACAATTCCAAATGTAACTACCAATTGACCCTGGAAACGAACACTCACAATGAATACAAATAGTCATTAAGTAACTGCACATCCCACAACTCACCATCAATATTAGGTACACCTTACGAATAAATCCCTTGCGAATGCTCTGATCGTCGAAGGAAAAGTTTTTGACATCCTGTGACTCGGGATCCTCAAAGCCACCATAGCCGCCACCTGCTGGAGGGGGTTGAATAAAACCTGGTTGTGGTGCATAACCGCCTACTGGCGGTGGATAGCCGCCTGCTGGTGGTGGATAGCCACCTTGTGGCGGATAACCCCCTTGTGGCGGATATCCCCCTTGAGGTGGATATCCCCCTTGAGGTGGATACCCGCCCTGTGGAGGATAACCTCCTTGTGGACCACCGCCATAATATTGCTGATTAGGATCTGCAGAATCCGAATTTATAGATTGATACATTATTTTACTGTCTGTCTGATTCGCCTTCTAACGAAACTTATTTACACAAACGAATTCTTCTTCACTCAAATTTCAAGCACACTCACACACAATAACCGTTCCAAACGAAATGAACTCTCTACGTGCAAACAAAAATGTCAAAAGAGTTATCGCAGTGATATTAGTAAAAAGCCGAGATTATTTCTATTTCTAACTAAAACTGAAAGGAAATCGAAGAATCTCTGTGTGACTACTTGCCACCTGGCAATGGTTTGTGAAAATTTCACAAACGACCGCAGCTTTAGTCGTATCTACTATCTGTGCAGTGGGTTTGTATGGGAAGTAGCTTTTTTACATAAGCGCTTTGTTAGTTGTTGTAGGTCCAAGCTGTGCTGATGACGAACGTTGCTACGGGGTTTCACTAGGTAGCTATGAATCATTTATCTGTTTGCCCTTATCAGTTGTCCAATTGTGCAAGTCAAACGACGAGTTATTTCTGTAGTGGTGAGTTTGTTTATCAAAAAGTTAAGATTGTTGCTCGTTTAGCATTTGCGCTCTTAAGCACTGCGGCAAACTTTCACTCCCCTAACCACTTATTGTTGTGAAAACATACAGGGTCGCTCTAAAACTTGGGGAGCGTTTTGTGTGCTGCATTTTTTTTACCAACTGTAATAAAAAAATGTGCATGTCCGACAATTTGTGTCTGGACAAATTCTGGTCTCTTAAAACTAGTCCATTCCGAAGTTGTAGTAGCTGACATATTCTGAAAGTGATTTACGGCTGTTTGCTGATACAATCTATTTTTGAATCAAATCGCTATGAGGCGTATCAGCAAAAGACATTTAGCTCTCAAAAAATTCTTTTTTTTTTAAGTCAATCTGCCCAGAAGAAAACCAAATAAATGTCGCCATTATGAATTGTAAGCGACTAGTACAATTCCAAGCGAAATAAAAAACAAATTATATGTACACAATTTTGAAAAATTTCAATAAACGTTTGATTAAAATATTCATGCCAATAATAATCAATGTTTGCCACAACGTGAACGTGTAAATTAAACAAATGAAAAGCACAAAAATTATGAAAAACTTACTGCATTAATTGGCGCACAACCTTACGGCCGGCGTCGCATAGTGGTCCCAGTTCGGGTTTTAGCGGGCATAGAAATGAAAGCCAATTTGTTGAATTTTTTTTACAGTAGATAACGTATTCTTATAGTTGTGTTTTAAAACAAAATGTTCAACTCAAGGATAACCAGCAAATTGTTTGGTAAGGAAAGTGGGAAGGGAATCCTCAACAAAGAACTCACTCGTCGGTCAGAAAAGTAATTAAATCAAAGGCCCGAGATGAATATTGATCAATTTCTTTGTTGACAATGGTAGCTAACGTATGAAGGAAGCTTTAGTAGGTGAAAACTCAGGATAGACCCATTCTATAGTGGCTACAACGCCTCCTGCGTCGACCGGAAAAACAAACTGCTAATATAAGCTGAATAATTGAATGTTGAGTACGAAGTCACTAAATTTAACTGCATAATTATATGGAATGTGTTCTCTTACGCCGAATACCGATCACCCCTTTGGCAGATGCTTATCTATTTCGAAAAGGCGTTCGACTATAGGCCTGTTTTTTTGAGCTTCGATCTCAGCAAAGCAAAGTAAAGTAGGATTTTCAGCACGCAATTACAACAACTACGTTCCACTTGACACTTCGAGGCACTTCGAGGACTCAGAGTAGTTGTTGTGATTGCGTGCTGAAAATCCTACTTTACTTTGCTTTGCTTAGATCAAAGCTCAAAAAAACACGCCTAATGTGACAGAGAGTTTATATTATATATAGTATTTGGCTTGCCTTGCACAGGAGATGTAGAAATAGTAAAACGTAGAACGTATGACATCCAAACTAGTATCTAAAGTTAAATTAATAAATGCCGACATAACTCAAAATCCATCTTAAGGTTTTTTTCCACCGCGCCACCTCTCGCGAACGTCTGACAAACATCCGAACTGTCATGAAAGAGCTTCTAAATTAACCGTCTGGACTCGCCATAAAATTGTAAATCCCGTCCCTTCCTTCTGAAAAGCTAGACCTACTATTTATTTTAGAAATTAATAAACAAAAATTGCATAGCCCCTGGTAGGTGATTGTGGTTGAAGATTCTCTTACACAGCTTGTTCAAGTGCAGGGTGGCAAATGTTCTTCAAAACTTTATTATCGTCACACTCTCTAAAACTCTCTCCGTGCTAGCTTCCAGAAAAAAACAGTCATATATGTCTTTAATAAGAACAAAACTAGCCTCACATCTAACAGGGCTGACGTCTTTCTATACGCAGACCCATTTAATTGAAAGTGCGCCTGAGATGTCAAGAAACAATTTCACGATCGGTAAACTGTCTGCTTTATTTGAAAAGGCCTCACAGAGGTAGTAACAAAAAAAAAAATAGATTACAAGTACTACTCAAAAACAATAGAACTAAACGCACACAGCTGGTATGACTGAATGCACTGTCACGCCTCGCCTTACGTTGATCTCCAAGTGAATCAACGCATCGTCTACAATGCCACAAGACCACTCCAACGTCGACACCTGCAACGACGAAAAGAACACTGCCATCTTCTTGCAATCGACCGTGCATGAGGCCTCAACACGTCCACCACCGCCACTCTCTGTGGCGGTATTCAATTTGCGAACCTCCAAGTTCTTATACCTCGTGGTCACAGTAGACAATTCCGTCTCGGCGGCAACATTCATTTCACCATTACTGGTCGCGTAAAACGTGATCGACGGCGAGAGATTCTTCAATTTGTCAATGTGATTGCGAATAGTACGATTCGACGAAAGTGTGAGAA
Organism: Cheilosia variabilis; assembly: GCA_951230905.1. Taxonomy (NCBI): domain Eukaryota; kingdom Metazoa; phylum Arthropoda; class Insecta; order Diptera; family Syrphidae; genus Cheilosia; species Cheilosia variabilis. The sequence goes on along the minus strand of OX579679.1, from coordinate 14,121,585 downwards.
CAATTTTCGAATTGGGCACTTGCGGCAGCGAGAAGCCACTCCAATCAACTCTTGGTATGATGTTTACTGGGACATCGTGAACAATTTGACGATAATGATCCGACACATTCGACGGTACGTCCATTTCAATTGTTAGACATGGATACTGATTGTTTGTTAGCTTAAGCTTACAATATTTGGCGCCGTTGCGTACCACCGCAATGGCTCGCGCCAAGTTTGACGGATTAAACGAGAGCAGTATGTTTTGATAGTTTTCGTTTATCCCCTCCATTATGTATTCGGAGAAAATTGTGTCTGTAAAGACCTCGGCCCATACTAGGGGCGCTGCATTGCCGGGGTCCTCGCTAACGATGAAGTTGATTTTGTCTGAACTAATGTTCATAATGCAGTTCTTTGTCAGTTTGGAAAGCGTCAGAATTATGTTAACAAACTCCTTCATGTCTTGTTGGTCTTGCATAACGGCTCGAAATTTCATTTTGGGGCTTTGTGTAGTGTGTCTGATTGAATTTGATATGTATTATGTCACTTCACACTGTAAGTATATGCAATTGAAAATTGGGTTTAAAACGTTGATCTGTGACAAGGTGGAGGAAAAGTTGTAAGGAAGATCGGCAAGCGAAAATAGAGAAGGCGAGTGTGTAATCGTAATCGATGTGAACAAGGGCGATCAGTATTTTTAATGACTGCGGTTTATAATGAGCTGGATTGCCTTTCGGAACAGAAACTAACCAACCAACTAAAGTAAAACTTAAAAGTTCCGACGAGCCAATTAGGGCGTGGGAAAAAACTGCTGCACAAGGCAATAACATCACCACGTTCGTAAATGAAAGACCAATGCTACCGAATGGCATGTGCCGAAAGGTTACCTCCAGATGCGGTTAGTGAAACCTCCACCAGGGTTTCAATAAAACCATAGGGCAGCCGAGGATTAGGATCAAGATTGACATTCATTCGATTTGTGTCTATAAAACCAGAAATTTGCATTTCATATTGCCAAAGTAGCTACATACAGTTACTCTGAAAAGAATACGAGTTCTGTTTTATGGGTTTTTAAAATTTTATTCCAGATGATGCAATGCGAGTGTACTGAAATGCATTCGCATATATCTTTCTATCGATGACGACGTTGTTTGCTCTTCCATTTCGTTCTCTATTCTATTTCCGTAACAATTTATCCATAAAACGAAATTCCACGAGCAATGCAACTTTGTGACGATTGCTCTTGGCAATCTACTGAAGAACACAAAATAAATGCTAATTAAATTTATGACCCAACTGGAAACCAAGTTATTTAAATAATAAACTAGAATCATTCACACACACATTTATTTACAAGTGGTTAAATTTGCCAAATATGCATTCTAGAACAATGATAATAAAGCCCAACCCCGTCAAACAACAAAGTCGCTACCAAATTTTACGATAGGTAGGTACTTGCTGCACAAAATGTGTAGCCTTAAATATATATTATTATTATGAACGCTATACAATCTACGGGATGAACAGATGTGCTATATCTAATGAGTTATTTGCCATCAGTGGTTTGTACACAAACAACAAAACAGACTAGATATTTCTGGAATTGTTAGTACTGCATGCAATGGGTGTGCTCTCTAGTTTTCAACTATGCTACAAATATTATTAACTTCATGTCAGATGGTCGGTGCAAAATAAGAAATATTCGTTTGACTATAAACCTTGATAGTAGGGCGGAGCGCCACCTTGCCAGGACATTTTGTGTGTGTGGTAGGGATAAACTAAATTCCTTTTCTAAACCAAATTTTATTCTGTTTCTTTTTTTTTTGTCGTACGATAGACGGACAGAACTTTTACACTAATCAGAATCACTGTGAAGTAGAAAACAACAAACACTTCCATTTAGATGGACAGTCGCATCAAGTACTTACCCATTCTTAAGTGCTAATGCAATTGGCTATCGATCAGTACCTGCAAAGAACCAATAATTGTGCTGTCATTTAACTAATCGCTAATACGAAATTTTAGTGATAAGTTCAAGAAAAAAAAGTTAGATAAGCATGTGTATTCTAGCAGAATGTGATAAGCTACGTGGTTACAAAATCGCATACTGAATTAATCAAGTAATTTAGAACACACAAATCAATTAACGCATTCAAATGTAAATGTAAACAATCAAGTTTGAAGAAGGAAAACCCCAAAGAAAGATACGTTTCCCATCAAACACTTCTCGGACTTCTCGTTGGCCAAAGAGAAATAATTTTGTTATGAAAATAAACTACACGAGACGAGTGATGAAAAATAAAATACCCTTCATGAGTCATTCCTAATTCGAAGTTCCAATTTCGATTTGGGGTAAATGGCGTCGGTGTAATTTTAGCAACAAAATCGATAGGCGGAAATTAGAAAACAATCAGAATTCAGAAACTTGCTTACCTTGAAAACGAATCTAAACCTAATTTCTTTTGATTTGTAATGAATTTCACAATAATTTCAAAGAAATCGGCGATTTGGATGTGCGCTTTCTTCCTTTTTACTTCTTTTACAATTTTCTTGGAATAAAAATCACTCAATTTTTCTATGCAGCACTGCGAAGAATGACAGCTGTACGAATACGAATAACTTGCAAAATGGAAACTGCAGACTGCAGCTGGGAAAACGTTTCGAAGTTATATTCGAAAATGGGATTGGTCGACTTCGATTAGCTTCTAGAATTATTGATAATGCAGTGTCAAACAGGGTGACAGCTGTAAAATATTTGAGTGGCTTTATTTGAAAATAGAAGGCATGCTGATAAGAAAGTAAGTGGCAAAGTAAGACAGTATACTATTGAGAATTTATTTTGTGGGGGAAAAAAGGCAACATGTCACACAGAGAATATGCAGATAATTTGAATGTTCTAGCAACTATTTTGAAGAGCCAGAAACCAATTATTTGCCAAAACAAAACCTTCAACAATAGCTGGTCATTTAACGCGCAAAATCGTCGTTGATAAAGTACCTAACCTGATATTTTCTTAATGACGCAAACATTTTTAGAGCTGATAATTTCGGTTTGACTTTGTATTCTACTAAACCAATTGAAAATATTTCGTTTTATATCTGGCTTGCATTAGAATGAATGAATACTTGAAGTGACATATTTCGCAATGTCTCTTTTTTGGATAGGTTTTTTTTATTTTCAAATGATAAAAAAACTTTATTTTTAGAGTCATTTTGGATTGTCTCTGTATTACTCTGAAACAAGGTCACATTTGAGGTGAAAATAATTTTACATTTCGTGTTAGCTGTGTTTTGCATTGGAAAATGCGAACAACTTCGAAAATTTGTATAGTATTGTTTTTTGATTTATGTCCATTATCATAGGCATTTTTTTGAACATGAAAATGGCAATCCCCTTAAAATAAAAGTACCGTTGAAAGCAACAATTCCTTATCATTAACTAAAAAATCGAATTTTTGGACTTATCGCACTATTGCACTGAGGGTGCGATATTTTCAAGGGACCCATGGCCGGTTAGTTTGATTGATTCATTGTTAATGATAATGTTTGTTTTAACCAAAAATGCTATGTCAATTTGGCCTTAGAACCACCACCTTACAGCAAAGCGTAGCAGTCTGCCAATTAGATTTTGTTTATTTAAATCAGTGATTTTGTGTGTAAACTGCTTTTGACAGTTAAGTGTCATTGCAATTTCTAGGCAAGTTCTTAGTTAATCACTGCTTATTCTGAAAGTAATACATCTCTCTGCCATACTTCAGTTTTATCAGTAGCAAATCCGAAATATTTGCTATCGCAATCAAAAGAGTATGAAGAAATCAATGAAATAAACTCAATTTGAGAATAACCTAATAACAAAATGTACATATTCTATTAATAAAATCACCGCCTAACGATTTCACAATTTGTAAGAATCACCTTTGATAAAAATAACCTAGGAATAAACAACCCGCCCTATCCATTCTGAGATCTAGTTACTCAATCAACTTGAACGAATAATCAGACTTACCGACCTTTGTCTTATACCAATAAGAAAACACAATCCATCTGTGAACACTGCCCACCGTCTTCTTAGGTAAATGTCAAAAAATTACCTAGCTGCCATGTCATATCGATTTGCTGTTGCTTCATACAAAAATATGTGCTGCTGTTAAGTGCAACGTCTTGCAACGTGTAGGCGGCATTTGTTTTAAAACTTAAAAATCTATCTAAAATTGTATTAAATACAAAAGGTTATTAGTGCGAAAGTTTAATTATCGCGCTAAAAAATATTTTACAGGCCAAATTTTCTTGGTAAGTTCCGAACTTAACTGGTTTCCCGGCCACCACTTTCTGTCTACTTGGTTATGATATGAATCATTTCCAGCATGGATTTCTCTTCGAATTTTCCCAGTCTAATCTAATGCATGGAAATTAAATTTGGGTGAATTGGTGTTGCAGTTGTTGCACTTTTACAAATTAGTTTAAAAATAGAAACTGCATTTCTGACGTAATTAAACAATTCATGATGTAATTCGACGCCCATTTGTTGCAATGTTTCTTGTCTACATGTTGGAAATTTTGACTTAGCAAGTGTTATCTACCAAAAGGGAGGGCAAAAGTTGGAGAATCTGTTTGATTATTTCAAGTCTTATCAAGAAGAACCACAGGCAATAACAACGGTTTTGTTTTTATTTTGTCGTAGAAATCTGCCGTTAGTGATTAGCCATGGGAGCAGAAAAGGAACTTCTTGAGAGCGGCGGGACTGCCGAGGAGCAGCAGTCGAAAAAGGCTGCAAAGAAGCAGGCTAAAGAGGCGCTAAAGGCAGCAAAGGTGAGAAGTGGCTATTTCTTTTATTCTGTTGATTCTTGAGACATAAATTTTTCCTGCAGAAAGCTGAGTACAAGGCGGCGGCTGGCAAGGAGAACGTCGAAGCCGGTGAATCGTCAGAAGACTGCTCAGTCGGTAAATATGGCTCCTCGGGTATGATCCAGTCAAAAGACAAAAAAGAAGATCGAGTCTTTGTGCACGTGCACGAGTTAAAGGACCACGTTGGCTTGGGCACTGTTTGGATCAGAGGTCGGCTGCACACATCGCGCAGCAAGGGAAAACAGTGTTTTCTGATTATCCGTCAACAGAGCAGCACTGTGCAGGGTATAGTGTCTGTGAACGATGTTGTCTCCAAGCAGATGGTGAAATTTTCCAGCAAGTAAGTCAGAGGTTGTGCCGTAACCGCTCAGGCATTTGTAAAGTGTCTCGTTTCAGCATCAACAAGGAGAGCATCATCGATGTAGCGGCCAATGTAGTGTTGGTTGCCATGAAGATTGAGTCATGTACGCAACAGGATCTAGAATTGCAAATCACAGAGATATTCGTTGTGTCACAAGCAAAGGCTCAATTGCCGTTGCAAATCGAAGACGCATCCCGCCCCGAAAATCCAGATGTAAGAGAAATCGTGTGCGACTACTTGCATCAGTTCTAATGAGTGCTCCTTTTATTGAAATAGGATACAGAAGCCATCAACATTCGAGTGAATCAAGACACTAGGTTGGACAACCGTGTATTGGATCTGAGAACACCAGCCAATCAGGCAATATTCCGCCTGGAAGCTGGAGTTTGTAAGCTCTTCCGTGACATTCTCACCGACAAAGGTATGAAACAGTCTCCAGTTTGGTATGATTAGTTCACTCACATCATGATTATGTTTTGCAGGTTTCACGGAGATCCACACGCCCAAAATCATTTCCGCAGCCAGTGAGGGTGGTGCCAACGTGTTCACTGTGAGCTATTTCAAAGGTAATTCGCAGATAATCGACCGTTATCTCATATTTATGAACGCTGGAAAATTTTTGTTTTTAATTATTATCAATCGTAATGAATTTAAGATTATGCCATATCAACGAAATGTTATTGTCTCTCTCGATTGGACTACTTTGTAAACCGAAAAAAAATAATTAGATCACTGAAAGCTTCCTTGGGAGAATATTTCTTCGACGACCAACAATGGTTCCACTTGATTTTTAATGAGTCTGTCTCGCGTTGATCTTCTTCTCATAGTCATAGTAAGCTACGTTATCAAGCTACGACTTCATGGGGTGAACAAGGTTTTCCCGGAGCTAACTTCCCAGCCATAACTAGCTTTTGGCGGCGAAAATGCAGCGCTGCTTTGTAACAGCAGCTGGTTTATATCGGTGGACAACCCATACTTTTCTATATAGCCCAATTGAAGGTCACACGGATGATTTCTTGCCTTTGACAGCGCACATACTTCTGCGCTGTATAGCAGTATAGGACGGAAACTGTTTCGCAGTTAAGTACAAAAGCCGAAAGGAGCTTGTCTGTTCCCCATGTCGTGCCAGCGAGCCTTTGAAGTAAGATTCCTCTCTCAAATCCCCTGATCGCTGTGCAGTAGTTGCCTCTGAAATATTCTTGACCGCTGCGCATTGATTTTCGCGTCACTGTCCCGCGAGTCAGGTAGAAACAAATAGTCTGCCAAGTAACATAAGCATCTCATTACAAACATCTGTTCACTTATTCATCATCAATTTTAAACTTACAGACTCCGCTTACTTGGCCCAGTCGCCACAACTCTACAAGCAAATGGCAATTGCGGCCGATTTCGACAAGGTGTTCACTGTTGGTGCAGTATTCCGTGCAGAAGACTCCAACACTCACAGGCATTTGACAGAATTCGTAGGTTTGGATCTGGAGATGGCATTCAAGTACCACTATCACGAGGTGCTGCACACGATCGGTGACACCTTCACGGCGATATTCAAAGGTCTGCGCGATCAATTCGATCGGGAAATCCAAGCGGTCGGCCAGCAGTACCGAGTGGAGCCGTTCAAATTCCTCGAGCCCCCATTGATTTTGCACTTCGCCGAAGGCGTTGCTATGCTTAGAAAAGCCGGTATCGAGACCGGTGACGAGGAGGATCTGTCAACGCCCAACGAGAAGCTGCTTGGTCGCCTTGTCAAGGCCAAGTTTGATACAGATTTTTACATTTTGGACAAGTTTCCACTGTCGATTCGCCCCTTCTACACAATGCCAGATCCCAATGATCCCAAATATTCCAACTCATATGACATGTTCATGCGCGGCGAGGAAATTCTTTCCGGTGCTCAACGTGTCCACGATCCCGACTACTTGACCGAGAGGGCTTTACATCACGGAATTGGTAAGTTTATAAAAAAGTCCATGCTGGCGTGGTCACTAATAAGAGTCCTTTGTTTAGACATCTCGAAAATTGCCGCCTACATCGAGTCGTTCCGGTTTGGCTGTCCACCTCACGCTGGCGGTGGCATTGGCATGGAGCGTGTCGTGATGCTGTATCTGGGACTCGACAACATTCGCAAGACCTCAATGTTCCCACGTGATCCCAAGAGAATTACACCATAAGCCGGATGCAGTTGAACGACTCCATCATCACACGAACAAGCGAAGCATAATTAGACTCAAGAATAAAAGAACTAGCTCAGAGACGCAGACCCACGTTAAACTGATTTCCTCCCATGATTCGGTTGTATTTCTTAGTTGTTAACTATTTAAAACGAATTCCTTTTTATTTCTATTAGCGTTCTACTTAATTATCGTAGTTAGCGGCAATATTTTGTCAAATACACTGATATCGTAAATTAAAGTCTTCACTTTTACATGTACACCGGCTCTATATGTTTGTTATTATTGGAAATTTCTACCTAGCTGGCGGTCGAATGTCGCTGGGCAACATTGCGGGCAGCACCGTTTAACATTCCGTTGTGGCAGCCCGCTCTAGCTAGTCAATGTAAATTATGAGACTTTGAGGTCTTTTGGCATTAATTGCATATCTTTTGACACTTCTTGTTGGCGAGCGTTTGAAATATGGTCTTGTTGCATCATGATTATTGGGTCACACGTCAGAGTGGTGATTAGCTGGCATTTTATAGGTTCGCTGCATAGCTGACATTTGTGCGTGGAAATAGAAGAAACTGTTGCAGTTTTACTTTTAGTTGCAAAATTGTACCTAGTCTTAAAGTGGTCTTTAATTGAATGACTGCTTAGAATAGCAGTACCACATTTGTTATAAATTAAAGACACTGTTGATGGTGGCATGGGAATAGAAGAACAAGCAGAAGATGCTGATTCTCCAACAAAGACTTAGGCGTTGGCATAGGAATATAAGGAACTTTTCCATTGGGGAACTGCGCAGAAATGCAACTAAGAAATGATTGGCAGGAAGAGTTAACCTAACTTAACGGCGACGTGTGAAGCAAAACTTCCTTCAAGTGAAAAGCAGAATGGAAATGCTTTCGCTGATCTGTCGACATTGAATACCCGCAACACTACATTTTTCCGACACGATATGCGTCAATAGTTGGTTAGCTTGCGCGAATGCGACTGAGGCTACGATTTCAGGTGTCATTTTTCGTAGCTGAAGTCACAAAAATTCTTCCATTCGGTGGTCACTCGAGTGTCTTTCGTGAGAGTGCGCGGCGATAGCCCGGTGACCAGACGCTTGAGGGGCGGTCACACGTAGTGACAAATTTAGGACAAATGGTAACGTCATAATGACGTCGGCATGTCAAAATTAGACATAAAAAGTGGCATGAGTAATTGTAGTTTGACAAGGATGAGAACGCAGTTGGCTTTCAAAAAATAAAAGTTGGCGCAACACGTCCGTACAGGCTTAGGGTTTTACGGCCGCTCCAAAGGGCTGAAATGAGAAGACTTTCCAGAACAAAGTGTTCGGATATTTGTCAGACCGAGACCTTCTCGAGATCGAGACAGAATGCAGAAGTGGCTTTAGGTGAATCAAATGTTGACAAGTCGATGGACACCATTCTGGCACAGCATTCGTGAAAGCATCACTGAAAATACATTGGAGCTTGGAAGTATGAAAATTAATTAGTCTTGTGGTGAGTATAACGCGAGCTCTAAAATGGTCACGTGGCTTGGTTTAAACTTCGTTGTTATCAGTCGTGCATTTTGTCCGTTTGAGGGATGATACCGATCATGCATTCATGCTTGTTGGCTTAGTTTGGTTGTTTAAAATGAATGCAACTTAAAATAATGTTTACTATTTATAGTCGGCAATCCAATCTAATGGCTGACAGACAGCTGTCAGACTTACTAAACTAGATACTTGACTAGCCAAATCCATAATAGGTATACACAAAAATTGACATTTCACCGTTTGCGCGTGAGCTTAAGCACAAACTGTGGAATTTCCAATTCAGGAACAAAATTATCCCGCTGTAAGAAAATCTTAAAAAAGGCAAAGCGAAATCAAGCTGTCAATGTAGGTTAAATTCAGATTGAGAGTTTAATTAATATACTTTTTTTTTTATATAATGTAGCCATTTAGCGGTCAGTGGCAGTATAGCAAGGGACAGCATCTAGTTTGACACAATATTGAATGCCAAGTACCTAGGTATAATGTCGTTTTCCATTGACCAAAAAGAAGCTTCCAGGAGAGTTCGAAATCGAAAAAATCACTTCTGAAACCGTTCCATTTGCACAAAAAATACCTACTCTTCTGGTGATTCTGAGAAGAGAATTTCGCTTCTCCTATTTGAAGACAGAATGCACTCGAGAAGAACTCACACAAGTGTAATTTATGTATTCTATAAAAGTCAGCTGACAGCAGCCGTATGTTTGGATTTCACCATAACTTTTGTGGGTTCAATCAGAAGCATTTTATTGCTCCATTGGTTCACAGAATGAGTGGATCCCCGAGTAAAACCAATGGAAAACGACATAAGTATCCTTGACCGCAGATTTGTCGTCTATCTGTGCGTATACATCCTGAAGACATAAGTTTTGTCTCTTCTATTATGTTGCGTGGTATAGTGGCTTCCGGTTAACCGCACTCAATTCTAGCTACTGACATCAATTTTCAGGCCAAGGTATGTGACAATGGTTTCGACTTACTTTCTGTTCTGGCCCTCCGAATATTTATGCAGAAGCAATAGACAGCATTAAGCATGGCCTATGAATGGTTCATGAAAAGTGCGTTTTCCAATCAATTCTGTAAAAATAGAGGTAGTTCCTTGAACTAGGAGCAGGAAGCTGGCTGATGGTCTGACACAGCCTGCTACAAAAAAGATTGCATAGGTACCTATCTTAAAGTAATTCTTCGTAGAAAGATGCTTTTATGTATGGGTATAGGTACCTATAGGTATATCGATAGACCAAAACATGTAGGTACTTAGCTTACCTCAATAGCGCATTCGGTCTTTCATTAAAGCAAGTATGCATTTTAAAAGTTAAAGCGTTCAAACCAAAAGAAAGGTATAGGTACCTACTAACATACACTAATTTAGTATAAATATCGCTCGACTTCGCCGATAAATTTGCAAGACAAGGTTCAAAGGGGTCCTTCGGAAGCCCCGAGTTTCCGCTGGCTTTTTAACATCTGCGGGTAGTATGCCTTCACCTAATGGAATAGGTATTATTTATTTATAGGAACCTATATGTACTTATATTTTTATTTATATAGATAATGTCCTAGCCCATGAGTACCTAACAAGTTTCGTTAAAAACCCTATTTATCTTTAAAAGACCGCCTATTTAATTTATGTAACGCGGCAACAAGCCGTTTCAAATATTTGCATCGCTTCATCAATTCCTACCTACCACAATTTACTTACAACATTTTCTGGGTCAACAAATTCCACCCCACTTTTATAACCTTATCCACCAACTTACATTTTTTGAACGTCTCTAACAAAAAACCGAACTTACGCAGGCACTTACCTACCTAACTACCTTAAAAACAATGTAAGACCCCTTGAAACAAGAAAAGTTTCTCTCTTCCACCCTCCCCATCTGTATCGACCTATCTACCTACACAAATAAATGGATGCACTGAGTTGTCATAAATAAATTTTAAACTTCCAACAAAGAATGTCTAATGCACCTAATTGTGTCCTAATGCTGTCATATTCGTTTACCCCTGCTCTGGGTTGCATTGCATTCAATTGCACGCAAGTCCTTTGCTTTAGTCATAAAAAAAATGAAAACAAATTTAGTCAACCTCCCCATTTTGCTGCTCAAAAGCTTCTCTTCCTGTCATGCAAAGTCCTTCTAAGCACCGCCCATAATCGTTTATATTTACCCACCCTATTTATATATCTCATGAACAAACTGAATAATTCATGAGAGCCTTTCAACAAGACCAGGTGTGGTCACTCCCAAACAGGGATTCATCCAATTGCAAGCCACAAAACTAGTTCTTTAACGTCAACACCCCTTAATTTACATTAACTCATACCACGCAGTGAATACCAACACTACTGCACTGACAAACATCATGCTATCCCCTTTTTATTCACACAACTGCGCTACCGCATGAGCGAAACACAACTACTGCAACGAATAAAAATGGCATCAGCCATTTCTCTACACACTGCTGTGCTGTTGGTTCGCCCAACAAACGAACATATCGCAACTGTCAAACGAACCAACAGTCGCTGTTTAACTCGAAAAGTTTAAGTGTTGGTACTGCGCGCGACGGTCGCAAATTGAGCAGTGTTTTCTGGAAATATTCAAATTACGCTCGAAATCTCCACGGATTCTGATAAAGTTATATGCAAAACCTTGACGGCTAACACTAATTGATGTCATCTGATCGGCAGTCATTTCGAAAATCTTATAGGTATCTGCCAGCTAATTAACGCGAATATCAGGGTGACACTACCTAATCAAACTGTCACCGCGAATGCGAATTCTTCTCTGAGCGAAGGAATTTCACGTGGAATTTAAAAAATAAAATAAATTGGATTAGAAAAAAAAGAAGAGTGTTGTAAACAAGTGCGAAATTCGAAATATTTCATCCGAAAGTGCAATAAAACATCTCGCTTGGGCTAGTGTGTGCAATAAATTAATTGTATTGGCTTTTGTCAGTGTAACATATAAAATATTTGAGGATATGTCGCGCCATCATTAACTCACTGGTTCGCCAACTATTTTCACTCCTACAACTACAACAGTGCAATATAGCAGTGAATTATCTCTACTGTCACTGCGTGCGTCAAATAATTAGTGGAATTCTCCATATACGACAGCCAGCTAAAAGAGGCGTTGAAATTATGAGTTATGGATCATAAATTGTGAATTTATTTGCCATCATTTACATTAATGGTTGATAATAAAGCATTGTGTTTCGTGTGGTGAATTCTTGCGGATTGTGAAGAATTTTGTGCTTCATTCACTAATGGATACATTGCCCGAGGATTAAACAAAAATATAAAAAAAAACGGTTGGTATTTAATAATGCATTGAGAAATTTGAGTCAGTTGGTGTAGGTATAGCTGACGTCGAACAATCAAACACTTTTAAATGCTACTCCTCTCATCTCACTTGACACTGACAGTTGCAATAATAGATCTGTTTACAAGTTTGCTAACGTATTACGGTATATGAGAACCATACTTATATTTAAAGTGATGTTTTGACAGCAGGAGCCGTATTCTTTAAACAGTCACAAAACATGCCAGACATGCTGGAATTTGTCAAAACATTATTTCTGGATCTGTCTATTTCTATGCAATCAAGTTACCAAATCTAAAAATACCACTTCATAGGTAGGTATACCCACAAGCAGACGAATTCCGATCGAGTTGGCGAAAACGTATTGCCCGTTGTCACAAGTTGACGTTTATTAATAGATTTGATCAAACCATAGGAATGTCCGTCTGAAATTTAGAGAATTGTTGAAATTTCAATCTCTCGTCTTATTAAATCATCTGAGGCGATTTCGATGTATAAAACCTTATTTAATAACTTTATAGCTGATGTGGTTATTTGTCAACATTTATGAAACTGGAATTTAAAAAGCAAACGTCGGCTTCATCAAAACGAAAGTGATTTTAACCTTTGCGTGTATGTATGAATATAGATAAAGTAGCTGTACAAACAAATTTATACAGCATAACAAAGTGACAGCTGACAAAATGTTGATCAGCGAAGTCCGTTCGTTGTATAAATTTAATGGAGTTTTGCCAAAATTACCCATCTAATAGATTATAATGGATTTATGGTCAACTATTGTTTTTTGGACGCGATTGTGTGATTTGTTGTTATTTTCGTGTGTGTGCATCAGTTTTCCGACCTAAAAGCTGACTTCTTTATCGGTTAAGCAATATTAGCGAGCATTTTCCTTTTATTCATTGGGCTGTACCCATATTCTTAAAATCACTTTTAGTTTCGAGTTTAAATTTAAGAACCTCACAATTGCTATAATACCGACGGAGAATGATAGGTAATAAAAAAGGCTTGAAATGTTATAGTCCTATATGCGTTGCGTATTCGATGCGACCCACCATAAGTCCAATATAAATTCGCATCCTTTTTATGCTAATATATACTTACACAAACCGCATATACTTATTTCTCACTTTTTAAGCAGTATATACGCAAAAATATTCATTTGTACGATTATTTTCCAGGGACATTGTTTTATGCCAATAAGTTAGGTACATTACTATACGTACACCATTTATATAGTTAATGTGCTTTAAGGGCCCTTTCGTGCTTGCTGCTTTGGAAACAGATAAATGGGCAACTTCAGATCACTGGTTTGGTGATTTTATCCGTCGGTATTATTATCTTTTCTCACTCCTTGATGATTAACTCGATTTTTTTTAATCATTTGTCAAACCCCTTACGTTTCTTGTGAGATAGGTTTACTTCTTTAAAGAAGATGCTCACAATTGCCTGTTAGAAAATTCCAACTAGATTTGTCGGTTACTATCTATTTGGCGAACATCAAACGGAAAACGATGGCCACGTCGTTATGTGACCGATCCAGGCCACCAGGCCATTCAAAAGAAAAGTCATATCTCCTGCCAGATAACTGTCACACTGAGTATACTATTAGAGATCCAGACAAACCAAATGCTTCTTCTAACTTTTGTCTCACATTGAAAGGTAACAGAAGACGCCTGTATATATCAACATTTGCACTTGAACGCTTTTCACCTTTGCACTTTTTGTGTGAGGTTAGGTCCTATTTAATTGTATGTTTACTTGATCTGAATTTTCTGCCTTTGAAAATGCACTTTAAGGACCATTCACGTAAAGAATCGAACTCGAAATGCCAAAATTTGTAGAGAGTGATACATTTACTCTATAGTTCCTATCAGAGACAATACTCAGACCACCAACTCCGGTCGATTTCCCGTTACTTAGCCTACAAGCTATATTTTTACGGAGTGGTCACGTTTGGTGCGCTAGTATTGTTACATAGAAAATTGTATTGACAAATATCACGAAACTTCAAAAATTCCGGCTCACCAACACACTCCCAGGAGATACACACTTCCGCTGTGGGCAAGGTTGCTGGCAGAATTCATAGAATTTTATCCGTTTAATTTTTGGATAATATTTTTTTTTTAGGAATAAGTGCACATTTGCTTAAAATGTTCATGAAAAATTAACAATGTAGATTGGTTGAGGGAAAATGAAAACAATTTGAGCAAATTTTCTTCATTATTTAAGAAAAATTTACACACGAAATCGAAGTTAATGATATCCAAAAGCGGAAAATACACAACCATGTTTGTCCTAATATGTTTCTAGTATATAGAACATCAACTTTAGATGGTTTTACTAACCAAACAAATTTAATTATTCGCCTTTTAACAATTTATAATAACTAACCAATGGCGTTCAGTAATGAAAAAACTCTTTCACATTTCCCCACGGTTGCCGCGGTTGGCAGCATTCATTTTTGTATTTTTTGTATGTTTTTGCATGTCAAACGGATTCTTAATTGACATAACACCGATAGGAAAACAAAATGGCGAGTTTGAAAACAACTGAGGAGGCCAACGGCAAGAGGATTGTGAGTTGGGGGTCTCAGTATGGTTTGTCTATGGCTCCTATACGCACTATCCACCCAGCGAATGCACTCGAGTGACATTGTAATGTAAAAATGGAAATATTTCAAACCGTCAAAACTTTTGATGTTCAATATTCTATTCATGAATTCGATTCAATTTGTTGACTGTATTTACTTGTAAATCTTTATAAATTACTTGCATTAATTTGCCAGGATCGATTGAGAGCTGTTAATGGAGTGATGCATTTTTAAAAATATAAAAGCATACCTCCTTAGCTATCTCATTTTTTTTTTTTTTAGTTCAAAATCATTATTGTCTAACTCTGACGTCTGACACGTTATTCCATGAAAAATAAAAATGAAAGAAATGTCTTAAACTGCATGCTCACATATATAGGAATATTCGATCACATTCAGTCAAATTCCGTTCCCGTACATGTCAAAGTTTGACCGAAAAGAGAAAAGACATTTCATCTTAAAAACAAGCCGGCAAATTTTATTTCAAGAAATCAATTTGAGCTACAGTTTGTTTTTTTGTTATAACTGCCGTATGGCTGTCAAATCTCCCAAATGCTAATTTAGAACTGTGTATTTTTCAGCACGCGATAACAACAACTACTGTGAGGCTCGAAGTGTCAAGTAGAGCGTAGTTGTTATAATTGCGGGCTCAAAATCATACTTTACTTTGCTGAAATTGAAGCTAAAAAAAGCCCCATAGTCATAAGCTTTGAATATTTAAAGTAAATCTTCCATCATTTGAGAGCTTTCCTACAAAATATTTCTTTCTTCTTTTCTTAAAGCGTTCGTTAACTTTTTCTAAAAAACAACTAAATGTGCCAACTGTGCAACTCGTTTTTAGGAGCAAAACAAAATAGGCTCGCTTATGCGGCGTCGCATCGCGCTGTCAAAATGAAATCAACCTGTCTGTTGAGCGAATCTGAAGACTAACGCTTGTACACCGTTCTTTATATATGACAGAAGTATAGAGAATTAAGATAGTAACGAGTAACTTTATACCCATACCGCCATTTTGAAACACATTTAACATTTATTTATTTATTTATTTTGGTGCTTTGTTGAAAGTGGCTATACATTTACGTGGTTTTCGATTGGGCGCTCTCAGAGCACTTTTTTTGCTCTCAGATAGCACTTTTTATGTTCGTTTGGTACAAAAAAAAAAAAACAATCTTTTTCAGATTTCAGAGCACTTTTGCGAATCTGGATTTACCAAATAAAGTACGTTTGAGTTTGACAACTCGTGGTTTGTTTACGTTTTCGTGAAATTTTTCAACTGAAAAGAAAGGAATTGCATCAGGTTGATCTATTTTTTGTTTATTATTTATGTACAAATGTTTAGAAATCAATCTGGGCGACCATTTTGAATGTTTTCATATAAAATTTAAGAAGTGAATGGAAAACGCTTAGAAAAGTGTCGAAGGCTACACATATTCTAAGCACACAAATATCAACACAAAAAAGAGCAAGTGACGTTTTTATGTTCGATTAGACACACGAAATCTGAAATCTGAGAGCGAATCTGAAGAAGCCCGCAATCGAAAACCACATTAGTTTGAAGTGCCTACCTAACTCAAAGCTCCTCTGCGAATTTTTCGTTCAATCTTCCGAATTTGATCGATTTGTAATGTAAATCTCAGAAAAATGCGGGTACCTAAAATTCCAACATTGACAGCATCATATTATGCGACCACGGCGCATTTAATTCCGGCAGTCAATACAAAAGTGCGTTCGATTGCACTTCTTGCTGAATTCCAATTATTATCCACTCCATTGGAGTCTCTCAAATGACAGCCACCATCGACTGTCATTTCGCTAATTACTCGTCAAACTCTCTCGAATATGATAAATGTCACTTAAATTGCCATTTTAGGTCATATCAACACTCACGATTATTATCAATAACCCCGCACTGATGTTGAAATCACACTACGCCACATTCACTGTCATTTTTAATATTCCCCCAAGCGACAGTCGACTGCAATGAATTTACCGGTAGTTGCTGCAATTATTTGTTCGACAATTTTTCTTAGTAAGCCTCACAAAAAAAAACAACAGGAACATGCGATCGCGACGCAGATAGATAGACTCAAGTTCCTAGCAAAGTGGAAAAAAAAACAGCAGCAACAATAAACTTTGTTACAACTTCCACTGGCAGAGAGCAGTCTGTTATGAAAATAAGTCGAAAATTCTGGGAAATTCACATCGCAGCACACTGCAAATATGGCTAAGAGACTCACTCGGCGCAGTTAGCCTGAATTGCTGTTTGTGCCGCTAGACAGGCTGCCAGGCCTGCTGGCATTTGGACGTATCATAGCAGCCAGCAACCACACTCTACTGTGTGTCATTCAAAAAAAAACAACAAACAGAACCAAACACTATTGGTTTTGTTCAAGCTACTGCATCGTCCACGCGGACTATACCACAACACTCCACCTAACCGGTAGGTAGGAGCAAGTATATCTGCTCAAATTGTTAATAATACAACTCCGAACAAGGTGTGCACCGACGACAACGTCAGGAGCACGATGTATCTATGCTGCACCTTCTGGCTCTTTCATTCAGCAAACATAACCACACACTTCCCTGCTGTTCCTTAATGAGAGAAATATTTTAATTTTGCTTCTTTTTTGTGTTTTCGTATCTAATCAGGGAGCTGTTGCGGTGACGCGACGCAATCTGCACAACATCAACGTTGGACAGGATAACAACACCACCGCCAACAACAACAACAACAACAACAACAACAGAAACAACACCAACCACCAGCAGCATGATCTGAACGTTAATATGTAAATTTGTGCGATATCGTAAGGAATTCCGTGCGGTTTTTGTGTTTAGTGCTTCAAATTGTACCAAAAGAGATCGAGAGAAAAAAAAGTTCGTACCAACAAGATACACCCTGTGATTTGTTTCGCGCTGTGGAATAAATAAATATTTGAAATAAATTAAGTCGTGCGCGTCTCTGTGTGCGCTATAGTGTTCAAATCAAAAATAGCCCCGCAAGCTAATTATTTGGTTCGCAAAATCTCGCGGTATTCGTCAGATCTGACGGATTTCGGTAGCCGGTCGTTGGTGGTTTGAGGCTTGGATACATCGAAATGGCAGTATCCTGCCCTGAAGTGATGTACGGTGCTTATTATCCATATCTGTATGGCCGTGCTGGACCCAGTAGATCATTTTATCAATACGAGAGGGTGAGTTTATAAAAATAAATCGAGTGCACATGCAATGTGCGTTTTAATTACAGTCATTGAATTTGCATGCTTCAAAAGATAGACGGTTTTTGTAGCTGCGAAATATGCTGATTGAGTGAAGTTGCGGCCGCCAATACTTACTGGTTGTGTGTGTGCAGTTTTTCTCTTCTTTTTTTTTTTTTTTAATATTGTCATGATGAAGGCGAATCCTCTTCGCGGGCCCGTCGAGAGGAGTAATTATGTTAATGGGGGTAGCCGTTTTAATAATACCCTCTCCTATATAGGAGTCTGCTTAATTTATTCACTTGAAGTGCAGTGCCATGGTGGCCGTAGTGCTGTAATTAATTGGAAAATATTTTCTAAGAGAGATTTTTTTTCTCTCTTTCTCTCTGTTTAGCTTTTGTTTAAGTTTAATACGAGTTCCAGGTTCCAGCAAGTAATTATGAAATGCAATTAGTTAGGTTTTTCTCTCAGTATTTTTTTTTGTCTGGTGGTTCATTTTGAAAATAATTCGATTCGTGGTCCGTGAACTTTTTTTAAAATAGTTTTCGTTATAAATATTAATAAATTAGTATGCAGTTTATGAGGGGTTTTCTATTTTTGCTTAACGGTTCACTTCTGATGCGGCAAATTAGTGCGAGTATACAGTGGTATAAAATTGGCTCTACATTGTTTCGAAAAAA
This sequence comes from Cheilosia variabilis, assembly GCA_951230905.1. Lineage (NCBI taxonomy): Eukaryota > Metazoa > Arthropoda > Insecta > Diptera > Syrphidae > Cheilosia > Cheilosia variabilis. The sequence goes on along the minus strand of OX579679.1, from coordinate 14,102,915 downwards.
AAAATGAAACTCAAAATAGTTGCGAATGTAATTTGTGAGTAAGGATTTCAATTATATGCGCGTCTACGGGTAAGGATATTATCGGTAGGTATGTATATGTATAGTATTTCGATCATTTTTGTGCACCTTAGCGTATCTTTCTAGCAGGCTTCTTTTTATGGGAGTTTTTTAGTTTTTGGGTCAACTCGAGGAATTTAACTTTTTATTCCGTATTTCTCCAGAGCGGGACAGTTATAGTTTCAAATATTTGTCAGACTTCGCGAGAGGTGTGGCGAAACTAAACTCTACCGCCCCAGCTCAGCAGCACCACATTGACTTGGGCACTGTGATTCTAAAATCCATCATTCATAACTGAATACATCAAAGTTTTGCATTACTGAACGACGCCATTTTCGATTCTTTACCCTAGTACAATGTTCAAGGAAAGCTAACATTTTCCGCGACTCAATCTTTCTCTTACCGCCTTGCTAAAAATGTTCGCTTAATTTTGACAGTTCAAACTTCAGCGGAGTTTATTTGGTAATTTCGATTATATTTCACTCGTTTTTTCTACATCACATTCTAATTCATTTGATCTATCAAAATTAAGTTGCGGAAAAGCACTTTTCAATTATTCGCTCGCTTAAACTTTGAGGAGAATTTTTTTGTAGGGTGGGGGTACAAGTTTAGCTTGAACTGTGTATTTCTCGGTGTAACTGATTTTCTCAACTTTATCTGGTGGAGACATTTTTGAAGGAGGGACTCAATTTGAGCCAGGTAGACTGCAAGAATTTTGTCTGTCAAAACCAGAGCGGCATTTTGTAAGGCAGCTGTGTGGACATTTGCAAACGGAGGTGATAGAGTACCTAATTTTTCCGCCGACAACGTCATGTGCCAAATGAGACGATGAATGAACCAAGTGACACTTAAAAAAAAAAACAAATCAAATGTATAAAATGTTTAGATCACAGTTTTGTTACAAAAAGCTGAAATATTAATAATAAAGTGCAAAATATACTTACCTACGGAAGAAAATTTTCGCAGATGCAATTGAGTGTGTATCAAAGGTATATTTGTAAAAGATTGGGCCCCGTTTTTATAGCAAAAGAGGTAAAAGCGATTGATTGTTGTTTGTAGGAGTACCTATACTGTTTTTACGTCTTTGGAAAGGTTTTGCAGATCTTAAGAAGGCGTGGAAATATGCACCGCTTTTTATACACATACATATTTTGTAGACTTGGAGAAATGATGCGATCGAGTCCCTGGAGGTGAATTCCAGAACGTACTGATGCAAGAGTATCAAATTGACGTTCCCATTGTCTTCGGGTATACCTAGTAACCGTCGTCAAATCAAGGCGGGCGTTAAACTTCTTTAGGTGTGATTTTTTGTCTCCTCCTCTTTTTATAAGTTGAATGTAGGTATAAGTACCGTATGTTACAGGCCGCCCTGACAAAGAGCGTTTCGAATTTGCATGGTGGCTAAATCTAAAGTACCCAATGATCGCCTAAAGACCGCCCTATCAATGCACACTGCCTGCATGTTATTGTGGGGTCAAATTGACACAGGTTGAATAGTTTATATATCTTAAAGTCTTGTCTCCGATCGAAGGAAGGAAATATGCTGAGTTTTTCTGTATAAATTGTGAGACAGGGTTCAGTTTGGGATAACTATTAGGTTAGGAGAACCATTAGCTAGGAGCAATCCGTTATGAGATTTTTTTTAAAAAAAGTTGTCAACCACTGTGCTTGGCGATTAAAATGTTCTAAGCCTTTTTAGTCTGCGAGTAAATGCAATAATCTTGCAAACTCAAACTAACCTCACTTCAAGACAGGCTTGTGGCTTTTTTCCAAGTCGCCTATGAAATTTGCCGGCAATAGGTATTAAATTCAACAAATTAAAAAACATCGCAATCATTTCTTTAGTGGACTCCTGGGTAACCCTACAACAGCTCAGAAGAGTGACAGATTCTCTCAACTCGCAGACTATTAATAAACTTTAGAGACTCGATCTCGACAAACTCAGCATTTTTTAGCATAATTTGCAAACGGTTTTAGTTTGGCTCTTAAAGTTTAGAGTAAGAAAACGCAATTTATCTCCAGAAAGCTACCTGGCCTTAGCGAACCGTTCCTCACAATCTACTACATTTTTTTCCCAGTAGGTATAGCGGACAGTATAAAACGCTCACAGATTCAGAGGAAAATTGTTTGCTTTCAATTTAGCTTTATATATAGGTAGTTCAAAATGTATCGACTGCTAGAAAAGAGTAACTGTCAGGCTAGAGAAATAGCAAATAGGTATAATAGATAAAACTCGATGCACAAATATAGATATATACCAGGATCAACATACTTCATGTGTCAAAAGTGTCAAATTTATAATATGATAAAGTTTACTTATGTAACAAGAAATGCCGGCGGGCTTTCGCCAATTTTGACCAGCAAAACTTTTTGCTTTTCGCATGGTGACTTTAAAGAGCCAGCGTTTCGATAAAGCTATAGCGTGTTCATGGTTTAATATTTGACATATGTATACAGTGGGAACCTCTCCATATCCCATATACTTGTTCTCTACTAATTTCCCATGATTCCTTCAGCGTGACTTCCAGATCCAATCGTATTTCCTAAGAACCAGAAACATTTCAAAGATCAGTTCCCTTCAATTGAAAGAATATACGTATCAAGCTTCATCGAAATCAATGGCAAGCCGCCAGGTCGCGACCATTTTTCAACGCAGAGCGTCAGAACAACAGCAGCTAGATTTCAACTCGATCTCGTTTTCCCACACTGTCCATGACAATAATAATTTGTGTGCCAAAGGGAGAAGGAAAAAGAAACAAAAATTCCCATCCCAACCATCAAACGCGGTCAATTGCCGGTAAAACACCGCCGAGTACAACTGCGATTAAGTTCATTAGCATTCGCATGCTGCTCGACAAGCGGCGACCGAGACCGACCGTCATCATCATCTACACCATCATCGATTTGGTTGCCCGTTGCCCGTTGCCCGTTGCCCCTTTCTTTCCGCTTCCGCTGCCATTTTGCATGAGAATAATCGTCATCGTCTGCCGGCATATAATATATATAGGTATAGAGGCACGCATGTGTTAGCGGCGGCGCGGAAACCTTGGGCTAAATTATTAGGTGAATCGTTTTTGGGAAGAACTTCATGTTGTCGTTGTCGTCCAGAGTCCACGTTCACCGAGCAGTGTCCAATGTGCGAACCGAGAGTCACATAAAATAAATCACCGCAAAAGGGACCGATGCCCGAAAGTCAACGCTGCTGCACTCCAACAAGGGAGTATAGAGCGGGATGACAGGGATCGTGTTCGGCGATTATCCCTATCTGATCACCGGTTAGTTGCGTTCGATATACAAATTTTGCGATCTCAAAGCTCAAATCGGACACAGGCCAGGGATTTACTATAAATTACCGAAAACACGATGAGCAACCAAACGACCGAGATTGGATCCAACAAAGTCTGCCTCCTCGACGGTGATTATATAGTCGTCCTCGCGCGACGACAACGACCACGACGACGGCGACGACGTCGACTGCCCTAGCAAATCGCACAGCCACAGTTAGCTGTTAGCTGGCTCTGGGTTGCACTCACTCAGCGTTGGCAAATTTTCTCTTGCTTGCCCACATTTATCTGCCCCGGAGTTCGTTTCTTTTTTCCCAATGCGCGCGCGAGCTCTTATTTGCGTTGTGGCCTCCTCCATTTGCGCAAAGGTGCTTAGTGTCCCTCCTCTATATGGTCATATCGCGGCGTGGATAGTTTTATCCACTCGTGTGTATAGGCCACCATACATAAAAGACCAATTTTGTTTTAGTGCCGCGGCCTTGTATAATTGGGCGTTAAGACAGTCGGAATGCTTTTGTGCGCGGCCGCCAGCCGGCGATGTTCGACCCTTTGGACGACTTTTTAGACTTGGGGTACTTTTTGCTTCTTCTTTTTTTTTTTGTTCTCCTCCATGTTTCTTCCATTCCATGGGAAATTCTGCAGACTCGCAAACAAAAGGCACATACACAGCCAGTGCGCAGTAAAAATGGCCACATCTCTGTTAGCGAGTGGCCCATCTGGGAACTTTTGCTACTTCATTACAAAAGAGGCACCGCATCAAAGGGAGAGTGCACAATCGCAAAGCAACTTTAGTTGGCGAAGGTCTGAAGGACCTATCCATTATCGGCGTAGAAGTGTAATTGAGTGCAGATAAGAGAATAACGATTTGTTGACGTAACCCTCTTGTATAGGTATAGTGGAAACTATGTTTTCCTCGGTTTCGAAGCTGGGCGCGCCTACATCTAAGTGGAGACTTATGTGCGAAAAAAAGTTCTAAGAGTCAACCATAATAGGACTGTATGGGCTGCTGAAAAGAAATAAACGAAAATACACCTACGAGTTGAGGCAAATGTGTGAAATGGGACACTAATATGGTTGGCTTAAGCTGGATTACGCCCACATACATTTCTAATGTTAAAATACACCACAAAGTTAGTTTTGGATATAGCCAACTCTTACCTCGGCAGTAGAGAACGAATTTCCACAAATAAGTGCAAACGTCAAAAAGCATAGGTACACAAAGTTGACATTTCTAATGTTGGCATTAAAAATCTTTCAAACTTGTACAAGGGGTGCTGTAACAAGACACCACCTAAGACTGATTCGCATACCTAGTGTCAATTAGATAAAGTAGAATATCCAACAATTTGACGATTTGACAAGCCTCGACTGTCACTACATTATTTGTCTTGGTTTACTTAGATCTAAGTAGTTTTTCCATTGCCCTCTACAAGGTCTGTTCCCGAACGATAATGCATTCGAACACATTATAGGGGTGTTGCTTTACTTTTAAATCTTACGAATTTTTACGAATTTTTACGAATTTTTACGAATTTTTACTCAATGCTGTTCCTTAACTCGAAAAATTCGTAAAAGAGAGCGTCATCGAGAGAGGAAGAAATTACCCCTCCACTGAGAATCTTATGAATTTTTACTCAACAAATTTCTTGGTGTAAGAATTGAAAAAGCTGTCAATTAACAGCTGATTCGAAATTTGTTGTCCCGTTTGACATTTGTTTTGATTTCTTGTATATTAAAATGGTATCAACAGGCGGAAAAACAAAATTGAATGTTCTCCTTAGATTCTTTTGGTGGCGACGAAATAATTCCTCGCTGTAAGAAGTAAGAAAGGACAATCTCCTAATTAATTTTTAATGCTGTGCCGCTTTTTCCTCTTCTCGAATGCTCGTAGTTCAATCAGTATAAACTCTTCCATGTACTCGGATTCATGAATTTGAATTTTCCAATTATATATCTGTCACTTTTCATAGATTACTACAAAAGCGTTCCCTAACTTTTTCGTAAGTGTTTCTCTCTGTGAGAGAATTTATCCGCACCACTGCCATTTTGACATTCTTTTCCATTCTTACTACAAAAGTAAAGGAACAGACCTATTATTTAAATTTAGTTTTCGTTCCATTACGCAAAACCTGGGCAGAAGAGAACAAAACATTTCCCCTCCATAAGAAACCTGCAAATATTAGCACAAGAAATTTCTTGACAGATGATTGTCAAATGGTTCAAATAACTTGCAACTGACTTTTTATTTGATTTTATTTATATTTTGTGCTTGTATAGCATTAAAACAGATGTAAGAAGGAAAGAAGCGAACTTTTTAATTTTAAACTTAAATAAAATAAATTCGTACTTTTTTTTACTGATATTTGAATTTTTCCGCCTAGGAATACCTACTTCACAATTTTCAAATTTGTGGTTCCTTTTCCTTTTGACCTTTTTTCTCATCGGTGAGCGAATTCTCTCGCAACGAGAGAAATGTGACGTATTTCCTATATTGAACCAAAAAGTAAGCCCTACAATTGACTATAGCGGGACGTCAAACTCCCGTCAAAACGCACTAAAACAATTGACGTCTAGCGCAAATGTCATGACCTATGACTCTGTTTACATTGATTTACAATTTCCGACTCAGTTGCCACAAAAAAAAGAGACGTGGAGCTTCAAAACCAATTTGTGACGTTTAGAAAGAGATTGATGTTATTTTAATTGATCCCTTAAAAGTTCGAGAATATTAAAAGGACTGCTTGGGCCTATGTCAAATTTAAGCTAAAGCCTTATAATATTTCACACTCATTTCACAGCTTTGGCAGTGGGCATTATAGAGGTTGCAAAGCTTGGCTGCATGCGTGCCTATGCGAGCTTGTTTTGTTGGAAGCTAGCCGAATCCTTCTGGAAATGACGCAATTCGTAAGATTGTTCCTTAAGGTTAAGTGCTTAGGGAGATAGTCTTCCGTCGCCTCCGATCCAATATCCCCGTGCAAGCCTCAACGAGTCGTATTTGAATTGAGAGACATGATCGCGGCCTGCCTGTTGGCTGTACGATTTCATTTATTCCGAATGCCGATTGGTATAGGACAGGAGCAGCTTGCAAGCGACCCTATAGCTCAGTTGGGAAGCTTATGTTTTGAGTATATTTAGTTCTGTTGAAAAAGCACCCGCTTCTAACTCACGGTCCGTTTTCAAACAATAAAAACTTGTACTTCGAGCACTTTTGGATGCAAAAGCAACATTCGAATGCCTAAATATTTTAAGGACTCAGCCGGCGCATTTTGAGCTAAAATGTCTGCTGCGGATTGCAATACGACCTCCCTCGCAAGAACTAAATATGTTTCGTATATAGGTACTTAACGAATCGAATCAAAAGTAAAAGTAACACTGATAAAGAAAAACATTCGTGTGACCTACTCGTGTACTTTATTCCCCCTATTTCGGATTGATTTCAGCGTTGGTACTTTCATTCATACATTTCCATGGGATGCAAATAGCGCCCTTCGCCGCAATTGTTTCTACAAAAATAGTCGATAACCCGCGACTCTCGTGCTCAATTTGTACGCAAGTGCTGCCAGTTACCAAACTAACTTGCTTTATTCAAGTTTCAAATTGTTACATAAACATAGGTAGTAGCTGCAAACAAATGTAAGCCCATCCAAATAGTAAAAGTCGGCGACCTATTTTGGCAACTAACTCCACCACATTCTCGGAATAAATCCTTCTAATCTCTAAAGTCGGTTTTCACGCATCAAAAACCACAACACCTCGGCATCAAATCCAATAATCACCAAACATACGTAATAATTCCTCCGAACAAAATATACATCACACCATTAAGTGCAGCACACAATGCAGTAGACTCTCTTGGTTAGATTCCAAAATCTGAAGCACCTACCGATTATGATATTTAGTCAGCGCATTAGTGTTATACGGCGCGGCGCGGCGCGTCGGCTAATGTGTGCCACCGATTACGCCCCGATACGTACCGATAAAAAGTGTTAATAATGGGCCGTTCCCCCTGATGATGGCGGAATTTTAAAATTTATAGGCAATAACTTTTCGGTTCGGGCTTGGTATTATATTTCCATTCGTTTGTTTTAAGAGCATTCCAGTTGGCAGTTACCTCAACTCAACCTCAACCCCAACCACCACGTGTTTGGCAGTTCAATTGGCGCCGGGTCGCGTTATTTTTATCGAATGTTATGCATTTTGTGTTAAAGTACTAAAATGTTTATGTCCCTCAGTTTCAGTGTGCGGGGTTAACTGTTTGTGTGTCACTGCTGCCGCTGCAACGGCGTGACATACAAAAATTCTTGATTTATGATGACATCGAGCGAGTTAAGACGTTTCGTATATAGAACGGAACAGAAGTCAGCCCGTGTATACTTGACACCGCAACTGAAATATCCCTAATGGATATAAGTGAAAGGATAATAGCGGATAATACATTTGTGTAAAGGAGGCAAGCAAGTCTTCAGAATATTCACCCTTCTTGTGTCGACAAACCACTAATTAAATCTTTACATTTCGGTTGAATGATGAGGCAGTTTTCAAGGAAAATTGTGCTGCCTAACGCGTGTGCGTGCAATTATTCGAAGAAATGTGCGCGTATCGCGGTTTTGCTATGATTTTTGATTGAGAAGGTAAGTGCGGTATGGCGCCGGCGGCTTCTTACCTAATTCTTTTTTACAATTTCATTCGAAATAGTAGTTCAGAAGTAAAGTCCCCTACACGCTTTTCGAAAGGTCTCCTCCTTAGAGATAAGTGGAGATATAGATTTCTTTGCTTACTGGTTCTCATGAATAGCTTAACGTTTCGTTTGGAGTGTATACCTCGTCCGTGGACGTCGATAAAACAACAAAGAAGTCCGTCCTGTCGCACAAATTTACCAAACAAATGTTTCCAACTTCAATTTCAGTTAAACTTTGTGTAATTTTTCACACATAGTTCGCTACGATTTCATCGGAAGAAGATTTTCATTCGCCTGCAAGTTTAACGGAGAAACTTCGGCGATTAATGTTTCTTATGAAATGGTTGACATCTCGCCGAAACCCTTCATTCACGATAACTGCCAAATAAATAAAGTTTTCTTAAAATATCGCCTACCAAGTAATAAATTTGATTTTATTTCTCAAGGTTAAATAAACATTTAAGATAATTTAAATTGTCACTGACTTTATATACCTTTTTTTCACAACAATTATAGAGAACATAAAAAACCATCTCTTTACAAACTGCAATTTGTTGTAGTCCCGAACTAAATCCACATTCGTTTTCATTTTCAGTTTAACCAAGATTTATACTCAGCCTCCGGAGTACCATTGGCCTCATCGAGCGCATCGGGTAGTTCACACTCGCCATGCAGTCCGATTCTTCCGCCCTCAGTTAGTGCAAATGCAGCAGCGGCAGCTGCGGCGGCCGCGGCGCATAATGCGAACACCAACTCTAGTTTATCAGCGTTACCAATTGGAAGTAGCAATTCCTTACATAGTAGAACATTAACCAAAGAGGAGGACCTCGGACCGACAAGGAGTGATAATGAAGGTAAGCTATTTACAAATGAACCCTTTCTATGTTTTTAACGGCAAGTCACAAATTCTTTTACTAAAAACGAAAGCTGGCAGCACTTTCATCTAGTTTTGATTAAGACGGCAATTGAAACTTCAGAATTAAAATCGCGTGTATTTTCGCAGCTGTTAATTCATTACTTTGACTCATTCGAGAAACCTCAAATTGAAGGCAGATCTCTTTACGAACTGTGATTTCTGGTTGCCATCCCATCTTAATCTAAATAAATTCTATTTCAAGAGTTCTTATAAATCCATTTGTTTCATTTTCCTTAGTAACTATATTAAGTAACAAAAGAATTTGTGTTGATTGAAAATAAGCTTTCCATTTGACAAATGTCACAGCATTTGAGATTTTCTCAAAGATCTGCCTATCGTATTTCGCTTTCTGTGTTTGTTTGCAAAATATGAAACTGCCCAACTACAGATTTCTGTACACTACTAAAATCCACATGAACGGCCAACCTATAGTTTTGCCTTATCTACACCTGATCCAAATCGATGTCAGTTGGTTGCACATTTCATGCGATCGCTCAAAACAAACGACCAGCGCACTCATGCCGAAAGTGCTTCATAAAACAAAGAAACCGTTTAACATTTCATACAAAATGAAATGTCTGTCCATCATAAATTCATCACTTTGAACACCTGAACGCGAATAGTTGGCATTTAATTTCCAGCCACTGACATTTCACAGATACCGCTCGCGAAACCCTATCATGAACATGCCAACGCAAGTCACTCGTTCGACGACTTGCAAATTTATATGTTGTCATCGTTTTGTGACACTGAAAATTGATTACGCACTGAGCCCATAGCCAAACAAAAACAAAACTCCCTTCCCTACCGCTAAATAATTCACGACTACATTATTTATTTTCTTTTGTGTCTTGTTTTGGTGTTGTTTTTTTCTCCACTACTTGTACTCCCCCTGTTTTTATGAGCTACTGTGTCTAAAATGTCAAACGACTCATGAAGATGTGTGTCTTTCAACAGTGGGTGCTCGCGTATAAGCCGCGTGTTCACCCACCGACCGCCACGACAACGACAGCCGCACAACTATCGAACTGCGCGAATAAGCGTGAAAAAATGATAATACGAATTCACGTAAAAACATTTCAAGAATTTATCGTTCGAAATCGTTGGAATATTTTAGATTCCATCTGCTGCGGCGCGGTGCCACTGACCGGCATCGCTCCAGGAACTGTCAATGGAAAAAAAGAGAACTCTTGTCTGCTCACTCACTCGCTCGTTCGATGTTTGTTTTGTATTTATTTATGGTTTGTTTTATTTTATTAATGTGCCAATAAAGTCGGATCAAATTTGCATACCACACTGTTAGCTGGCCATTGTGTCGTTCAGTGTTTCCCTTTCCGTTTTGCAGAAGCCGTCACCAGAGTAGAGTGCTACTTCCACTCTGCGATGCGACGTCCATTCAAATACCAAAAATGCTTTCTGCGACTAATTAATTTGCACATTTTTGAGATTGTTTCGTGTCATTAACTTTTCCAAACAAGCATGAAAATGTTTTGTAAGTTAGGTATTCGAATCGGATGAAAGATCATTGTGTGGCACAGACAAATGAACGGAGAATTTCTCAAATGTGCGCGGTTCATTCGATTAATCATTTTTGTTGATTAATATTTGTCAGTAATGAGAGTGACATCTGACATTTGCTTATATGTTTCGTTCTCCGTCGGACAAATTGTTTATGATGTAAATATTGTTTTCAAATGTAGACTGACCTTGAAGTCTTGGTCGCTGATGCAGACGCATTTAAATGTAGATCAAGTGGTATTCAAATCATAAGCAATCGATGTCGCATAATTTATTATTGTGAACTAAATTCAATTCAGATCCAATGACTTTTATATTCTAAACAGCAAGTTTATTAAGCTATAAGGTTAATAAACTTCTAAAAAGTGAACGCACATATTTGACGTATAGAGAACTCGTTTTTTGAAACTGTCAAACGTCAGTTAGCCTACCAACAAATATTTTATGAAACTAATGTGGTGTTAACATAAATGCAATTCTGTTGACATAGGAGATCGTTTTAATGTCTTTAAAACACCTCTATTTAAGTAGATTTTATATCTTTCGTTTTAACGGTAGCTGAAATTCCGCAAACAAACTCACCCAATTCTATGACAGTTGATCGCTAGATCTGCTTCTTTGTGAATTGGTTCAAGATGCAAACGATGCCCTATGTTCAAAGCACAATTCCATTCGGGCGAATGACAAATAATTGTATTGTGATAGATGAAGAACCACAATAGGATTGTGTGGTAGTAACCTAGCTGAAGCCAAATTGCGATTACAATAAAATGTACTCGGACCATGTAACCAAAAAAGAATTATGTATTTTCCGGCCTTTAACTCACTAACTTTGTATCTGGCTACACGCAGAATGAGAGAAAACGTTACTTCATTTCTTGTTGCGTCCATTTGAATTAATTGAAAAAAAATACAGTCAATTTCAAACTGACATTTGAAAGTTTGAAAAAAATACGCCGAGATAGACAGAAATTTTGTTGAGCGAAAATATACGACTGTTTAGAACGTTCTGTTTTCATTCTGTCATTCTTTTTTGTGCACCTTTTCGTATGCGTATGCGGGTCGATGTTAGACCAAATTGATTGATCAAATGACCGCGGAAACATATCTAACTAAATGATACTGTCTGACTTTGGCTTGCGCTAGATTAGTTAATTCTAAAACGGTTTCCCTTTAAATCTATTACTGATAAATCCATCTGCTAATGTTTTCAGCAGCAGCGTTGTGCTTATGTACCGAATTGGGTAGTTTGGCCCAAGTATTTTAGCTTTGTCTCAAAACTCTAACCTAACTTTGTTAAAAAAAAAACATGTTAAAAATTAAAGAACGACTGAACGCTGTCACAAAAACAAAACCGCCGGTGAAAAGCTTCACCAAGTTAACGCATCCATAAATTTTTTATTTATTTTTTAAGAAATTACAAAAAACTCCCCCTGCTTTTCATTTAACTAAAGTAGCTCAAACTTGTGTAGAATGGCTCGAAAAATGTTCCAACTCCAAAATATCTTCGGAACAAATGCTGTTCAGCAGTCTCCAGAAAAGTTTTAAACCATATTTTTCAATTGTCCGCTTTCTCTGCATTTAAATCAAAGCGGATGCAATATATACGCGCTGTCTGTGGAAGCACGCTTAATATGTCAGGTGCTGGCAACGCTTCTCTGCCGAAACAATATTTTGTCAATAATCCGTCAAAATTGTAGAATGTATTCTGCCGCCATTATCACTCCAAAATAATCAATTTTAAAACACATCCCATATAAGATATAACAATCATCACTAAATGTCATTCATTTGTTACAGGTAGACTAGTCGGAGCGCATCACAACGATTCCTCATGTTCATCGGGTCCCGATTCTCCTCGCCATCAATCCGCCGCTAAAGATCACCCCCTCGATAGTGCGAGCAGTCAAGGGCAGCAATCGAGAGCGCAATATATTTCAGCATCCTGCGTTGTCTTCACAAATTACTCCGGCGACACGGCAAGCGTCGTCGACGAGCACTTTTCTAGAGCACTTAATTTTAGTAACAAAGAAAGCAAAGGTAAGTCCCTACAACGGCAACACCCAATATATAGGTCGCGTAAAAAAAAAAAAAACGCCCTAAAGCATCATAATTAAAACATTTCAATTAAAGTTCCACCATGCGAGCCAAAAATTGTTTCACAGCAATTAAAAATTCCACACGGGGCATATAACGCCTGACTCAATTCAATGCAAAAGTCACATCTCTGACAGCGCAATTGCCTTTGACAGATGTAACTACAACAAGAGTGTCAGTCTACCTGTCATTGGGCGGAATGATACCAAAAATAAAATCTTCCTCATTATCCATAAAAATATAGCAGCATAAAAAAAAAAACATATTCCCAGAACAACAGTCCTCCCATCGTCGCTGTCACCCTCCAAATGCCACACAGGCACACATTGGCGCAAAGTTATTTGACATGCTTTTGATATGTCACAAAGAAGTCTTCAACAATAAATTAAAATGTTAGATTTGCATCGGGATCCAAGGGAGGAGTGAGGTACGAGTGCGGTCCTCTAACGACTTATGATTTATAAAATAATTAGTTTGCTTAATGAGAACGAAGACTGCGTGGTGGTTAGCACTCAATTTGCATGTAAGCGGCTGAGTTGCAAAGGACCGCATCTCTCGTGTGTGACTAGGCGACAACTAGATAGCTAGAGCATTGGGCGCGCTATTAAGAGGTTTGTGTTGCGCGCCCCTTTGATTTATCTCAGATGAGCGCAATTCGAGTAGAACGCATTAATTCAGGGAATTGCCCCATTTGATTGACTCTGAATGATTTAGGGAGCCGTCTCCTCTGGGTGCTGGTGCTGGAAATCGCTTTTTCGAAAATAAAACTGACACTTTGTGCGACGCTCATAAATTAATGCGGCCGACTGCATAAATTATTCTTTTGCGGGGCTGTCATGCGGTATAGGATCTTGGGAGCTGCCCGGGTTGGGTTCGCCTTCCTTTATTTTGTTAATGGCAATGCTGTCGCCATTTGACATGAATGGAAATTAATTAAATAATAACTGAAACAAACAGATTTAAACGATTTTCAATTAAGCCATAAAGCAGCTGCTTATTGGACCATTAATCTCCACGCAGTCGTCTTGGCTGCAAATGTCAACGACCATCAGCAGCGTTTGTCTGGCTGCTTGATATTCAAAAAATGTACCAAGCCCATCAGATTGAGCAATAACGCGCATTCCAGGATAACCCAGGAAGAGGACATTTGCATAAACTCGTACTCGCACTCGTATACTAACAAGAACAAAAATTCGAGTCCGATTCAGAAGCCAACAATTACCAAGGTCACGCAAAGATTCCGAACTGGTACACTGTACCTGGTGAACGCGATTTAATGGTACGTCTCGTTCTATGCGTGTGTGTGTGTAGAATTTTGTAAAGTTCACCCGATACAAAAATACACTTTTATCGAAGTGAATCGAATTGAAGCTTGCGGCCACATGCGCACTTTAAAGGTATGTCACACACCGAAAAATCGAAATCCCCTAAAAATAAGATTCCTACTGAATAAATCCAAAAACAGAAACAACTGCGCGCTGTTGCAGGCAGCCGCCGCAGCAGCAGTAAGTTTAATTAGATGCTAGGAATTTGCCGACGAAATTCCGATTGGGATTTCTTTCATTGCACGATGCATTTATAGAGTGACACTTAATGCACAGGGTATTAGCGTATCACCGAGAGGAGGACAAGGAGAGCAGGAGATGACAGGTGACTGTATTCAGTGTTATTTTGGGCGTGCGGCTGCGGCATCCGGGATGTGTTGTTTTGCGATCGGTCAAATTACTGCGAAACAAATGTACGACAGTCGACCGGTTTCAGGGACTTTTTTATTTTCCAATTTACATAACTTCGAGGAATAGAGTGGAATTTCGAAGGTTTGATATGTTGACACAGTCAAGCGGTTGTAGGGATTTCATAAATCGACCACCCATTGAGATGATAAATGTCAAACGGGCTATGGAAGAAAGTAAAAGAAACTGATGCAGTGATGCGCGATTGAGATAGCAGCGAAAGGAGGCGGAACTGGAGAAGGGTAGGGGACTTCCATTTCGTTTGATGAAGAGCTCGTAGCTACCTGTTCTTTCTAATGAGACACTTATTTTCCGACGGTGGTAAAGGTTAAATTTATTGATTTTCAATTCAGAAATGGTTAGGATTTCATATGAGATAAATAGGCACATTGCGCATAAAGAAAAGAGCGATAGAAGTTTATAGGAACCTATTTATATGAGGGTCGGCTTTATTGCGCAGGATATCGTGTTCAAAATTCGTGTCTGTACAGTAGCTCAACTACTATTCAACACAATTTCGTAGGGGAACACAAATATTTGCAAAAATCTCTCAAATACACGATCAAACGGTCTCAATAGCTAAAGTTTAACTAACAATTTAAATATTGCTAATTTGCGAAATGTTAAAGCTCGGCTATAAATACAAGTAATTATCTGTTACTGATGATTCAAACAGGCCTATATTGATGGTAGATAGAGAGTAGAGCACCAGCGCTCTTGAAAAGTGCTGCCAAGTGCGTTGTGCGTATGAAAAACTGTAGTACTTTAAATTGAAAGCAAAGTTAGCTGTACCGCTCAATGGATATTGAATACTGTAATTGCGGCAACAATAACGACAAGTTTCGTAAGACTGACAGCTGATTGACGCATTTTGTCTGAGTTTTTATTCACCTGGATTGAATCAATGCGCAAGCAGTTTCTCATTTGACGTAAATGAATGTATGTAACTCAAAAACTTGTAAAGAATCAATTGACTCAGTTGTACTGTCAGACCAGATGGTTGTCTTTACAAAATACTTTGCGAAACGTCTTGTGATTTTAAATTTGTAAAGCTTTTGTAACGCGCAATTTTAATTTATTACCGGATATTTTAAAACAGAAAAAAGCGAATTAGTGAACGTCAAACTGACAACTGCGTTGAAATTTAGTTCGTCGCCCTCCTAGGCAATCTAATCCAGACAAATCGTGTCAACATACGAGGACAACTAATAATTTTTCGAATATGCGTCCAGTCTAAACGTTTTCTTATGAGTGCGTTTCACACTGCAATACATTAAATGTAAAAAATGTATTAAACTTATGCATGTCGAAATGGGCAAATTGAGTTTCGGCGCGATCAGTGCTTAATTTCACAATTGTATAGACAGTAGACTCAACTTCTTACGTTCCTACGTACATATATTGTTATGTCAATATTGTGGCTGTCAGCTGGATTGTGTGTTACTCAGAAAGTAGAATGAAAATGTTTTTTTTTTTTTCATATATGTAGAGTACATACGTTTTACTAAATTTGTGGGAACTTCGAATTCCAAGAACGCGTTAACCGTTCCAAAATATTTGACATATGTCACACATTAATTTTCGTTGTAAAATTTTCACTAAAAATGCGACAAACTTATATAAGGAAAAATCTCCACAAACTTTCAAGAGAAGCATTTTTTTCTAATTTACCTACTGATTTGACAGATCGAAACGTCAACTGACTGTACCTAACCTAAGCAGGAATTTCATAGCCTTAGTGTCACAAACACCCGTCGCTGAATTAAGAAACAAGCATTTGCGCTTTCATGTTGACAATTCCCACCGAGAAAATAAATTGCGCAGCCTTTTCGCTTGCGACTTTTCGAAAACCCCCTTTAGATGCGACCATTTCAAGTTCAAACAGATTGCGCCACAAGTCCCAGTGCTAATTAAGCAAACAGAAAACGACAAACATTTCCTAAAACCCAATTTTGAGGAACAATTCCCCCCAAAATGTGTATCGCATGTATGCGCGCGTATTTTATCGCCATTCGACTTGTATGCAGAGTGCGCATTTCAAAATGCACCCATTGACATTCCAATCTTTGGTCTTTTGCGTCCACCGCCACTGCGCCGATCGCATAAATGAGATTTTAGAAGTTCTCCATAGAAAGGCATCCAATCCAATATCCCCCAAAAGGCGGGGGGCTGTGTTGGGGAGTTCGGGAACACAAGAGAGGTATGCATCTATATCTATTTATTTTTTGGTAATTGAAATTCTGTTCCTGCACGCTCCGCGCACAACTGCGTGATCCTATGCAGTTTTTATGGGAATTCCTTGGTGGTGGCATTTAAAGTGCCCCTCGATTTACTATCACTCATACGCAGTGCCACTCGCTCTCGACCATAGTTGTGTGCATATGATGTTGTCGTCGATCCGCAATTGGAGTGAGCAGCGAGACCGATATCCATTCTGTATAGACTCTGGCACGCTGCACGATTGTCAATGCGACACAAGATAAATAATTCGACTTCTTTTCGCTGTTCCTGCTGCTCCTGCTGCTGCTGCTGTTGGAATTTCAACGAACAAATGTCGTCGTCGTATAATTTTCCATTCCCCTTGGCTTTTGAGTGAGATGCGCCCGGCGATTGCAAGGAATTTCCTTCTATTTTCGGAGGTTTTTTCGTTTTTCCTCGTTTTGCCTTTCGAGGCGAACATTTTCCCCGAAAAATGCACGCAAGCGCGCCAGCCATACATTCAACTGGCATCTTCTGGAGGAAGCTGGTATTTTTATTACACCAGAGGGAGCGCGTTATGCCCTCCTAACGATGTGTCATTTAAATCAAATTAATGTAATAAGGCGTAGAGTTAAGTGAGACATTTGTGCGTCGCACCGTGCGATTCCAGTCGAGCGTGGGTCAGCCCATTAATTATGACCCTCGATGAGTTTGTGGATCCGAACCAGACGTGCGCAAGTGTAATTCGGTAGGCGCAGCAACCGCCTACTATAATACTCTTTGGGACTTTGCGACTTTGAGCGGGCGGCTTTAACATTTCAAAATGACTCAAAAGAGTTCGCTTAACAGATTCCACATGCATTCCACAGCCAGCAGCCCAGTTGGGGCTGGTTGCGGTTGGCATTGGCCAAAAGGTATTTCTCAGTCCAACGCCACAAGCTATCTTCATCGCGGAGAGTTTTTATTATTTCAACGCGCCAAAGATGATGCTGATCATTTGTACAAAGGAGAATCCCAACCACGACGGACAAGAACCAGAACACAAAAAGTCCGCACAGCCAAGAGAACTGGCAGAAAATAACTCGAAGATAGTGTTCGCTTCATGTTGCAGATACAAATCGTGTGTGTGCGTCGTATATACCTACCTACGAAGCCGCACTTCAAAGGAACTTCCGACGACATTCCTCAACTGATCGGGAGGAAAGCAAATGTTTTTTCTATACGAGTACTTATCGTTTCGTTCTCCTTTGCCTCCATCTTTATTATAAAATCGCACCATCTCCATCGCTCCAGTTGATTTTACGTTTATTTATCGGCGCAATCTTTGTCTCTTTCAGAAGCATGCAGTCCAATGTCAGCTAGAAACTTCCCACCTTCGTTCTGGAATAGCAATTATGTGCATCCTGTACCAGCACCAGCGCATCCTCAGGTGAGATTCAGATTCCTTTTCATCTCCACACGCTTGGGTTGATATTTGCATTTTCATATACACGCGTGACATCTTCACTTGGCCGTTGCATATTAACTGATTGGCAACTCTATTCGAAACAGGTTAGCGATTTGTATTCGACTGATGGCGGCTACACCACGGATCCTTGGGTGCCGCATGCGGCCCATTACGGATCGTATGCCCATGCAGCACACGCCCATGCGGCACATGCGCATGCGTATCACCACAACATGGCGCAATACGGAAGCTTGCTGCGACTGCCCCAACAGTACGGTCATGGGTCGAGGTGAGCACTTTTCCGACAATATAGAGCGGGCAGACGTGCGATCGGGTTTATCTATAATTGACATCTGTTTTATGCATTCTTACAGACTACATCACGATCAACAGACGGCTCATGCGCTGGAAAGTGCGGCGGCGTACTCGAGTTATCCCACCATGGCAGGTAAGAGTTTGTCTTTCGAGCTGAATTTATGTTTTACTGTGCATATCTTAAGTATTGAGTGGTTCAGGGTTTCACTTTGCGGACACAGCTCCAGCAAGGTCTGTTTGATTGAATGCTTTTCTTAGTAGGCCTGTTTTATTGAACATTTTTCTCACTGAAACAAGGTAAAGTAGAATCTTCAGCACGTACATAAATATAACAAGCACATCCTACTTCAAGATGCACATTAATATGTGTAAAAGTCGCTTGACAGCAGCAGTTCATAATGACAGCTGTCATGTCACTGCTATAGAAAACTGCTTTCAGCGCCATTCACTTTTAGCGAGCGGGGCTGAGAGAACGATGAATCAGACTAAAAATCGAGACACGCCCAACAAAATATACCAGTTTATAACACTTTATCACAAATGTCGCTCTGTTTTACTGATTATTCGTTTACTTTACTTTTCTTAGCTTGACCCTTAACGTTGCTGCGATAGTTTTTTATTATTCAGTCAAACAGGCCTATTGATGGATGGTACTCCCTACCATCCGCACTAGCGCTGTCGAAAAGTGCTGCCAAGTGCGTTTGCGTAGCAAAAACTGTTCTACTTTGAATGCAAGGAATAGTTAGCGCCGAGTGTCTTAAGTTTGAAAATGTTTGTCCGTATTTCTGAGAATATAAAGTGCACGACTTGTTCCCACAGAAATTGTTCGTTTATTTCAAGCATTTTGTTTGGGGTACAAAGTTTGAGCACCCACTTTTAAGCAACTCAGTAGTTGATTGCCTTCCCAAACTGCTGAGGAAGTTGATTAGTAGGACTACTCAGTCAGCTTTGCAAATTTTGATAGACGCCTTTGGCGGGAGCGAAGCGAGCCTGATGATGGTGGCTGAAATCTCCAACAGATGACGTTCAGTTGTCCATAGATGAGTCGTATGGGTATGAGACGAGTTGTGTGAAGCTGGTGCAGATGAACATTTATTTAACCTTAGTTCGACTCAACCCAAAATATTCATATAAAAATGTCATATTCTCCAGCGAACTCACACGCATAGCCCGTCATAAATAATAGGTATAGTCCCTTAATTAAAAAGCCCCAACACATCCATTTCGCCCATCCATAGTGCAGTGTCATTCGGTTTATACCAACCCCCACCTACGCAAAAGTGGAACGAAAATTCCAACTCGTAGGACATATACAACATAACGTCGAGCAGCATGTATCCGAGTAAGAGCTCATAAATATTCTTATCGCTCGACGAAATTATAATAATTCAACAATATACATGTTTCGCACACAATCCAGGACGAGGATACGCTGCTGCTATATGCGCTGTACACATAAACTGTATATGTACCCTCTCGGAATGTAAAGCGAACACAGTAGAGCCACCCTCCGTCTGCCAACCTAACCCTAACCCGATGCAGCCCTTTCTGGGCGCGCAAAGTTATTATGCCGAGAAGTGGATAATAAATTCACCCGTCTCACTCTTGGTTCGTATTTATCGTATAAGAAGGGAACTTTAGCTTTCAACTGTGGCGAGTATCCAATCCAAATGAAAACACTCCATCCCCCTGGAAGAGGAAGAAATATGCGCAATGCTCACGTCCATATGCATGATGAACAATACAAATGGGACCGTATAGATGGAGACTATGGAATAACAAAGACCGGACCCTCTTGGCGCACTAAACAAAAGAACGCTTTGGAAGCATACAGTATATTCAGCTGGCGAGGAAAGAGTTCGAGTGGTAAATGTAGGCATGTCATGGAAACTTAAAAACCGTACATATATCCACCCTTGGGCCTGTGTAAACTATAGAACAGAAACAACCCTTTGTGCTA
This sequence comes from Cheilosia variabilis, assembly GCA_951230905.1. Classification (NCBI taxonomy): domain Eukaryota; kingdom Metazoa; phylum Arthropoda; class Insecta; order Diptera; family Syrphidae; genus Cheilosia; species Cheilosia variabilis. The sequence continues at coordinate 14,082,711 of OX579679.1, read as the reverse complement.
ATAAATTTCCTTACATCTTCACGAGAGGAACGGTGGGCAGCGGTAGTAGAAAAGTTTTATTTCATTAAAAAACGGCCATGGGTTTACCTGACGAAGAGTGGGGGAAAAACCTTTTTGACATGTCTCGCTTTTCGTATATGTCATGTCCTTCAGTAAGAGTTTAAGGGCAAAAAGAATGCTCATACTTTTAAGAAAATGTCCGCTTTTAAAAATAAACTTAATTTGGATTTATTTTCGTTTCAGGCTTGGAAGCGCAGGTACAGGAGTCTTCAAAAGATCTCTATTGGTTCTAAGCTGTGAGAGTAAAGTGTTATGAGTTTTGGGGCGCATGCATTGAGACTTGAGTTACCCGTTTATAGTTTCATTTAAGTCGATGAATCGGTAAGTTGAAATTCCGCAAGAGTGTCAAAGAAGCAATGCACTACGGCGTTGCAACGAATGACGACTTGCAGTAGACTCTTGGTTACGTGACGCCACGAATCACCGAATTATAATCCATCAAAAATGTCTGTCATTGTGTTTTCGGCCTAAATGTTTGCAGTGGCAATGGAAATTGATCTTCGTTCAGTGCACAAGTTTTTAGGTGCCTTTTCTCGTTCAGAGTAGAGCGTGTTCAGAGAGATCTGATTTATTTCAGAAACACATTTGAGCACAAGCTGTCACAAAAATACACCAGGCGAACAGTATTTGTTGTAATTCTTTAGTCTCTTACACCACTTTCTTTTTCTGTACCACACTTCGCACAGCTGTCAAAATATTTCATCCTCAGATTTTTGCTCAGACTTCTTCCCTTTGAGCTCATAGACTGAACTTTGATAATACTGTGAAAGAAAAAAGAAATACAAATTCAGATCTCTGATGTGTTTGAAGTTAAAAAATTGATAATTGTTTGACAGTTCGGGCTCTACTTTAAACATAAAAAAAACATGTCCTATTCAAATAAAATCGAGCATGAAGCGTTGTTGCTCTCTTGCAGGAGTAAACGCTGATAGACAGATCAAATATTTAAAATAATGAATACACTCAGCGCTAGTTATGAAAACAAAATATCAGGCAGCACTGTTTTATCGAACGAATAAGGATAAATCCTATTAAGAAATATTTGTCCACTTGACGTTTAAGTAACGAGCGAATAACAAAAGCACCTCCAAAAAAAAGTTAAGAGCATGCCGTGAATAGCAAATAACAACAAAATATCAGTTGAAGATGATTTATTTTTGGGGTTCCCCCTTCAAAAAAAGTCTAGCACTGAAACGTTAAATAACTAGCTGGTGGTATAAAAGGTTTCACTTAAAGTTAGATACTACGGAACAAAGTCTCTTTCTTACTCACCGAATAGTTGAACCACCGATCAACTTAATGGTTTTTATTAATAGCTCTGACAATGTATGCTTTTAAAGTGCTGCCACTTTTTCTTACACGAGCAACATCTGAATTTTTGTTTAATAGCGTCAGTCACTTATGCTTTCTTGTCAGATAAAACGCAGGAAGAATGGTTGTATTGCTTACGAAAGAATGAGAACAATTTCCCGAGTCAAGTGCATGCGCCCTATAATCTGTTAAAACTCGCTGAAAACAACAATATAACACAAGCAAATTTATAGATATATGAAATTAGAGCATTAACAAAACAACACCTCAGGCTGTAAAAAGTGTACTTTTAGTAGAAATGAAACAATATGAAATCGCCTTTGCGCCGTCAAAACAACCGATGACAGCTGCGCGAATAATATCTATCACTGTATCTTGAATGCAACTCCCCTGTACGTAGTAGAATGAAATTTTATTTGTGCAAAATACCACATACTTACAGTAGACCAAAATATTTTAATTTAGCTAATAGAAGAAAACATGTAAAAACAAAAAAAAAAACACACACACACAAGACACTTCTAAAGAAACTAAACAAGTAAAATATACATGTATAAACTATAAAACCACAGAAGACAGTAAATGTGTATAGATTATCTAGTATTACGTGTTGAATAGTAAAAGAGAACTCTTAGATTTAATAAATTTATTATAATTAGCATTGAAATTTTATTCCCTTGGTAGCTTATATATAATTTTACTTTGTTTTTAAAACGAAACAATTGTTGCGAGTACATCCGATAACATCTTCATTATCGATCTTTAACAAGTAGAGTGTCAGAATCTTACGATATAATGTATATATATATTATTAAACAGAGAATGAATGTTTGTATATTATTTTAATTATATTTAAAGCATACTTTAAGGAGAAAATATGAAATAAAAACCGAGAAATACAATTTTCCAAATGTGGAGGAGTTTTTTTTTTATTTCTAATAGGTGTGGCAGCACTGCTTCAAAAAAGTGATTAAATCAACAGACAACAGACTGCAAATATTCTCTCATTAAAAATAATGCCATATTTGCATTTATTGCTCTAAAACGAAAAGAAAACACATCGCTAAAACGGTGTTCCCACATCAACCGCAACCGTCGCACCAACTACGGATGGATTTAATAGAATTCACTGCTAAAAATAGTGCAACATCGCTATGAATTATTTCGCTTTAAGTGAGCGGAGCAGCGCAGCGCAAAACCCTCCCAACGGAAACAACATTTTATATTAATTATTCGGTGAAAAATCGATTCGATCTTCATTAAGAATTCGATCATCGATGTGTATATATTTATTCAAACCGATCGCATTCCGTACAGGCAAACGTATACAGCCATCGAGGGGGGTTCATTATGCGACGATGAGATATTATCATCCTCGTCGCATCTCAACTCGTGTAAGGCAACACAACAACTTGCGGTTAGCGCCGCAGCTCCGAGCCCCAATGATTTATGATAAATCAAAGGCAGATAAATTCGATTATAGTTCGATGATCGTCATTCAAGTCGAATTTAAAATTAATTTTTTGTGAAAGCACTTATGACATGGCAGAAGCATAACCATGATGATGATTCGATAATCCTGTCCCCCATAGCTTTGCTCAAATGAGATCGATGAGGAGATACCTACCCGCCATCGTTTTCCTTTTTCCATGGGGATATATCGACATCGGTGGCGGGCTGTTGCAATTGATGACATAAATTTTCGAGTTATCGACATGTTTTAGTTCGATACTCGCAGCAGACTGCGGTTTAGGCGCTCTATACGGATGAATGATTTGGACATTCGACGAACCTTTGGTGCCTCGATCGTTGTTGGTGGAATACGGGAAACGCCTGCTTCCTCCGGACTCACTTTACCGGTGTGTACGACCGGCTCAGATGTCCGAGTGATAAGTATTTTTGTTTCTGTTTTATTTCAGGGGCTGGGAAGATTTTTCATATGTGATTTCACGGTCGTGCGGTGTGTGGCTACTTGTTGGAGGACTGTCGCGTCGCTCGTTTGCTTCCCAATGTTCGTTTGACACTTCATTATCAGCATTTAGGAGATGAATTCCCATAACTGTGAGTGGGTTCTCCGATGCCCCAGCATCGAGGAGAAGGAGAGGCATTGTGGTACCTGTTTGGTTGATGTATTGAATGTAATTAATGCAGTCGCCTTTGTCTTATCTTCGGGGATGATTGGCTTCATTAATTTATTGAGCATCGGTTGCTGGGGAGAATAATTTGCATGTGATTGTTTGGAATACATATGAAGTTTGACGAAATATTTATGCAAATGGAGATGAAGTTAATTAGTGTTTTCGAGTTGAAAGATTGTTGGATTTCAGCAACAGTTTTGACGTCTATTCTTCCAAGCGCCATTTATTATCAATTCACATGCAAAAGTCGTATCTTACGATACGTCTGACGTATTAGACTCGTCAGAGAATAAACAAGCTGGCTTAAAATAACCAGTCCGCCGTCGCACTCTTTTCTGTTTAATTTGAAGTATTCCTAACCATTCGTTACTTATCGTCGAAAAAGGACTGTCAAACGGATAATCTGTCAACTGTCATAACTCACTTTCTATAAATTGTTATAGAGAGAACCGCAGAAAATATGTATTTTTAAACCAGGAAAGATGGATGGAATTAGAGCTATTGCAATAGCCAGCCACTTGCTGTCACTCGGACAATTGACAGTTAAGTTCAGTTCGAAACAAGGAATAAATAGAAATGTTTTTTTGTTTGACAGTCACAATTAAAATGTTCGAACAATCAGTTAAATTATCCTGCTGATGACGAATTCATGTCATGGCGCAATTTACCGTCAGCTAAAGGTACTGTTATCAGGAGAACCGAACTTAGCATCAGTGCGAAGCTATCCGTCTTCAATTCGGATAAAGGACAAAGGACAATTTGAACCATTTCAGCCATTTTCATCGCAAACAAAAATTGTTTCGCACTAGATAGCTGAGTGAATTTAGTACACCGGCAATAGAATCAGCTGTCAGAGTCATGTCATAACATATACCTACAGAGCTGTCAAATTTTTATGAATATCAAAATTTGTCTCTTACACAATCTAGTGGACCATACGACTTCTTGCACCTTCTTCAGATTCGGGAAACGCATTAGTTCTGTTCCTGTACTTTTAAATGTTACGAATTTTTGAAACTTTTACGATTTTTTACGAAACCGTTTTTTAACTCGAAAAATTCGTAACAGAGAGCACGATATTATTACACGTCCAATAAATTCAAATTTCTTGTGTACGAACGGAATGGAATGGAAAAGCTGTCAGTCACCTGACTGTTGACAGATAATTTGAAATTTGTTGCCCTATTTGGCGTTTCATTTCCTGCAAATTAAAATGCTAGCAACAGGCGGCAAAATAAAATGGAATGATCTCTCCAAGGTACTTCCTCGCTATAAGAAGGATATTAAATTATTTGAGTTTATCAGCCATTTTAACGACTTTTCGTACAACTTTTTGAATTTTTGAATGTATCTATCATTTTTAATAGATTACTACAAAAGCGTTCCCTAACTTTTTCTCTCTGAGAGAGAATTTATCCCCACCACTGCCATTTTTACAGTCTTTTCCATTCTTACTACAAGAGTAAAGACCTATTAATTCAGCTGGTGTAAACTGTAAATACAAATGTTTCATTCCAATTTTTCGTTAAGCACGCCTGTTGCAATAGTCGAATGGAAATGCTGACTCAAGGGATTGGTTGCCCTTGCGTAGTTGTGACCTTTTCTAGCATGTCAAACATCTTAGAAACATGATCACGTTATTTGTCAATCCCTCTGTAAAAGTATTAAAAATAAACCAAATGTGAAAACCAGAACTTACAGCGGCTCTTTAAATTCATTTCGTCACCCAATAGTCAAGTCCATCCAAAAGCAATCCAATTTGTTTCACTAATCACCGGCAACGATCGAAGATATACGCTCGCCGTATAAATCATAATATAAATGTCACGACCAACACAAAATGGCATTTAATGACGTTGAACTTTCATAAATAAAACACCCGCGCACAGAACATGGGCATCACTTCCCATCTATAGTCCGTCGACGTCGACACGCTGCTGATGCCGCTGTTGCGCTGCACTTTTTTGTTAAGCATATCCCCCGCCGAAAAAGCACCAACAAAGTCCAAATCCAAGAAGGGAAACACGGAATGTAGGAGAAACCAGAAGCAAACAAAAACCGTCCAAAAGGACTGCGTCAACGACAATACTACGGGTTGCTCTGGCTGTGGACTCTGGACAATGGTGGTGAAACGTGAAACACAATCGAGACACAATGGGAAGCGAATTATTTTAGCATAAAAATGCACTCTTCCCTCAGCACGATGTCCTCAAGGTGTTCAACAATTCGCAAATGAATGGGTTTATCGCTTTTTAATAAGTTCCCTGCTCGTGCGACCGGTTGCCTTCTCGTTCTCCTGTCAACTTCTGTTGCGAGATATTGTAGGTAGTAGGTACAAATAAAATATATTCGGTTTGGTTGTTTTTTATTCCCTTCGCTAAGGCGACAGCTGATGCGGCGATCGCTTTTTAGCGGAAAATCAAGATATCGACTGCATTCGGTCGACATATCTTTCGTATGCCAACTGTTGACAACTGGCTGCCATACATTATTCCCGAACTGGGTAATGAAAACACAGAAGGCCCGTGCGCCATGCGTAAACTGTTTAAACGATTTAGTGCGCGGTTTGTTTACCTAAATCAATCGGCCGTGGGACAGGGAACGTACGCCCCGCTCATCCCACGGGCCGACTAATTCGTGACTTTAATGGCAAGATGACAATTTTCCGAGAGTGCGACGAGCTCCCCTAAAAATACACCCCCGCCGCGCCGCGCCACGCCGCCGAAGATGGAATTCTCAATTTATTGAATTCTTGTCTACCGAACAAATTGATTTCTATTTTTGCATGCGCGCACAGGATCGTTTTTGGAATTCCATCCGCGATGTCCCCGCTAAATGCGCTCCGGCTGAATATTAGGGTCGTCGCCGATGGCACGATCCGAAACTCGATAAGATGACATAACGTGTCATTTGCGGTGAAATTTATTGGAACTCCTTGAGATAATAATGTGGCGGCTGTAAATCTGTAAGTCGTTGGAATGCTTTAATTTAGAAAGCAATTGTCAAAGGTTGGACGTTCGGGTCGGGGTCTGCTGATGCCATTAGGTTAGGTACGCGCGATGTGTGCACTAATATACCGTAGGCAGGCAATAAATTTTATGATTTAAGGGGAACATCAGTTTTATGGCAACAATTTGTCGTCGCCCTAATTAGTTTGTGGCAAGGGGTGGATGCTCAAAAATTTCACATTTTATGTATGTCAAATACAAAAATATTAAGATTCAGGGGAAAACGCTTTTTGAGTGATCTTAGCTCGGGTTGCCTTGCATTTGATCTATAGTAGCCTATAGGTAATTTTTCAATCAAAGTCGTTTGTTTTTTTAAATTCAGGAAAGTTACGATTGCCGAAGTTGCCCAAATTTGCTTGTTAAAATAATGTGGCTCTCTCATAGTGACCAACCCAAAAAAAAAATATATATATCGTCTCGGTTGCTTAACGACGGTTACGTCAAAGCCGACGTGTTCAATAAAACGAACAGTCCCATAAAATCAGTCGCTTATTCATTTAACACAAAATACGTTTTTGCAAAATAATTTAATAGACAGAATTTCTTTTTGTCACTGATGAAACATAGTCGGCGTTATGCCATTTGCACCAATTCATCTTTATTATGACAGCAATAGATTCATTCGCGAACGTGGTTTAAATGGAACGCACTCGTTCAGAGTCTTTGCAACACATTCTCTCAGAAACTGACAAAGATATGGAAAATTAGCAAAATACCGAGTAAAACGAGCAGTTTCCCTCTCGACTCGAAAAAGCTTAGGGGATTTCAACCCGCAAGTACCTACTGATAAATGTGTCAAATGAAAACAAATTTATGTGGTATTCCATTGGGCGCTCTCAGAGTACCTTTTTTTTATCTCGGTGACTTTTTTTTGGTCGTTTGGTACGAAAAAATGCAATCTTTTTCCGATTTCAGAGCATTTTTGCGAATCTGGATGTTTTTTCTCAGAGTTACTTCAGTTTGACAACTAATGGAGTTTGTTTACGTTTTCGTGAATTTTTTTAACTGCAAAGAAACGCATTGCATCGGGTGGATATATTTTTGTTAATTATTGCAGTACAAATGTTTAGAAATCAACCTGGACGCAAATTTCGAATGTTTTAATGTAAAATCTAACCAGTGAATGGAAAACGCTTGAAAAAGTGTCGAAGTCTACACGAGAAATCTGAAATCTAAGAGCAAATCTGAATACCACATTAAAATCCGCTTCAAAAGTCACTTGTTGGTTGTACTTAAAAAAAGAAATATCCACATAAACTAAAAATGAAAATGTGGTTATGGGTGGGGTCGATTATTTACTATTCTCCATAATTTTTCCAAAAGTAGAGTAAAAACCCAATTGACAGCTGGAAACCTTGTAGGAAATCAAAGAAATATTTATTATGACTGGAGCATAGTTTTGATGAAAATGGTGAAACGGAAACACTACTTATTGCAAAATTAAAATGAAGTGTTTATATCAAATCTACATATTTGTAAAAGCTGAAAAGTCAACCGATAGGGATTGTGCCCGCAGTTTAAGAACACCGTGATTCAACAAAAGTCATCAACGAACTCCATCCGTCGCATTCGGCATAATGCATCCATTGCTTTTGGGTCGGCTTCTGTCAGATTGAATATATTGCTGCAACGCATGTATTCTATGAGCTGACAGTTGGACCTCTTAAGAGACTGTTGTCCATTAATTTATTCGGTAGATACACCATTTATTTACTTATGGAAGGAGTACAACAAAAAGTTAACGTGTTGGTAATGAAAGGGGGAGTAACCCTTTCTTCAAATCAAATGGTCGGATAAGCAACACACGAGTGTTATTCTTCTTTCAAAATCCAGCCATACCAATAAGAAATGAATAGTTATCTGTCAACTGTCAATGACACCTATCGACAGAGGAGAGAATATGCCCCTACAAAGTTGTCCAGAAGATAAAGAGAGGGTAAAAGGGCGGCTAGCTAATTCCATTGAGAGAATGGCCGGGAAAGGCGTTCGAAAAAGTTACTGAAATGTACAAAGGGCACAGGTCAAATCGAAGCAGCGTTGCCGGAGAGAAATATTATAAGGTAGTAATGCAGCCAAAAATGGGGAATATTTTGAAAAAAATAGTAGTACAGACTTTTTTAAATCTTAAAAAATAAAACATTTTTTTAACTTTACTTAAAAAATCGGTTGAAAAAAACAAAGCATAAAAAATAAATATTTAATTCCAAAAGTTAACAAAAGTATGTGAGTAAATATATTTTCAATTATAAAAAATCTGTCTTACAGCAGATAGCTTTTCGATTTTTTATGTCTTTCTATAAGCTGTTTGTTGTTTGCAAGTTTCATATTACAAGACTATTCGTCTTTTTGTCGATTTCGATTTGTTTTAGAAGATGTGGTAGGTCTATCAACTTAATCAGCATCAGAAATACCTAAAAATATAGCTTTTCGGCAAGTAACAGATAATCGGTCGAAGTTGGAGGTCTCAGTATGATTTGTCTATGAACCAAACGACAATCATAACAATAAAAGAATTACCGAACTTACAGATGAAAATTGCATGAAGCCAACGAAAAACAAAAACAAACTAGAATGAGGTTAATTGTCTTTTTGACGACAGTTTGGAATATAAAAGTGCTGCCAAATTTGCATTAAATTTAAAGTGAATTCAAATTAAATAAATTAAGTTTGAAATTACACTTTGCTGCAAGTGTAAAATATTTAAGGTAGGTATTTAAAAAAATAGGAGTACGAATGTAAAAGGATGAAGTACGTAGGTGTTCAGTACTCCTATGGGAGTACTTTCGGCAACACTAAATCGAAGCATATAAAGATGAATAAAAAAATATTAGTAAACAGTCGCAGGCTCTACAAAAAATCTTGACTACCCACGTCTGCCATCTACTGAAAAAGTCAGTGACACGCAATAGGTGTATAAAATATTCAGCTATGGCGATGATGCGCACAAATTCCAAAAATAAGTCTACACTAAACACATATACCCTAACTGTGCAGAGCTTCCCAGAGCCGTGACCAACAGACTTAATCTGGTAGACAGCAAGAACCAACTGCAAGCAGTAATATTTGCTAGGACGGAAGTTTACTCGCTGAATAAAACTTTCAGATCGTTTCTTGGCGACGGCATAACAATTAAATTTGGGACAGTTAAACAAGGATATGAGCCTCCTCAAGGTTACTTGGAATATGCGCCATAGGCTTGGGATACCTATTCTGTGGCCCGCTTAAAGCCGATCACAGCCGACAGCAAATATTTCAGAAAGGTCCGACCTATAAACGTATGATATCGTGTATAGGTCGAAAAATCTTATCCCATTGACCGAGTATTCACACTTTACAATACAATGCATCTTTTAGAGGACCCACTAATTTCTAATGAACATACCTTTCAATCGATTCTTAGACTGACTTCGACCGCGCTTGCAACGTTTACTGTATTATTTGAGATTTCTCGTTGCCCCCTATGTAAAAAAAACACCGAAACATCTGTCAAAAAACGTCAAGGCGACGCTTCTGCAACATTATTCTCCTTGAATCTTGAAAGAATTGAACGAAACACATTGTCCTTTAGTCCTCGATAATAGGGGAAGTCGTAGGCTAAAACTCGCCGATTACTCCATTAGAGTTATCTTATTCACCCATTTGGGTTATTCAATGTGCAACAATGAGAAGGTAGGTACGAGTCTATTCAAACATGCCAACGTATTTTTAACTTCAGTGGGATTGCACAGCAGGTTTTGAAGGAACAGTATATATATATTTGTAAAGCAATACCATAGAAGCACAAAAGGCTTCAAGATTGCGACTTTTGCTGTCAGTTTACTCACGTTCTCTTTGCTCGTATATCAAGAGACATACCGCGATACCAATAATCATTTTAGTGTCCAACCTAAATTTTTGAGCTCACAGTGGCGAAATTTTTCATGCAAAATTGCATATTTTGACCTACAAAATATTTAGTGCGGAGGTTAAAAATGAGGCCCATAGCCAAAACAGAAAATATGTGCATGACGTTCGTTTGCGTTAAAAATACCGTCACAAGTGCTTTGTGATTATTCCTTATACCTGCGCAGATACGTCACAACATATAAAAAACAATTGCGTTACATCAAATCAAATATACATAGACTTTTGATATGGACTGCTGGTAGCCAACTTCGCGTTGGCTCAAATTTAAGCGCTAGCGCTTTTGGGTCAGAGCGGAATAAATTGGAAACAAATTATAAGAAGCAGAAATAAAGTAGGTTTTATGGGCTCCATTATTAAAAAACAACATTTTTAAAATCCATTGAAGACAAAAAAGGCTTAGAATACATTTCCTCCTTAAAGTTGAACAAGGGAGTAAGTTTATTCAATATCTGTCCTACATTTGTAAAATTCGGAGGGAGTTCCATTCGATCCATGGCAGCCTTTCCATCGTTCAGATTTGGAGCCTCCAGTACATCGTCCAGAGGTATAAATCTATCAAAAATGTTACTTGAAAATGCGTAAAACTGTCCAGAAAACGTTGTTGAATATGAAATGTTTAATTCCATCTCTTATTAACAATTTGAAGTAAAACAATTTCGATGCGACATCTCTTGTAAAACATTCCGTAAACTATTTGAGGGGTTGAACCCTTTTATTTCTATTTCCAACCAATAGGTGTCTCTATCATTCTATGGAGAAATCCAAGATGGCTGCCATTTTGTCACATTTTTTATTCGCTTTCAACCAAGAGCGCTAGCTATGATGGCGTAATTTTTTGGGCAGAGCTTATATGGAATTGTCATTTCACTACCACTGCATTGTAGGTATGTCAATGCCCATGTAATTCGGTGTCGATGTCGACAAGCTGTCAAGTCGGATGGTCTTGTATTTCTGTGATCCCTGCGGCCTATACCTATCCTTCAACCTGCCGCGAGCGCTGTCAAAATGTACAACGTGTGCCGCGAGGTAAAGAAAATCACGTGTGTGTCACTGTCATCGCAATAGTGTCACTATCTACATGGATAACAATTGCTATGCTTTTGACAGCTTTTTATGTCTGACTCAGTTGGTAACTTAGCGCTTGACTTAACCGCCGGAGACACTCGTGTATCTTGGCATTCCCGCATGGAATGCAAATTTATTTGGGAAACTTTCCCCATCCAAAAATATGGAAAATCCATCCCCTCGAATCACAATCTAAACACGTTCCTCGCTGACAATCTTTACAAGTGTTTTACCATTACAAACAGAATAGAATTCCTTTGAATTCAAAAATGCGGAAGATGTCCCCAAATATTTGAGAGAACATCCTCAAAAGTGTACAATGCTGCCATCGGGGTGCGTCTGCCGTATATAGCTCTGTCTCACGGTCGCACGCATGGAAGCCGATGACACCCAGGAACGTCACCGCTAATGTATTAATTTTGTGGTGTGTCACCGACACCACAACAAAGCAAAACATTGCCCCACGAAAAAAGTGCATTTTTGTCCTTTCTTCCGAGACGAAGCGATGCGCGCCTACTGACAACTCTGAGCCTTGACAAGAACAAAAACTGCGCCACAAAATGGTAATTTCTCCTTCTCGAAAAATAATAAGAACATCTTTGGACCACATGTGTTCGCCTTCGCTCAGTGATCTGGATCTGTGTTTTTCTCTCCAGCAATGATGGTGGCGGGGCACGCGGAGTGAGGACCCAGGTCCGTCATGCGATAAACACCGCCAACCGCGCAGAGGTAATACGTCATTTTAAGAGTTGGGCGACTGAACTGCTGGCGTTAGTGTGATTTATTTGTCTGCTAACCAGATCGCGAGGATCGCAGGACACATTTTCGGTTTTTTTCTTGCGCTCTTCCACCCGACTCTGTCATTTCCTGAATACGAGTATATGCGCTTGTGGCTTGTGGGAGCGATATTGATTTTTAATTAAGTAGATGTATCTACTTTGCATTTCGGTTCACACACAGACACACAGATGGGAAGAATCTTGCGCTTGCACATATGGTTATTGAATGCAAATGTCCTTAAGAGGGTGTCACTTGGTTAATTGATTTGATGGATGACTCTCACTACCGTCGATGCGTAAATGACAATAATTGGATCGATCGAACCTAGACACATCCGGTGTAGTGGGCACTTGTAGTACAGCGCGCGGAAGTCAGTTAATTTACCGCCGAAACACTGCACGCCCATAAATACAGCTGAAACTCACGTTTTCCTCGGCGTAGGTATGGTGGACTTGATAATAATGTGCTGCGGCCTCTACACCTATTAACGTGTACAGAGGGGGTGGATATATTTCGTGGATATCTTGGATTGGCACGGCTGTCTGGAAGTCCTTGTGCACCCGTTCTTACACGAGAATGTACTGCACAAGGATAAACACCTACACGCGGAAGTCGTCTTCATCCGTTTGTGTAGAGTAATTCTCAGAATTCCTTTGATTTTCTTCTTGGTGGGGTTTTCTCTGAAGAAGTTTTGAATGGGTTGCCGGTTGCCTGGTGTGTAGGGCGACTTTGGATAACGTTCATGTGTACCGCAAATTTCGGGTTGATTTCATTTCCAAAGATTATGCCAACGCAGAGGAGTGCGTATACATGGACTTAATTTTCTCATTATAAGACGGAGCCTGTGGCGTGTCGTGGGGGTTATCGGTGGTAGGGCGCCCAAAAATACGGTTTATTTAATTTGGGACTTTCTAAGTGAGCGACCGGATAGCCAGCATTTGAATCGGGTCTCTCAATTGCGGCAGTTCACTCTGGGTCGGTTCGTTAAATTGTTGTATACATGTTTAAACGGTATATTCGTAGATATTAAGCGCGGTATGAAACTTTGGGAAAGGTCTATGCGAAGGCGGATCTATAGCTACATCTCTAAGTGTGTATTCATTGATTTTTTTTAAGGCAAAGATGAAGAGGTTTGGGTTTTTATTATAGAAAAGGTGGAATCAAAATTTAGATCTACTGCGAATTCGAATTGATCTCTATCAAGAAGAGAGAGAGAGGAGATCCCGCCCTCTTTCATTATTGTGAGTATTATTTATTATAGCGTTTTAAACACTCCTACTCCCTTTGGCAGGGGGTCAACTATGAAGCCGATGTGATCAATTTTTAATAAAATATGGCTGAAACTGAGGCTTAAAATATATTTCCTACCTACATGCGGGTAGGTATAGGTTAACATAGGATTTACCTACATCTTCAGTGGCAGGGTTCTAAGTTAAGGAAAGTAAAATGTTTTCCAAGGGCCGTCGCAATACCGGATTTTATAAGGGACACGGAAATTCGAAACAAAACACTTAATTTGTATACCAAATTTTTTATTTTTTTAAATATAGAATAGGGTCACGTCTCCAGTAGTCGAACGCTTAGTGGTTCATTGTAAAATAATCACTCACTGTGAGAGAACCGTTGAATTTAATGTGCCAAGAAAAATTAATGAGCTGCCATAACTCATCATTTTACTTAATATTTAAGTTCAGTTTTTCCCTGTAATTGTTATTGTTTTATTATGAAAAAAATAAAAAAAAACATTATTCCCCAGTAGTCGAACACTAGCTTCCTAAACCCGATCATAAAGTTTCCTTACTTCGAACGCTGGATCTCGTGTATATTTTCAATTAAGAAAATGAGAAGAATCCATACTTTTGTTTTAATTTAAAACACAAAAAACAGTAACAAAACAACTTAAAAGGAAATAAATAAATAGAATTCACAAGCAATTACAAATAAAATTTGTACATTAATTCAGTGTTGAACGCACTAAAGTGGAAACTCGAAGAAGTTTGGTTCTCCTATGATCGAACGGTCAAAAAATAATAAAATTATTATGTTTTCAGATAAAAACTACTTTTTAGTTTATAAAATATATATAAACTAATAAAACAAGCATTGAAAAAAAAACATTTACCTGAATTTTCAAACAAAAAAGCCCACTTTCCTCCGACACTCGCAACAGTTGTTTTTTTCTACTGAACCCGCACTCAAACGCATTCCCTAAGAAATGCAATTTTGAAACGCTAATAAAAATATTGTACCAGTTGATATTGCAAAAACGATTTTTATTTTTATCTTTTTAGCCTATGACACTACGGGGAAGAATACGAATATTATGACACCTAGCTCCTCAAAATCGGTCAAGCCGTTTGGGCTACAGGGCGTCCCGTAGGAACGTACATAGGATACGCGGGAAACACATAACCCTCCCTGTGTCCAGTCGGGTAAAAAGAAACTTCAAAGTAAATCCAGACAGCGAACAAACGAATTTAGGCAAAGCAAAACGTTTTTTATGATACTTGATCCGATTTTTGTTGGAAATTCTCGTCGGTTCGACGCAATGACGAATTTGAATGCAACTTTTTCCTTTTTGTGGCAATTTTTGACAGCACAAAGTGAAAGACATTTCTAATTTTAAATGTGCCTTTCATTATGTAACAACTTTCAATTTATTAAAATGTCTCTTGGCCACCCTGTGCTCTTATTTGTCTATGTTCGTTTAAATAATCAATTATACGCTTTTATATTTACATGAAGAACAAACAATACTGCCTAACAATGCATAGTTGTATTGTAATGTCGAACGATTGAACCACAGTTTTTATGTAAACTATCCACTTTGTAAATTGTAAACCGTAAGCTATTTTCTTTATATAATATATGATCTGCTTTGTTAAGTATTCTGCGAAAGAAAGTCTGTCAGTCTGAATAAAGATGTCGTTGAAACAAGACGTGTTTGAGTCGGTATATGTTTTTTTTTATGTCAAGTTGTATGGTTTTTTTATGTTAAACGTAATCATTTTAAAAACTGAGCTACACAAGATTCGTCGAAAAGTACAAATCATACGTATAGACATCTGAAGGCTTGAAAGAAGAGTTGATCCATCTAAAACATACCTACGAATTCGAAGCCAACTCACTATTGAGTTTCCCGAATGCAATTGTTTCGCAGAGCTGGGATACGTTTTTCCCAAATGTTTGTGTTGCTGTTGGCGTATTTTAAACCATACATGTCCCTTTAGCTAGTGCTGAACGTTCGTTTAGAGTACTAGCAAGAATACAAAATTTCAGAACTTCCTACTACATTGTAATAAACTAGGTACCTATTAAATAGACCGTCAGCTCAGACTACTTAAGAGAAATTTTCTATGAACTGTTTTGCCTGTTACTATGTGGGAAAGCATGTGTGCCATGGTTTAAGTAAACTACCCGCACTCATACACTTGCACATAGTTACCTGACAGTTTATTCAGTTTTTCTCTTTTATTACACCTCTCGCCTTTTTAGAATTTTGTTTTTCTGCCTTACAGATAGGTACCTAGGAAATTTAAGAATTTTATTTTCAAAATTTGCGGGGAGAATCGGTTGAGCGGGAGCTGTCAGTCTATTTTATACTTAGTTTATGGTAAAATCGAAGTAACTTTAACGAGGAAACTAGATTTCGATGCAATTGTATAAAAAATGTAAGTAGATTCTGTTATTGAAATCCAGGTTAATTTTTTTGAATTCACAATGTTTTCCTTACAAAATTACATATTGTGACCTACAAAGTAGGTATTTAGTTAAAAATGATTATTTGTAAGGCCCATTGTATTTAAAAACTTTGCAGACAAATGTGAAACTGTGTCGCGCATAATTTTCCACTTCCATACGCATTCGCACTGATCTCTATCCCTATTTGCTCTAAAACTGCTCCTATGTTCATAAGCGTCGGTCTTAGCGAATCGCCCCAAGCTCACCCATCAATGTTTGTCCCAATGTCAATCATTTCTCACGAAACATGTCCAATCTAAGTTATAATGAAGAAATTTGCGTTCCAAAAATTATTATCGATTGTATCAAAGCTATAAAATATTTAAGGTTAAATATGATTATTAGTGAGACCCAATTTTGCCAAATGAAATTTAAATTGATTGTAGGTCACAATCGCAAGTCTTTAATATGTAAGGTAAGTGTATGGGAGTTGAGAGAAAGAATTATTATTAGAATTGGTATCAAGTATCTAGTTCAGTAAGTCTGACAGCTGTCTGGCTAGATGTATCTCGGTTTTGATTGGCTGAAATCGGTCTTATTAGCAACTGTTTCAGTTGACGGTTATGGAGGAAGAAATTCGTGACTGAGTACCTACTAAGTTGACACTTCGCATATGTGACTGACATAGACAAAGTGACGTTCCCGACCAATCTAATTTTTGCGTCCAGATAGGTAACATCTTGTCCAAGCCAATCTAGTCGACTTAAGATAACTAAGTTCTTGAATGTATGCTCAGTGCCGGGCAATACCTACCTATGAGAAATCATTGATGTGTGAGCAAATGGGTGCGTTCCATTAAAAGTCAGATGACTAGCAAGCAATTTCATATTAGGGAATAAAACACTAAAAAATATTCATAGAGATGCTATTGAGAAGTAAACGGTTTAATTTTTAATAGTCGCTACATTTTTTCTACTGGGTGTCAGTTTGACAAACGTTTCGAAGGACATTTTATTGAAAACACTCTTTTTTAAAGCAGGTGCGTTTATATTTCTGTTTATTTCCTGTTTTCAAGAATTTGAGAAATTCAGATTTAAAATTATAAACCTCCCTTATTTACATTTGTTAACGCTTTACTTTACTTAAGCAAAGCTGCCAATTGCCTATTTAACAAGTAACGTAGGTATTCGCAAGTGACAAAACGAGGCAACATTTTTTCGAATCAAATAAATCTGGCCTTACTTGCCTATAACATCTACATCTGTCCTACTGTCCTCATCTATGCAGAAGTCAAAAAAGCCCAATTGTGATATTTTTTTATAAAAAGGTAGGTAGGTACATACGCTTACATAAAAACTTCACTGCCTTCCTACTTTGCTGCCTTTTCTAGTTCACTGCGAAGTGGATCTGTATGGTGTCGAGAGCCGAGCAGTATTTAAGCATGCACATCCGTTCCCAAGTCCTGTTAAGAATTCTTAATATTTACATTTTAACTAATGGTCGATAGAGACACCTGCCGCACTTCATATATTAAATATGTGTGTGTACCTATATAATATATTTCCTCATCTAGGAAATTGACTGAATGATAGGTCCGACTACCCACATCCTAACCACTTGAATAAATTATTTTAATCATGTCAATTACAAAATATTACAACGGAGCTAATTGAATATTGCTGTAATTGACATTTATGGCGGTGACAAGAGATAACTCTGCAAGCCAGTCAGTCGGTTGGTTGAGCTTAAAAATATGCGTGAGTTCGAGTCGCACCCGTCACCCGCCCAGTTCAAATTTTTGCATGTCAAGCATCAAGCTTATCGTGTTCTTTAATTTTTTGCTTGTAGGTTTATTTCTCATTTTAGTTAGGTAGCAACATTTATGTCCGCCGGCCAAATTAAAAGCACATTATTCAATAATCGCCGCTTTGTTGTTGTTTGTATATAATTCTTTCTCTATCATCGAAAATATCTCAAAATAGGTAGGTATTTTTCATGCGATATTTCATTTATACAAAAATCGATAAGTTAGACAAGGAGAATGAGACATTGACTCCAGCGAAATGTCATTCCGGTTTGACACACGAGAGGGAAAAGGAAATGTATTCTCACAAACCAACTCCAAGTTAAATAAACCAACACACACTCCGCTCTGAATGGCATCGCCATCTGTCAAAAGGTTCCGCCCCAAAGCTTTCCGACTGAAGCGAGACAGACATATCTCGCAGAACCACCAACAGCAACACATTAACCAGGAGAGGGAAATATGAGAACGAAATAGGTAGCTGGTGTAGAGTTAGGGCTGGGCCACAATGCAAATGGTTGAAGCAGCCGTGCGTCGTCGTCGCCGTTGTGGTAGCAGGGTTGTCATGAAAAATATATACTTATTCCTGGGAAAAAGGAAGCACCGAGTGAGTGCAATGTGCCGCAAATTAAATGAAAGATAAAGCATTTCCATTGAAATATGTAGGTGCATAGAGAAGTACAATGAGACTCTTTCTCTTTACCGCTGCCGTTGCATAAATATTTCGGCAAATGCACACGCATATGTAATTGGTTTTTTTTTACGGCGAATTCGTGACCGATTCCCGGCGACTTGTGTGTTAATTAGTTAAATGGCGGCTTTTGGTTGAAGTTTCCTATTCCTTTAGCCGATGCTTGCGATGGAAAAATGTTTCGTAATTAAATTGGGCGGTTCTGCGAGCGGTAGTGTGGTAACAACCTGTCTTTGCAGTTCTGTCATCGCCACCGACCGAAGGGAGTGGGGCGTGCTGAGGCTGTGTTACATCCATAAAGGTATACCTACTTGGTTTGGATTTGCAAATAGCTACACACACAGTGCGGTTGGTGAATATAGTGCTCTTCTCTGGTGGGTAATGGATGCCATTTTGCGGCATTTCAAAGAGCATTCCGTTATGAGTAAGTCCAGGTGAGGACACCGATGGGACCGATGGACCGATGGAGTGGTTGGTGTAGTGTAAACGGAGACGGGGAGCCTTCTCGCACAAATTAATTTTCGTTTTATTAATAATATTCGAATGTGTCTTTCGGAGACGTGTCACTTGTATAGAAGAGGAAGTTGACGTGCACGCATTGAATTGGCAAAAGCAGCGATGTCGGCAAAAAGTGTCAATGACAAGCTGAGAAATGTCGATTTTAATTGTGCTTGTACAGGAAAAGGTGCGTGCGGCAGATTGTCAGCGTTTTGGGAGCAGTTAAGTCGAATTAATTTGCTGCATATAATTGCTCGATGGGAAGAGAGTTCGTATTGCCAGAAATACTTTCCAGTATTTTGTGCAAAGAAGCCTCTTGACAGGTAGACACAACGTTCTTATCAAACAACTGTCATTCTGTTAGAATTCAATGGGCATATCTAAGGCTGATAGAATATTTACAAACAGTCGCCTGTTTGTGAACTGTCAACTGCATGCATGCATCACTGCCAATATCATCAGTAGGTATATTCAGAATGCCGCGATCGGATACTAAGATTTAAGACATTTGATGTCAAAAAGAAGTTAGTTTGACAGATGAATTCTTTGACATCGTGATTGAGGAAATTTTGCGAAACCTTAAGGCTAAAACCAGGAGCACAATCGTTAACAGATCAGTCCAAAAACCTGCACTACGACGAGCGATCCGTCACTGGCGCGTTTGCAAATTCTTACTAGTTCAAACCAGATATATACGTATATTCTGTTACCAAGAAGGGACACCCAATATAACGGCGACTCGGACGGAATGTCATAACACTAAAGGGCTATAACAACCTTGCCCTAGTTATAAGACCTTTGACTTGCTCTACAACAAGTTCCGCTATTAAATTTTAAGGCAAATTCTCATCAGGAAATCGAGTTTGAATAATCATGCTTCATGCAAAGCTGCTTACATAAATACTTAGATCATGTGGATTTAAACAGGGGCTTATTCAAAACATTTGCTGATACTCTTGTTCAGGTCTTAAGCTGCGACCTCACTTTGATGCTTGAGCAGTTTGACAGATCTACCAGATCTATTCCATTAAACGTATCTAATTTTTTTATTTTGGGAACAAATTATGTTTGGTTTTTAAATAGGCAATAATGTTTCTATATAACGATCTGACAGATGATTTTTACACAAGTTATTACTAAGTTTCGCTATATTTTGACAACGAAAAATGTTGTTCCGACGATAGAAATGCTTGTGACGCGTATTACCTGCACTTCTGCGTCTTAATTACGGCTTAATTAGATTATATGTACTTAAGTTAGTGTCAAAAATGGGAAAAGTCCACTTAAGTTACCAGGCTAACCCTTAAAATATGGCAGTAACTCCTTCATGGCCGACCTCTCAATGTTATTGCTTAATCGAATTGGCATAAGCGGGCTACTGACTGATGACAGATGACTGATGACCTTAATAGGAACGTCAAACAAGCTCATGGAATACATAATGTCAAAAGAATTACCTTTCCTTCCTTACCGGGAAAATAATCACGTTTTTGGGCAATTCATCTGCGAAGGGTCCTCTACTCAATTACATAGATACCTTCCTCGCGAACATCAATCAAAAAAATACCACAAACTCTCATTCGAATAGACACCTTCAGATTCATATTTCTGACGTATTCAATGTGCAGTTGCTGAAAAAAGTCATTTATAGTGCACTTTGTTGCACAACTCTCGCTTCTGCCAGTTTATTTCATAATTGAGTTGGGGATACGAGTACGTACACGGAACTGAAGCCCTGATGCACCATCATGCAACAAACGATTGCGGACTTATGGAACTCTGCAACGTAGATAAAGGGGGCACCCGATAACGAGCGCGCCAAAAGGGTTGCACTTGCAATTGAGTATGCAATGCATCATCATCAACGTACGTAGTCTATTCTGATTCTGATGGACGGGACGTGGAATTCCAAGCCAAATGCAATTTTAAATGCAGATCCAAAGTGTTGAATAAAAAAAAAAAAAAAAAATGCAGTTGAATGAATGGTTGAATGAATTTAATAACGCAAAATGTTCATTAACTCTTAACAATAGAAAATAAAATTTATATTAACCAAGACTTAACTTTTATTCTCATTCTGAATTGATGTTTGCGAAAATTCCCACTGAATGGCGGCTACCCGCACTGAATTCAAATTTCAAGTCGTTAACCCCTTTCCCCATTAGGCGACACAGAAAAAAAGATAAGCCTGGCATTTAGAGGTGTGGGGAAAAGGTCCCTCTTTGTGAAAGTTTAAACGTTGCCCACTGAGACTTGAGTTCCCTTTGAAAAGAACAAAAGGATTCATTTCCATTTTTCTTTTCGCTCTTTATTTGATTTATTTTCTATACAGAGATCTCATTCGAAAGCAAAGCGTAAACCCAGAGTTTTCCTTTTGTGAACAAAGGCCCCCCATAGCAAACAACACACACAAACGGTGGAAAAGTTCTTCTTCTTGCCTACACCCAAGACTATAAGACGACGAACGATGGCGCCGAAAGAAAGTGGTTTGAAGGATCCTTCAAAGGAAATATTTCCAAATCGTTTTCATTACTGTCATTTACTGTGTGGTATATTATTACGGCGGAGTCAGTTTTTGATGTTTCACCTTTATTGAGACAAAGCCAAGCCACTTGGAATGGATGGAGTTAGTTGGCGTTCAACGTTTCAGTTGAAGTGGGGAGTTGACATTTGTGCGGTTAAATACAAGTTGTGGGGTAGCATGCATTGCATTATGTTGACGATGCATTTGTTTTAATAAAATGCTTTGCAAATCCTCTGATAACTGGAAGATGGTACACTTGGATCTTAATGCTGGGCTATGTAGGTGGGTGCAAAACGTTGAAAAAACACCTTTCTTAAGCCCATCAGCTCAACTCACACTCACTGACGGCTTTGTCCACAAATTTGATTTTTTGCTTGTGCATTATATCGATAAAGGACATTTTTTGATCAACCATCGAAAGGAAGAACACCAAAGGAGACTAACCTAAGTCTTGATCAGATTCTTTAAAACTAGGTACTGAAGAAAACTTACTTCCGGTAGATTGTACTCTCCATCCACGCTGTGACAAGTCCACAAAAACAGTGCAGTTCCGATAGACTCAAGAACCACCATTGCAGAGGGCACTATTAGCACTGAAGAGATATTTATCCACTGCAACCACCCAGGGAAAATATACAGTCTAGTTGTTCCCTCAATGGACAGCCACACTCAATTTGGAGAGATAACCAACAAACACTGAATCGAACTTTATGATTTTGAAGAATTCGAGGTTTGACAGCTGCGGCTGCCTTTGTAAATGCTTTCAACCAGAAGGAAGGTATAAATACGCGTAATACGCGGTAAAATCAGCAAAACAAGGTGTTAAAGAAATTCGGATTGGCGACCAAATAGATTCAGCTGATGTGTGACGTGACACTGAAAAACACGTCGTGCAACGTGCATTTGAAAGTAGCTCTTCAGAACCATTCAAAGCATACCAAATACGTGGCTTCTTTATTTTCGTTCTGGAGCTGATGTTACACAGGGTTAGATGTCATGTCTTCTTCGGGAAATACGAAACACAAGCTCTATGGAACTCCCTCCTGTCAGTTCTGCATTATATGACGTCGATTACTGTGTGAAGAGAGAGCGTCTCGGCCTATGAGCGAAAAAATAACCACAACCGGCGACCTTTTTAAAGCTTAACAAATTTTAACATGTCATGCGAAAAGGAGCTTCAAAGCCCTAGCCCTAGCCGCCGGATTTCAAGAGGCAGATACGTCTGAGCCCCCGGGATCTAGATGACAAGCACGTCTGAGAGCGAACACTTCAAAGAACGAGACATCGCGGACGTCAGAGCGCAACGCACCGTTGACATTATCACGAAGAAAGCTTCTGACGATCAATCAGCGACTGTCCAAAGCTCATGTCAAAGTGGAGGCTGGCTACAGGTTTCTTGTTACGAAGTATGCATAATAATAATATCTGCTCAGAGCTTAAAGCTCAAAGCGAAAAATGTATCAACCCAGAGATGCCAGATTGAGGGATTTTTACCGTTTTCCCGGATTTTTTGACCCTGTAAAGGGAAAAAGGCAAAACTAGAACCCAGAAAACGGGAAAAATAGTCAACCCAAAATCTTTCACGTTTCAATACCAAAACTTCTTTGTACAACGTTCAGAAACCAGACACATCATGTTAAATTCAATAGAAAAACACTTAATGAACCTAGCCCTTAGTCTTGCCATGCGCTTCCAACTTAATTTGTACAATTTGTACTGGGTGGAGACCTCTGCCTCTCCCCCCGCGGTAATAAAATTTTTTTACAGTTTCCAGTCTATTTGCCTTTGAGTTTGACAGATTTGTCATAGTGGAAAAAAATCGAGTCTCGTTTTTGTTGTTACATTTTACTAGTCTTGGATTAGAAGTCAGATACTTAATTGTGATACAAATTTATTGAGGCTAGTCTTATATAATTTGAAATGAATGTGATAGGTAAGTACGTAAAGCGTTTTAAGATATTCTTGTTTTGATACATACAAATTTGTTGTTATGTTCAAAAATAGTTTTTTTTTTCTTTTTGAGAACAAAAAAAGTGAGAAAAACAGGTATCAAAAAAGGGAAACAAAATAAGTTCGTATGAAGAAAAAGGGAATCCACATGCCAAAAGTCTGGCAACGCTGGTATCAACAGACGTTCTAAGTTTCAGTCAAATGTTTTTGTCAGTGAGCAGAGTCATTGGTCACATTCAAGAATCTAGTTATCTTAAGTCGACTAGATTGGTGTGGATGAGATGTAACCTGAACGCAAAAACTATAGATTGGTCGGGAACGTCACTTTGTCTACATCAGCCACATATGAGAACTGTCAACTTAGTATTCAGTCACGAATTTCTCGACTAGATTCGTGGGCTACCCCTCCATAAACGTCAACTGAAACATCTGCTCTCACGACCGATTTCCCCCAATCAGGGCCGAGCTTCATCTAGTGAGAGAGCTTTCAGACTTACTAAACTACTTAGGTACTTGAACGTCCCCATTATCTTTGACGTTGAACAGTGAGGAGTTCACTGCTCTATCCACATCTAGGAACATCTATGCAAACGTCAAATTCCGCACATTTAATTCATAAGATCCCTTTGCAGAGCATTGGTACATTTTTATTATTTAAAAACTTGACAGTGTTCGTACTCGTTCAGCTAATCCTTTGATTGAACGGGGTCGCTCATAATTCACCGGATCAAAAGATAAATCCGATACCTCAATGAAAAATGTAAATAAAACCAAGGACAAGACACAAACACCCTCGACCAGCTTTGCCTCGTCCCCTGAGCACTTCAACCCTATAATCATCCAAATCTCGTTCAACGCTGCCACGTATATTAAGTTCGCAGCGCCGAGCAGCAACTTACGAAACCAAGTTCCGGAGGGAAAAAACTAATAAATGACAAATTAAATGATTTGTCTACGAATTCATGCGAATTAAAGTGAGAGAGAGAGAGAGAGGGTTGGCAAGACAAGTCTACCCCGCACCCGGCGACGATATGAATCTTGGGATAAAGTTTTATTAAATTCGCATCACCATGCACGGGATCATTTCTCTTGTGTGTTGTCGGTCTTTGAAATGTTGAAATGTCCGAATGCCATTAATTTCATGGTCGACAGTACCAATATTGCGTTAGTCCTCCACAACGAAGGAGGGTGTCGATGACTTTCACTGTGCTGTGCTGAAAGGGATGATGCGATTCGACGACCTTCAATCCTCGACACGCACAAAACAAATTACGCAGCAATAATATCGCTTAGCATTCATTGTCGGAGCACAACAATTGAAATGACAACGATGAGGCTGAGGCTGCCTTTTAAGGACGAAATGATGATGGTGCGATGGCATCCTTGCGCCATCCAAGAAATGCGGATGAGGGATGATGGTGTTGTCGCTGTGGGGTTGTTCCTCGGTTTGCTAAACGCGTGTGCTCGGGGTCGAGCACCTGTTTTATTAAAAAAGCAAATAAATGGAACTGGAACTGGAACAGTCGAGAGGGGGTTGTCAAGTGGATGCGGATGTTTGGCTTTTTAATAACTTGAGAATAAAAGGACGATTAGGATATAGCGAAGATATGGCATGGGGTGGAACGTGCGTGCGACTGAAAGTGGGGTGCAGCGATAATTTTAATTAAATGTGTGAATTTGCATCGTGCACTTGTTTTATTGGAATTTTTATTAATATGTCTTATTTTTCGCGTCTAAGTATAGGTATAGGGCGGAGGGTAATGTGACCTGGCAGCTGTTGGGAGATTTATGATTAAAGCTGGTTATTAATTTGGGCAGAATGACTGCGAATTTGATAAGAATGTGTGGCCTTTTAGTTTGCAGTGCATTCAAAAAAGGAAAGCAATCTACCAGCAACTTGTTGACGTTCTTGGTTCTTCCCTAACCTATAATACAGGCGAAAAGTGTTTTATCAGCACTTGTTTACCGGACCAAATTCATTTCAGCAACACTGGGATCTGATTCTAAAAATTTCAGCACTCGTCCTCCGATTGCTACTGTCTTGATCCTTAATTGATTGTTTTGAAGTAAATTAGTGGAGGTTTTTTAATAACTGAAGCATACACTGATCAGTTGAATCTTTTGCGCCAATTATCCAAGAACAAGACGAAGAAAGTTATATACGTGATTAAAGAAGCAGTTTTTTGTGTCTGAAGATAGTCTCTTAAGTGTCTTAGATCTAGCAAACTGAATCTTCATTTGAAAAACGGTGAGTTGAATGATATAAGTAGGTAAGTCAAGATGTACTTTCTTCACAAAAAATTGCGTTAACATAGCAACATTGCTTTGAGTTCTGTATGTGGGCTGCACGATTTTTGTGGGTTTTTGGCGTTTTGTTTATGAAATGTCAAAGTGGAGCAGAGTTAAGATGACCCCCTGCAGTTACAGAATAGCTGGAAGTCGCTTTAAGCTTATATACACCTATAAAGTTGTGCCACAAATTTTAATTTTTTACGTTATTTCTGTGGGATTCCAAAGACTCAAAATTTGAAGACAGAAAAAAAAGCACCTTCCCAGTGGTTAAAATCAGAGGACCAGAAGTTTTCTTATTACGTTATATAAAAAAAACCACATACCTATGAATAAACATTTTTAGTTTCGACTCCAAATTTTAGTAGATCACAGTGGCTATATTTTCCGTACAAATTTCGCAATTGTGAGCTTCCGTAAATTTAAAGTCGAGACTAAAATTTATTAGTACTACGGCGCAAAGATAAAGAACTAAATGTGCGATACTAATAAATCATATTTAGTGTCCGAGGATAAATTTAACGAACTCAAAATGGCGAAATTTTCCATGTAAAATTGCCCATTGCGGCAAAACAAATATTTGGTATGAAGGTTAAAAATGATTATTAGTAAGGCCCAATGCCACATAAATGGGTGTGTTTGATTTCAAGTCGCTGAACGGATGTAACTCCAACAAATTCCTCACTCGCGTAAACTTCGTATAGATATTCACGTTGCGTTCTTTCGCGTTGCTATACCGATTCTTTCGGCGACATTAACTGTGACGTCAATCACTTCAAACAATAAATGTATTGCCCTATGATTTCGCCGGCGAACAAAACCTTCTTCCAGGGAAGTCAAAGAGTTCGAAATGCGGATCGTTTTCTGTGTATTTATGTGAGTTTATCTTTCTAAGAGTCTCGTTTTCTATGGGCGCCATCTACCTGAAAAAAACGATTATGAACTCAATTTCCTTTTAGGTCAACCAATAAGACCAACCTAAATGTGCATAAGCATTGTGTCGCATAGTACTCTCTGTCACTGCCTTCTAGTTTTTTAATTACTTTTTAATCATCTTTTTCCACCATACAGTCACAATCACAAAGTTAAACTTCGTTAAGATCGCAAATTTAGCTGTCATACAAAATTTCTCTAAAGATAAAACTAACTTTAGCTGAACAGTACGCACTTCGTTCTGAATTGTATCAATATTCTTTTGGGACTGTAGAGACAGAAATCTCTCCACTTTCCACTGTTTTTTAGCTCACATACGAGTATAGGTAACAAATGCGTGACACTTTATATACCAAACTAAATATTAATAGATCAAGCCAAAGTGTTTAACTTGGATTCGCATAAACAATCGTGTTAGATATTTGAACATTGAATCCTAATGAAATAGTTGCGTATACATTTTTATTCTCCACAAACATTGGGCAACCGCGTGGAGAGAAAACGCGTAGATATTTAGCTTTGTTTCATTTTTCCTTTAACTGCGTAGATACTAAATTTTTAATAGTGCAATTTACGCATTGAGAAAGCTCAACTAGGGAAAAGCTTCTCGAAGAGCAACTGAAAAGAAAGCTTATCCGGAATTCCATGCAAATTGATGAGAGTAAATCACACGCTGTGGACAATAGTGTAACCATAAAACAATTTTTCATAAAAAAAGTCAGTCAGCCTTCAAATTCACACCGCACCGAAAACCGTGTTTTCGTCAAAAGCTTGTCGATTCATTCACATCGAACACCAACTAGTTTTCGTTTGACACTAGTTGTGAAACGGGTTGGAGTCAAAATTCTGATTGCATCAAAATTCTTTTTACAAAATTCTGCAAACTTTAAAAAAAGGTTTGGAAAATGTTAAAAAGCGCGTAAAGCAGAGATGGAGAGAACATTTTTTTTTCCAGTTTTAACTCCTCTTTTCTTAATTTTTGTATGTAGCCTTTTATTTCCTCCTGGGAGAAATACGAAAGTAAACAAAAGAAGCGACACTGCTATTGATATTTTCTAGGAATACTGAGGAAAAGTCTTTGTCAGTCCACTAAACCATCAATCGCAGCGTAACATTAATTACAACGAACCTCCTAGGAAAATGGTCTTAAGACCATTCACATGAGAGCGACCAACTACCTACGAACGAACGAATATTCGCAAATTTTGACAGTCCATTTACATGATTCACATTTTATTTGGTCGCAGATACCCGCGAATTCAATGACAGTCGCTGTCAGTTGTCTCTATTTTTTTGAATAAAAAAAAAACTCGAAAATGGGAGGTAGCCGCATTCTATTAAGGAGAAAAAGAATATTGTTGGCCTTGGAAAAAATTAAAAAAACACAGCAATTAATGCATGTACCTACATCCGCTTAACCGAACACGAAAAGAAAAAGGAGAATATTTTACTTTGATAAACATGCTTATCTGTTGATTCAGTCATATTTCTTTTATTTTCCATTCGGACCAAAACAAAACAAATATGTACAAAAAAAAATGCCAATGATATTTCAAGTTTGAGGTTAAGTTCGAACGAATGTTTTATTCGCTAGTCTGTGGAACGCGAATTGAATGATGTGGATTGTGAATAAACTTTGACAATTCGCGTCAAAGGTGTATTCGTTCGCGGCAAAAAGTTTGGAATTTGAAATTTCATTATTTAAACTGTTTATTAACTTGTTTTTTTTTAATACATTGTGATGGAACAATTAATTATCCTCCTCTTGGAATAGTAAAATTTTTAATTTTCTGTTCATAAATGCATCAAAAGTGGTTTGTTCGCATTTCAGCAATTCGTTCGCTCGCTCTCATGTGAATAGTCCTTTAGAGTATTCGAAGATCCTACCGAGAAACATAATTTCGGCTGTTCTTTTACATTGCCGAAATGAAGTAGGTATAAGAAGCAAACAAATGAAATTATAATTGTAATTTCTTCTAAAAATTGTTTTTTTTTTATAGGTATCTGCATTTTCTTCGTCGTTAACATTTTTGTTAGTCGAAAAAAGCAGAATAAGCTGAATTTTATTGCTTTAAATTTTAAAATCAGAATTTCGTTCAGCAGAATTTTTGGGTGAGAAGACAGAATTTTGCAAAGCTGAATTTCGACCGGATCCCTTGTGAAACTTCTGTCTAAGCTATCTTGGTTACAATTTTCGATTGCATTAATTAACAAATAAAATTAATAGAGCATTTAAAAATATAAGCCCATCAATAAGGTGTGGAAAATTATTTTAAGTTGTGAATTGTGACTTCTGTCAGGTCAGCTGTTCTTCTGATTTTGCTGAATAGGTACTATTGCAAAAGATGTGTTTTCTTCCACAATCCAACGATTGGAAGTAGTTTTCGTGTTGTTTTCTTGAAAAACGACTTAAACAACACGTTTTGAAAACTGAAATATGTATGGGAAAACTTATGTTTTCGATTGTTTTCGACTGCGGGTGTGGGTATAGGGTACATTACCAATAAACATTTATAGCTTTGACTTTAAATTTTAGGAGACCAAAATGGCTATATTTTCCATACCACTTTTGCAATTGTGAGCTTCCGTCAATTTGAAGTCGAGACTAAAATTTGTAATTAGTACGGCGCAGTAACTTCGTCTTGCTGTTTTTCAGCTGCCTTTACGAGTTCTATTCGTTCATCAAATTCACAAACGCCAACAAAAGGTATTCAACTTTTAAAGCCCAATTAACCTTTAACTCTAAGACTATCAAAAGAGTACTATATAAGGACACTGGTCGCAACAAAAGGGTTGCTCTTTATTACACCCGCCTGCTTAATTACGCGCGTTTTATCCCGTTTATTCGAGTAAACTCCCCGAACGAGCCTTTTTAATTTCCCTCCAAGATTACCATAGCAGACCGAGATAAAAAATGGAATTTTTATTACGGACAACAAAAAAACACAATACAAACAATAAAACAAGAAGAATAAGAAAACAGCCAAAAGGGGTTGAAGTGTTGACATGTGCCCCCACGATATGGAAAGGGTGTGTGCTGAGACCCAAAATGAGTTATTGCCTCCTCCAAATCTATATCTGAAGAATGTCAAAGAACTAAATGTTCTAAATTGTTTGTGTGACTTCCTCATTAGATGGAGTTGCTTGCGCATCGGCGCAATAATGTGAAATGCATCTTTATATGCTGTCACAGGGATAAGGTTAAATTGTTGAACTAATTTGAGGGATATCGACCCATGATCAGTGCAGATGTCGCTTCGGTACTGGAATATCTATATTTACTGTTGAAACCCTTTCTAATGAGTGCGCTGTGGCTGAGGTGGCAGATAAACATTCTGATTGGTGTAGTCCTTAATTAAAGAAGGATGAAATATGAGATTGAAACGTTCATTGAGATGTTTTTTGATGACATTCACCAGATAAGGAGTAAAGGTAGTCAAGGGTAACAGTCACGAGGAGTCATTTTTTTGGATGGAATTCGTGAACTTTAAGAGCTGTTACGATTTACGAAGGGTGCAAGAACTCGAAGACCAAACGGAATTGCATTTGTGTCGGGTGTTTTAAATTTAAAGAAAAATGAAAAATCCACTCAAGTTCAGTCAAACGTTTCAAAGGGTCTTATACAAATAATCATTAAATATTTTGTAGGTCACAATGGGTAATTTTGTGCGGTAAATGTCAGCATTGTGAGTTCGTAAAAACTAGCGTGGGCAATAAATATGATTATTAGTATCGCGCTCTGCCTGTTAAATTAATCTGCGAAAAATACTTTTTGAAAGAAAATACTATTGACTTTATGGGACTATTCCTTCCGTTTAATATACGTCAGATTAACGTATTTGTCAGCAACGGACGCGACGGATTATTTTGGGTTAAGCCCGTTGCCATTTCGCTCGTCGTTGCCGCACTTACTTCCACCTATCATCAATCATCTTTTGTATTAACTATAAAAGTTTGGATAATTACAATCTAATTCACAATAGCAAAATTTGTATGGGAAATGCATCCACTATGAGCCCCCTCAACTAAAAGTCGATACTAAAATGGTTATTAGGCTCAATTTAGGAATTTAGTGCCCAGGTTACATTTAACGAGCCCACAAATCACAATGGCAAAATTATCTACTGTGATCTATTCCTATGCTTGATGTGAAAATATTAAAAATCATTATTAGAAAGAGGCTTTGAATGTGCCTCGTTCTGATAGGACCTCGTTTACCTATACCTAATCGTTTTTAACCCTCAATATGTCGTAGGTCACAATAGGTAATTTTATATTTTGTCTATGCTCTACTCAAGTCTTACGCTCAAAGGTTCGCTGCCAAGTCCAAATCACGATTTAGTGATTGGGGCGACTGCATGTCACAGTCAGTTCCTTAGAAACAACTCCGCTGAAGATCTCTTATCAAAAGTAAAAATTAAGTATATTTTTCCAGAAATCGCAGAAAGCATGTCAAAATGGAACCGCCGCAACAACATCTTGTTAAGATGTTCGCTCGTTTAGCTAACCTTCCCTAAGAATTCAAACAATTGCTGCTTATCCCATATGCTCGGGCGTTCGTGTTTCCATTTCTTAGATGCGTTTTATCTCAGCCAGATCAGTGCGGCAGTTCAATGGTGGGAAGGAAAACGCATCAAGCAATGGAATTGCGCACGTTGTCTGTAACACAAAACACTCCCGCCAACCCCAAAGGTTATTGGCAACATGTTGCTGAGAGTTAAACTGAAATTGTTATCAAAGTTCAATCGAAATGTTGAGCCTTGTTGGCTGTATACTGTATAGTTGTTATTGTTGTTCGTGTTCGCAGGTCGCAGGCACACCGAGCGGCACATACAGCTAATGCAATAATTTGCGATCGGCTTCTGTTTGCATATGTTTGTGTTAACCGCCTGTCAAAAAATAAGAGAAGAGAACGACGCGCAAAAAACGTCTCAAATCGCAGGCCGTCTTCGCGCAGCAGGAACAAATTAAAAGGACGACGGGCGCAATACAGCGCGCGCGGAACGAGGAGAAACAGCTGAAGCCATGGGAACCAACTCCTTGCATTCTTCGGATTCTCCGATTCTTTTTGTTTTATTTTTTGTTTGTTTTTATTTCGCTCTTTTCGATGATAAACCATTTTCTGCGAATGGAGCACGAAGGGATGCGAGTAAAAAAAAAAGTGTACCAACTCCTCTGCGCTCAGACTTACGGGCTAAGTGCGGTGGCTGCCGCGGGGAGAGGATCAATTATATGCATGTATCGGTCAATTATATCGACGACGGTCGGAAAGGTCACTCCGACTGGTTTGGACCATCATAGCGCGAGCTTTCAAAATGGCTTCATTACGCCGCCGCCTCGCCGATGCACCACTGCGCGGGACGAAATAGAGAAATGAATCGTGTCCCATAAAGGAGTTATAGCCAAGTAATCGGAAATTCTCGATCGGAAACAAGGCACGGAGCCGCTTGGCTTTTTCTCACAGCACTAGCCCACAGTGCGCATACAGTTGCGGTCATCCGATAAGTTGCCATCTCTCGCGGCGGCGGGTTCTTGTCTCTTGATTTAGTTTCGGCCGAAATGCTTTCAAGTTGTTTTTCTGCGGAGATTAATAGCGGCCGGCCGGCAGTCGCTGGTGCAGCAGCAGCGACAAAAAGGGACAACAGCAGCCATACCGGGCCATTCCTTCGCGCACACACACACACACTCCCAGAGGCGGAGGGATGGCAAATGGTCACAACCGTACGGCACCATGTGCACATGGCCGTCAAATGCACATAAGAGCGTGAGTACTAGAAGTATAGAGGCCATGGCCAGTATAGCTGGAATGTTTTCGGGAGGGCGCGCAGCAGAATATGGTTAATCGATCCTTGTGGTAACGAAGTCTAACGAAAAACAAAAGAAAAAAAAAACAACCAACAGCCAAAACAACAAAACGAAGGAAAACATTTCGAAATTAATTTCAAAGTTTCTTTTGCACGCGACTGGCGATGCCGCGCTTATGCCCTTATGTAAAGGCGGTGTGCGTAGGTTCGAGCCATCAGGATGCGTTCTCTGTGGCCAGGCCCAGGATTCCCGCCAACCGAAGGCAACACGATGATGGTGCATTTAAGATTCCTCCGATTGGTCATTATTGGTGCGGGAATTTTTTTGCGTGCGTACATTTTTCCCATTTGCGCGATGGATGAATGCGCGTTTTGATTGATCTACTGTTGGGAAAGATGACAGTCAGTCATAAGAGATGTCGGCCGCTTTCAGCGCAGCGCACCAGGCGCGCACACCAGATAGAGATAGACGATAAGACCGCGGATGCGATCTGGTGCGCACTGCACGCAAAGCGCTTGTGTGATGGCGGCAGTGGCGCGGCAAACCGAAGGACTTTGATGTTGGCAGTTCCTCTTCGTATATAGTTAGGTATGATGGTGCACGTTTTCCTGTTGAGGAAATCGCCGCGCCTTCTTTTTCGGCTGCTCCGAGAAGGCACATGTTTTTGCCTCTTAGTGAATGAAATGCCTGAATGAATCAAGGGGAGAATAAAAACCAAACGGGATGTGTTTTGTCAAATATGCACCAAAATCTTCCAACCGCAGGGATATGTGAGAAAATGCGTGCTTTTCTCTCAGTATAGGTAAGTACTTATATCCTGTCTTGAAAACCTTAGAGGTGCCGAAAGCGGCTCAAAGTGCGATCTTATAGCGAATGGGTAAACAGCAAATTGAAATTTTAGTTGCAATCCGTAGGACCTTCAGGCAAAAATATTGACAGGTACTAATAAACAATTTTAGTTTCGATTTCAAATTTACGGAAATTTATATGGAAAATATAGCCAATGGGCCTTACCAACAACCAGTTTTAGTTTCGACTCTAAATTTTAGTAGTTCACAGTGGCTATATTTTCCATACAAATTTCGCAATTGTGAGCTTCCGTAAATTTAAAGTCGAGACTAAAATTTGTTATTAGTACGCCGCAATGTGAACTTCTAAAATTTAGAGTCGAAACTAAAATTTTTTATTGGTAAAGCCCAGCAAATTTGTTATATTCAGAACATCTTATTAGCTGTCACATTTCACATTAGGAGTTTTTCTTTTTTCGTTCAAAATACGATCAGAGCGCACTCTATGATCTCAAAATCAATAAACTAAGCTGAGTAGTTACATATTAACAATTTTGGACGGAATTTGTATGAAAATCGACGAAACTCTTTGAACTCTTTTTGGACAGACAAACAGATGATTCCTGATAATGCCTAGTATGCTGTTCCAGGAAAGCGCCTCTCCAATGTTTCTCTCCACCGCTTCGCTTAATGTTCGCTTTATTTTGACAGTGTAGGTTCCGTCAAAAAAAAAAAAAAAACTCTGTTGGAATTTTTTTTTGTTTTTTTATTTGTACTTCCTCAAAAACCTCTTCCAGGTACTCCTCGTTAAAAATATCCATTTCTAAAGGAAATTAAATTAACAATAACGAAGTTTTTTGTGTTGAACTTATCATTCTCCATACTGTTAACTTGCTTACGTTTGAAATGCCGATATTTTCCCTGATCTGTCAAAATTTAGCTGTGGAAAAATGTATTTTGCATTAATACGCCTACTTAAATTCTGTAGAGATTTTTCGTACAGCGGCTAACAAATTTAGCTTGAACTGCGTACAGCTTTGCTTAACTGCTTTGCTTGATTTTATCTTTAGAGACATTTTTGTATGGAAGCTTAATTTAAGTGCGAGCAGCATACTAGGCTAAGCATTAAATGATGGTGTAAAAAAGTCAATAGATCGACAGAAATCTTGGCAGACTAAGAAAATACAGCAAAAACCGTTGATATGCCGTATTTTTACAGTCATATGACAGCTACCGCTCGATTGTGCTTCATAAATAAATCAGATTTCTTTGAACATACCCATTCGGTGAAGACTGCAGACAGTGATGCCAGATTACAAGATATATCTTTTTTTCAAGATTTTCGAGCTCCAAAATATGTACAAGACTTTTTACCTCGAAATCATCAAATTTCAAGATTTTTGATATGAAGAACTTTTTAAATCTAGCACATTAAAAGAACCTTTTCTATTGAAGAAAAACGCCCATGCACAATTTCAGTCTCACTAACGTTTTCATCAACTCTAAGGAAACATGAATTTTAACGAATTTTATAAAATAACTGATGTAACGTGTTTTTGGAAGAATGCTTCCGTATGTACTGAAAGGGTTGTTGAAATTTGTATCTTTACAAAGGATTTGTTGAGCTTAAATGAACCGAAATTCGATGATCTTGATATAGGTAAGCAATGCAGTTCTAAGTCAATTTAATTCAAATATGTTCCAAAATTTCAAAAAACATTTTTTTATAGATATTTAGGGTTGATTTATGTAGTAGTAGTAAAGTACTTCAAAATTGTATTTTAAATTTCGCTCTTTTTATATTTTGAACAAAATCTTGAAAAAAAGTTTTTTTGTTTCGGAAGAACAAGATTTTCAGATTTTTTATCTGGCAACACTGATCTGCAGATGCAGACCATTCACATTGCGCTCTCTCTCTCTCTCTCTCTCTCTCTCTCTCTCTCTCTCTCTCTCTCTCTCTCTCTCTCTCTCTCTCTCTATCTCAATACGACAACTCTCCATACGAAATTAAAATAATCCATTGGGACCTACAAAAGAGCGAAAGGTAGAACTTATTTGTTAGTTCGAGTCCATAATGCTTTTCCACATTTGTAGCTTCACGTATCGCATGTAGAAAATATGCACCTATATATCTGAGTAATTTTAATAATTTCTTAGGATTAATTTTATTTGGATCAAGTTCAACATTCCAAAAGTTCTGTTCTGACGCAGCTTTGATTTGTCTAGCCGTCTTTCCTGAATTTATTGTCCACTTTGCATAGGAGTTGACGTCTAACTTTCCTCAAAGGATGAATGAATGACTGCTACAGGTCACATTTGACAGAAATAATTAACGATGCAGTAGCAAATGCATTAAAAATTATAATTTTCCCCATGGTCACGTGCCCCAAGAGCCTCATCACTAATTCATTATAATAAAAGAATTGATAAATATTAACTGCTTTCTTTTGTTTTTAAGTCCATGTGTCCAACCGCATTACCCAACAGCAAGATGAAGTTGTGCGCGCGCACCACCTGCTTACCGATTCATCACTCGCTGCGCGCATGGATTGCTACTTGTTCGACGCAGCGGCGAACGGCTGTTGGCTGGATGACGACGACGACGAAGCGACATTGGCCTCACTGACGGGACGGTAGTCGGTAGCATTTTATGTCGGTGGTACCCTGATAACCTTATCACTTGCACTCCGCGCGTTGTCTTCTGTATTCTGTTGGTTGCGGCGGCACTGCGATGATGGCTAATGTATGCATACATGCAAGGAACGCGCAGTTCCCTGTGTGTCTTATCTTAATTGCTACTGGCCTCAACGAAATGTTAAAGATGTTCGGGAATGCTTATTAGCACAGTGATGACCACCGTGACACCCAGTTTGTAGTCTCGTCTACCTGGGTGGTTGTTTGATCAAAAATGTAGTTCATTCCTTTTAACGTGGTGAGCTGTCACTATGAGGAATTATTGCGAGCGAAAATAAATAATGAGAACGAGTTGCATGGGATTGGGATCGGGAAATCTAAGCGCTCTATCGCTTGTTTGGAAATCGTTTGCGGTACGTTATATGGAGCTGGGAGCAGATACAAAAGTTGTTTTTGTTTCTTTTGTGTATGCCTGTACTATAACAACGATCCAACGATGTGTGGGTTTAATTGACGCTGGAAAACTGTTAATCACGTGAGAAGATTTGGCGCAGATCTGCATAGAGGGAAATAGACAAATAATTATTTTATACGTAGGCAGAGGTACCTGTACTCGTAGCTAAGTTACGCACTTGATCTTTACATGGAACGCAGCAAGTACACAGGATTGAATAAATTTTGATGCGATTAGCAATATATACGAGGCGCACTAGCAAGATCAAAGAGTTAATTTAATTTTAACCTTTGCGGATATATCTAATGGTAAATGTATAAGCTATATGGTTACACAAGCGCCTTTACGCAAGAAGGCAACATCTCATTATGTGTCAAATAAGTAGATATTCAAAGTGAGTTCACTTAAATTCACAAAATGTTTTTAACAGTTCGATTTGTTTTCAAACTCTGTTTGACTTCGTTTTTATTTAAAACAACCACAGGCGATTTAAGTTGATCTCAATCGCAATCGAAATCGAAAAGTAGACAGTTTTGCTATGCATTGGCAATACATATTTGGAGCAAATACCCTTGAGTGGACACACTTTTTCCACTAAAGAGATTTAACAAACTAGATTTATGTAAAAGAGATTTATGTGAACTTTTCTATACTCATTGTCCTTATTATTATTATTATTATTATTAAACTTAAAATAAGAGAGTTTCATTTGTGTAAAAAATTAAAATAGGGCAAATTTGTCTATTTCATAAATTGCGTCTGATTTTTAAGTGTATTCGAATATTTAAAAATTCTAAAATGATACTCCTAAACTGTACATTTTTCCTTTTTAAAAAACATTTAAGA
Organism: Cheilosia variabilis; assembly: GCA_951230905.1. Lineage (NCBI taxonomy): Eukaryota > Metazoa > Arthropoda > Insecta > Diptera > Syrphidae > Cheilosia > Cheilosia variabilis. The sequence goes on along the minus strand of OX579679.1, from coordinate 14,045,546 downwards.
GAATATGTCATTCTTTAAATACTTAAATAACCGCTGCCAATTTATGTTCGATTTGTGTGAGCAGCTTAGGTGGTTGTACAGCGGTGATACTTTCGATACTCGAAATCATGACCGAGCAAATCGGGTTGTCACTTTTTTGACAGTAACCAAACAGCTCATGGTTAAAAAAAATACAAATATATAAACAAATTCAAATAACTATCAAGTAATCTATTGAATTCTCAAAGTACTCTAGTTATTTTAAAACCATTTAGTATTTATCTTCTTCCACTAGCCGCAACAAATCAAATCATGCCTGCAACCGTAGACAATCCCTCCGAAATTCAAAGAGAACCATCGGCATTTGCATCTCATCACGACCACTTTGAAATTGGCGAAACAAAGTATTCTGTGCGAATATTAAAAATGAACAATTCAACTTTAATCTACATAGGCATTAATGGCAGAGAGTTTCTAGATGAAATCGGTATTGCAATGCCCAATGCAAATTCCCCCACCGATTTTATTAGCACATTCGCGTTGGGCCCCCAACTTGGCAATTCTGAGCAACTTGCACAAAAGTTAGCGAAGCGCCTGAAGAAACAAATCTACGTGAGCTGCAATGTACCATTCGATCGAATGGTCATGCCAATGATGGAGAAGAGTTTGGTGAAAATTATCCAAGAAAATCCAGAAATCGTCTAAGCAACTTTTACCCGATAATACATTTTGTAAATAAAGACTGTTCTCATGTTATTTACCTGTGTATTCCTTCTACTCCGTCCTGCAGTTTTTCGTCGTGGAGGGCAGCACACATTCACCATTACGTTCCATACAAAGCGTACAAATGAAGATTTCAATTTATTTTTGGACTAAACGCATTTATAGATTCTACCATTCGGACCCCACGGACTTATGCGTGCTCTCATTACGTTCTGGTTCAGATATGATTTTGTCCCATGTATACTGGGTGCATACCTCCAATGAAGGTGCGTTAAGTAGCACGTGCTAGTGACGTTCGAGTTCGAATTCAGTTCAAGAGGTACATTTTCCACCTCCTTCCGGTTGTTTCACTCGGTGCGTATTATGGCTTTACTGTTTTTTTTTTTTATTATTGTTTGTACAAGCACAAGTGTATGAAAACTTTCCCAGTGTACTGTGATTGCAAAAAGTAACAAATAAATAAAGAAAGAAGGCTACTGCGTGTTGACCTCCAGTGGTTTATTTTAATAAGGTTGAGACAATAACTTTAACCTTCGGCCGCAGAGGAGCAGAACGTTTTTCTGACTCGCTTAAATATTTAACAACATCGCTCGGGCTTGATAAGGAGAACGAACGGTTAAGTCGGTAAAAAGTGGAAATGTAAATTTCGAAAACGTGAATTCATCTCTGCCTCCAGAGATAAGATTCAAATGTTCGTCCGATTAGAAGCGGAGTGGCAAATGGCCCTCCCCCAAACGAATGGTTGTATGTTTTTTAAATTTTAAAGCGAAGCTCACGGTCAAAAATGCTAGCACCAAGTTGTATATTTATATCTATGGCGTGATCTGGAAGGAAGGACAGTTTCAAAGTCTTGATTAAATATAACATTCAAATTATTTCGCTATAACATTCAGTTATCAAAAACGAAATCGTTTGGGTCTGGTCAATATTTAAATTTGAAACGCTGTGCTGTGATGCACATTTTTTACCATTCCCTGCCGTTGAGTTCGTAGTTTGTGTACATTTAAAAGAAACGTAGTTTCTATTAAATGTATAATTGCATGGAAATAATATATTAAATGTAGGTAGTACCTAAATTACCGCTTTTGCATTTGTTATATCTAAAGGAAAGTAATATATGGCACACCTACCTTCTTCTGCTTTGCTTTATTTTGTTTGTTTTGCTGCTAAAATCACAACTATATCTCACTACACACTTATCGCTCGGGTTCAATTCAGCTTGAACTTTTTTTCTTCTGATAACCTACACGCGAATTGAGTATAAACTGGTTTCACTGTACTCTAGATCGATTGCACAACAAATATGAGTAGGTACATAAAGTTAAATAATTTGTAACTTTTGAAGCTCTTAAACTGACAGCTAGCAGTTCAAACCGATTTGAATTCCTGTAGGGTAGGGTACGTAATTTGAATAGGAAAATGGTCGTTCTAGATGAAAGTTTAAGTCCACTTTAAGCTTATGTATTTTATGGATATCTTTTTTATCCAAATTAAAATAATGAACTGTTACTAGACTAGAGTAACTGGCCAATTTCTGTGGAAGGAAGATTTCTAAAACAGACTGGCGCTGAATCAGGAACGTTTTAGGCTGCAAATGTATTTTCCTGCCATAAAAATACCTGCAAATGTAAGACCTAGATGTTTCTTTTGGGTTGGTTCGTTATAACAGATAGATGGCGGTCAAGCCATTCCAATGCCAATTTTTAACTTGATATCAGTTGTCATACAGTCACGCAGTGGAAAAATGATTATTTTAGTAGATAAGAAAAGAGTTTTCACCCGTACTAAAATATTTTATTAGTATAAAATCAGCAAACTTTGAATCAAAATCCTCCTAATTTGCTTACACGTGTTCGTCAATTGACCCTTAAATTAAAAATTCCTTCGTTATTTTAAATTACACATACTAAACCTTGAAGGCGAATAAATGACCCATAGCTTGTTGTTCTTATCTTCTCAAATCGACTCCCATTCATTTCGGGGACATCAAAAAACTACAGCAAAGCATTCGTTCAAAGTAGAATACACCTATACGAAAGTTAAGTTATCTTGGAAACTTCCTATAAATTTGTAAAAGCCGTAAAAAGGCTAAACTCTTTTTTAAAAGATTAGAGTTTTTATTGCCCAAATGAAGCTTTGATTTCGTGTTCAGGTACGCGCATGTGTATATTATGATAATAGAGTCTAGACGGTGATAACATTTTAGCCGTATATTCTTTTTAACCCTGTTGATATGGAGAAACCTATTAGCTAAATATTTCTTAAGGTCGTCCGACCCGACTTGACGTGATATCGACCCATGTCTCTCGTTTATATGGGTGTATGATTGTGTGCCTTCAATACCTAAAGGTTTACGAATCATCGCAGCCCAGCAAATCAATTTGATAATGATAAACGGGCAGATAACAAGGCAGTAAGTGAATTCGATTGCACTCATAGAAATACAACATTGGCCGCGACCTGCTAAGAGTTGTGATAGTTAAATGAAGGGCAATTTAACTACAACTCCTTGTCAATAACCTGACTAACACAATGTTTTAGTCAGGTCATGTCACATGGGCTCTCTTCACTGCAGCTGTATGAGTCATCGTGCAAATGCACATGACACCGTCGATTTAAGCTCTTACTCTATAAACAAAGCCTGTCCCCAGATTGCAAAAAGTTCCAAAACAAGCAGTCATTTCTAAAAAAAAAAAGGAATTTTATTTCGTTTTCCATTGGGACCACCAGATATTTTTTTCAGATCTCAAGGGCCCAACCCAGAGATGAATGATTAAAAGAGATGGATATCTTTCGTACGTTTATCCCCCCAAAACCCATTTGTTTACATTATTGTTTTTGTAATTTCAACCCCTGTCTGTGAATATGTGTGACTTAAAAAGGAGCAGGTTGCTAATGGCCGGCCACCATTCCTTTTGCTTTTATGGGCATTGCGCTGTTTAATTGTTTTGTGTTCCGTATTGAACTTGTTTGGTTTTTCTTAAGGCTTCGATTAAAATAAAAATAAAAATAGTGAAATACACATTTCGGAATAGCGAATTCTTGCAATAAAGTCCAATTCATGAACTCACATATTCTAAAAAAGAAATGAGCATATATGCGGGACTTCATGAATTTTTCGGGAAAACAGCTTGTCGGCAGCCGCCTTTCCACTGGAAAGTTATATATCTCTGTATTTCAGATTTAACCCGGCTCATGGAACATGCAATGATATTGACCTGCTTTTGTAAATGGACTAGCGTGTTATTTGATAGCAATAATCAATATCTGCTGTTCAAATTGCATTCGTATTTGAAAAAATCACAAATTATGGATACCGATTTGGAAAATGTTTCCCCTGTTGTAAATACAAATGGAGTTGGTGATTCGTTGTCTTTAGATGACGAGGAAGACGAAGAAGATAATAGGTCCATTCGCGTACTTTCACGAGCCAAGCACTAAAAATCTGTCAAACTCGAAACATTGAGCGAAACTCTCTCAGAAAGCTGAAAATATACTCCAAAGTACGTGGATACACTTCGAGCTACTTTGAGCCACATACATCTTTGAAATCTAACCCATATCACGAATAAATTTATAACTTACCTTTTTGCAACATATGAAACGTTCTAGGTGAACATTCGACCAACACCAAATTTTCTTAATTTTCAGATATTTTATTTTTGTGTACAATTGATTTTCAAAACGGATTTTGAATTTGTTTCCTGTCAATTTTGCGCATTTGACATTTTTCTCTGAGCTGTTTCGAGCCAAGAGAGGAACTGCTCGTTACTCGTTATTTTCCTAATTTTCTCTTTTTCTGTCATTTTTTGATGAATACGTGTATAGACTGTGCGATTGCGATCGATTTATATCGATTGCGTTCGATTCAAACCGCGTACCTGAACGAACCTAATAATTACTCCAAAATTATATCAATGGCTATTTAATGAATTTCTCTATTTTGGTTTTCACGAAACTTTGCGCATTTGTTTTAAAACAATCTCTTTAAAATGACGTAAAACAGCTGTGCAAAGTAACTATATTGGTGTTTGTGGCAGTATGTGTAAGCCTGGAAAAAATATCGAGATCTGCGAAAAGTGATCCGAATCAAAAAAAAAGATTGATTTTTCTTCCAATAGAAAACCACCAAGCCAAGGGATGTCTCATATTTCAGCACGAGGTACTTACTTTTCAGTCTTTTCAGGTGGACTTTTTCAAATTGAATTAAATAATTTAATTGAATTAAGGGCTCAAGTTACAAAATTCCTCAAAAACCTTGATGATAATGCGATTTTCCAGATAGGTCCCTTGAAAGAAAATAACTTTCCAGTTGCTCCCCGTGTAGACAGCTATACGTAACTTCCCCCCATTAAAATTTGTTAGATAAGATAAACTCAAGCACGAAAAAATGCTTGGTTTCGCATGGTCTAGATATAAAAAGCCGTACATGTGCAGGAGGCTTCGCATGTGGCACTGATAAGCCTGATAAGCAACAATAAACCAATCAGTTTGAATGAACGTCTCATACGTCATATGGTACCACTGCCTTTCATTGCGGCCGCGGTCGGTACATCGCACTTAAGCAGTACACCTGCGAATCACCACCTCAGGTACGCTTCGTCACTTACTTCTAATCAGGGCACGAGCAGAGCATGTCTCGCCGTCTGGAATAAATAACCAACATAGCAGATCTTTTGATAACTTCGATGCAGACGCGATAAAAAAATTGCGGTGGATAAATTGTTGTTGTTAGCTAAGGTCTAACGTCCACTGGAGACATTTACTATGTTGATGATGTGGCAGTTACGGCATATAGTCATAAAGATCGCCGAAGTGACACTGAAAAGACTAATACCCGCGTTCCATTGACCGTTTTAGTGCGTCAATCTCACATGAAAATTAATATAAAAAATGCACGTCTAACTCAATTGTCAGAGCTAATAGTGTGAGATGTCAATTTTTAGTTATTATAGAGTTTGATATAAATTTCACGTGTCAAAAGTCTTCCAGCATCATTTTTCTATATCATCGAACAGATGCAAACTTCTGGGTTCTGGCATGGATACACTTTTTTCAGCACTAGGTACTTCGTCGTTTACATTGAAAGAAGTGGGAGAAGGTTCGCGTGTTCTTTCATATCGCTATCGGATTACTGCCGTGTGCATTCGGACTTGGGCTTCACTGTCAGTGTACAGCGCTACCATCACGTTAACCCGTGCTATCCAATTGAACTTTGGATGTCTGGGCGAAAAAGAATATCACTGATACTGGATAGCCACGAGTATGTTATCTTGCTCTCCTTTTAGGTCCTTAGAGAAGCTAAACTGTTTATACGGAGAGTGTTCTAATTTGTATACCTTTTGGAAAACTCCAAATTCATCCAAAATGCGGAACGTTTTGCTTACGTTACCGCTAAATTCGCCAACGATCCAGTGATAACAAATGCCCCCTGTAGGTTGTTATTGTTTCGTTTAGATTTTTTTTCTCTCTTCGAGCTCTCATTGCAGCGTTCAGAGTTCAGTTTCGGGTAAGAAACACATCGGCAATTGCGACATATGGCGGGCGGTGATTATTATTAATGTTTTCTTTTTTTGCGATACAGCTAGAAGTTTCATGGCGGCAAATCCGACGAAAACCAGTTTCGCGCTGACAGTTGATGTGAGCTGTTTTCTTTTTGTTTGTATTTTATTTGTAAACTGGGCTGATAGCGATTGAACGACTGGACTGGGGAGATTGTATGTGCTTAGGGGCTTATCTGTGCATGCCCAGTTAGCTGGTTCCGAACTTGTATGCTGGAAAAGTTCAATGAGTTCATCGTATTATTTCATGTGTATATGAGTATAGTTTGTAATCTAGTTTTCGGAATAGGATTCCAGATTTCAGACACAACGAGTGTAGTAGGAACACAATCTGTTGCAGCTTTAATTTATAATCTGTTTTTGGAGCACTTTCCTTTGCAAATGTCTGCGAGTGAAATCAACACTTAATCACTGCAACGCAGTATATATTGTGGCATCATGTCAATAATAATAAGCAGAGAGGAATAGCGATGTGTTCATTACTGCATTGTTTAAGAACTTTGAACGAACAATATTAAAATAAGTCTAGGTCCAAAGTGTGGAGCATTTATCTCCAATAGGGGTCAGTCTGGTTGTGGGTTAATACATTGTTGTTACTCACAGAATGACTGTCAAAATTAGAGCTTTAACATGACACAGCGTTACATTTTTGCTGCACGAGTTTAGGCACCGAAAGATTGTATTGTATTATTCGTTATTTCTCTTGGCAGTTTAAAAAAATGAGAAACATTAATGGCAATTCATATAAATGTTGTTGCAGTTCTTATATTCAGTCGCAGTCTACTATACATAAACATTCATCTGCGCCTTCTTAACTGGGTGATATGACGATGACAGTCCAAAAGTACATACGTCGGTCGTACAGTATTTACCAATTTGCAAAAACAACAGTCAAAGATCCGTTGCGCGTTTACACTGTACTTCAGCCACGCGCTTTCTCAGAGTTCAGTGTCAATATGTCCCCGAAATCTTTTGACTCCTAAGGTCATTTTCTTTTAGTGTAGTTGTGCAAGTATTTGTTTTCGAAAAAAATACTTTCCATTATCTGGATTGGGGGTCTGCCCCAAATTTTGCGATAATTTTGAATTCCCAATCTGGTACGGAGAGCAGTCGACGCAAGTGACATTCTGGAATCTTTCCATAGATTAGAATATACGCAGAATATAATACTCAAACAGCATGTCAAAGTTCGATGTTGCTATTTCAAACTTAGCAAAGACACAAGCAACAGACTTCAATTTCAGTATCAGGAAAAAATGGTTTTCTTTTCAGCTTTGGGCCATATTTGGTAGATAATGAACGAGTTAATGCATATTTGGTATATGACATCGAAATGAATTCAAAATATTGTGTGGTTTCAATTTATGAGCAATTGTCAACGAAAAATTAAGAACAGCGACTATAACAGCATCTGTCACTCACGTTGAATAGCTTTTCAAACACAAAAATCATTTGACTTTGTAACAAAAGAACTTGGCGGCAACTTCATTTAAGAAGCCATTTAGAAATTAAATGTCTCCTTTAGTCTCCTGTGTAAATGACATGTCAATTGATTTGAGAAACCATTTACAAGATGTAGATATCATAATAATGGGGTCGTTCGGATACATACTCGTAGTTCATGTAAAACGTCAACTGGACTTGTATGGACTAGGTATATGATGAACGCGTTGACTAGGTAACTTAAATTGATTTTTTTTTATTTTGAATTTTGATTCTTCGAAATGTCAACTGAAAATGCAAGCAGGATTTTCTGGACTAGATTTGACGGCTACTCCTCCATAAACGTCAACTGAAAGGAACTATTCACATGACCTACAAGGCAATAAAAGCTGAAATACATCTAGTCAGTCAGCTGTCTTACTAAACTAGGTATCCGAACGTCCCCAACGCCCCCATTGACAGGTTTAGTTGCGCAGTGTCATTCATCGGAAATATTATTTTATCTCTGTGGCAATCGGAAAGCAAATATATCTCAGGGGCCTTTTGCTTCTGATGTGGTAAAATATATGAATTCCACTCGCTAACGCAGGTGCGATCGAAAAAACCCATTCATATTTTTCAGAACTGCAATTCACAAATAAATATTTTTACCATCTACTCGTATTTATTGATGGATTTTCCGAGAATTCTAATCTCAGTTAAACTTCAATTGACCATTTCCACTACACACTTGTTGTATTTCGTAGAAACGAACTCTAAAATCGAAAACGGAAATTCACTTTCAAACAAAATGAAAAAATAACTGTAGGTAACTCTTAAAACTTGGTCTTTGCTTTGATGTGATATCAAACCCAGATAACAGTAAGCATACTTGACTTTGAGACGAATACCCAAGAACACGTAAAACCCCACGGGTAGACCTTGTGTAACGCCACATCATCCACCAATACAATAAAAGCAAAAATAATCGTAATGCAGCAAAACGATATTAAGGGTGTATCATCGCCCCCAATTGATCATGCCTATCATAACAACATGTCTACAGGCGCAATTCACATCCCGCGGGGAAAGTCCAGGGAAGCACTCTATGCAAGCAGACATTTTCGCGATAACGTCCCAAACGTACAATCAACAGTAGGCCTCGAATGCTAGCGTACGTTTTTCATTAACGTTTTCTTTCCTCACTGCGATGGCGAACCTACAGCGACACACGGCAGTTTTTGTTGTTGTTGGCGCGAATAGATAAGCCTTATCAGCTCAGCTGGCGGGCAGTCTGCTTTAAAATATTACACATCAGTTTGCCGTTTATTAGTCGTTAAAAAACATTTCGAGCGTATAGTCAAGCAAGGAATGGGACTATAGCAATTTGCAAAAAAATATTTAAAAATAAAAAAACGTCATACTCTTCGATTAAAATAAGAGAAAAATAATAATTACCCAAAATAATAATGGATTACCGCAGCCCAAATTTTAGCACATCATTCGGAAGTTTTTCCCACACTCCGCCATACACGTACGGATATGACTACCGGGGCTTCGTGCTCAATGAGGATGACCTAGGAGCTCAGCATTATTTACGCTTTCCAACGCCACCAATAACCCCACCAAGGGAATCATCAGACCCGTGCAAAGTGCCTTTGTCACCATACGAGGCTAACTGCAGCACGGTGGATAGCTGCAGGACAAAGTCGGTTATAATGAAAGTCAGTTTGGATAATCAGATAACAGAAGTGAAACCAGCTGCCAAGGATCACGAAAGTCCCAGTGAAAATGAGTTCGCCTGCTGTTGGACCGACTGTGGAAGGTGAGTTGAATACGTTTCAATTTCTAGAGTATTTTTTTCTAGCTTTCTCTGCCGTTTGTTTGACATATATCTACTAAAATTGTCAACTTTTTCCTTTTGCAGACTTTTCGATGTATTAGAAATGCTCGCTGCACATGTTACACAAATTCACGCAATCGCCTCTCTAGATGGACTCTATTATTGCAAGTGGGAAGGCTGTTCGCGTACGGCAAAAGGATTCAATGCTCGCTATAAAATGCTCGTTCATGTGCGCACGCATACCAAGGAAAAGCCCCACCAATGTCACCTGTGTGAGAAGAGTTTTTCGCGGGCAGAAAATCTTAAGATACACATACGTTCGCATTCGGGAGAGAAACCATATATCTGCTCCTTCGAAGGCTGCCGAAAGGCTTATTCAAATTCATCTGACAGATTTAAACACACAAGAACCCATTCAATGGAAAAGCCCTACGTATGTAAAGTTCCCGGCTGTCAGAAACGTTACACAGATCCTTCGTCGTTGCGTAAGCACGTGAAAACGTTCAGGCACTCTGAACAGATTCGTGAAGAACCGAAAGTAGTCGCAACTGCAGACGACAGTTATGTAATAAACACAAACGAAAGTCATGCAGATCGGTATATGCTGGAAGAACCGTATGAGGATCAGTTGTATGTTTCGGCAGAGAAATCTCCACAATCGGAGTGCTTCCATAAGTCGTTCAACCTCAAGTACGACAGCTACTACTATGGACCTCATGTGCCTGCTGCAGATCGTTACTGGATAACTTCCAGCGAACATAGTCATAAATATATTCTCCCCGTGGTACCGATGGAAACGGACTCGCCCTTGGATCTCAGTACAAATAGAAGATAGGATAACAATAGTAATAATGTTGTGCAATTAACAAACATGTTTCGTCTAGTCGTGTCTACTTAATGTTTTCTTTTTATTTATATATACTTCTACTACATTATATGTATATGTTTTATAAGATAAGAGCAATAACTATGCAGCTAAAAATAAAGACTGTTAGTTGATAAAAAAAAGATGGTGGATTTTATTTCTTAGTAGTTAGTCAAAAACTCGCAGGTTTATGTCTGAATCTGTGTCACCTAATCCGGAAATTACTTCTCATGAGATAAGACAAATAACTAGTTTTGGAATTCATTATCGAAATATTTGCTGCTTTGTGTGTAGATAATCTCTTTACCCATCATAATTACCATCTATGAGTGTGTTTGTCATAAACAAAATATTTAAATAAACCGTCAGCTACCCGCTTCCCCCCGCAAATTTTGAAAATAAAATAAAAAAACTGAACGAACTGTCAGGTGTCTATGAGCAAGTGCCTGCGTGTGGCTAATTTACTTTAACATGACACACATACTTTGCCACATAGTAACACGGAACACAGCTTGTAGGCAAATGCTTTTAAGTTGGCCGAGCTGACGGTCTATTTAATACTTATATAGTCTATGATGGTGTTTGTTTCCCATCGTAATAAGCACAGTCTTTTGCCAGAAATAAACTGATAGATAAAAAAAATAGCGGCCATTTTGTTTTCTAGATTTATTCTGTTGTATTGGATCTTAATGTTGCATTTACACCATCACGCACGCGCACTTTTGCACGAGACGGGACAGAGAGATCCGTTTGCCCGCAGTCAATGCTAATAAAGGCGTAAGAATGAGTTCACAAATCAGACGCCTAAAGTATCATGGATGTTCTACCCATAATTATAGATACGTAAAACGGAAACAAGCACAAGTTCCGGCGAACAGCAACCTTTAATCTTCCGTTTTAGGAATGTGTGACCGTGTAAATGAAACATAAAGGAAGTCAAGTTGTCATAAAGGGATATTTTCTGAAAGTGTGCTCATAAATCTCTATGTGATCGCATTGTAGTGCATAAAAATGAAATGATCTTGTCATGAACGGGAATGAGCAAGGGCATGCTTGTCGCCGACGAAAATTTTCCAAAAAACAGTAACAACATACATAAAAATCTGCTTCAAATATGCAAAGGACACTATGGCGTATACGTGTTTTTTTTTCTTTTTTTCTTATTATATTTAGACTCTCCTTGCATCGAAATTCTGTTCAAATTCTTTTATTCAATTGGTAGATTTTTTTGAAAGATAGTGTTTATGTGTCACCATAGCCATTAAAAAAGTACATGACATGCATTTTGTGTCATTCGTGCTGACTTTACCACAGTACCAGTTTATGGTAGAAACTGATTGTTGGTGTTGTTATTATATACATTGGATTTAAAAAGTGCAGAAATGGATATTTAAAAAACTAATTACAGAACTGATAGAATATGTTCAAGGCATTAATGGAAATGTTTACCTTTATTTACGTTTAAAAATATTTTGTCTGCGGAATACGCATGGAAATTACTACTGGCAGTACCTTTTAATCAATTTCAATTTCTGTTACACAAATCAAACACACCCTTGTAGAAATATGTCAAAACAAAGTCACCGCAGATCGGAAACGATCACTTTCAAACCCATATTCAGATGAAATTTTGATAAACATTTTGAATTTATTAGTTTACACTACATTCCTGAGTACTTTGTAAGCTAACGATGTCTTATTCAACAATATTCAACGCCTACGAACTACTCGTTGCCCAAAAGGCATCAATTCGACCAAAACTCCAGTCACTATCATCCGATTTATTTCCATCGGATGGTCCAACAGCAAGGTCTCTGATTGAAATTACTGGACCTAGCAATTCGGGTAAAACTCTTCTTCTTACTGAGATAATTGCATATACCATTCTGCCCACTTACTTCAATGGAAAAGATGCTGGCGTTGTATTCATCGATTTGGATCATAAGTTTTCTGTTGCCCATTTGATGAAAATTGCCGAGAAGATAATAAAAAATTCCGGCGAGAAGACCAGTCCGGAGGACATGCAATTTGCAATAGAACTGCGAATGCAGTCCCTGCAGATTATTAATAGTTATTCACCGGAGCAGTTCGAAATGGCTATGAATACATTGGAGGACTTATTGGTAGCCAATCATGATATAGCTCTATTGGCAGTTGACAACATTGGAGCGTACTATTGGCTGGATACGGATAAAAAGCTAATAAGAAAGGAGACGCACTATAAAAATCAAGTCGCAAGATTGAAGAATATCTGCAAGAAGCATAACATCGTGTGTGCGTATACACTGGACTCGAGTTATGTACAGTCGAAGCCATTACGAGAAAATGTGGATTACTACTTTGAAGTGAAGCAAAAGGCGGGTACTTCCGCGAATGAGATTCTACTGAGCATGTCTGCAAAGGGACTGAGTAACGCCATTCAGAAGGTGGTAAGAGTGAATGAGTTCGGAATGCAGTTTACGTAGTTTTCTTTGGTTTGTATGGCTATAAAGAGAGTTTAATTCAATTTCTGGTGTTGCTATTATTATTCCATTTTAAAACAACCTCTAGAAGAAGTACTTAGTGCTGATGCTTCAATTTAACCCTTGGAATATTGGGGTAGCTTGTTTGCCATAGCAGAATCTACTACGGATGGTTAAGCACTCGTAGTACTAGAGACGTATTCTCCGCTGCATGAGCGTTGTAACGATGATGGATTGAAATGTTCTTTACTTACTCGCAAAAAGGTCGCCCTTATAACTGCTCGCATTTCTTCTGCTATGGAAAAGCACATGCCGCTCTGTTCATACTTGTTAATTCGATAATACAATAATATTTCGCTTTTACGACTGTTATTTCGCTGCCCGACACAGACAAACCTATTTCCAAGTTAGCTGCGACAGATCTTGGCTTTCTTCGAGTCTTCTAGCCACAGCAATCCTGTTCAACTGCCTAAAATTGCAACGGAAAACAACAAATCAAACACAATGGCCACGTAACTTCAATACACACTCTTAATGGAAGTGTGTTGTATAATTTATTTGAAATAACAATAAATTCTATGAGGAAACCAGATAAATCAAATCATATATATCTTAAAAATACAACTGGTAGTTAGGTATCACTAATATACATAATATATGCCTTGGAAATAAAATTAATTACAGAAAAAAATATCCTTCATCCAAAAGACAGGCACATGTCTGCCATTCGACCACTCGCTCAAATATTACAATTCCCCGGGGAATGTTATTAGTTTATCACGTTTGCAAAAAAAGTCCCCCAATTGATTTGGTTCAGTAATATAGGTTTTTTGTTTTTAAAGATTCCAAGCGCACCATGTAGCTTGTTTTATATTGAAACGAGAAATAACTAAACACAGCAACAGCAATAGTTTTTTTTTTACGTACTTATAAATACGTTCATCCGCAGCAGGCACTTGCCAAGTGGGAAGAAGTACTTGGGTCTTACGCACGAAAGAATCGGACCACTCGCACGATGTACTGACGACATATGGGACATTCGCTGAGTACCTTGCCGCAATTTGTGCATGTTGCCATGTGGCCACATTCTAAGATCACACACTCAATTGGAGCGTCCATACAGATTTTACAGAGCTCGTCTGTAGGTAGTTTTTCAATCGCTGAAAGAATTCTGTTAGTGGAGGAACAACCAGTTTCAGGGAGTAACGCCTTACCTGGACAAGATTTGAAGTTTTTCCATAATCTTGTGACGCGCTCCAAAAGTTCCTGCTTCTCACAACAACCTTTGTAGTCGACCCGGTTGAGGGTGAGGATTTGCTTCAGTTGCTTCACAGTTAGGTTATCCAGTTCTTCTCTGAAGGACGATACAAACGGTTACAGTCGCTGACACATAAATTGCGTTGTGCAAATACTTACAACGAATCGAAATCATTTAAGTTGAGGAAGCGGCTGGCCGGTGCTCTGGGATCATATCCTCCGTCTGTATGCGCATAGACGTGAATGCCATCGTTTTCGTCGAAATAGGGTGATGTGGCACTGGCAACATCAACCAATTCACCGCAACCATTAGATCTCGTTCGGTTCTCCAGGTACACTAGAAACTCCTCCAGCTCTTGCTTGATTTCTTCCTCCGACATGTTCGCACTCTCTAAGTGTCGTCTCAGTTTCATTACGTGATGCTTGATGTTGGCTTTGTTTTTGCCACACTTCCCACAGCATTTTCGTTCCCGTTTCCAGTTAGAATGCCGGTCAAGTAGGTCATCGCTCTCCTCTTCGTCATCATTGTCATCATCGTCGTCGTCCTCTTCCTCTTCGACGCTCAACTCTTTATTTATTGGAAGGCCTTGCTCGCCAGCATATCGACGTCGATTCAGATATCCATCTGATCGACGTCGCGTCACTCGTTTTGGCTTGGAAGCAAAGATGTGTGCCGCTCTACTTGGTCCTGAAGATGATTCTGATGAACCTAATGCGAGATCTGTTGAATTTCCTGCAGAAGTGGTACCACTGCCATCCTCTTCGAGTGTAAGTGGCGCCTTCTTGTCGTTCACAGTCAGTGCATTGCTCTCAGTTTTGTTGACAAACTGCCAGTTTTCATTTTGAACTAGTGACTCTGTCTTATTGTCGTCGGATATGCCGCCAATAGCCCCCAGTTCTTCGAACGACGACTCGGATGATTCCTCATAGCTTCCGATTTGTAAACTGGGTGAGCTCTTTGGTGCTAGCCCATTGACACTACAACTGCCGCTTACAGATGGACCCGCTATCTGATTGTCAATGGGGGAGCTATTGGTGGGCGACGTTGATGTCCCACCTCCAGCTCCGTCGCGATAACTACGATCTTTGAACGTGGTTATCAGCTCGTCATCAGAACACTCACACTCTGAAGCGATTGCTTCATCGTTGAGCACAGTCTCAAGGAGTCTATTTCTGGCACTTGACGGATGCCTTGTCATTGGCCTTTCCTTGGATTGATCCGAGCGACTAGTACTCTGACCATCAGCGGCAGCTGCATGTGGGGATTGTGAGGCCGTACTCTGTGACGATATTGAGCTCATACTCACAACAGGACTTGACACTGGACTTGTTGGCGTGCTACTGTTTGAGTTCTGCGGTGGCTGTAAAGGTGATTGTACTGACGGAGGTTGATTTTGGAAGCTGGAGTATGTCGGAATCTCTCGGGTCGAGATCCTTGGTTGGTCGGTAATGTTTGCAGATGTGCCGGTTGCAGCTGCTGCTGTTGTAGCAGATGCATTGTTTGCTGTAGTCGTGGCAGAGGTCTTTGAGTCAAAATTAAAATCCGACGATATTTTGTCCGTGAGGTTGTTGAAGAAATTCTGACATGTTTGCTTGATATTGTCGAAAGGTTTGTCTGCTCCATTGAAGTCAGAAAACTTATTGCCATTTGGACTGCCAATGTTTGGTGCGTCATTTTGATTCACGTGCGTTAATACTAATCCAACGAGCTCCTCCTTTTCTAAAGTACAAACAAATGGTTAGATTGGGAATGGTATCACTAGCGCGTGAGCACTTACCAACACATCCCGTTGTGGATATGTGCTTTGATTGCAAATAAAATATTAAGTCCTTTGGCTTTAGCTGGAGTAAGTCAATTTTTAGCAGAGGCCGCTTTGCAAATATTGCACAACGTTCACACAATATGCTCGTATTGCGACTGGTCAAGCAATGGCTACAATAGTATCGCCTGAAAATAGTCAATATAGAGTTGAAGGGTTGTTTTGGACGTCAGCTTAAAAAACAAAATCGTGATAAAAATGCAAAAACAAACTTGTAAAACTGAACTCCATCTTTGGGAAGGTGGTAAAAGTTTGAAAATGAACACGATTCGTGGCATCGTTGGCTCTGGTCAACCATCGACGGTGAAAATAATGGTCCCGTGGACTATGCGTATAAGCAACCTTTAAATGATCTATGTTCGTTTTTGTATGAATCCGGCAACCATCCAAAACAAAAGAGCTGGCTAAGGTCGCTATCAATCTCCACACTGAAGGTCGGATGACTCTCAAAATTTCCTTCTGCAAGTGAATACATCGGCATAGCAATAATGCTCTCAATGTCAATTCAAGTGAATTACCGACGTTGTTTGGAATTCAATAATGATTGCTTTACCCCCCCTATCTCATTCGTTCGAAGAACGCTTAAAATGACCTTAGCCTAATTACTATTGGCAGGGTCATTTAACTTTAAATTAACTTTAAATTCGTCTAGTTTATCTCCACATTACAGATGGGATGGCATTTATCACGTGGGCATTGAAACATTGAGTTATTTGTTCAGTTTGTAATGTTCTTGGGGTATTATTGTTAATAATACAACTTTAAGCATCAAAAAGAACATCAACAAAACAAATCCGGTATGGATTTGAAACTCCTGAGAATGAAGTCATGCTTCGACGGTATATGGTACTGCACTAAATCGAGTATAATGCAGCACGTCGTCATTTCACCCAACTGCCGTTAATAGCTCAGCACAAATTTTGAAACCACTCTAGAGAAACGGAAATAATATCAGTTTCATAATACGACTCAATAAAATCTAAATCGCAATTTAATTTAATCTAATCTACGCCTTAACACCCATAAGGCCAAAGTAACATTCGATTTACAAGTTGGGATAGTGTAAAAATTGGCAAGAACCTAACTCCACTCTTTCCTACTTAGTCATAGGCACACAATAAATGCAATTCCTGTCGTCAATCAGCCAGTACACACAACATTATGGAATTTCATAAAAACATACATACAACGGCCATCACACGATTTCAATTGAAAAATGACTTGTAAATCGATTTGTTTTGGATGTTTGCCGTCTTTTCTTCCACAGACCTCTTGTGGGTGGTACTGCTACATATAACAAACAAATAACATAATAATAAGCATTACATACTACAAATCAAGTTTCAATGTCACCATTGTTGTTTTCGTGCACTCACCTGCAATCTGTGCAAATACGCTTCCGTTTAAAGACCGTAAATTGCACATTACAACCTTCACATGGCATCTTGGGTTTCCAAAAGAAATAAAAGAGATTGTTCTTTCAACAGCAGTTAATGTTTATCACTTTAGTTATTATCATTAAAGACAGCAAGTATGAGTAATAAAACTGAAATCAGCAAAAATTACTAGCTATCACCGATGTTGATTGATTCGTGACTAACTCGGAATGTTTTTAATAAAACGCGTTGCATTGTGTATGTAGTTGAGTTTCAGTGTGAAATTATTAGAGAGTTTCACCAAAAATCCATTCGAAATTTCGAATATACATAGAGATTTTTTCACAATTAAAATTTTGAGCAAAAATTTTCTTTCGATTGATTGAAAATACTAGAAGATGTGTTCGTTTCGAGATGGATTGTCTCTTTTTCGTTTGACGTTTCAGTGTCAGTGATAAAATTCGATATTGGGTATGTTTGCATGAACGAATATTCGCAGTTACTTGTGCGAAAGACTGTATTGTCGACATGTTAATGGTATACCATAATGGGACTCATCCACTTTTTCAGTTGCGTGTTTGTGAAAACCAGGTGAAAATGTTGTGTCTAGTCTAGTTAATTATCAATAACACAAAATGCGCTAAAAGAGAGGTTTAATTGTTTAAAGCTCGATTAACATAACATTTATGCTGTTTGTTCTGCAAAACATATCAGACAAAAAACCAGGCAGAAAAAAACTGATCACGAACTGAACGAACATCAAACATTTCCCTTAGAATCTTATATGTCCAAAATGTAGTATGTAAAAGTACATATTATGAAAGCTGACTTGTTTTCCTACATTTTTTTTTCTTTTTATTTTATCCAAAAATGCTCTTTAAATCTTTCCAAACATCGCTCTCGAAAATTTTTATCTTTTTAGCCTATGACAATCCGGGGAAGAATACGAATATTATGACACCTCACTCTTCAAAATCGATCAAGCCTTTTAGGCTACAGGGACTCCCGTAGGAACGTACATAGGATACGCGCGAAACACATAACCCTCCCAGTGTCCAGTCGGGTAATAAGTCTTAAAATAACAACTCAACAAATGTGTCAAAAGTGCTATACAAAATTGCGCTCAAAAATGTATATAAAAAAACAACACATTGCACGTCTATAACGAGCTCCACACTTAAGAGCTAGTGGATCCGCATTCAGGGATGGCAGCACTTAAACTTGATACAATTGAGACAAATTGGGTTCTGCCAGAGCGATTGTATCGACTGAACTCGATTGTATCAAGTTACGTGCTTCCAGCCCAGCTTCAAAAATAAACAGGCTGAACCAAAAAATTGCTTCTAGGTACCTCTCTACAACGACCATCATCAGAATCTAGATCTATGATATGTTTTGAGTACCTACTAATTGTGGTTGATTTAAGATAAAAACTCAATTTAAAGCCAAATGCGAAAACCAATTGCGAAACGTAGATATACACCCACGTGGCATGCTTTGCTGAATGTAGACTTTTCTTTCGTATGTCCTTTAACTTTGTGTCCATAACTTCAGATAGCTGAACTGCAATAAGCATTGGGAGGAGCAGAATATTTATTACCTTTAAAAAAAATCTTCAATTGCCTCCTGTGAGGATTGAACTCACGACCCCTGGTTTACAAGACCAGTGCTCTGCCACTGAGCTAAAGAGGCGAACAAAATTTGTTTGTTCTAATCAACAGAAGGGCGAAAGAGTTTTCAATAGAGTAACATTTCAACACTACTTCAATTATTGCAATTTATTTGATTGATTTCAATTCCCTTTATTCAATCTCTTCCCATTTTATGCGTTACAATTGGCCGATCTATTCTCACAACTCTGTCTGCAATATTAAAGTATCCCTCATATTCTACAATATCCGGTGTTGTGTCATAATGATAATGACCTCCCCAGTTGCTCGTCGAAAAGCTATGAAAATGCTGCAGACGTAGATCCAAGTCCTGAAAAGAAAATAATTTAAGACTGGATACAAAGCGTAAGCTTCTAAACTTACATTTTCGTGAGTAATCAATGTTCCAACGGCGTTAAGCGTAGCAGGCATATTATAGAACTTGAGCCACTCGTTGAGTTCTGCGTCTGTATGGATTGGTGTCTTGGAGAAGTCACGCATTACGTGCTGATGAACCGAACCCTTTTTAATTAGAAATATTCCTCCCATTCCTTCGAAATAAGAGCGCGAGAATATAATGAAAAAAATAAAAGTAGCTACGCCCCCGGGTGGGCTCGAACCACCAACCTTTCGGTTAACAGCCGAACGCGCTAGCCAATTGCGCCACGGAGGCACAGGACAGTTCTTGTTCTAAATTCTATTCTCACTCACCGACGCATTTCTCTTCATAGTTATTCTGCAATCCAACTCGCATACATTCCACAAAGTTCTGTTCACCCTTTCGTTTACTACATGTTACTTTTAATACTTGACCAGGCTTTCCCTGACTGAGGAACAGGTTTAATAATAACGCGCTTCGGGTCTCAGTGGGTGGAACTTGCTCAAGGACGCATTCTTCATTAGGTCCCTGTACTTTTGCTGTATAGCTGTGGTTGGTGATTTCACCATTGGCAGCTATCTTCATATTGTAGATACCTTCACAGTTGGTTCCACGCAGTGGAAAGGGCCCCGCTCCTGCGCCGATGGCCAAGATGTTTGTGTCTGCGTCAGGAATACATTTTTTTAGCAGCTGCTTAATATCGTAGACTTTTGATCGCTGTACAGTCGGCAGTAAAAATGGAGGGCCGCCGACTTCAAGGAGCAATGGAGTCCCACCAAGACCTAGAAAAATAATTAAATGCAAACTTGGAAGTTGTAAACAATTTGTTGTATGGCTTAAAGTTTTACATGTACATACCAGCGTCGACTAAACTGTAAGGGGATTTGGTTAAATTTGGACAATCCACGACATCCACAGATACATTTTCGAAGTTCTTCAGGAGAGCGCTTTGCAGAACTGAAAAAAAAGAAACAAATACATATTTTTATTATTAATCAGGGTGATCAGATAAGGGTTTCGCACTGTTGTCGTATGATGAAAATAGATTTGGGAAATACGTTGTGTGGTGGAGTTAAGCCAAACATTTTCAAACATCTCACATGTATGCTATTTTCGTTAAGTATGTTTGTACCCTTTGGCAAAATTTCATAATGTATCACTGCTCCTAATTTTTGCTACTTACTTACTTACTTTACTTAACGGGCTCCCGACCCGTGGAGAGTCTCTGCCTGAGACACTGCAGCCTTCCATCCTCTACGATCCCGGGCACGCTGCTTCCAATTTTCCAGACCAAGCGCTCTGGCATCCGCGATGGCTTGGTCTTTGAAACGGAGGTTCGGTCTTCCTTGTCGCCTCGAACCTGGGGGCTGGGATTCGAAGATCCTCTTAGCTGGAGCATTATTATCCATTCGCTCGATGTGGCCGAGCCAATGTAGTCGACGTATTTTGGCTTTTTGGACTACATCCACATCTTGGTACAGCTCATAGAGTTCGCGGTTGTATCTTCTCCTCCATTCGCCCTCCTCGCACACAGGACCGAAAATCCGTCGAAGAATTTTTCTTTCGAAGGAGCCCAGTATCAGCTCTCCCTTCCTGCTTATCGTCCAGCACTCGGCGCCATAAAGCAGGACTGGCAGGATGAGTGTTTTGTAAAGCGTACATTTCGTCCTTCGAGTTAGGAGTTTTGAACCCAATTGCTTTGCCAAACCGAAGTAGCAGCGGTTTCCTAGGGTAATTCTTCGCCGGATCTCCACTATGGTGTCATTCGTGGAGTTTATGTTTATTCCGAGGTAGGTAAACTCCCTAACTACCTCGAAATTTTTACTATCAACAGTGACGTTTTGTCCTAGGCGGTGGACAGATGCTTGTTTGTTTGTTGATAGCATGTACTTGGTCTTGTCCTCGTTTACTTCAAGGCCAACAAATTTCGCCTGTTCTTCAATCGCCGTGAAAGCCTCTATCACGGCACGCTGGGAGCGACCGATGATGTCGATATCGTCCGCATACCCCAGTAGCTGTACGGATCTGTTGAAGATAGTGCCTTCCGTGTTGACACCTGCCCTGCGCACTATCTGCTCCAGCACGAGATTGAAGAAGTCACATGATAGCGCATCTCCTTGCCGAAATCCGGTGCAAGTTTGGAATAATTCGGAGGAGCTACTTCCAAATTGCACATAGCAGCGCGTGTTTTCCAGCGTAACGCGACACAGCTGGATCAGTTTTGCCGGGATCCCGAATTCGGCCATCGCCATATAGAGCTCCTGACGATGAATGCTATCATATGCGGCTTTGAAGTCGATAAATAGGTGGTGAGTCTCGACTTGAAATTCATTGGTCTTCTCCAGGATTTGTCTCAGTGTGAAAATTTGGTCTATGGTCGATCTGCCGGGCCGGAAGCCACACTGGTACGTGCCGATTAGTGTGTTGCAGAACGGTTTAAGACGTTCACACAGTACGTTGGATAGGATCTTGTATGCGACATTAAGCAGGGATATGCCTCGATAATTCTTGCAAGACATAGGATCGCCTTTTTTGTAGATGGGGCATATGGAGCTGATAGTCCAGTCATCGGGCATGCTTTCTTCCACCCATACTTGGTTGATGATTTGGTACATGCGCCCTACCAAGACATCACCACCGTATTTGAAGAGCTCCGCTGGTAGACCATCAGAGCCTGCGGCCTTGTTGTTCTTAAGCTTTTTTATAGCTAAGCCAACTTCTTCTATACTGGGTGGTGGAACTGGTTCTTCATTGACTGGACGTGGGTTCTCTTCTTGCCCTATCACTCTCTCTACATGATGCCCATTTAGCAGCTCCTGGAAGTGCTGCTTAAACACATCTACTATTCCCTGCGCTTCGGTGACTAGATTTCCTTCGCTGTTTCGAAGAGCCTGCGTTCCGGTCTTGAAGCCAGCAGCCAGTTGCTTGGCTTTCTTGTAAAACCTCCGGATGTTGTTTCGATCGCGAGACTCTTCGATCTCCTTGAGCTGGGAGACTGCGTAAGCCCTCTTCTTTAGACGCAGGATTTTCTTCTCCTCCCTCCTCCTGGTTCGATACTCTTCCCTCGCTGCCCTTGTTTTGCGCTGCAGCGTCTTCATATGTGCATCTTCTGTCACCTTTTTCCGACGAACGCACTCATCATCATACCACGGGCTTTTTCTCTGGGGTGGCTGGTACCCTATAGTAGTTTCGGCTACCTCCTTGATGATGTCGCGATACTGGGACCACTGGTTGTTGGCGTCTGTGGTGGGTGAATGCACAATGGAGAGTCTCTCACTCAGGCGCTCTCTGTAGGCTCTGGCTACTCCAAGTGTGCTAAGGCGTCCAACGTCGAATTTCTTCTTCTGGGCGGTTCGCAGCTTCTTCTCGTTGGACAGTCGAGCTCTGAATTTTGCCGCGACAAGAAAATGGTCAGAGTCGACATTTGCCCCTCGATATGTGTGCACGTTGAGGATGTTGGATACGTGCCTCGCATCGATTAGCACATGGTCGATTTGGTTGGCGGTTCGACCGTCTGGAGAGCGCCAGGTTGCTGTGTGGATCCTTAGCCTTGGAAACCTAGTGCTACTTATCACCGTATTACGAGCTGCTGCAAAATCGATTAGTCGGTAGCCGTTGTCTGTTGTCGTTTCGTGGATTCTGTGCTTACCAACTAACCCGCCAAAGATGTTCTCCTTTCCGATTTTAGCATTGAAGTCCCCGAGTACAACTTTTACATCGTACTCCGGACAGGCTCCGTAGGCTCCATCCAGGAGGTCATAAAACTCCTCCTTGATGGGGTCTTCAGCCTCGTCGGTAGGGGCGTGTGCACATATTAGGCTTATGTTTTGGAAAGTAGCTTTGATGCGGATCACAGCCAGGCGATCACTAATCGGCTTAAAGTCAATAACTTTTGTCCTAAGCCGATTTCCCACGGCGAATCCGCATCCTAATACATGCAATCTTTTATGGCAGCTGTAATAAATGTCGCAATTTTTTTCTTTTCATCATACCTGATCCTATCCATCGTATCTCCTGGATCGCGGTAATGTCTGCCTTGTACCGCGTGAGGACAGACTCAAGTTTTTGAGTAGCACCTGGGGTATACAGCGTCCGCACGTTCCAGGTGCATACTCTCATCTCGTTAATTTTTGCTACTGTAAACCAAAAAAATAAAATACCCCAGATGCTAGTAGCTAGGGAAACAAATTAATGGCCGTCTGCCCTTGGCCACTAAATTACTATTCATAAGAGAGCGAATTGCGAACTGCGAACAAGCGTATATTCGTAGTTTCTGACATTTCATTTACATGAAAACTTTTCTTTTGTCGCAGATACCCGCGAATCAGTTCGCTGGAATATTACTTGAATTGTAAATTTTGCTATTTAAATCAATTGAGGCGCAGTTTTTCTTAGAATATATTTAAGTTTTATTAAATGGGTAGGTATGACGCTTTGGTGGTAGAAAAACTAGCAACTTTCAATTCATAAATACAGTTAAATTGATTTGTTTGCAATTCGCCTATTCGCAATTCGCTCCCATGTGAATAGTCCTCAAATGACTAGACACTCATGACCAGAAATCGAATTTCATAAAAAAATCCTAAACGCTATACAGTCTTGTTATCCACACTGTATCACACTAAGCAATTTTTTTTTTTGGGATATCAAAAACGCATACCCTCCAATTTTTGTCCATTTAGCCCTATTAGCTCGGTTATGAAATATTATAGCTCTAAGATAACAGGAAGTTGTGCCGACTTGATGATTTAGTTACTATGTGCGTATTTGTACTGGATTACTTCGGGGGATCTTAAGAATTCATGTTGTTTTCAAAAAAAAAAAAAATATTCCAACCTGTTAGAATCATATATTGTATTTTAAAAATACATACGCTTTTTATTTAAGAATATTTTCTTTTTAACGTTTCTTTTTTACAGTCAGGGTAGATCTTCCTGTGTTCTTGTACACAACGTAACAAAAATTGTTTTTGTTCCTCCTGAACCGTTAATAAACCATGAAAATCTTGCATTAGTTTAACTGCCCTTTCTGCTGTGTCGTTAACTGCTCTTAGCATAGAAATTGTATTTTTGGCCTCTAGAAAAGAGGAGTTTGTTTCCCATGTTGAAGGACGCTCACGAAGAAAACTGTCATCAATTCTGAGACGAGAGAACAAATCCTTACTCTTCGTTGAAATAAAATCATTTATGTTTTTCTCTAAGATAAAAAAAAAAAATTCATAAGTTGAGTGAAATAACATAAGATATAGACAGATAACTATAGAAAAAACTTTTAATAATAACAATATTAATATATCATACTTACCGTACAATGAACCGCAAAGTTCTTCATTCGATAGGATGTATCGTTTGCCAAGGGTTGATACATTTTCTTTCGACAAATTCTTCAAAATGTTAACTTTTAGTTTTTGGCCCACCTCATCGTCAAATAGTGACAGGATAGCTGCTTCATCAGTCAAATACCATAAGTGTTGGCTGAACTTCTGTAGAGCTGCTTTCGAAATGCTTTTGTCAATATTTTCGTAAGACTTCAATGACTTCAGAAAGCACAAATCCTGGTAAGGTGCTTTTACTGCCAAAATACATTGAAGCCATGGCTTGACATAAGTTGTCACAATAAACAAGCAAACGTCTAGCAGAGCTGCCTTGTCTTTGCTGGTTAACTTTAACTGAGAACTAAGCAACGTTATTTTCAGTGAATAGATAGCTCTTGCCATCCATCGGGCTTCGTGCATAGCACCTGGTGGCCTAATTTTGCATTTTCGTTCTTTATCTCCGTTTAAAAATATGATTGAGAGCTCTATCAACTCTTGATAGTCATCCCTCACTATTTTTTTGGTCAGTTCAATGCGATAGAATTCAAGCAGATCTTCAATTTTGGAAGCAGTTAGGTATCTTTCCACGTTTTGTCTATAGCACTGAATCTTATTTGGGTCGACGGTTTTCCAATTATCTCTGAACTTTTTGAATATTGGGATATCAGGGCTTGTGGTCACTTGACTGATTTTAGCTTCGAAAACACTTTTTAGCACCAGTTCGTAAATGTGGTGTCGACAAGCAAAAACAAGCACTTCCCTGTCAAGTTTTTGCTCAAGGAGCACACAGGCACCATTTATACGACCAGTATTTGAGGCCGTAGTATCACAGCAGAGAATCTGTACTTGATCTTCCAGATTCCAATCATGAATTGCATTCCAAACAGCCTGCATCTGTTCTTTGCCACTTGAACTCTCCAATTTCGGCACAGCTATTAGTTGTTCCTTATATCCATACGAAATTACTATAGGAAGGCGTTCTTCTTTACATTTTCGGGCATCCAGAGCAGGCAATAGTTTTCCGTCCCAGTGAACAGTTACAAAGCCGGGTACTTCATTTTGGAAATTTGCTTTAATTGCTTCCGCGCGCTCTTTTCTTTTTTCCGTACGTATTCGTTGAATGGATGATTTACTGATCGGAAAATCATCAATATTATGACCAAGTGCTTCGATTGTAGCTTGAAGGATAAACACAGAGTCTCTCACACTCAACTGGCATCTGTCTAATGCAGCTACTAATTTTGGAGTTACCAAATCATTCTGCTTTACTAATTTAGTAGAAATAGTAGCAGAAGTAGCAGTCTCGGGTTGCGTATTCTCGATCACAAATGACAAATCTTCCTGTGAACCAATATTTTCACTTAAACTGGAAGATAAATCATCTTGTAAAGGTTCTTGTGACGACGACGCTGTAGAAGTAGATGCTGAAAAATATTTCATTCGCCAGGTTTCCTCTTTAATAGCCCTGAGTCGCGTCCTTTCCTCTTTGTTTGCCAGTTTTCTGTCCACTCCAGCAAGGTAACCGGGTCGACCAGGCTCTCTTTGGCGCTGCAAGAAAATTTTGTCTTCTTCAATTTTCATCAATTGAAGCGCATCGGCGTGTGCAATATCAAACAAATTATCCAAATTATTTGAAAAATCTTGTTGATGCCGCTTGAACACGTCCTGTGTTTTGTTTGCATTTTTTTGTAAGTCTCTCCAAACTTGGTACAACTTATTAAGTTTTGTAACACAATTAGGAGTCGATTTTGTGGGTATTCGCGCCTTTTCCCAAAATATAACACACTCCCGTATAACTAGATTTGCACTTTGATTAACACTTAGTTTTACTTCGCGAATGTTATAAAAAAAAACTTGGAGAACTTGTCCGTTGGAGGGAAGTTTTGAACCCGTTATTTGATGAATAGCATCTCCTACCAAAAATATGGCCTTTTTAGCACTGCGTAATTCCACTGACATGTTTCTTAACTTAAAACAATACGCTCATTGACAAGAAAACAAGAAATTATTATTGAACATAGACGACTAAATGTGTGCTCGCCCTATATATGCAATGTAAGTAGGTACTGTTACGTTTTTGCAAGTCGGCACGGGTTCCTGTGATCCAAATTCTATAAAATTTTATTTTCCACTGTTTTAACATAATAAGAAAAAAATTTGGGGGTATGCATTAAAAAAAAATAACTTTGAATTTTTTGGGACACCCTACTGTATAGGTACTCTTGTTGGACTATCTGCCTAAACTTTTTTATCTGTCAATCATTAAAGCTTTTAGTGGCACAAATAAGATACTTGATTTTTTTTTTGATAACAAATCAAAACAAACACACATCACACCTTAATCATATATACTATAGTCTATAGGAACTAAAATACAGCACTGGTTATATTCCACTAATAACAACGACTAAATTAACTTTGTTTTCGTGTAGTGACCTAAGAACAAATGATTCACGAGGTGCGGGAAACTGGAGTACATACCTGTCTTCACCTCCTCCAAGCTTGGAACAAATAAATTCTTTTCTTCGAAAGAAAGATCGTTCGCATTTAAAGCAGACATTATAATATTTGAGAAGATAAATACGAGTACGTTGTATGTAATTCACAAAATAGCCCAATTTTCACAAGATCACTAGATTATAGGTAGGTACTTCGCCGGAGCAACGTTTACAGCACAAGAAGTGGAAAAAGCTATCTAACTAACTTGTCAAGCCAGAAGCACTGCTTGTTGAATGTTGACTGAATGGAAATCAAAATCAACTGCTGGCGAAGTTTTATATTGCTTATATTTATATGTAGGTAGAGGTTTAGTTTAAAATAAAATATATAAGTTAGTTCGCAACTTGCTTTACAGGGTGGACATTGTATTTTGGGTTGCATATTATTTTTTGTTGGAATGGTAAAGAGAAGAAAAATACAACTTCCATTCTTAGCACTCCGTCAGGGCCTTACTGAAAAAAAGAGCATGTGATGTGCCTAAGGAAAATATACATACCCATTCCTTCTTCAAAGTGAAAGGTTTTTATCGAAAAACATCCGAGAATGTAAAATTCTGTAACAAATCGGACTCGGCATTCAATTGAAGGTCAGTTCCATTTATAACAACAATACAAAATTGCACAAACGAAAGCTAGGTCTAAGGTCATTAACCAAACCTTTTTATATTTTTTTAATAATCCTACTTTTCTGGCTGATCAACAGATCTAAGGCCATTTTGGATGTATCAGCTTTGTGCTATATTTTCGTATCTGCCTATTTCTTCGAAAATTAAGACCAATCGTTAATTTTCTATTCGAAACTAGTTTTGTCTGCACCCTATTTTATTTTCAAAGTAGGTAAACACTTTAGGTATAATACTGAAGCGACTTACATAATTATTCCGTTGTGATAACACGTATAAATACTAAGATTAATGTTATCAGCAAAACAAGCGGCTACACATGTTTTGTTAGCTTATAGTGAGAAAAAATTGACGTGCGACAAGCAGTGACATGAGTTGAAGTGTGAAATCTTTCAATCTCATATTTCCAGTGGTTTTGTTGATAACGTATTGCGGTCTGTGGAAATATACCTAATCACGAAGTCTTAGAGTGTTTGCAAATTATACTTACCAAAAAAAAAGATAACAGTTTAAATTGAGTCTCTGTTGTGACAGCTTCAGGTATAAGTTTAATATTTTTAGCTACATTTGGTTCATACTTTGTGTTTGTATTTGAATTAAATAATTTTAAGGCCTATTTAACTTACAATATAAGTAATTTTAAAACAGGCTTATTTCATTTGTGTATAGTACCTGCGTAGTGTCTGAGGGGACAAATCAAATCCCTTGTTTAAATATGCAACAGAATCAGAGAATTTACTTTACGGCCTTCTGAAAGGATTATATTTTTAGTAGATAGGACTAAACAAGTAAACCAGCGAACATATTTAACAGTAGCGGGTAACATTTTCTCTATTTTACCTGTTCCAAAGGTTCACAAGACCATGAAATCGTGTTCAAAATTAGAAATTGCAATGCGGTATCCGTTTTTTTTTTTTGTGTAATTCGTCCAATGCACGGTCTGGTGTTAAATTACCGCATCCGTGATCGAGTACTACGTGACTGAATTTGTTATTGTTTTCCTTGTAAAATTCCCAAAATTCATTGACTATGGCTCCCTCACAGATGCGGTAATTCGACCCCTGGGTTGTATTGCAGCCCCTGTTGTAAAAAAAGTCGTACCTACCCTTGAAACCGAAGGTACTAAACCAACCAACTCGACACGAATATGATGGTTGATACTCGCAGTTCGAATGCTTATAGCCAAAACCATTGCTAAGCGGAACAGCAAAACTCCCTGAAATTGCAAGTACAACCAAAGACACAGTTAAAGTCTTATAAATATCTTATTTACTCTTATTATATCACGTTGTTACAATATTTCATTTTATATTCTTTACGATCATCCGATGTCAAATTTATTTTTATTTGCGATTTCATTTAAAGTAAGTTTTACCACTATATATACTTATTACGGGGAAAAATAGAAATGAAGCAAACAATCTTGTGGCTTTGTATTCCATTATACAAATTGTGTTTTTTTTTAATGAAAAACTAAGTCTAATCTTAGTGTTTGTTGAGGTCTTTGTACTCTAAAATAAGCGATTTACTTCATGTCATTGACGTAGGCATCTAGTTCGGCATCCAGCTCCTCTGCTGTCGGCGCTGGAGTCTTGGGTGTATTGCGACGTCCGGCTGTGGCTCCCCCTGGGCGTGGAGCACCTGCACCGCGTCTTGGTCCCCCTGCACCCCCTGCTAATGAAAGTGATAAAGAAATGGTTAAGCAAAAATCGAACAAAAAAGAATATTCACTAGTTACCTGCGCCACCTCTGCGAACACTTCCTCCTGCTGGTGGTCGTGGACGACTTGGCCCACTTGCCAAACGGGCTTTACTCACTGGTGATGGTACCTCGGATGTGGCAAGCTGGATATTCATGGGACGACCGTCCAATGGCACTCCATTGTATTGCTTCATTGCCTTGACGGCATCTGCCCTTCGCTCAAAGACTACATCAGCCGTTCCTATCAAACGAAAGAGATGAAAGAATGAAAAATTAGCTATTGTTCTGGGTAAGTTCGGTTCATTCCACAATTTTGAAACCAAGTTTTATAATGTACCCAATGAACGTCCGGATCTGTCGTAGTGTACGGAAGCACTCTTCAGTGGTCCAAAATCAGCAAACAACTCGTGAATATCCGACTCCGATACTCCATAATCCAAATTCGAGACAAGCAATTTTGATGGTCCTCCGACTGTTCCACTGGCGGTTTTCAGACCGCCTCCACCACGTTTCGGTCCATCGTACATATCATGTTTCCAAGCGCTGTTCACATCACCCTAGAATTTGAGAGGTTGGATTTGTTGATGCATTTTTTGTTTCCATTTTGTTTCCCTGCCACTGTCATCACACCGCCGCTTGAATGATTAATTTTGTTCGCAAGTAGATAATGGAGAACAAGAGCTATTTGGAGACTTGTATGGGACTTTTGATGTACCCTACCCGACTGGTTATGGTTATGCGCGTTTTTGGTATTACTCTATTGGGGATTTGGGGAGAGGATTAAATTGACGCACCATCATTCTTGCACAATCGCTGGTGAAATTCTACGCTTCATTTGCAAAATGATTCATCTACTTGCATCATTGGCAGCCGAAATGTATTGCAGTTGAAGATACGATAATAAACGTACTTATACTTTTGTTCCGACAAAAATGCGTGTATTTGTGTTTGGTGAATGGGAAATTTCGCTTTATTTTTCCGCATTCGCGCTGAATACAAATTAAAGATGGCCGCCGCCATTTCGCCTTTTTTTTTTTTGCTCTACACGGCACTGCGACTAATTAACATTTAACGAAAAACAGACTGATAGGTATTTCGTTTAACAATACCAAAATGAAAATCACAATTTTTAACCATTTAAGCTCGGCATTCAAACAAAAACTAAACAATTTCCCTTTTCAGTGAGAAAAAAAAATGTCTTTGAGGCACACACAAGCTGCCAAGAGAAACATATGTAATACATATTTTTTCTTTTCTCATGAGCCAAACGGAACACCGCCATTTTTCTTTTTTCCGTTTTATGTGAATTATTTTCTTTTTTGTTATAATAAAGTCCAACGAATCTTTACCCTGGGAAATTTGGATTTTTGAATGCCACCACGAGTGCGACCTTTGAGTACAGTGCCGCCACTGGTGCCTTGGCGTTGTATTCCGCCACCGCTTGGGACCGGACGACCACCTTTTCGTAGTGGCCTGGCAGCGCTTGCACCACCTCCACGCCGTGGTGGGCCACCTCCTCGACGTACTTTCAGACTTTTGGTTGATTTAATGATATCATCCAGGCTCATTTCAATTTTGTCGACCATTTTGATGAACTTGTTTGTATTTTCACGAATTTGTTAAAATGTTTATAAATAGTTGCGATTTTGTAATGTTGATGAAGTATTTTGTAGCTTATTTTAAGTTTTTTTTTTTTTTCACACGGAAATAAGACCTTGAATGAACACGCACCGATAGCCGCAAATGCAAATCACAAACTGAACTTAACTTGACGAAACGGCGCTGATATAAAATATAAGTAGAAACTCCCGTCAGAAATGAGTGTGTTCAGTACCATAAATGAATAGAAGTGCAAAATGGTAGAAATTTAATAAGTTTTCGCCTGAGAATGTACTAGATGCTTACTTATAATTATATACAGGGTGTTAACCAATTCTAATTACCGAAGTTTTAGAAAACGGATTGCATATTTTAATCGCGTGGTCGTTATAACATGAGTGACGATTTATATGTCAGATATCTAGATTCAAACAAAAGTTAAGCATTTGTTATATGCCTTGTATTTGGGATTGTTCGCTGACGATCGAAATTTCCATCCAAGGAACTCGAAGCAAACACATTGCTTAATGAGACTGAAGCGAAAACTCAGCGAAAAACAAGGAAATAAACTACTTTTGATAACAACTTAATTTTACTAATTACTGGGTTCGTTTGATCATATTGTTTGACTTTTTTGGTGTAAAGCATACTGTATTGTGGGTTTTGACTTTAAGGTTATGTAGGTAGGAAACAAATTTAGCATGAGAAAATAGCTTATTATTACTTACTACTTATTACTTTTATGCTTGCAATTTTTTAAAGTCGAAACTATTTCAGTAGATCGATTGTTCAAAAGTACAGTTTGTTACCTTTGAATTTTCCATAAAAATTGAATTATATAATAAGTATACATACTGTGGGAAGTATGAGTGGTTAACCGACTAAATGAAGTATTAGTATTTATATAGGTCACCGCATGTCGTCGAATTTAGCAAAACCTGCTGCGCCTTAAATCAACATGACATTCCTGTACGCTGTACCGGGTTGCAGCGGCGATCAGCAAACAGCTGCTTTGTGTAAACAGAAGTATGCGACAAATATAAAACAGGTACCTTACATAAATGAGCCAATTTCATTAATGCTAATATAAATTAAATAAATAATTCACAAATAAATCCACCTACACAAGTTCAACAACTTGTAAACATGTTGTTGGGTAACTGAGAAAGAGCGGGTGAAATTGAAGTTCGTGGGTTGAAGTTCGGAATCTAAACAAATTGCCTCTTTATATTTTTGTAATCGGTAAGTAATAACGTACCGATAGATTTTAGCTGGATTGCAAGTATTTGAACCTAGCTTTCCGTTTCTTGCGTGCGTTACGACATTTTTTTTATCAACCTTGATAATATTATAAAACATGATATGCCGACGATACATTGGTGCGCTGGTGTTTCTCAAAACCCGCTCCCATTATTCCGCGGTTCGTGTTTGTGTTTCAATGTACAATGTACAATGTAATCTATTAGTTCTATATTCAAGGCAAGTGTGAAAATGAGTTCGCCTGTGAGAGTCAATATTAAGCAGGGTACTGTGGTTGGAGGTGAACAAACTCTCCCAAATGGTAATCCTTACTACTATTTCAAGGGAGTCCCATATGCAGTGCCTCCTTTAGGAGAGTTAAGGTTAAAAGTGAGTGCGATAACAAGAATATATTGTAATATGTATTTCAAAATCATCTCTTCTGAACTTTAGGCCCCAATTCCATTGGAACGGTTTTCTTCCACCGAAATAGACTGCACAAAGGAAGGCGATGTCAGTTTTCAAAAAGATCCACTGGCGGGAGTACTGACGGGTTCCGAAAATTGTTTGTTTCTGAATGTTTACATGCCCAATACCAAAACTGCAACCCCCCTGCCAGTAATGGTGTTCATACACGGCGGCGGATACCTGTTTGGCAATGGGAACGGTGATTTGTTAGTTCGTTTTCTATCGCCTGAAACCATTTTTGATACGTTTTCTCTCTTCTAAGTTATACACCACTTTACTTGATGCAAGAAAACGTTGTGGTAGTCACTTTAAACTATCGCCTTGGACCATTAGGCTTTCTTTCATTCCCAGAGGCTAACATTCCCGGCAATGCTGGCCTCAAGGATCAGGTGAGCAACCTTGCAGTTGCATCATTAAATCTGATTTTTGTAAATGGAAATGTTTCCAGCGTCTTGCTCTGCAGTGGGTTAAGGAGAATATCCATCAATTCAACGGAGATCCTCGGAATGTCACACTATTTGGTGAAAGCGCTGGAGCTACCTGTGTCCATTTCCATACTTTATCAGAGAGTTCGAAAACCCTCTTTAATAAAGCTATTATGCAAAGTGGTACAGCTAACATGCCATGGGCTATACAGCTTAATTCAACTTTTAAGGCCACAGGGTTGGCAAAATATATGGGTTGTACATCGGAAGATCCATTCGTAGTCGGTGAATTTCTGAAAACTCATCCAAACTTGACTGATTTCTTGAAACATATGACTGCGGTACTTTCGCCCGAAGAACGACGACGCGATCTTCCATTGACCTATAGACCGGTAATCGAAAAAGAGAGCACCGAGGCAATAGTAACCGAATGGCCCTTGCTGTCAATGAACAAATCGAATTCCATTGATATCCCCATAATGATGGGCTACAACTCAGCCGAGGGAATTACAATGCTTCCAAACGCCATCAAGAACTTAGAAGCGGTTGATAAAGATCTCGGACGACTTATCCCGATGAACATTAAGTTGCAACCGGACGATCCAAGAAGCTTACAGTTGGCCAATTCCATTCGAGATTTTTATTTCAAGGGAGCAAAAGTGGATTCAACAACGTTAAATAGTTTGAAGGACGCCCTCAGTGACTTCTTTTTTGTTATAGACATTAATGTGGCTGCAGAGATTCATTCCAGAAAGCAGCACAAGTCACCGCTGTTCTTCTACCGTTTTGACTACGTCGGCGCGCTGGATATGTATAAGAAAATATTTCGATTCGAACAGTTAGACGGTGCTTGCCATGCTGACGAACTTTTCTACCTCTTCCAAGCGTCTATGGCTGCAGAGCCTTGGGACGACCGAGACCGAAAAATGGTACAGACTATGAGCAAGCTTTGGGCGAATTTCGCCAAATACGGAAATCCAACACCGGGCGAAGGTGAACCATTTGTTGACTGTGCCTGGGAACCAGTGCGGAAGATCGGTGATGATGACAAGTTTAGTTTGAATGCATTTATTATTGATGAGAAGCAAAGAATGCTCGAAAATCCTGATGGGGATCGAGCCGATTTCTGGAGGAGTGTCTATCGCAAATACAATGCAGCTCCAACCTCGAAATTGTAGATTTCGTTGAAATATAATAAAGTTCCATTTAGATGAATAATATTGGACTTATTTAATAATGAAACGATTTGCGGACCCTTCCAGACTGTACTTCGGTGCGTATCTGTTTAACGAACTCCGCATGCTACTCAAGTAATTTAATTTAATTTGTTACTACCGTGTGATCGTCTGTCAAGCGTCTGGTCACGCGGCGCACTCTCACAAAAGACACACGAGTGACCACCGAATGGCCGAATTTTTGTGAGGTCAGCATGTCAAAATATGCCACGAAATTTTTATAAATAAAAGGTGTGCAGTGATAAGCGTATTAAGTCCGACCTCTTAATCTGGTCTAATTTAGTAAACCAGATTTAAGAAACTATTGTACTTTGGTACCTAATATACATTCGAGTTATCTCGCCAAGTAAACTGCACAGTTAGCGAATATGTGTTGCGTATCTATGTTCTACTTTTACAATAGCGACAGCATTCAGTAGACATGCATTCTAACACTAAACACGCGATCTTATGCTAAGCTGAAGTTTTTTTTTAAACAAATATCAATGGTCAATAACAAACAATTAAACATACGCAGAGAATGCGCGAGTGAGATAATATTCTATCTCATCGTGAGAAATACAAAGTCCGTACCACACTATTTTTAACATTCGGTATGTATTGAGTTGATTTCGCTAGTTTGTTTTTGTGCTTTTCGGCTACGTGACGTCTTATCGGCTTAAAAATAAAAAAAAATATAATGATTTCCAGACGGTTGCTTGGTGCGCGGGTATTGCATAAACACCGATTTTACCATTGCCCGGTTTGTGAATAGATTGGAGTGTACTTCTATTTTAATAGTTCTGTATTTAAGGCTGCTACAAGGAACAGTCAACCTATGAAAGTCAAAGTGAAACAGGGCACTGTGGTTGGGGGTGAACAATCTCTTCCTAATGGAAAGCCCTACTATTACTTCAAAGGAATTCCATATGCATTGGCACCACTAGGAGAGCTGAGATTCCAAGTGGGTGTGTACAATAAGCTCAAATCGAATATGTATAAAAAACGTATCTTCTATATTGTAGGCACCAGTTCCTCTGGAGAGCTTCGCTGTTCCTGAACTGGAGTGTCTTAAGGACGGCGAGGTCAGCTTCCAGACGGATACAGTAACACGTATTAATAAGGGGTCGGAAGATTGTCTCTTTCTAAATGTATTTACA
The DNA here is from genome assembly GCA_951230905.1 of Cheilosia variabilis. Taxonomy (NCBI): domain Eukaryota; kingdom Metazoa; phylum Arthropoda; class Insecta; order Diptera; family Syrphidae; genus Cheilosia; species Cheilosia variabilis. Next base: position 14,009,969 of record OX579679.1, on the reverse strand, counting down.
CCTGCAAGTAAAACGGAGACACCTTTGCCGGTAATGGTATTCATACATGGAGGCAGATACATGATAGGCAGTGGCAACAGCGATTTGTAAATTTAGCTTTTTCAATCTGAATGTTTGCTTTAATTTGGTTTGACTTATTAGCTATACCCCTCTGTATCTACTGCAAGAAAACGTATTGGTAGTCACTGTGAACTATCGCCTGGGACCATTGGGGTTTCTTGCCCTGCCCGAGGCGAATATTCCTGGGAATGCTGGCCTTAAGGATCAGGTGACTACATCTAACCCACAAGACGATAGCTTATGAAACTCTTTTCCAGCGGCTAGCCCTGCAGTGGGTCAAGGAAAATATTTCGCAATTCAACGGAGATCCAAACAACGTTACGTTGTTCGGAGAAAGTTCCGGTGCCGCATGTGTCCACCTTCTAGTATATTCTGACAGTTGCAAGAAGCTTTTCCACAAGGCTATATTAAACAGTGGTACAGCTAATATGCACTGGGCTATACAAAACAATCCGACCTCTAGGGCAATCAAACTGGCAAAATTAATGGGGTGCACCTCCGCCGATCCGAGCGCAGTTTCAAAGTTCCTCAAAAGCGAAACAGACTTGGGCGGTTTTTTGAAGCACATGCTGTCCCTAAAAACGCCAGAAGAATTTCGCAGCGGTTTATCATTCATAATGAGACCCGTAATCGAAGAAGACGGTCCCGAGGCTATACTCACCGAAGAAGCTTTGAACTCAATGCACACACCGAATGCTATTGATATTCCCATAATGATGGGCTACAACACAGGGGAGGGAATTATTTTTTTTCCTTCCGCCCGCAAGGTCTTAGATGTCTTTGATAAAGATCTTGCGAGACTAATTCCAATTGATATTAACTTGGACCCAGAAGATCCGAGGAGCTTGGAGTTGGCCAATACGATTCGTGAATTTTACTTCAAAGGTGCCAGAATAGACGCGAAGACGTTGAATCAATTCAATGTAATGTTTGGTGACTTTCATTTCACAATGCACTGTTGGACAGCGGCTGAAATCCACGCTAGGAAACAGCACAAATCGCCACTGTTCTTCTTTCGATTTGATTATGTTGGCGCCTTGAATTTGTATAAAAAAATGTTCAAAGCGGAACAACTGAAAGGTGCCTGCCATGGTGATGAGCTGTTCTACCTATTTCAAGCGGCGATGGCGCCGGAGCCTTGGCCAGATAAAGACAAGAAAATGGTTCTTACAATGTGCAAGCTGTGGGCCAACTTTGCTAGATACGGCAATCCAACGCCTCAAGAGAGTGAACCATTTGCTGATTGTGCGTGGGAACCAGTGCGACAAATTGGTCTAAAAGACGAGTTCAGTTTAAATGCATTTGTTATTGACGAGAAGCAACATATGCTCGAAAATACAGATGGAGATCGTACGGAATTCTGGAGGGGTGTCTACCGCAAATATAATCGAGCTACGCCTGCAAAATTTTAAATTTCCTTAAAGTTAAATAAAGTCTCATCTTAATTAGAGTTAGAGTCTCTTTAAGTCTGGTTCACTGTATGGTTTATTTTCAGAAAAATGCAAGTCAGTCTTAGATGGATAGGAAATGTAGGGTGAATAAGCGCGTCGCGCAGAAGTAGAGGGGAAGGAAGGAAGTTTGTCTCTGCTAAGATCCATCAGCCTTTAGGCTCAGGCCAACCCGCTACCAGTTCGTTATAATATAATATGATTCTATCTCGACTAATAAAAGCAATTAAATGTTTAGTTTAACCCATAAATAATATAAAAAGCATACATGGCCAGTCGCTTGAGATACAAAATGCGACAGTCGGTCTATTGAAAACAACAAAATTTATTTTTAAGAAATCAGCTCGTGTGTGTGACCGTATGAAAAACACACCGAAAATAAAAAGTTGCGTCAATTTACCCGACATGGGGGTGTTTCTTTATTAGGTACTATTGACATTGAGTGGATTAATGGAAAAAAATGGAAAAAAAAATGGTCGCAATAATATTTAATTTCACTTTTAAGCAGCATTTAACTTGCATAAGTTTGTTAAGAATTGTAAAAGGAGTCACGCAGACATTTATGTCGTATGTGTAAATCTAAAAAAATACCGAGATCTGCAAAAAGTGATCCGAATCGAAAAAAAAATTAATTTTTTTGCTCAATGGAAAACGACATACATTTTGTATTTTTCCCGTGATTTAAGAGCAACTTTTATCTCTGTTGCTCTTTCAACTATCATTCCGATAGATAGATCATAATGCATTACGTTGAAAAGTGCTTTACTTTTTATTCAACTATACTTAGATACTTCATATAGAAATAAGCACTATCAGGTTCCGATAACTAGTTGATAAGAGTGTTTTTTCTGTGATTACATATTTTGAAAGTCATTATTTCGACATCCTCACATTTATTCAGCCAAGCGTAATCATTTTGATACTGATCGCAGTCGGCACTGTCCTTAGTCATTACAAATGTCAATATCAGCGAAGGTCGACATAAAGCAGGGCACTGTGATTGGTGGTGCAGGTTGTCTTCCAAATGGAAGTGTGTATTACTTCTTTAAGGGAATACCATACGCAGTGCCACCACTGGGAGAGCTAAGGTTTAAAGTAAGTCCATGTTAACATTTACAAACAATGAAAGCTGAAAGTAATTTCGTTTACAAACAGGCGCCCGTTCCATTAGAGCGATTTTCCACTCCGGAAATTGACTGTACAAAGGAAGGTGAGGTGTCGTCCCAGAAGGATCGCTTTACCGGCAAACGCGTTGGTTCAGAGGATTGTCTGTTCTTGAATGTTTACGCCCCAAAGGCTAATGTCGGTGTACGTTTGCCGGTGATGGTGTATATTCATGGAGGTGCGTTCACATTTGGAAGTGGAAACAGCGACCTGTGAGCATACCACTTGTCATTGATACGTACTTTTTAATAGGTAGCCGATTTTGTTTTCAGTTACAATCCGCTTTACTTAATGCAAGAGCAAGTGATTGTAGTCACAATAAACTATCGTGTGGGCGTGCTTGGGTTCCTTTCACTGCCTGAAGCAAACATTTTCGGAAATGCTGGCCTAAAGGATCAGGTAAAGAGAAAAAGTTGACAGCTTACATGATCAAAATTAAATTCCTTTCAGCGTCTTGCACTGCAATGGGTCAAGGAGAATATCGCCCACTTTAATGGTGATCCCAACAATGTCACACTGATGGGTCACAGCGCCGGAGGAGCATGTGCCCATTTGCACGTACTATCCGAAAATTCAAGGAAACTTTTTCACAAGGCTATTATACAAAGCGGCTTGGGTAATATGAGTTGGGCCATTGACGATCAAGGCTCAGACAAGACAAAGAAATTGGCCAAACTATTGGGTTGCACATCAGGTGATCCATTCGAAGTCGTAAAGTTCTTACAAAACTATCAAGAGCTGGATCATTTTATTAGTCCTCCTGGTTTGCCACCAACACACGTTATAGAACAAGTCATCTGCGGCGTTTCAATTCCAGTTATACCAGTTATCGAGAAGGACAATCCAGAGGCTGTGGTCGCAAGAGCTCCCTTAGAATCAATGAACGATCCAAACTCCATTGACATTCCGCTCATGATGGGTTACACTTCAGCCGAAGGAATTGTAGTTCTTCCGTCACTTATGGGTACCTTAGAGGACTACAATGACTTGCGCCAAATTGTTCCTAAAAATTTAAATTTGAAATCGGAAGATCCGAGGAGTATTGATTTTGCCAAATCACTGAGGGACTTTTACTTCAAAGGGGAAAATGTGAACAGGGCAACTTTGAGCAACTTCAATGATCTGTTGGGTGATATCTTATTTATTGTCGATAGTAATGTAGCGGCCGAAGTTCATTCACGAAAGCAACACAAGTCACCACTGTTCTTCTACCGCTTTGACTACGACGGGGCATTAAATTTGTATAAGAATAAAATATTCAATGTGAAAGATGTTAATGGTGCAAGTCATGCGGACGAACTCTTTTACATATTCCAAGCGACAATAGCTCCAGAACCTTGGGAGGCTGAAGCGAAACAAATGGTGCAAACCATGTGCAAGTTGTGGACCGATTTCGCCAAATATGGTAACCCAACTCCTGACCGAGAGCGGCGAATAGTTGATTGCACCTGGGAACCAGTGATGAAAATTGGTGATGCCGACAAATTTACATTGAATGCATTTGCTATCGATAAACATTCAAAAATGTTGGAGAATCCTGACGAAGAGCGCATAGCATTCTGGCGGGAAACAAAGAAGATATATAATAGCTGAATACTTAAAACTTTATACCAAACAAAAGATACATATTCCAGATTACTGTCGTTTCAAGGTGATAGAACCATAGTTTAAGAAAACGTTGTTGTATTTGAAATTTATTACTTTGTTAAATAAAATGCATTTGCTTATATTTTGGTTTTTCCTTACATATCCCGTACCCATGGTATTTTTGATCGCTCATCCAAGATTGATACTCCTGAGAGTTTGTCAAATCAAAGTTTGTCTTCATCACTCAACTCAGTCTTTGGAGAGGCAGTTACAAGTTGAAAATTGTTTAGGTGGCCAGTTTCTTCGAGTTAAACGATGGCTGATCGTCGAGTACATGCCATTTTTAATATATCTCCATTACGGAAAAAAAATTAACCTCAAATAATTGACTTTAAATATTTGCATTCGTGACAATCTGCAAATACCCACACGCTTCATCATGAATTATTCTTTTATGTTGCGTTATTTTGAGGCATACATTTGTGAAACTGGTTGTAACAGTTTATTCTTCAGTTAGTATTTTGATAACCGAGGGATGTAGCTGTGGAAAATGGTACTATCAACGTATGTGAAAGTAAAAAAGGGTTCTGTGGTTGGGGGTGAACGAGTTCTTCCAAACGGAAGTGTGTATTAGTTAGGAATACCTTATGCAGTGGCTCCCTTAGGAGCGTTAAGGTTCAAAGTAAATGGATAGTTGCAAGTAAACAGAATTGAATAATACAATATCCTACATGACTAGGCTACAGTTCCATTAGAAAGCTTTTTTACCGCAGAAATAAGCTTTACTGAGGAAGTTCACAAGTCTCTGCAGAGGGACTCATCTACAGGAAATATCGTTAGCTCAGACGATTGTCTTTTCCTCAATGTTTATAAGCCCCAGATAAAAAGTTATCCAATCTTGCCGGTGATTGAATATCTATTATGTAGTTATAATCCTCTTTACGTGATACAAGAAGACGTAGTTGTAGTCACCGTGAACTATCGTCTAAGGGTGCCCGGGTTTCTTTCATTGCCTGAAGCAAATATTCCAAATATTCCAGGGAATGCCGGCCTAAAAGACCAAGTGAATGAGAACAGCTACAATTTCAGCGCTATTATTACTGAATTTCTTTCAGTGCCTTGCACTCCAATGGGTTAAAGAGAATATTGGCTACTTCAATGGCGACCCAAATACTGTCACCTTGATGGGTCATAGTGCTGGAGGTGCGTGTACCCATTTGCATGTACTATCAGAAAGTCAGGAAAGTTTTTCATAAAGCAATTATTAAGAGTTGTAGTGGGAAGTAGCACGTGCTGGGCGATAGATGAAGAAGCATCTAACAAGACGAAGAAATTGGCTCAAGCAATGGGTTGCACCTCAGGAGATCCACTAGAAATAGCAGGATTCTTGCAAAACTATTCCGAGTTGATTTTTGATACCTCTACGTTCTGGATCTAAACCCAACGATCTTTCCAGAGGCCATTGATCGCCGGCAACTCCAGTTATCGAAACGGACAGTTCTGAGGTTGTGGTGATGCGAGCGCCATTGAAATATTCGAATGATGAAAACTCTATCGAAATTGCTGTGAATGTTGGGTCACAATTCATGATGGGTCATTGGCTTCAGAACTCCGGGAAAAAGGAGCCAAGAGAATGGTACAAATCGTGTGCAAGTTTCCTCAAAGTTGGTAACCCAGCGGGTTATTAGGATTTGTCTTCGTTGTTCAAATTGAGCAAAATTATGGGCCACTCTATTAGTTAAGTAAAACAAACATGCCTTCGGAGAAATCTAGCAAAAGTGTGATTTAATGAATTTAAAAATAATTGCGCATACGCCTCCGTTCAAATTTGTAAAACTTTCGGATACCTCTGTCGTTTTAAGTGTTGTTCTTGATCACACTGTTTAAATTTCGAGTCCACTTCTCTTCTCTATGAACTTTCTTTTTGTATATACATGTTGCGAACGGTTTCTGTTCAATGCATGATTCAACGATTATGTTAACTAGTTTTAAGTTAGTCTGATAAGTCACGCGATGTAATAAAGAACTCACATCTAGAAGTATCCCCTTTTTCACCTAGTAAGCTGAATAACATTAAGAATTAACCCTTTTTTCGTCAATGAAACATAGAAAGCATAGAAAGAGCACTTCTAGATTTGATCTTTGGATAGAAAGGACAATTTTTTTCTTCAATCGAAAACGCCATAAATCTAAATGTAATGCCCTGCATTTCCACAATACTCTTTTATGTTTTTGTTAATTTATGGAGGTACATATGTATTTTCGAAATAGAAAATGCTGTTTATTCAATCGAGCTATAGAAAGATTATATGTTCTTGCGTTATGAGTGATGTGTCCGTTTGTAAAGTGTCAACTTTGAGATAAAATAAATCTTTATTATTATATTATGCACTTATTACTTAAATCGAAGTAATAGCAAATATAATAAAGTCTTTTTAAACAATTTGCCGCCATAAACAACTCTATTTTTCATTTAATAACACCGAGATTGATACAAATGTTTGTACAACTTTGTTGCAAATAAAGAACTTAGTTTGTGAAGTCATCGAAATGAATGCGATTTCAATAGATAAAATGCAGTCGTAATAAATATCGATAACTGCGTGTGGAGGCAAACAACATTTTCTTATAAAATGCTGCGCGCGCTTTTTAAAGTCCAATAGCCGTTCGGATCTTGTTTGAGTCGTTTAACATGTCAGTGTCTACTAAGGTGAAAGTAAAGCAGGGAACCGTAATCGGAGGCCAACATACTCTTCCAAATGGAAGTACATACGAGTATTTTCAAGGGATACCTTATGCAGTGCCTCCAGTAGGAGAGTTAAGGTTTCAAGTGAGTGGCTTAACAAACATAAAATGCATTTAGGCTAATTCTTATCTAAACAGGCTCCAATTCCGTTGGAACGTTTTTCCACCCCGGAGATTACTTGCAAAAAGGAGCGAATGATATCGCTGCAAAAAGATGGATTTACAGGAGAAGTTATTGGTTCCGAAGATTGTCTGTTCCTGAATGTTTACACTCCAAAGAGCAAGGCCGGTGCACCCCTCCCGGTGATGGTTTATATACACGGTGGTGGATTCGTACTAGGTAGTGGAAACAGTAATTTGTGAGTTAAAGTCAAACCATATATATCTTTAGACATTTCTAACTGGGGTTTTGATCGTTCAGTCATAATCCGATTTATTTGATTCAAGAACAAGTAGTTGTGGTCACCTTCAATTACCGCCTAGGAGTACTAGGGTTTCTTTCGCTGCCCGAAGCAAATATTCCTGGAAATGCAGCACTCAAAGATCAAGTGAGTAAGTCCATTTTAATCGCTAGCAGATTTCTATTACATTTTTCTCTAGCGCCTCGCATTGAAATGGGTCAAGGAAAACATATCCCAATTCAATGGAGACCCAAACAACATCACTCTTTTCGGTGAGAGTGCTGGAGGTGTGTTCGCTCATTTGCACACTCTATCAGAGGGCCCCAAAAATCTCTTCCACAAAGCGATTTTTCAAAGCGGCTTGGGCAACATGACATGGGCCATAGAGTACGATGCATCTAACAAAACAAAGAAAATGGCACGAACGCTCGGTTGCACTTCGAACGATCCACTGGAGATTGCAAAGTTCTTACAAAACTACGCAAAAGTCGATGAGTTTGTCAATCTTGCACTTGGACCACCGGGAATAGATGACGTTTTTGTTGGCCGGCCGGTTCCCATTAAGCCGGTCATCGAAAAGCCAAGTCCAGACGCGATAGTCACAAGACCACCTTCAGAATCAATGAATGATGTCAATTCGATCGATATTCCTCTCATGATGGGATTCAATTCAGTCGAAGCGATATCGCTTCTTCCATCTGTTATCCCTCATTTAGGCGACTATAATGATTTACGTAAAGTAATTCCGATAAATATGAATTTAACGCATAGAGATCCGAGGAGCCGGGATTTTGCCAACTCAATTAGAGAGTTCTATTTCAAAGGAGAACAAGTGAGCAGAAAAACGTTAGGTGCTCTTGCTGATTTGTTAAGTGATATTGCCTTCAATGTCGACAGCATTGAAGCGGCAGAGATTCATTCCAGGAAACAGCACAACTCACCACTGTTCTTTTATCGCTTTGATTATGATGGGCCATTGAATTTGTTTAAAAATAAAATATTTCACCTGAAAACGGTTAAAGGCGTCTGTCATGCCGACGAACTTTTCTACATCTTCCAATCGGCAATGGCTCCCGAGCCTTGGGATGTGGAAGCAAAGCAAATGGTTCAAAGAATGTGCAAGTTGTGGACAAATTTTTCCAAATACAGTAACCCAACACCGGCTGAGTGTGTGAACTGCGCTGATTGTAAATGGGAGCCTGTGAGCAAAATTGGCGAAAACGACGAATTTATTCTTAATGCATTTATTATCGATAAACATCAGAAAATGATGAATAAACCTTACAGCAAGCGAATAACGTTCTGGAAGGATCTTAAGAAAACTTATAACTAATGTAAGACTATGTTTGAAATAAAATAAATAAAAGTTTGGTTCCGCAGTTGCTCTGATAAATTTTAGATCTTGGAAAATATCGATGAATTCAAGCCTACATCTCCCTTACCAGCACAGAGTGGAATAACGTGTTCTTTTCTAACAAATATTATTTAGTGGTGATATAATTCTCAAATACATCTGAAGAGTGACATTAATGTCGTTTTCCATTGGTTTCACTCATTCTGTAATCCAATGGAACAAGAAAGCTGCTTCTGATTGAATCCGCAAAAGTATTGGCGAAATGCCAAAAAATAATCTACTTGACTTGTATAAAATACATAAATTACACTTGTGTGAGTGTTTCTTGAGTGGATTGTGACTTCAAATCGAGAAGCGAAATTTTCTTTTCAGAATCACCAGAAGAGTGTTTTTTTTGCCAATGGAACGTTTTCAGAAGTTATTTTTTCGATTACGGACGCTTCCTTTTGCCCAATGGAAAACGACATAACTACCAACCAATTTAAAAGAATCCCTAATTCTGTCACAAAATATTATTTTTCTTATATAACTGGATTTCTATTTGATGCTTACATAAATGCAAAAAAAAAACTATTTTTAATATGTTTGCATTCTTAAAATTGTGTTTATTTTTTTAATTCCCTGTTTTTGTATTCTGTAAATATGTGCTCCGAGTCTCCCTAAAAAAGGGCTTTTACCTCTGCTGCAAGTTTTTTACAAATACCACTCTATACTACTCCAAATGCACATCATTTGCAGCTTTCGGAAACGTCTCTTATTCAAGTAGAATTTGGGAAAATTCTTCTAACGAATTCAATTGTCGTGCGGTTTCTTGACACCCTACATCGTCCGTACACTTAGCAGAAATCTCAAATCAAACAAAACTTTTTGCAACAGATGATCTGTCAAATTTGTGACAATGAAAAAAAAGTAAATAAATGAGCAATCACCTTCTCTTATCTGTGTTCACCTGATATCCTCAGAAAAAAAAAACAACAAAAATATACGTAAATAATGGGAGCCCTCTTTGGAAAAAGCAAAAAACCGCAAAGCAGAGTAACAGACCAGGACAGGGCAGTGCTGGTATTTACAAATGATGAAGCACAGGATAAATAATTAAATTCTTTATTTCCTCCAGCAATTAAAACAACAAAGAGACCGTCTGAAACAGTATCAAAAACGGATCGAATTGAACCTCGAAAAGGATCGCGAACAAGCGAAAAAATGCCTGCAAATGGGACGAAAAGAGTAAGAATTTCCTTTACACGCAATTTTTACAGTATCTTAATGCATTCTTTCGTTGCAGACGTGCAAAGTTGCTCCTGCGGAAGAAGAAATACCAAGAGAAACTCCTTGAGAACACCGACGTTCAACTGGAGAATATTGAAAAGCTTGCCGCTGACATTGAATTCGCCCAAATCGAGTCTGAAATTGTGAACAAACTGAAGTTGGGCAACGAGGCACTTAAGAAAGCAAATGAAATGCTGAATATCGATGAAATTGAACGTATAATGGACGAGACGAAGGAGGGCGCTGAAAAACAACAAGAAATCGATTCGATATTGTCTGGAGTGCTCACGGATCAGGATGAAGACGATGTTCTTGCCGAATTGGACAGTCTGGTGAGTGCTGAAGAGGCGGAGAATGTGAAGGATGATGACATACATCTGCCTGAGGTACCCGAAGAGGAACCAGTCGCAGAGAAGCCGGACACAGTTAAAGAGAAAACAAAGAGGGTGCTGGTTGAAGCCTGATTTGAGTGCTTGTTCCATTTTTGTTTCACTTAAGCCTGAAATGTGTAAATTTGCAATAGAAATAAAGAAATTTTTAAACAGTCCTTATTTAGGTTTTATAATTTATTAGTATATGCTAAGCCTAGTACCGTAAATGCTTTAAAAATACATAAGTTCGATAAAAAATAAAAAATGAATACAAGTTTACATTGCAGCCATGCGAGCGAATCGCATGATGTGGTCATGGTTTGTTGGGGAGTCTGAGCAGATGGCAACTCGTTGCCAAGTTCGACTCTCACTTGATTTGCGAATGGCTTCCAACACAGCCTGCACATACAGACCGTCTTCAAATGTCGCTGCTGCCTGTACCGGCTCTTTGACCCACGAAGACTCCTTTTGGGCAAAGGCCTCTTTAAGAGCGCCTACCATTTTGCACAATCCCTTGATGTAGGGCCTCGGAAGCTGTGAGTCTGACGTTGAGAAATGTAGGTCCTGTACATCCACATATATTGCCTCTTCCTTCACTTGGTTGTCTGTCCTTGAGCGCAGAGCGAATAAATCTCCTCCACGCACCACTAAATGTCCACTTTTGCCGCAAACCAAAATCTCCTGAACAAACGCATTCGAAGAAACCGTATGGCTATGCAGCGATGCGGTCACTAGAGCCCCGCCTTCCAGTTCCATTTGGAAGTTGCAAAAATCCGGAGCGGATATGTGCCGAATGCCATTCACCGACGGAGTTGTCTTCGTGTAAGCCTTTACTAATCCATGGACCCTAATCGCCCGCTGATTAAGCAGAAAGCTTACCAAGTCCACTACATGACTTCCGACAAGGTTAAGAGCACCTCCGCCCATAGCAGCATCGCACGACCAATCAAATTTGTCTGGAAAAAGCGAACCCATTTGTACACGAACATCGATCAAAGTGATTTCATTGAGGGGCCCAATGAATTCCTCGTGCAAAGCCCGCTTCATGTGAGTCACGGCTGGTAGAAATCGCAACGAATGATTAACCAGCGAAATCAAAGTCGGATAGTACTGCGACGCGCGCACCATTTTCATTGCATCCGCTTGACTGAGCCCCATCGGCTTGTCGCAAACAACGTGTTTGCCAATCCCAAGTGCTTTGACAGAGATTTCCGAATGCAAATATGGTTGGCAAATTATAAACACCAAGTCGACATCTTTTTTCAGCAGAACATCATCAATTTTGTTCGTAAAGAAAGGAATTTGCTGTTCGCGTGCAGTTGCTTCGGCCTCCTTGAGGGTGCGACCCCAAATAGCTTTTATTTCGAAACCCTTCTCACGGAGCAAGGGGACGAGCACTTTGGCTACAGCTCCGGTTCCAAAAACTCCTATGCCAGGCAGCATGTTGACTAGTGTAGGCGACGTATTGCAGGACCTAATGGTGGAGAATCTATTAAATAGAAATCTCTTTTATATTGTAATACACACCCGCGGGAGAAATATTAACTACAAAATTTGTTTATAATTAAGAGGAATCGGGAGGGGGAGAGTTAAAACATTTTTTCTGTAGAGGAATGTTGAGAATTTTAATCGACAAGTTGTGTTGTCATTAATCGTTTCCAAAACAATATTTAGCTTTGTTCGGTTTTTGCGCTTGACATCCTTTAGTGGGTGAGTTCAGCGTAACAGCCGGCAACAGTTTGTTTTCAATTGCGCTCACAATTATATTAGTTGGTTATTTTATGTGCCGATTCGCCAGGAATTTCACTATTTTCACGATCTTGGTGAATTCGGTAAAGTTACTTTAATCCGGAGTTTCTTTTTTTGATTTTTTGGGGTTTTTATTTTTGTCGGATGCCCCGGGTTTTTCCTCTTTGGTCCATGCAAAGATTAAGACTCCAACTCCTAGACCGACGGAGGTAGGAAATTCTTAAAAAATGGTCCATTTTCGATTGTTTTTCTTGTGCGGCTAAAATCAAACGTCATATCTCAGCCAAAGTGAAGTAAAACAATCAATCTCAACTACCTTAAGTCAGTCTGATTGATATTTTATTTATTATCACGTCGGTTTGGGAAATCTCGGTTTTGCAATTTTGCGCAATTTTCCTGAATTTTCGCCCTTAGGGTCCGATTCTGGAGTGAAAATCCCTGATTCCTGGCGTTTCGGGACTTAGGATTTTGCGGTGTAGGTATATCCGAAAAAAATGTTCGCATGAGCACTAATAATAATATTTCCAGATTGTTTAATAATGAAACTGTATTAATTTAGTAACTTTTACAAAAATCCCCTAGTACTTTCTCAATTTTTGACATGGTCTCATGTTGCCGCTTTATTGGGAACATTTCGTTTCTTATCTATTGCTTCACTTAGTTTCTGATTTTCCTCGATCAGTCTCTTGGCCTCCGTTCCCAATTTTGTCACCTTTTCTTCAAAGAACTTATTAATTGCTTCGGTTCCCTAAGGAAATAAATAAATAAATGAAGTATTATGGCCACAAAACAATATGCAGGCTTACCACCATAATGTCTTTTGACTTCGTCTCATCTTTTGAGCCTGTTTTCGTAACAATTTTGACCAAAATGGCCATATTTTTTATTTCCGTCCGGACACTTTCATTTTGCCGACGGATCTCTTCAACTTCCTCCAACAAAATTCTATTCTCTTCTGCAAGCTTCTTGAACTTCCCAGTACTTGACTTCTTTTGCATCTTCTGCTTACAGCCAAGCATTATCTTCTCAATGTGACCTCTCTGCTTATGCAAATCTGCCTGCAACTGGGTGTCCAAAGTTATGAACTTTTTAAGAGCATCGTCATTTGAGTATTTGTGGAAGAGGTACTTTATACCATCTTTCAATCTGTCGGTGGAGTCCATATTATGAGCAACCTGATATATTTCAGTACAAATATCTGTAATACATAAACGAGCTGACTTCGCTCTAGCACTTTCCATTTTCAGTTCTACATTAGCACTCAAGCACTTGTCCTTGAGCTCCTTCAATTGCAATTCCAGTTGTAGATTATTTTTTTGCAGGCCATTTAGCTCTTGCTCCATTTCGGTGATTTGTTTTCGTTTTTCGACAATTTGCAGTTCCCGTGGCTCTATCTGTGCCTTCAGTTCGTTTATCTTATGATTTAGTACTAGTCTATACTTCTCTAGCTCCTGGTTTTTCAGAATTATCTCATCGATACGTTTCTCCTTCACGGTAATGGCTTCTTCACGATCCGCAACGTCTTTATGCAGATCTTTAATGTCACCATTCAGTTCGGCGATAATTGCCTTTGATTTGTAATGCTGATCCCTTAGTTTGGCGACCTCTTCAAGCAAATTATCACTCTCCCTCCTGACTACGTCGTACTTTAGTTGATAGGCCTCAGCTTGATCCTTCCATTTGTCCGTTTCGTCACGCTCGAATTTCACCTTCTTCTCGTAGCCAATTTGGGTATCGATCATTTTCCGATCGTTATCGACCTCCACCTGCCGGCAGTATTCGGTAAACTCAAGCTTTTTGTCCTCCATCTCCTTCATCAACTGGCGTATAAGGTCTTGGCGTTCCTCCAGCTGCCTTTTAAAGTCGAGTTCTAATGCTTTCACTGTGTCATGCAAGCAGCCATCGCTCTTCGTCAGCTTCTCCTCATAGCTGTCTCTTATTTTGAGCATGCTCTCCCGCAAATTGGCGAATTTCTGATACTCCATAAGCATCCGTTCGGAGTACTGCGCCGACATGGTGTCCATGTGAGTTTTATGCTCTGAATTAAGTTCGTCGATTTGTGAGGTTATCTGCGTCAGTTCTTCGGCATGCCTGACTGTTATCTCGTCGTTCTTCGCCTTTAATTCATTCAAAGCCTCACAGTAGCCTTTGTGGGTGTCAGCCATTTGCTGTTGGTCACTCTCTTCGTGCTGGCTTTGCTTTTTGTAGAACTCAGCGGCTTGTTGTTTCAGTCGTATTTCCAGCTCTTTTATTCGGTTGGCCTTTTCTTCTAGTTCCTTACGGGGAATAAGGACTTCATGACTTTTCAGTAAGTCCTGATCTATGGGCGCCACTTTGCCTTGGATATTTCTCAACTGCCAAATGACCAAAGTTCCACTGGCAGAGCTTGAGATGAGAAGTGTCCCGTCGAAAGAGAAGCGAAGTTTAGTTATCGCACTGTCAAAGAAGGAGTACTTCGTATAGGATTCACCAGATCCATCTGTCAGTGGCAAATGAATATTGTACAAGTGGCCTCCTCTGGTGGCCGCAAACAACACATTGTCAGATTTCGTCATGGCAATATCTAATAGAGGCGACTTGACGGGCATATTCATTTCACGAACCACTTGGGAAGCACGTATCTCCTTAAGGACTCCCGAGTCAGTAGCTGCAAAGAAGCAGCCGGAATCACTTGGAACGCACAGCGCATGGTATTCAGTTCCTGGATGAATGATTTCCTGAAGTTTGTCACCAGTTTCTATGTCCCACTGATAGAGGGCGCCATCACAACCTCCGGAAATAACCGATTTATCATTGCGAGCCCAAGCTACTGTCAAAACGTTTCCAGTGTGACCCTAAACAAGGATATAAAATTGACTTTAAACAACTATGGCCCGGAACAGATGCACTTTTTTCTACCTTGAAAGTCTTGAGATTCTCTAAATTGAAGACTGAGGTGATGGCAACACTGCTCTCATAGGCTGTCGCCATGAGGTGTCCCAAGTGGGAAAATTTAATGTCTTTGGCATTTGGAAAGTTATACGCCTTGATGAGCTGTAAGGACATAAAAGACGTTTAAACAGGAACCTTATGAATTGACTCCTTTTTGGACATACATTTAAATCATCCATGAAAATCTGCATGATTTTGACTTTATCAATAAAACCAATTGCAGCATACTGGCCCGAAGCGTACAGCTCGATGACAGTAATTTCTATGGGAAAACGCTTAACAAGTTCCACTTTCTCCGTCTGGTAGTTCCATATCCGTATGGTTTTGTCCTTAGCTGAAAGTAGTAAAGTTAGCGACATCTTCCGTCATGTTATTTACTACATACAAGAAGACACAACAATGGGCCGCCAAGAGCACACACAAATGTCGAGAATCTCATCGATATGTATGAGCTCGCCGAGTGTGGCAAACTCAAGTTTTTCAGTTTTCAGCGACTCGGGAACAATCAGCACTCCGACATAGATTTGACTGTGTTTCGGAGTTACAATTACAGTGTCTTGTTTCGGATTGATAGCCATGTTGGCGATTTGATACAGGCTCTCCTCGTAATTAACTGCCGGTATTTCCAAGATTGTCTTTCTTGCGTACTTAGCCTTTGAGACTCTTTCAAACACGTATACCTGATTAAAGATGGCGAACGCTAAGCCCTTAGCAAATGCAGTCATGCAAACAACTGCTTGGCTTTTTATCACGACACCAGGTGCTGGCGGTCCTTCCAGCAATGAGTGGTCTTCAGTTTCAGCCTCAGCTGTGAGGTCAATGGTCTCAACTTCTTTGGCTGGGAAACTAGCTTTCCTTGTGCTTTTCTCGAAGATTACAATCATACCGTTGCATGTGCCAATGATTAGCATTTCCGACGAGATCCACGCGATTGAGGTGCCATTAAAATCTGGCTTGATGTCGCCATTGAATGACAAAGCCTTTTCGGATTTCGTCATCAGCTTCATTACTCCGTCACCACAAACTGCTACGAGGCGTGGGTTGTGGGGGTTGCAGGCAATGCAGTTAGCTACCCCATGGCGATTGGTGTTTCCAGCGCGACCTTCAACAATCGTCCCTATTTTGTCAAAGAAAAACATGTACAACATTTCATCGGGATACTCGGTTAGCACCACAAGTGCTTTGGAGTCGCATGTGAAGGAAATTTGAGTTATTCGCTTATGTCGAGCTCTGATGGGCAGCTGGAAAGTTCGTTGGTTCTTAAAGGCAAGTAAATCGTAGACGACTATGTTGGCGAGGCTAGAAACAATTTGCTGTCCTTTATTATTATCAGTTGGAGTCTATTTTATGTACTCACCGATCACCGTCTTCGTTGATCGTTATTTCGACGACAGCCATTAGAAGCCTTGTTGAGTTGAGAGCGATTATAGCTGGGGCAGTATTGGCGGGTAGTCTAGTGAAAGGGTAATTCAAAACTTATCTCTTTTATTACAAAAATATAATCACAGTCTTAACTACAACATAAATTTGACATTGAAAGCTCTCCAAGGTCCGCCAGAAATCTAACACATAATATCCCAGATGGAGGAACGCCCAGATGAGTTCTAGCCCAGCGGAACAAAGATGGCATTTGGTTTTGCTTACTGATCTTTTCATTTTAAAAATAGACCAATTTCGCAAGAGAATCTAAAACTTAAATTCACTCGTTTGAGGATTTTTATCGACAAAATCAGCATCGCCTCAAACTTTTTCAAAAAGTTTGAAATATAAATAAAAAAACATCCTGTGATGTGCTATTTTTTAAAATCAAGAACGCTATTTTGTTGCTTTTCATTGTTGTCTCCAAAGCCAGAGGCCGAAAACACAGATGAATTCGTATACGCATTCGCATTTTCATCCGGAATAAGGTTTTCCACCAATGAAACGTGTCAAAGTTTCGGCGAAATTTTTGCTGCTAAGCTTTGTACGCTGCTGGAGCTTAACCAAAATCTAGCTACTCTCCAGCTTTTCTCTTGAAACATTATCTAAAATCCTAGGTAAACTTTGACATAGAGTACGCTGTGGATAAGTGTCACAGAAAAGAGCTGTTCTTTGAAAAAACTTCCTTCAAAAATTTAATTCTCTCTGATTTCAACCATTTCAGATTCTAGGTACTCCTCGTCGAGGTACTAGTTTAAAAAGGCCATCCTTGCTTAATTTTCGGCAACGCAAAAACGCAACAGAACAACAACAGATTTGTCAAACATTTGTCAAAACTTAGCTAGAGAAAATGTGCCGACCATTCAATGGACGCGCTAAATCTTGACAGATGCATGTACATTCTGAAACAAAATTTAAATTGATTCTCTTAAATCTAGCTTAGCTAAATGTTGTAGAGAATTTTGTATGGGAGCTAAAATTTGGCTTCAAGCAGCGTACTAAGCACAAAGCTTACGGCGACATTTCTCTCTATTTACACCGATGAATCAGAATGTCACTTACTATTCTCTGATTTTTAGATATTTATTTAGAATTAGATAAAAATTGTTTAATAAATTGAGAATAAAGAATAATAAATAAAAGAAAAGCCTTATACGCTGGATGATCTAGTTTCGCTTAGTTTTCACAGTTTAACGTTCAGAGGAAAAACAAACAAAACAATTCAGGTTCATAGAATTTAATTTCATATTATGATTTCGTTCTTATTTTCCTTATTTTTTCTACATCACGTTCCTAGTCCGCTAAACAATTGTCAAATATTGACCGCTGAAATATTCCTTTTCTAAAACAAGGTTTAACTATTTTAACTATATTCGATTTGTTCTTCGTATTTTTTTTCAGGTCTCTCCCCCATAGACAAACCATACTGAGACCCCCAACTCACAATCCTCTTGCCGCTGGCCCCCTCAGTTTTTTTTCAAATTCGCCATTTTGTTTTCCTATCGGTGTTATGTCAAAAAAGAATCCGTGTGACATGCAAAAACATAAAAAAAATGCAAAAATAAATGCTGCCAACCTCGGCAAGGCGAATAATGTGATTTGTTTGGTTAGTAAAACTATCTAAAGTTGATGTTCTATATACTAGAAACATATTAGGACAAACATGGTTGTGTATTTTCCGCTTTTGGATATCATTAACTTCGATTTCGTGTGTAAATTTTTCTTAAATAATGAAGAAAATTTGCTCAAAATGTTTTCATTTTCCCTCAACCAATCTACATTGTTAATTTTTCATGAACATTTTAAGCAAATGTGCACTTATTCCTAAAAAAAAATATTATCCACACGTAACGAACAATTTCAAATTAAACGGATAAAATTCTATGAACTCTGCCAGCAACTTTGCCCACAGCGGAAGTGTCTCATATCTCCTGGAAGTGTGTTGTTGAGCAGAATTTTTGAAGTTTCGTGACATTTGTCAATACGATTTTATATGTTTGAAATGATTTTCATAAAAGATATTTTAATAAAGTTGTGACGTTGACACCGATTTTTCTCCTTGATCTGTCAAAATTCAGCCACGGATGAATGTATTGTGCAAACTGTTCCCTTACTTAAATTTTGTGGAGACTCTTTTTACAATGGGAAAGAAATTAAACTGGATTTGTGTACTTCTCAGTCTAACTGATTTGCCTAGTAATATCTTTCGAGAAATCTTTTTATGGAACTTAATTTTAGCCTTACAAGCGTAACAGGCGTACATTTTAGTTTTGACACGATCTTGATACTGGGCTTAAATTGGGGTGCAGTCACTGCACATTTTTATGGTATTATTGTGAACAAGGCATTGTGAGTTCCACTTTATGTCATGTCATTATGTTGGCTTAAGTAACAATAATGGCGTTTTCGATTGAATAAAAGAATCGCCCTTTCCATGAAAAGAGCAAATCTAGAAGTGCTCTTTCGATGTATTCTTTGTTTCATTGAAAAAAAAGTGCACTTACAATTCTTAACACGACAGAAGTGTCCGGAAGATTTTTAGAGAATTGCCCGGAACTCACCAACACATACTAACATAATGTCAGATTGAAGTGTTTGTTGTGTTATTAGAAACAAATTTTTCGCTATGTGATCCGAAAATATACAATTACGCGTGCAAAATGTAAACTTAAATTGAAATATATTGATTTGGCTGTATTTATTACTGCAGAAAACAAAACAAAAGTAGCAACAGAAAACCAAATCTCTCATATGGTGTCTACCACTATTACAAAAGTGCTCCAACGAATTTCATTAAAAAGAGCAATTCTGAATTTCGGGGCAATTCTCTCGGATCTTCAATCGAAAACGTCATAAGTGTGGAGACAAATTTCGCTGACTTTGATTTCAATACATACTTTAAAAATCTCTGCTCGTTCTTCACATAGTCATGGAATGCCAGTACTCCTTCCACCGGATAGATGACTTCTTGATTGAAATTAAAATGAATGTTTCCAATGACTTCGGGCCGAATTCCATACACATGTTTCGCTTCAATGATGACGGGAACAGTCGCGTTTCCAGTTCCATCACTATCCATTATAAAATATACTTCGTGTAATTGAATAAAATTGAAATGATTTTCCGAAGTACTTTGAAGTTTTTCCAACAGCTACCGTAAATTGATTTATTATTTCTACAGTCGCAAACATCGGAATCATTGTCATGGCGTTCATGGCCAAAACAACAATCCAGTTAACCGTTTTGTGTTTCGATACATATTAAGCTCGATTCGTTTTGGTATTGAGACAAAAAGAGAGAAGAGAGAAGAGAGAAAAGCAATCGAGTGGTAGACAAAAGACAACCCAGCGAGCTTTACTCGAAGGGTAGATATAAAAAAAGTGCTTAACGAAGTTCTTCAATTAGGAGAAAATTGCTTGTGCTGCTGATTGTGTTCGTAATTCTATCATAAATTTTCCGCTTGGATATTGTTGATACAAACTGCCCCGGGGATGCCGCCGGTAAATTTTCGATTTGTTTACTTGACTGCGAGTTTTTTTGAAAATCAGTTTGCGGTCGCGCTTACGTTCATTAATTACCTTAAATCGATTTTGTCTACCGTGGAAGATTACTTACGAATTCAGAACATCCACTCGTACAATGGGTGGGTGGGAATTTCCGTATGCATGAACGGAAACCAAACGTGTGCTCACTTTTGAGTGAGCAAGGAAGGGTTTTTCCTCTGGTTGGCACATGTGTCCATGTTTTAATTTGCACGTAACCATTTGAGTTGCCCAACTAAGCCGTCGTTGCGATTGAAATTTACATCACAACTGGTTCTAGACACAGGCCCTAAACGTGTCGTTATATGTGGCCATTTACGACATAATGGCAAGGAATCACGGCGATGGGGAAAAAACGGACTGTTGCGTAAGAGTCCTTTCACAGGCAACAACCCCGCTGCGTTATTATAATCTTTTACGTGTCGTCGTTTGCAGAGAATTAGTTCCCTTGACAATCGGTTTTGAGTTGTCTCTATGCCGGGTGGCGCTCGGCCTCCCATCAACAGGTGGCGATTTATTGCGCCACTCTTATGACACCTTCTTACATTAGCTAATTGATGCGGTACACTGCATCCTGGTGTTATGCTAATCCAATCCATTAGCTTGTGTTATTGACAGTTGCATGTTGGTGAAGATCGGGGATTGCGGTAGACAAATGCGATTTGGCAGACAAAAGGTAATTGATTATTTGGAATAATATATGCAATAGACGTGAGTGCAGCGGCTGTTGCAAATGGGCGAGCGATTATTTGAAAACAAGCACGGTAATGAAACTGAATTCGTGGTGTGTCATTGGACATAGAATTGTGTTCCCAATTACCACAGAAATTGAAAATAATCATTTAAAGTGACCAAAGCTTAATTGAAAGGCCACAAAGGACTACAAAACGCGTCTTAGAATAGGGAAAGTTTGGATCTCTATATGGGTGCGTTCAGAAACCTAGCTTGTCTGACCGTTGAGATTTCTAAATTGTCCGTTCTGATTACTCAAACAGTATTTCTGTTTTGGCGTTTTAGGTAACTGGAAAATGAAGTCTAGAATTCATTGTCTCAGTTGACATTCACTCCTGTCAAAACAGGCGATCTGACTTGCGAAAGGTTACGGAGTCTTTATAATGCCTTGAGATGTCTATTAAATTTGTAATTTTAATAAATAAAGTAGGATATTTGTTGAGGTAATTTAAAAAAAATAATAATTAATAAATGTCAAACCTGACAGCTACGCAGCTATAGAACCAGTCGCCTTCCTAGGCAATTATAGTCATCTTAAAACGATTAGTATGAATGTGGCCTTTTTTAATTGCTCCAAGACTTTGACGCATCGAAATGTCACGCTCCATTAACGTCACTTAATTAAGGCGGAAATTAATTACGCAAAATAAAACAAGTTCCATCGCGTACTGCCCATTAACGGATGTTTTAATGCGAGCCCTAGTCTAGTTAGGTGATCAATCATGACTGGAAGTCACGAGCTATAAACGCCGTCAGGCTGCGTAAACAAACACATCTATGGCAAAAAGCTTAAGCCCGTATGACACTACATTTTTTCCTCAATTTTGTCATGTTGAAAAGTCAGCGGTGTGTAAAAAGCATAGCAATTGTTTGCAAGCAACCGCAAATTTTCAATCGAATTTATTTTCAAATAATCTTGAAATGTCAAAAAAAGCTGCCAGCAGCTGAAAAATGTGATTTGAATACATTTTTAATGCATTTTTTTCTTGATGTTTCTAAATTAATAAAGTTGGTGCGTACGCACTCACTCCTATCGGGAATTTTCGTTCTAATTTTTCGTACTACTCTAGTTTCATTTTAAAAGTCTGAAAAATGCAAAAATATATGTAGTGTCATACGGACAAGGATGTAAGTGGCTCAAAGTAGCTTGGAGTATATTTTTCGCTCTCTGAGAGAATTACGCTCTTTTTGTTTAGTTTGACAGATGTTTAGTGCTCAGCTCGGGAAAGTACGCGAATAGACCTAGTTGCACATTTCGCATTATTTACTTGCGGTTTTCAGCATTCTCATTGCGTTCTTTTGACTTTCAAACCACTTTGGAACATATTTTTGTGTTTAACTCTGACGGTTTCATTAAGTTTTGTTTATCGTTTATTGTTTGTTTTGTGTTTCGTTTGGGGCGACACTTTTGGCTGATCCCTTCTATCTGAGTAGACAACTTTCAACTGAAATACGACTAAAACTCCAACTAAATGTTCCCAAACTCGTTTATTTCCCGCAATTCTTTAGTTAGCTCCAGGTTTTGCAATCTTAACGAGTCAAATTCCATCCGCAAAGTTTTCAGAATATCCCTATTCCCACTTCTGCGCTTTTCGATTTCCTGCGTGAATTCGAAAATTAACAAAAATAGGCAACACTCAACTGAACACTCATGTACATACCTGCAAAGTGGCCATAAGGCTATTTTGTGCCTGGGGACTCCTTTTGCTGGGAATTTTAAGCGATACCTCCAATCGCCCCAGTTCCTTGTTTAGATGTGCATTTCCGTTACGCAGGACCTCAATCTCCTTCAGCAGATTCATATTCTCTTTCAGAAGATTTGACGACTTATCCATTTGGCTGTGGTCCTGCAGTTGTCTCTTGCATGCTTTTATTGAGTCCTGAAGGTAGACTCGTTGACGGTTGAATTCGGATTGCACTTGGGTTTCCAAAACGATGTGCTTCCTTAGTGACTCGTCGCTGGCGTACCGTTGAAACAACTTTTGAATACCACTTCTCAGCTGATCGGGTTCGTTGATCTTCCCCGCAAGGTGGTAGATCTCCGTGCAAATGGTTGACATCAATTCTCGAGAGTTCTTTGCCAATTTTCGCTGCTCCTTGAGTTCAGCTACAGTTTTCAGATACCTGTCGTTGAGATTTTTCAACTGTACCTCCAGTTGGACGTTGTTCTTGTTGAGATCGTCCAGCTGCTGTTCCACTTCTGTGATTTTCTTTCGTTTCTCGTTTATTTGATACTCACGGGGCTCTATCTGCATCTTCAGCTCAGTGATCCTGTGACTGAGTACCTGCTTGTACTTCTCTAGCTCTTGGTTCTTGTGTAGCATCTCCTGGATACGTTTCTCCTTCACACTTATGGCAAACTCACGATCGGTGACGTCCTTCCGTAGATCTTCGATCTCACGCATCAGTTTGCTGATCATTCTCTGCGACTTCGTGTGCTCCTCGTTAAGCAGTTCCACTTCCTCTATCAGGCGTTCTGCCTCTTTGCTCATCGTGTCGGACTTTTTTCGCAGAACACCCGCCTTTCCACGCCACATCACCTCTTCGTCCTGTTCGGCTTTAAGAGTGTTCTCATAGCGGATCACTGTGTCCATCATGTTCGCCTCATTCTCGGCTGCCACCTGGCGGCAGTACTCAGTAAACTCGAACTTTTCGTCTTGAATTTCCTGCATCAGGTTGCGGATGAGCTCCTCGCGATATTCGAGCTGCTTTTTGAAGTCCGCCTCTAATGCCTCCACCGTGTCCTGCAGATATCCGGCGGACTTTCTGAGCTTCTCCTCGTAGCTGTCTCTTATTTCGTTGCTGCTTTGACTGAAGCTTGTAAACTTCTGGTACTCCATGAGCATGCGTTCGGTAAACTGTTCCGACAAATTAAGCATTTGCTTCTTGTGATCAGCCTTGAGGTCGTTGATTCGGAAGGTGATCTCATTCAGCTCCTCGATGTGCTTCTGCTCCAGTTCGCTGTTTCTGTTCTTGAGCGCTTCCAGGGCTTGGCAGTAGCCCTTGTGTATGTCGGCCAATTGCTGACTGTCGAAGATTTCATTCTGGCTCTCTTGGTACTGGAATTCGGCTGCCTGTTGAAGGATACGTGTCTCGAGGTTGGCGATCTGCTCGATTTTCTCTTTCAGCACATGCCGGGGAATAAGTACTTCGTGGCCCTTAAGCAGGTCCTGGTCCAGAGGTGCCACTTTTCCGTCGATATTTTGCAGGATCCAAATGGCTAGGGTTCCGCGTTTAGAGGCCGTTATGAGGAGGGTGTCGTCATGTGAGAAGATCACTTTCGTCACAGCGCTGTCGAAGAAGCGGTAGTTTGTAAAAGTCCCACCACCGGCATCCAGGAAAGGCAGTTGAACGTTGTACAAATGTCCCGCTTCCGTAGACACGAACATCATTAGGTCGGATCTAGCTAGGGCTATCGAAAGAAACGGTGCCTTGGACGGCGTGCTAAGTTCTCGCACCATTTCGGAATTTGACAGTTCTCGAAGAAGTCCCGAACCGGTTACTGCATAGATTGAGAGAGGATCAGCGGCTGTGCAGCGGAGCGCACGATACTCGGTGCCCTTCTGAACGATTTCCTGGACACGGAGTCCTGTTTCGACATCCCACTGGTAGATGGCACCTTCAGCGCCGCCAGAAATGAGGTATTTATCATCTCGGGACCAGGCTAGGCTGAGAACGTTTCCATTGTGACCCTGAAATTAGAAAGAAGCTGTGGTAGACACATTTTCAATGGCTCTGCGTCTTACTTACCTTCAGAGTGCGGACTATGTTCAAGTTGTAAACGGACGTCACAGAAACAAAGTTGTCATAGGCCGCCGCCATCAGGTGGCCAAAAAACGAATACTTCACTTGAGAGCATCGGGGAAAGTTGTACGTCTTGATAATCTAGGTTCAGAGAAAGGTACACAAAAAACCGCAACCAACGAATTTCCACTCACGTTCAAGTCGTCCATGAAAATCTGCATGATCCGCAGTTGATCGGAGAAACCGATCGCCGCAAATTGTCCCGTCGCATTCAGCTCCGTCACTGTGATGTCAACTTGATAGCGCTTTACGAGTTCCACCTTTTCCGTTTCGTAGTTCCACACTCGAATGGTCTGGTCCTTCGCTGTAAGTATACAGACATTGGTATTGGGTTAAGGCTATACGTTCATCTGAAATCCCACTCACATGCTGTCATGATGATCGATCTCCAGGAGCAGATGGATATGTCCACAATCTCATCGATGTGTATGAATTCGCCGAGTGGGCTGAACGCCAGCACCGACGCAGTTTCACCAACTACCACCCCCTTCAAGTCGCACACGTAAATCTGACTGTGCATCGCCGTCACGATAACAGTATCTTGCTGCGCATTAACCGCCATATTTGTTATCTTGTACAAATCTTCGGTGTAGATACCTTTGTGAAGCTTGACGATCGCCAGCCTTTGGTATTTATATTTGGACACTTTTTCAAAGACATACACCTCGTTGGCTATGGAGTATGCCAAGCGCTTTGAAAGTGCTACCATACAGGTCACATCTCCACTAGATGCAGTTGTGGCGGCCGCCTCCTGGTGTTCGGTGGGTTCACCTTCTCCGTCTGGATCTTTTGAGATATCCATTTGCTCGACTTCGAAAGCTCGAAAGCTCTGCTTAACTTCGCCATTTTCGATGAGCGCCAGTTTGCTTCTTTTGAGGCCCAGCATCAGGACCTCCATCGACAGCCATGCCACGCACTTGACAGAGAAGTGCGCCTTAATATTGGAACTTGTTGTGAAGCCGGTGTCAGATTTTGACATCATTTTCAAAACGCCTTCCCCACATACAGCCACCATTGCGGCGTCCTGAAGATTGGCCGCAATACAAGTAGCCACCGCTCGCTGATTGGGATTCGTTTGATCGACCTGACTTTCGACGGAGGTTCCATTCTTGTCGAAGAACATCATGTAAAGCGTCTCGTCTGGTTGCTTGGTCAACACAACCACGGCCCTGGAGTCGTGAACGAATGTTATCTCTGCTACCTCTTTGGCGTGGGCATCGCTGGGTAATTGGAAGTTGCGTCGTTTCTTGAGCGTGCCCGTGTCATAAATGCAGATGTTTGTAGAGCTTTAGGAAGAAATTTAACTGTCGAACTGGGACACATATACTTACGATTCAGAGTCTGAAGTTGAAGCGGTTACTTCAACTACTGCTATGAGGCGCCGGCTTGGATTGATCGATATCACGGTTGGAATGGTCTTCTCCGGGAATCTATTGAAAACAATTTTGTGATTATTGGTACTTAAAAATAGCGGAAGGCGCAAAGCCAAGTGACGGCTCACATTGTAGCTAAATACGACAATAGCCAATAGCGCGCACATTCATCGATGGATGATGGAGAGATTTAAGTTGGCAGTAGAGATTCCCAAATGACCTAAAATCTGAGCGAGGAATTTGTATCAGAATACTTAGTTTCGATGTTTCTCCAGCAACTCAAAATATTTCACATAATTGAAATTGAAACAAATTGAAAATTGAAACAAAAAACCTTTTTGGCAGCGAGCCTTATGTTGCATTTACACCATCACGCAAGCGCATTTTACACGAGACGAGACAGAGAGATCCGTTTGTCCGCAGTCAATGCTAATAAAGGCGTAAGAATGAGTTCACAAATCAGACGCCTAAAGTGTCATGGATATTCTACCCATAATTATAGATACGTAAAACGGAAACAAACACAAGTTCCGAAGAACAGCATCTCTACAATCACTTGAAAACATTTCTATTTCTGTTTTAAAACATTTGAAATAAGAGTGGTTACTAGTTTCAGTAAATTAAACCAACAATACATCAATCAGTTATACGAAATAAATAAATAATTGTCTGTTCATCACTTCCGGAAGCCATTTTGTTTTATAGGAAAGCGAAATTTCATAAGCCATCGCTATAAAAATATCTACATGCATAGCTTTCCCATAATTCCAAACACGTAAACAAGATGGCCGACCAAAAAACGTGTAATGCCTTTCAGTCACACGGCTATTTAGTATTCAGCATCCCTTTTATCTTCCGTGTTGGGAATGTGTGACCGTGTAAATGAAACATTACGAATAATCATTTTTAGTTTCGCTTCAAATTTTTGGTAATTCAAAATAGTTACATATATATATTTTCCATACAAAATTTGTAATTGTGAGCTTCCGTAAATTTAAAGTCGAGACTAAAATTTGTTACTAGTACACGTCGCAGCATTTAATGATATTTGTTAACATTTCGTTTCTTTAAACGTTTGCGCGGAATCGTTCTTTTTTAAAATAAAATATGGGTGCGATCAAAATTATAGTGGATTAAGTATGACAGCTGGCTGCCGTATTGGATAACCGATCACTTAAATTAGCTCTATAAAGCTGAGCGTAAGCCCGTATGACACAACACATTTTTATGCATTTTTCTGCTTTTAAAATGAAACTTTATTAATGTAGACACATAAAAAACAACGCATTAAAAATGTATTCAAATCACATTTTTCAGCTGGCAGCTTTTTTTTTTTTGACATTCTAAGATTATTTGAAAATAAATTCGATTGAAAATTTGCGGTTGCTTTGCAAACAATTGCTACCCCTTTTAAATACTGCCGACTTTTCAGCATTATAAAAATAAGGAAAAAATGTAGTGTCATACGGGCTTTAATGAAGGGATCACTGACAAATATATTCTGACATTTTGATTGTAGTAAAAGTGACGTTGCCGACGAATCTTGTTTTAAAGTTCAGGAGGAATCTAGCCCAAACAAAACTAGTACACTAAAGACAGCTAGATTTTTGAATGTGTTCCTTGCTATTACATCTGTTTTATCGTTATACAGTTCAGACTGTCAAAATGCGCAGTACGCTCGAACTACTTTACTTACAGCTTTTTGACAGCACACACCTACCGCGACAATAAGAAAAATGCTCCCAACAGCGAATAAAAAAAATCGCCATTTTGCCGACCTAATGCGGTGAATAATCTCTTATAGCGAATGAAATTTGAAAGGCGAAAGATTTATGGTCACGCCAGTTTGGGAGAGCTTCTAAAACTAAAAATCTTACCTCAAAAAGCGCTGTTTATTCGTCGTGAAATCATGAAACACCAGAACACCTTCCACTGGATAGATAACCTCCTGATTGAAACTGAAATGAATGTTGCCAACAACTTCCTTGCGAAGGCCGTAAACATTCTTCGGCGTGATGCTGACCGGTATCACAGTTGTCACAGTTTCTTCCATTTATTTTTTTTCTCCAACTTTCTTTCGACAAATTTCACTTGATCACAAAATTCTTTCGGAATTTGAAGTATTTCAAAAAGCTATAGCAAATTGATATAACATTCCTACAGTTCAACCACCCAATCCCATCGTCATGACAGTCATCGTCAAAACAGCCGGTTTCTTGTTTGCATTTCCAGCTGTGTCTGAAAGTAGCACACAACAGCTTTCACTGCGTTGCGCAAAGCAACAGTGGGCCTCTTCGAGGGAGAGGAGTTCTATTTTGAGTTTTTTTTTCACTGTTGATGAATTACTTTGGGTGCTTTTTTAGCCGGAGCTTGTTGCAAGGGGAGTGAGACAAGGACAAGAACTTTGTAAGCTTTGCCTAAAGGGTCTATAGGCTTGTACAATTTGGGGAAAAACGACTTGTATTGATAATAAAATGTTGTTTTGCTTACTTACTGCGGTACAAGATGATATAATATCTTGCTCAAGGTATGCCGCAAACCGCATGTGGTTTGGAAGTTTTACTCAAATAGTTAGGGGCTTACTTTAAAGGTGAACCCACATGTGGCCTAGGTTTGGCCAAATTTTTGGTTATGGTAATGAATTTGTACGTACAAGTTTGGATGAAGGAACATAATCTGCACTGAGTAAGAGGTTTTTTAATGTATATTCCAAGTATGAATTGCTCATCTGACAGTTGAGATGGTGAGAATGTATGTTTTCTTAATGAAGACAAATAATTGGGGTCTTGCTTTTACAGCTCGTAGGTAGGAACATTTTTTTTTACTTTAGGGTAAAGGCCGGGGGCGTTATTGTGTAATTGCAGCTTTCCATCAGCAGATATGACATGATTTTGATTTTAAATAAAACGTATGAAGTTAGTGTTTGCTATATTTCAATGTTTTGTTCGAATCTATCAATCTGTTTAGACTGAGGCAAACGATCTTTACAATTCTTAATCACAAAATTCTCTCACCTTGAAGCAACAAAACGAGAAAACGTCAAACGAATAGAACATCAGTTGCCTTATGCAACTTTAAACTGCGCTGTTTATTTTCTATCAATACCTAATACCTTTTGACGATATGAGCCAATAAAAATCGGTTGAAAAGCTCATTTTACAAGCTATACTCCTTTAATGTTAACGTTTATGGTTAGATAGTTGGTTAAAGTAATCTAACTGATTCCACCAATGCGGAGCTGGATACAGCAGATGCCGATCGACAGGGAAAACTCAGTTAAGAAAAAATGTAACAAAATTAAATGTATTTTATTATTTCGATTTATGTTATCAGATACAAATGCAACATTGTGTAAACACATGACAGCACTGTTAGGTACTAATTCCGCTTACCTGAATGACAGCTTTAATCGACAGATAAATCTAGTAATTTAAAGAATAAATCTAGTACTGAATTCTCCTACTGATTAAATACGTACGGTCCGCTCAGTGCCTAGTTTCTGTCACAAATATGGACTTGCAATGTCAGCGTGAGTTCAGTGCATTATCGAGTCCAAGTGCAAACTAGGGTCCATGTCAAACTTAAATGTCTTATCCCTAGCCATAAACCAGAGACAATACTGAGACCACCAACTTCGGTCGATTTCCCGTTACTTAGCCTACAAGCTGCCACGTTTGGTGCGCTAGTATTCTTACATATAAAATCGTATTGACAAATGTCACGAAACTTCAAAAATTCTGCTCAACAACACACTTCCAGGAGATATGAGACACTTCCGCTGTGGGCAAAGTTGCTGGCAGAGTTAATAGAATTTTATCCGTTTAATTTGAAATTGTTCGTTACGTGTGGATAATATTTTTTTTGAGGAATAAGTGTACATTTGCTTAAAATATTTATGAAAAATTGTCAATGTAGATTGGTTGAGGGAAAATGAAAACATTTTGAGCAAATTTTCTTCTTTTCTTATTTAAGAAAAGTGTACACACGAAATCGAAGTTAATGATATCCAAAAGCGGAAAATACACAACCATGTTTGTCCTAATATGTTTCTAGTATATAGAACATCAACTTTAGATAGTTTTACTAACCAAACAAGTCACATTATTCGCCTTTTAGCGATTGCCGAGGTTGGCAGCATTTATTTTTGCATTTTTTTTATGTTTTTGCATGTCACACGGATTCTTTTTTGACATAACACCGATAGGAATACAAAATGGCGAATTTGAAAAAAAATTGAGGGGCCCAGCGGCAAGAGGATTGTGAGTTGGGGGTCTCAGTATGGTTTGTCTATGCCATAAACATTAACGTCAATTTGACATTTTGCCTGCGTTCCCAAAACATGTGCAATAAGCTTGACGTTGTTTTGTTTAAACAATTCCGCCACCAATGCTCTTTATTATGATACTTACTTTAATTTACGTTAGATGGTGCTTGCAGTTCACAGTGGACCCAACCAGCAAGCTCTTTCAGACAGCTTAGTTCTTTGCTAGCTTAGTTCAGTAATGCACACCAAGTTGGTTAAGAGATCGCTCTATAATTACGCGTGACGTAGAATTGTATATTTTATTATTAAAATTAAGTCTATTGCCTTTTTGTAACGCAAATCCTTTGAATTCTTATACTTTTGACAGCATTGTTTGCATGCATGTCTCTTTTTCTAAATAAACGTCAAATGAAATCGAACATTTGTGTTGCGCCCTGGACTACGTCCACCTTAGTTGAATTGTAAAAACAAATATCGAAGTCTGAGTTGATTTTATTTTCTAAAAAAATAAACCTTTATGTAAAATACTTACAAAGGTTTTCTAATGAGCAGGGAACACCAAATGGCAGCAACCTTCCACCGAAACGGTAAAATAAGAAAAACGAATGATGGAACGTCATTCGCGCAAAACCGAACGGAACCCTCCTATATGCTTGTCACCGTTTACTGGCAATAGTCGAAACAACAACGGGATCGTTATGAAGTATGTGAGGAAATTGCGAAAGGCAAAACGAGAAAGAAAAAGTCTACACAAGTTATGACATTGAATTCAATTTGGTGCTGCCAAATTGGTTTACCTTTACAATAAAAACTTAGCCTCAAGAGAGAGGACAGCTATAAAAAATAACTTTGTAATTATAAAAATAAAGCAGGAATAATAATAGAAAGTCTCTAAACCGCTCGCTGACAATTTGAAACATCACGGTACGTTTTATTGGCTGGATGCGATCATTTTTAATTAAAACAGTAGTTCAAACTCCGCTTTTCTGAACTACGCTTTACGGAAAAAATCGGTTAACTGAAACACAAAGTTTGTCGGCGAAATTTGTTTTCAATGATCCGAAGTTCGCTGAAGAGAAAATACCGGTTAAGTGAAAGAATAGTTGTGGCAAATTTGTATTTCAGTTAAAGAAGAAAAATTGAAAGAAAAAGATAGAACCCGCAGTGTAAACGGGATCTTCGTCTGTTTTGTTGTGCCTGAAGGGTATGGACTCTCGAAGACTTGTCGGGCCTATGCGTAGTTGTAAACAGAAAACAAATAAATTTTCAATTATCCTCCTCAAAACTCAACAAAATCTGAGTTTTTCAGATCCAACTCTAAGACTGCAACCCTTTTTTTCGACTACCACTTTTAAAGCCTTCAAATTTATATTCATATTCATGTGCTTCAAGAGGAGTTTTCAAATCAACCCAAACTGCGCACTATAAGCACCCAATCTCTGTGTTAAACTCTCATCTTTAAAGTAAAATTAAATTGTCAACTGCAAACACTTGGATTATATTGAAATATTCCATTCCAATCCAGAAGATGCAATCATAGCAAAATTTTACGTTTACGAACGTACAGAGAGGCATTAAAAATAAATCCCATTCGCCTTTGCACAAGCATGAGGGCATTTGCAAACAAACTGTTATCCGGACCCTTTGACGTTTCAATATTTGATGCAGAATATGCCACTGATTGGTGCAACACGTAATTGGCCACGGAGTCTGCCAAGTAATTCATAAAATGCGTCACCTCGAACAAATTTGCTTTTATTTATTCAAGTGAAGATGTATTGCAAGAATTTAGCTTCGTTTGCATAAACAAATCGTGAAAGAGTGAACAAATAATTTGAGCAATGAAAAGTCAAGTAAACACTGGTGCCGCCTGAGGATATTTTTCCTACTGCTTAATAAATTGCGTTGTTCTTTTCGCATCGACTTTGTGCCATCTCGGCGTGAGGTGATCCAATAAACATTATATACGAGGTGTATTTAAATTGGATTTTCCACATACATCAGGTGAGGTTATGTCGCGTTTTGTTTTTTGGTTGTTTGATTTTAATGCGAGTGGGCGTGCCGGAATTATCTTAAATTATGTTTAAAGCGAATGTGAGCAGTGGTGCCTGCCTGAGGAGGGGCTACGTTCATAAACTGCAAGCTATCTAATGAGGCCGACTAATTTCAGCTCAAACGGGCTCGAAGATGGGCTCAATTTGTGTTAAAACTGTGGGTGTTACAATCGGTATCACATGCGCTATACTTCAACTTCATAAAATGTCAGCTAATATGACCTTTTAAGTCCACTTTGGGCGCCATTTTCAAATCCGTTTACGTACATTATCGCAACCTTTTTGTGGTTTTCTAAGCTTTTTCTATCCAAGAAGGTAAGGATGTCAAACTGCCAGCCATACACTATAATACGCCAGCAGTTTAAGCCTCATTGACATGAATAGCTTCATAAATATCATGCTGTCCTATAAGTCTCGCCATCAATCTTCGGAATACATTTCATCCTTCGCCTGGCAAATTGGGAACAAAAGTCCTAATACACTGCTACTCGTATATGGGCTATAACAAATTGCGCACACTTAAGAGAACAAGAGCGGGTTGTATGTGTATCTATTCTGCAGAGAGACTGCCTGTGCCTGCACCCAACAGTGCGTGCGGCAGGTGGATACCCATTCACTGCACAGGCCATAAGCTTCGCGGCGCGGCGTCTTCAGCAAGTTGTTGATATACAAAAGGAGCTTTTTCCATTCTCACTCACTCGGCCAAGGCGGTGCGTGGTGGTGGCAAATGTGTAACAAAATCTCACATTCACTGTTAAATAGGATAATGCACTGAGCGCAAGTGAGTTCCGCTGAAGTACACACAAAAATTCCTCAGTCATCTTTCCGGCAGCCAAATCGGCGGTTCGTCGTGCTCTGGCACATATCGCGCGAGTCAAGTGGAACGAAAAACCTACTCCCTCCCTGTGTTTCTTTTTCTCTGCTTTCGAAACAGGTGATACTGTGAATGGATTTCCAAATTTTGTCGCCCTGTTGCCGCGTATTTCTCAATATTCGTCGAGCATTAACTTGAAATTAGCAAGAACTGTGCTGTGTTACTGTTGAACTCATACATATAGCCACGCACGAGAGAGTATATGTGCGCGGTAGCACCAAAGTTTATCTTGTAGTGTTTGTTTACGGGTGGAATAGAAAAATAGCCGTCGGTCCTCCGGGTTGTTCCCGCTCTCGTGAACACAGAGTTGGCTGCTTCTCCCGAATCATATGCAGAACACACTCTTGTTGGCGATTTATTTTTAGGAGCCTTTGTCTAGTGCCGTCGTCTTTTTTGTCGGTTTTCAGTTTTCTCCGAAGACAGAAGACGCTGTGTGTGGAAAATTTTCACCTGCGGCGAAAAACAGAAAGACTCCGACCCCCGCCCCATCCCGCGCCAGCGTGTAATGTGTGTACATGTGTGTAAAGTGTTTCCTTTTTTGTGTTCTTCTGGTACGGCTCTGGCCGTGTGTAAAGTATATAAAATCAATATTAATTCCCTCTCATGAATAATAATCCAATTAACTTAAATACTCCGGGAGAACTGAATGTGAATGTGCAATAAAAGCGTTTTACAATAAAATGTTTAACAAACACAACAATTTGCACGTTACTTTTACTTTAAGCATGAAGTTGTCAAGTGTTGTGTAGCGGTTTGGTGTCGTCGGGCGTAAGTGCGCGAGTATTTTTAGCAGGACAGTTCCTATATCATTCTGTGGAATAATGTGTGCATATATTTGTAGGAGGAGATAGCTTCATCCGTGCTTGAGTCGTAAAGTTGAAATTGCATTTGCTCGTTTGATAAGTGGGGAGTCTTTGTTGTGTGCCATCGTCATGCTGTGCAGCAGTTTATCTGGGAATCTCAATTCAGGAAACTTGTGTGCATTAGTCCTCAGAGTGTACTCTATATAGTGCTGAACTCAAGGGAGGCATCAGCTGCCAGGGGCTGGGGTATGATTTCCCATGAAATGGGGCACTTCAAATGAGAATGCATTGTACCGGAGGAAGGACTTTGCACACAAGTTTAAAGTCAATTCAATGTTTGCATCCGAACAATAAGCTTACAATTGGATTCGAGTTAGCTGTGTGAAAAGGCGTTCAGTTGGTGGTGGCGAGCCAGTAACTGCTGGCATATTTGCAATGCTTCCTCAATTGAACAAAGCCATAGGAAAAGGAAAAATATGCCGAACTGAGTTCTGGAAGAAGTGTGCAAAAATCAAACAGCAGTAATCCGTATTTAAACTGCTGGGAAAAATAAATTTAAACAAGTCGCATGTAAGTAAGAAGACGACGTTCTTAAAGTTGCGAGGTGAGACTGTAGCTCATCAGCTGTCTTAAACAAAGTGTAGTGGATTGACTCGTTCAGACCGATTTCAATCCATGGATAGTGCTGGCATAAGTCCAAGTTGTGTCAGGAATTGAGACAGACGATCGCCTTCCCCTATTTCAAGGGAACAATGTGATGCCGGTGCGTTCATTGCGCACCAAATATAACTGCCCTATTTAGCCTTTTCAACTAAAAAGCTTCTTTAGCCTTAGTTCTTTGTCAATTGCCTCCAGATATGCGCCATTGGCTAGGTCTTCATTTGCCGCGTTCACCTTCAGGGCTGGAGTCTAGGACTCTGCAGAATGATGATAGCAACTTTCTCCCTGAAACTCTTAATGGATTGATAACAAAATTAACGATAACTTTTGACAAAAAATCATGTGGTATACGCTCTTTCGTCGTCTGTACCTGTTCCTAAAAGATCGGCGGGCGAATCGCTTGGCCCAAGAGCCTTGTTTGTATTTAGTATTGCCATCGTTACTGCATGTCAGTCAGGTGGACGGAAGTCTTTTCCATCAACGTCTGAATGTAGTTCTTCCATCTGCCAAGTCGGTCGCCGTTAAATGCAGAAGAAGTTTCTCTATATATTCTCAGTCGCAACTGTGACCTTACTACAACGTTCCCTTTATCACTTCTTTAAATTTCTGTACGTGATTTGCTGCTTTACCTTTTGGTGAGACTCTCGTTCATTTTTCCTGAATTAGCATCTCTTAAAGTTTCAATTAAGGAAGTTTCTTTTGCGATTGCAACTTTTCGACGTCATAATAATTTCTCGCAGTACCTTGTTTTTTTTTGTTGGGTTATGGTGGTACGTCAAATTTACGTCAAAATTCGTATAAAATAATACTTAAAGTTTGAATTAGCGAAGTTTCTTTTGCGATTGCAACTTTTTGACGTCATAATAATTTCTACCAGTGTACCTACCTTGTTTTTTTTTTTTGGGGTTATGTTGGTACGTCAAATTTACGTCAAAATTCGTGTAAAATAATACTACCAGCTTCAGCGTAAATAGTTCGATGTGCTTGAGTCATCTAGTCGTCAAAAATCATGACAGCCTTGCGTTTCTTTATAAAACAAAAAATCGATGTTAATCGAAAATTCATCAGCAAGATTCGAAAAGGAGTCGTAAAAGACGCCGCAAATTCCGGAAAACGAGTTGCTTTCCGCTGCCGCCCAGCTTTAACGAACCCTGTAACTTATAAAATTATAATCGGCGACATTCGAACAAAACTGCGGCACAATTTCATCAACAATTTTACACAAAAGTCGCCTGTCTAATGTATTCCTTTGTCCACAAGCGACGCATAACCGTCTACTTAACATCTTCCAGCAAATCTAACGTAAAGTGGTAGAATTTAAAACACCAGCAAAATTTCGATTATTGCAAATCTAAAGAGCCTACAAATACCCTGTTCGGAGAATTCCCCAAGCCGGATAAAGTCGATGTTAAAAATTCACATGAACCC
The DNA here is from genome assembly GCA_951230905.1 of Cheilosia variabilis. Classification (NCBI taxonomy): domain Eukaryota; kingdom Metazoa; phylum Arthropoda; class Insecta; order Diptera; family Syrphidae; genus Cheilosia; species Cheilosia variabilis. Next base: position 13,973,937 of record OX579679.1, on the reverse strand, counting down.
AGTGAACTGCCTTGAATGCTTTGGAAATAAATAAATGATCACTCCTTGTTGTCCTTGAAGGAGAAGATTTCCGCCAAATTGTGGTCTTCTTCGTTCCGTTCCAACTTATTTATGTCTCCAAAATTGCTGAGCTACTTTGCCCTTTTCTACTTTCTTGTCGTTAAACACATCTTGTCGCAAAGTCGTAAAAAGAAACACAACCATCTGGCTCTAAACTGAAACCACCCATAACATCTGTCTCTGTCACGGCCCTTTTAGCGGAAATGATTTAAGAAAGACGGAAATAGCGTACAATGAATAAAAATCAACTTCAAAGTAAGTGTTGCAAGCGATTGAGGACTGCCCCAAAGACAGACGACATAAAAGAATTTATTTTTAACATCCGAGAATTGCTGGGTCGACTCAGCACGACCGATTAGTTTTTCTTTAAACTGTCCAATTTACCATTTGGTAAGATCTTACGAATAGACCGCTTAAATTATATAAATTAATTGAAAAGGGTTTCTTTTTTTCATTTCATTTCAAGGTTATGTCAATATTTTTATTTTAACTCGACGAGCTGCACGGAATTTGTTGATAATTTTTGTCAAGAAAAATGTAAATGAATATTTGCACTATTTCTACCACGGTTGACGAATGTTTTACATTTAAATCAGAACTAAATGCAATATTCATTGGAAAGTGGAATGTTGGATACGCTATAAACATTCCTATAATGCAGATCACAGTGACGCCGGTAGAGTTTTAAGCACATTTCTAAAGTTGGACTCCTTTTCTAAGCCCGTTTTGTATTGCATTTACTTAGAAAATGCCTAAGGTTGGCCTAGACATTTTACAATAAAAGACATGGAAGATGGAATCGCAGGTTGGAAGCCTTTTCCGACGTGGAATGTGATAAAGTTCCTTTCGCAGCCGTTGTACGTCATAGAAAAAAAGCTTTCATTAAATAGTGGCTTAGAAACAAGTGCCATTCCATAACATTTTTTTACTTTGAGCTCAACTCACCAGTTCGTCAGTAGAGTCCAACAATTACGTCCTTAAACTGACCTAAATGCAGTAATCTTTGATGCGCCCTAAACGAGCCTTGCACACTTCTTCTGCCACTTTATTTTTTTCAAACTAACTTCAAAAAGTTCCTACCGCCACTTTCCCAAGAATAAATCCAAGTAATTGAGTTATATTCTTCTTGTAACAAGTTCTCCTCCCCTGCCAACAAGTTCTTTCACTTTTGCTCAGCTACTGCGCACTTCCTGTAATTTGATTCACTTTTCAATGGCCTCCTTTGACCGTTAAGGCAATTTATTTCTTCAGTTTAATTACATTCTATCGGATGACTAGGGAAATGCGAATTTCCATCTTCGCTCAGAACTTGATCACACTGAGCGAGGGCAAATCTACTCTAACTACACACTCCAAGTGCGAACGTCATTTACGAGTGTGTTTGCAAACTTTCTCCAAGTGTCGTGCCAATTTTACTTACTCTAAATCACACACGTACATCATTCATACGTCATTGTTGCCTGAATTTCCTTCCAAACAGCTGCAATTAAAATTATGTTCATTATTAAGTGTCATCGAGTTGCGTGAGGGCCGGCAATTAGGTGAAGGCCTATACAAGTTCTACGGAAGTTTTCCAAATTGAAATTCACTTTCCTTTTGTCAACAACGACGACGACGACGACGACGACGACGACGACTACATTGCCGATGGGTAAAGTTTAATTAAAATTTTAAAATCTAATTACTAGAGCCCCTTCCCATACACACGCATACAAAACTTGTTGTCCTCACTTGATCCTTGATTAAGGGTGTGCATAACAAGTTTTGAATTCTGAAATCCAATTTCCCATTATTGGATCGTTAAATTTCTTGCTAATAACAGCTATCCTGCAAAGACACTGGAGACAAAACATTGAAATAACTTTATAAGCCGCATAGGGAATTTATGCTGAATTTGGAATAGAAAAACTGGGGGCAACCACAATGCCAACGCGTTGTTTAATCCCTTCTATATTAATAAATAATCCTTTGTATTTATGATAGAATTTGTCATCGCACTGTTTATTTTTCCCTTTTTAATCAGCACGCCACCTGCTGTGAAAAAAAGAAAAAAAACACCGAAAGAGGGGGGCATTTTCATTCCAATGATTGTTTCGCCACGTGATAAGGCGACGAAGAAGACACGTTTACCGAAACGTAAATTAGTTTCACAATGACGTTCCTATTTTTAGTTTGTTGGTTTTGGTTGTACGATTTTTATTTTTATAAATAAAGTACTTAATTTAGTGCTTTCTCTTTGGAGATAAGTTTATACATGCAATGCTCGTTTTAAGGCTCTGCTAAATGTGTTCAGAAAAAGATATTTTCGTGAAGAATTTCGAAATCGAGCGACTGAATGCTGTCAGTGATTCTCACTTGCACTGAAAACGAAAATCTTCTCAAAATGGCCAGTTGCACATGCCATATAGCTCTCTAAAGGTCGGTGACCGTATGACGTCTCCTCAAATGGACTTGTTCGTTGATGTGAGCCGAAGCCATTTTGTTAAATATAAATTTAAAATAGGCAACCCGAATTGAATGTAAGTGAATTATCCAATCATTGCATTATTGGGGAATGTGTTATGTGTCTATGGCCAAATTACGTGATCACAAAACTCGTTGTAGAATAATTTGAAGACAATGACAATCGCCAAGTGACATGTGCTTAAAGCAAGCACTATGGCTACGGCACTGCAAGATGTCTCTAATTTTAAATGCACTGCATTTAAATAAAATGTGTTTGGCAGCACTGGATTTAAAAATTCTTTGATTGATGCATATGAGCAAAAGAAGCAGATCATGGAGTTGTTTTCTTTTTAACTTAAAAAATTAAGCAAGCTCGTTTTTAGCTATCGAAAAAGGGTATGTCAGTAAAATGCAGAAAGAGCAAATCATACCTCGAATCAAACGTCAAACAATTTTTTACTGATTCAAATTTATCAAAAAAAGCAACAGGGCAAGTATACAACAGTTCAGTGCAGCTTGATTTGTATAAAAATGTAATCAGAAAAAGTTTCCCGTGCGAAAAAAGGAATAATTTCTATTTCTAGAGAATGCTAACTTCAATTATGCATTCATTTAAACTTGTAAGCATCATTTTAAGACAAAGATTGGTTAAAACTTTCAAGTCAAAATGTCCTAAAAATGGAAAACTATTTTTTTCGCTTGCGTTTTACGTCTGACTATAACAGGGCCCTAAGCAAAAACGAAGAGCTTAAAAAATATGTTTTATTTTTTAGGCCCAGAATGTAGTATTTTTTTCTACTGACAGATTTTTCAAAAAAGATAACTGTCAAACTGCGTACTCGCCTTTGGCAGTTCTCCGGAATTAATGTTCAGTATTATTTGACGTACCATCCGGCTAATTGTTTTATTAAGTATTTGCCTACTTTAATTAACGTTTTTGCAAAAGGCTTTCACTGAATCCAACCTTCAAAAGAGTTTGTTGTTCTTGTTGCTTGTTAGAATGAAAATGTGACACTGGTTTTGTGACCTGCATACCCATCAAAAATCAAATGACACTTCGTCTTTGACAAAGCCAAGAAAAATGGCAAAATTCCTTTTTGTAATTTTCATAAACCTCGTTGATATCCTGGCAACTAAGCTATAATTGCCAGACGTTAATTTCCAGCTGCCATTAACAGAAATATTTTCCACAATTTATGAATAACCATTACCCGTAGCACATCTTAAATCCCTCGTTAAGGGCCATCGAAATCTCTGCTCCATCAATTCTCCGCTGAAGGACAGTATAATCCACGCGAAACTTCTTTCTTATTAACATTTTTTAGGACCTTTTTTATATGGATATACTTTCAATAAAGTCCATTATTATACGATTATGAAGGAGAACTTATACTATCGTCGATGATGTCCTTTGTCTCTCCGTTAAATGACGTAACTTGAACTGTCAAATTTATCGACGTTAGAGAAAAAAATAATAAAAATATTCCCCTTTCCAAGCAATGACGACTTTATAAGGACGCAACCGAAGCAACAGTATCCAAAAGTATTCGCCTGCGCCATATTTTAATTTAAAACTTTGCTCCTTTGCTAGGGAATCATTTTAAATTGAATTCAGTTACAGGTGCAAGTAAACGTATTAGGCGAGGGCGGGTGGTCGTTTATTCGTTTCGAATATTGCTTTAGACAGCATTTGCGTAGTGTTCAGTTCTGCTGCTATTAAAAGGCGATAAACTAAAATGTCACAATCTGCTAAGCATGGGGACAGGTGTATACGGCTTTAGCAGGAGCAATTTTGTTTGTTAATTGTGGGGTTTGCACGTGTGTATTTTTATGGCTGTCAAACTTTAATTAACCAACTCACTGATATTTCAGTGTTGTTAAGCCAACACTCAGTCTGCTTAAATTTCAAAGAGTTCTGACGCGATTACTATATCTATGAAGGAATGATTTTTTTTCTGCCAGAAATCAGGATTCAGTGACGAGCACTCAGAAAGAAAAATATCATCTAAATCTAGGCCATATGACACACAGGAACTCTTCAATTCATGTCACGATTGTGTGCATATTTTGTGTACCTTTTCGTATTCGAAATTTTTGAAGCAGTCTTCAGATAAAATGCAGACAGAGAGATATCTTCTTGGGAACTTTTCACATTTGGTCACGTATTTACTCATGTATTTTGCAGGTGCACAGATGGAAATTGAGTGGTCTTGTGATTTCATTGTCAGTCCCATATATAAAAGTGAAGTGGGATTTCGTTGATTTGGATTTACAAAATTCTATCTACGATAAACAGTTGCTAAAAGTAGTTTCGTTCGAATCTCTAATATATCTGTTTGTTTGATTGGGCAAGATTGAACAAGAAACCAATCGAGTAATTCATACATTTGACGTTTAAATATGTCAAAGTCTTGTGCCAATTTTAACTATTTTGTTTAACTCAAATTAAAATACGAATTTACGAATGTAATTTGTTTATTGAACGTCTGCGAAAAGAGTTCAGGAAATGGGTGCGTTCAAAACGCGAGTTTGACAGCTGATAGACGCGATACATCGGCGTATTTGAACGCCCTATTTCATGTGTAAAATTAGCTTTACTTTTGCCTGACATACGGTATATGCTTGACTCTTTTTTACAACTTGTTTGGACAGCAAATGTGTTTTGAAGAACCTATTCTTTTTCTACAACCTATCAACGTTTAGCGAACAGATTTCTGCTTCTTACAGAATATAGTGAGTCCATTAAGCGATCGCAAATATCAGTTTAAGATTTTCAGAGTCAGGAAAAAATGATGAAAACCTCATTATTTTCAACCAGCTGTAAATGCACTTAGTGAGTTTTATCTGCCAACCACCGATATCTTAAAGCGAAAAAAAACAACCTAACCTCAACTTAACGGAAACGTATAGGTAAACGACTCAATTTTCTGTACGATTACCTAGTTACCTAGGCACAAGTTAAGAAAAAAAAGAACAAAATACGGTTTTAGTTATACTTATAGTCATGCAATTAATTATCCTTTTTGACAGTTTTGACGCAGATTACTCTCAAACAGTTCTTCCATAATGACAGTTCAATTAGCTTAATTAATTTTTCCTCCCCCCTTTTTAACGAACTTAAATGCAGTTCTTTGGTAGGCACATAATCATTTCGGCAGCCTATTTTAATGGCGTTGACAGGAGCATGCTTTTGCACTTTCCGAATGTCAAAATACCCACACACACACCCACATATGGGTACCTCTCTTCCAGGCACGACAAATGTTACTAATTTCAGGACCTATTAGACATATATACACGAGGAATACGTTGCCAATTAAAAAATTAAGTAGGTCAATTTCGCGAGCGATAAATCCTCCCACAGCACTGCATGATACCTGTGTCGAGATTTTTATTACCCAGTTCCAATTAGAATGTTTGGTTAGCAATATCTCATGGCTATATATATGAGTTCAATATAACACTACTGTAACTTGGGCGGCGAAACAACTTTTAATCACGTTTTCCATTTTTCAATATTTACTTTAGTCAAAATGAATTATTTATCTTCAATAACGAACTTGTGAGTCGATTGAAAATGAGCAACGGCTGAAAATGAAAACAATTCGGAATCGAAATCGGAATAATGAACATAAAATATGAATTATATGGTGATTCGGTGAATATAATGTTAATTATTATCATCGACCGTGACAGTGATGAAGATAACGATGATGAGAACATCTAAATATTCCAACGAAATACGCCGGCTTCAATTAGTGCTAAATAAATTCGGCTGGAACTAGATAGTTTATAGCAACATAGCGACGCACTTTAAGGACTTCGGAGATCAATTACCAAAGAATACACCATCAAGACTGATTTTTTTCGTTTCCTCTTCGTTTATATATTCAATCGATATCATTTTGGACTGGATACATCTACCCCTGGATAGGGTTTCAACGAGCGAGTTCCTGCATAGCTGACAAGGGCATCCGAGTCGTTGACAAGATGTTGATTTTTGTGGCAATTTTTGTCATTCATGCTTGTATCGCAGGTAAGTTTTGTATAAATATTACAGAGGTACATAGGTATACTTATTGCCTTCATTACACATTGATTGAGCTGAAAGGGTTTTTGTAATAACATTGTGACAGATAATTGAACTCGCGAGGAGCTAATGGCATTTCATAATAGTAGCCAATAAATATATGTGTTGGAATATCATTATTTAGAGTACCATTCGACGATTTATAGTCCTTCGTTGCGGCATTATACTCGTATAATGTACATTCAAAATGTGTAGCACATATTTGAATTTATTTGCAAATGCTTCGTTGAAGTGCATTTTATAACTTGCAACATTCTATGAAAATAAACAATTAAAAACGACTACTTACACAATATTTGCATATAGCAATGTTCCATTAGTATTGAGTGTATATTAAACACGTTTGTGACGTTCTCTGTTGTCAAAGTCGATACTTTTTACAAACGTAAATCTGTACATAAAAATCAGTCCATACAAACTGTTGCTGCATTGTTTAAGACTTGTATTATTTCGCCTGTCTGCTGTCATTCAGAATATTGAACACTCATTGCCAGCTTAAAAAAGTAGCATACAAAAGTCTAATACAAAATGGCGGCTTTTTACTTGCGTTGCACTGCACTTTGCACACTTATTGAATGAGTCAACCCATTGATTTGCCTAAAATTGTGACGTCTGTTAAACTCACGACTGATTATTTTTTTGTTAATTATATCGCCAATGCACGATAGCAATAACAAATTTTACTCTCGACTTTAAATTTACGGAAGCTCACAATTGCGAAATTTGTAGCCACTGTGACCTACTAAAATTAAGAGTCGAAACTAAAATCGTTTATTGGTAAGGCCCAATGAATGCTACCAATGTTAAAGTGCTTCCAACTTAAAACAAACAAAGTGTTTGGAATTTGAAACCTCTTGGGGTTGTGCAAAGCAATAACAACAACACTGTTTCTGTTTGTTACTTGTTACGTCAAATTTGTAAACGTCATTTCGGCGAATATTTCTTTATTTCATTTTAACACCAACAGGTTCTGACAACAACTAATGTATCGGACTCATCTGATTTTATTAATTTTCTTACCCGAGAAATTCCACTCCTCGGTATTGTGGATGAAACGGAACACGGAATGAAATGAAATCGTATTTGCGTAATTCGTTAGCTAAAAATGTGCGAATTTTATTAGAACGAAAGAGATTATTGTTATAAATAGCAGGGAATAACTTTTTTTAGTGCAAGAATGAAAATAAGAAATAAAAACTCTTTTTTTTTTTGAGGTTATAATTTCCTGCTAAATATTACTTTCGCTTTGCGTATACAGCGAAAATTCCGCAAGTAATAGACTCTCAACTCCAGTGCTTAACTTAAAATTAACAACGACACCTCCCTATTTTCGTTGAGGCAGGAAATTTAAACGCCAAAGTGGAGGATAAATGGATTTGTTCGCATGGATGCCTCCCATCATTTATTTCATTTCCGAAGGAGTTTGTATTTCGTCTAAGGGTGGTTCAGGAGGAAATGAGTTAAGCAAAATACTCTACAAAGTATTATTCTGGTCTTAGTCTTTGCAAAGAGTAAGCCCATTACTAAAATTTGGAAGGAAAACGGGTCGTCCTTGAAAAGTTTCTCGATGAGATTCGTTAGCGCGAAAAGAAGAACCGGACACAAATTCATTTCATAAGTCTTTGGGTTGAGCAAAAACTCACCAAAAAAAACAATCCGGATTTTAAATTTCATTCGTAATTAGTGAAGAAATAAGTATCATCCCATCAATATTTAGTTGAGCACGCCGCAGGATGTGCAGCAAAAGTGAGGCCAGCAAACCGCCAGTGGATACAACAACTGGTAACGAAATTTAACCATTGAAATTCCATTACTGAAATATCTTGGGGGATGGAAAAGCTGTGCTCACGTCGGTACTCGACATTGCTGCCACAACAAATGAGGATTTAACAGCCTTTCTGACCCAAGTCAAGATATCTACCTGTCATACCCTCTCAATTAAAATCAGCTGGGGCTGTTACATTTATGAAAACCACAAGCCGTCCGAACAATATTGCACAGGAGAACATTTGGATTCCTTTAAATTGAAAATATGATAAATAAATGAGTACGCACAGACACAGCTGGTAATCTGGTCAGGGATCGAAAAAACAACTTAAATGTCACAACTCATTTTCATTTTTAAACACTACTACAGTCGCATTGTCCGCACAAAGATTATGGGACGCGACCCGTGAATAAATTAGCCCCACACAATTAGTTATTTTTAGTCTGCGTAAAATAAAAAGCGTGATAAATAATTTAAAACTCCCAGAAATGCAACAGAGGAATTCGAAAGAATATCAATGCCACATTGATATAGCTGTACATTTTCGCCCACGACACCAAATGCATGACGGCCTTGGAGATGTTTTACTCACACTTGCAGAAAAATAAAAATAAAAAATATACTGGAATGCTTTCAATAGCATTCCGTTTCATTTCCTTTCTCCCCGACTCTCAAAATGAGAAGGGGACATCGAATTTCATTGAGCGGGTCAACTGCATTCCCCGAATTCCAGATGCAAGTTAATCAACTTTTATAACTTTTTCCGAGCAAAAATTAATTTAACTAATTTGGTATTCAGCAATGGGGTGCAGGGAAATATTCAACGAATTGTGGACCCAAAATTGTACCCATCATTAAGAATTTTTTTTCGATGTTTTTTGTGATTGTGTAGCCAAACGGTATACTTTGTGGGAAGCAAAGTCTGTCTGTCGTTCTCTCACTCAGTTTTAAATTAAAAACAAAACAAAAAACCGAAGCAAATATAACCCGAGAAGTTTTCCAGATGCGATGCGAATTGCTTTCAAAAAAATAAAGCAAATGGCAGCATTTTCATCGTGCATTATTAAATTTTTCGATTAGCAAAATGAATGCAAACCCTCATATGTAAGGCTATAGGTGGGGATTTTCGAGGCTCAGTGTTTCACTGAAATAAAGTGTCACTTGATATGTCACGGACAGAACGAAAATATGGAAGCGAAAATACCCCATAACTGGCCAATGAGGCTCGACTAGAAGATGCTGAATAAAAAAAAGTTATGGGAATAACCATCTCCATTAGACATAAGTTCTGTTTTAAGCCTTCTTTTTTGACAGATGAAGAAACTGAAAGCAAAAGCTATCATTAATTAAATTGGCTATGCTTACTCCAGAAGCATAAAAGTGTGGTGCACAGTTTTAGGCTTTAAATATTTGTAAAAGTAGGCAATGGGCACGTTAAATCATTTAGTTAAATAAGTCTGAGTTGATGTGTCGCAGTTTTGATTGGCTTAGATAGGTCACATGAAGAACTTTTTCAACGTTTATGGAGATATAGCCAAGGGATCTAGTCAAGAAATTTGTGACTGAATACCATAAGTTCGTACATGTGAGTGACGTAGGAAAAGTGACGTTATCGACCCATCTACTTTTTTGCGTTCAGGGTACAAGTAGTCGAGGTAAATCTAGTCGGCTTAAGTTAATTAGATTTTTAAGTGTGCCCAATTTCACACAATACAATTTTGTACTTTCTGAATTGACACAGGTGGAGCTCACATCAAAATGAGTCCCCTATTTTGAAAAAGAAATACACTTAAAAAACCACTTCGCGGAATCGGGACCCAGAGCTGACTTCTATTGAAAATTTGCTGTCAGATTGATAAGTGTCATAAATGGAACTATAAACTCGTGATACTTTATGCAAATATGAAAACTGTCATCAAATTTCGAATTCGCCACATCGTCCCATGAACTTTGTAGAAATTGTTGCACTCCAAATTCCACCGTTCTTTACTATTTCAACTACAGCGCTGACTGTTGTGACATTTCAAAGGAGGGAAAGTTAACTAAATTACCAATGGACAAAGCTGCATTTGATAGGATTATTTTGTTAACCAAGTATAATTTTGTGTATGTCAATTTTTTTGGGCGTTTTCGTCGATTCTTTTAAAAATGCGAATATTAAAACTATTCCAATATTTTCCACCATTTAGTTTTGAAATCTACGGCTATCACGCACACAATCTTGCCCTCCCTTCACAAGTTGAACTCACACATGCAAACCCTACATTTTATCTCTGACATATTACTAACTATACATGCGTTAGGTTACAAAAAGTAACTTAGTAAACAATAGTTAAACTTGGAACGCACCCCTGGTATAAATCTGTCAAAATAAAGTCACCCAAAACCATGGAAAGACACTGAGCAGTTTTACGTCTGCTTCGACGTTGTCGAGGAAGTTTGTCAACTTTTGACATACATATTGTGGGAAATTGTGTAGTTTTGTTTGTATATACATAATTTGGACCAGTTCATGGGCTCTTCTTGTGTATTTTTGCTTGAAAAGCCGACGAGGTGCTGTGCAATCGCAAATTTTTCGCAATTAGCTACAAGGCAGTAAAAAATAAAGAGGGCATTGTCGGTATTGCAGTGCAAAGTAATTTAGAACTTTCCTTGCCCGAAAGTAGCACTGTGTTGTTCAATTAAAACTCAACTGTACGATATTCTGAGAAATTGTTACTATGCGCTGCAGTCCTGTTTATATTCTGGGTCAACGAGCTTTGCAGTCACCCAACTAACTGCATCTGTCATCAGTAGACTGCATGACATCACATACTCTGTATACGGTCCCAAGTCTATAGATCGATTTATTAGGAATACATTGCGGGAACTGCGTATAGTGTATCACTTGCAGGCAAGCATCAAATGTCTATATTCACGCTAGGTACGTGAGTTCGATTTTTGACACAAATGGAAAGAGACTATACGATTTTATGGCTGAGCAACTTCTAAGTCCTGAAATATTTGCGAGTATATTTTGCGAACATTTTTATGTTTTTATCCTAGCACACACCTCCGCACATACCTGTACTTCGTGCTACGAATACAGATCCTGGTTCCTAGACGACCTAGACGACAATAATTGAATTCCCTTGATAGGTGATCCACTGTATGCAAACAACAGCTAGGAGTACAATATCATTTCAATATAAAATGCGGAGCAAAAGATTTCACGGAGCGAACATGAAATATTGAAAGTTATTCCCTATCACGAACTGAGTTCGTCGTTCCTGCATAAGACTGACAGGAAAATAATGTTAACCCCACCTGTGTCATGACCATGAGAGAATAGTAAAATACCCAACCAAACGTGTACATACACATAATTCAATTCGATATGTTAAGCCACTTTGACATTATAGACGTCATCTCATACCGACTCCTGTATGCTATATATATTTATCCTGCCCTGAGGGATACATGTGCTTGTGCATATATACAAATAGAATTTTCATGTTCGCTTTGAATATTATTCTGAGAAATTGAGAGAGAAATAGCGGTGGAGAATTAAATTGAAATAAGCTACAGGAATCTGGCATTAATTGCCGTTGGCAATTAAATCTTAGCTGTCACGGGATTTTCCTGTCTGTATATACGGCTGCGTAGTATGGAGATGAACTGTAAGCGAAAGGTTAAGTTGCCAGGCTGGCATGGGAATTTGGAATTTTGAAATACAAGAGATGAATGTAATTAAACCCTTGGTAATTAAAGGAAGAAATGAGCTGCAAGGAGAGGACACATACATTTTAAACACGTAATGTTATCTGTATCTGTACGCAACATCAAAGGGTTTCTTTCTCGTTTGGGTGTGCCGTTTCATAAATGTTTTGCATTGTTTTGTTTCGAAATGATTTTAAATCAATACTACATATTTCGACGGAAATAATTTTTATTCGTCATCTACACAGGTGCTGTTTAGAATATGCATGTGTATTTTCCGACAGTCGACTAATTGCCGTAATGGACCAAACGAACAAAAAAACAAAAATCTATTTGTTTTTGCAGTAAACATGACACGAAGATTTGTTTATTTACAAAGTTATTCAACGATGTTTCCGGGTATTGCCATAGTCACTTGAACAGGCAGCTGTCATCCCATTAACTGCTGGTCGATGTACAGTTTCATCAAGCTTCAACTGCGTTGGTCGGGATTAAATGGATATGACATTGAGCCAACGATACAAGTCATGACCAATTTCCATTCCATTTACTAATGCACTTTCCAATTCAAGCTAATACCCGAATAACCACCTGTCAAAGTGGCTATCGGTTGGAAATACACTAATTCTGGTGTCAAGAACAGAAGGCAATAAATAAATTATTTCGAAGAAGAATGCAGTCTATACCAACAATATTTTGAGCGAAACAACAAAAATGGCAACGGCACCGTTTGGGTTGAGTCAGAATGGAACGCGATGACTAACTGTTCGTGCACGAGACTGTGTCGCAGTCGCAAAAGTTATTACCTTGAGATCATGATGGGTAAGTGGGCTACTCGATGATAATAATTGCCATGGACTTTTCAAATTAATGGAGTGCGAGTCCAAATTAATGGGAGTTCAACGAGAGAATGGAAAGTACATTTTTCTTTTTTTTTTATATATTTGTTTGTGCACGAATAAAGTGGATCTTGAGTACGTCATTTTCTTTTGTTCTGCTGAATGAAGGTATCCTGCTCGCACTAAATGCTACTTTCCATATGAAAATGGCAGCAAAGAGAGACCCTTTATCAAATAGTGATTGTACGCTGGCGTAAATTATACGTCAATTCTAAGAAGTAGATACATTAAAACTAGATCAACTAGATAGATCTAGACTAGATTGGTCAAAAAGTAGATTGTTCAGTAACGTCACTGTCATCGCTGTCATCGCTGTCATCTTACACCGGACTGGGCCAAAATTGAGTCACATCCCGTCAACCAGCTGTCAAACTTACTTAACTATGTAATTGAACGTCCCCAGTATCGTCGCGTAGGGCCATACTTTGACAGTTTTGTTTAAATTTACGCTTTAATCAACTGAAACACAAAACGCTTTAGGAAAAATTAAAGTAAATGGTAACGTCAAAAAATAATGCGCAAGATATGTAAACTCCCGATAGTTTATTTTTATTTGTATAAGCCTCTGTCACATTTGAGCAGCACAATGCTTTTGAGTTCGATGTTTATGAGGAAATTCCTTTGTCCTTCTGTGTTACAGCTACAACTAATATTGTCCTTCACCTCGTTACTATTTATCTTCGGCCTGTAATCAAAACATAACTTTCATGTATAAACTAGGTACAACTCCCCGAAGACCGTCCTAAAGTTTATCTTCCTAGATTCGTATGAGTAAATTCATATTCTTGCCAAAATATACATTGTCCTTACGACGGCTGTCCCTCGGGGGGATAGCTCCTATGAGCTAGACAGCAGAAACATTTACTGAAGACCATTTTTGTTCATTTTTTGCATGTCCATGACTCGTGTCATCTGAATTTACACAATTGTCTAGCAGAGCTATTATTCCAACGAAAATGAGTACACAAACATTTTTAACAAGCTTTGTAATTAGATCGGTCAGGGTTACATTAAATTCAACAGAAATAAGCCGCCATAGTACTATAATTGTTTATCCATTAGTTCCAATCAAATAGCGTCATAGTAAAGGTAGTCATGGGGAATATCCCAAAGCCGATACAAGGCCTATGATTGCGTTCAGTGAACATTGCCTGGCTAATCTGTTTCCTCAAATTGTATGTCTTCTTTCCTGCCGCACTATTTTTAAGGTTATATATTTCGATAGGTACAAATTCCGATAGGTACACGTTCATCGATTTATTGACACCCAAAGTTGGAAAGAAAACCCTGCGTTAATTGACTAATTGATATTCATTTGCCAATTTTTTGAGGTCACAAATTTGCCCTCACTACAAGAGTGTCGATTCGGGGAATATTCGGCTATAACCGTTTATCTTTTTGGTTTGTTTACTTTGTATCGAGTTCAATTGGTTTTGCTGTACCTTCTCGAGTCGGTGATTACTCTCTTGCGTGACCAGATTAAGTATACCATTGTCGTTTGGCAGCTACACGTACATTTATATAGCTTTGTGCGGTACCTATTGCATGGCAGTAATGGAATTTTATTGGATTCTCCTTCCTTGATCCTATTACTGAGGCAGTGGCACTATTTCAAAGTTCAGTCATGCATCTATGACGTTCTAATATGAGTTTGCCATCCTGCGGAGGAGGACAGCCTAGGTGACGTACATTGCCGTCAATAGGATTTACGTGATGAGAGTGGGTGCCTGGTAATACGATTCAATTAACTCGAGTGTCTGGCATGGTTGTATCAACATTTTAGCTAATTTTAGGTGCTTCAAATGCATTATTGTTGCTGAAATGCGCCCAACTTACTGTCTTTTTATGCAAATGAAAAAGTGTGCTACTTTTGAAGCGCTGTATGCTTCCATTGACATTAGGTGTGTTTTATTGAAGATCCATCTCAACAAAACAAGGTAAAGTAGAATCTCCAGTACAAAGTTACAACAACTACACTCTACTTGACACTTCTAAAATTCACATCAGATATTCATTCCAAGTGACATCGTGAAAGTTATTTGACAGCAGCAAGTAAAACCTTTTTGAGATGTCTTTATTACTAAGCTCGGAAACGGAAGCTGCTTTTAGGGCCGTTCTCTTTTAACGAAAGGGATTTAGTAGATCAATGATCAATGCTTTAAAATTGGAAAAAGTTTGCTTTGTTTCGTACTAATAGAACATTAAAAGTGGCATAGAGCAAAAAAAAAGTGCCACAACAAATATACCAGTTTATACCAGTTTTTTTTGCAAATGTGACTGGAGCAGTTTTATTGTACATTCGTTTGCTTTACTTTGCTGAAGTAGATGTTCAATAAAACGTGTCTTTTTCATTTAGCCAGTAACTACTTTTAAATTATTTCATCTCTTTATGCGCCATCATCCGAAGATCATTTTCTTTGGATCGACATATTTAATATTTTTGACAACTGTATAGATTTTGCACATTTTTTGTGATTATCGTCGAATCTCTGTTAGAAAATAAGGCGAACAATTTCCGCTGACAAATTCATTATAACATTGGGAACGTTTAGAACTCAAACTCAGATTCACTAAGTGACGTCAGAAAAACGACATTACCGACCAATCCATTTTTGACGTTAAGATAACATCTAGTCTCGATAAATCTATTAGATTTAAGACATCTACATTTTTGAACGTGCCCGTTATTCATTTTTGCCGCCTTTGACAGACAACCAAACATTTCATAATATACGTATATAACCGTTTTTGATGTATTTTTGCAGCCGAGTGGTTATAAATTACTTTTCCCTTGGATATTTCAATAAAGCAACTGATAATTCCGGAAAATCAGCATTTTTCGCATTTTACGATAGGTGGAGGTGTCAACATGTGACAGTTGATGTTGTGGGCAAAACGGAGCTATGCCGGGTTCAGCTATAAATTGCTACTCCCTTGAATCTCCGCAGCGAAATTCTATAACTTATTGGACATCAAAGCAGAAAATGTAACTTCACTCAGAAATATGATCCCTTTATAGATATTTTAATTATTTCTTGAAAATTTTATTCAAGGACTGGGTTAAAAGGAATAGATGAATATTAAATAAGAACATACCTCAAAGCCATTCCGCCAACATTTTTTCTCAAGTATTTCTAGAATTTCGAAACTGAAGTCAATTGAAATGAAAAAAAAAAATGAAATGAAAAGTAGACGAGTGTTTAAATGTAAAAGTTTCGATTCTCAGCAGTAACTTTCTCAAATTGTTTGATTTTGGTTTTTAGACCTATTTCTT
Organism: Cheilosia variabilis; assembly: GCA_951230905.1. Classification (NCBI taxonomy): domain Eukaryota; kingdom Metazoa; phylum Arthropoda; class Insecta; order Diptera; family Syrphidae; genus Cheilosia; species Cheilosia variabilis. Next base: position 13,957,702 of record OX579679.1, on the reverse strand, counting down.
TTGTAAATTGTTCGTTTCCTTATACCATTCGTCAATCCATTTTCGAGACGGTTGCAATTGCCTCAGAAAACCGGCTATACAACTTGTTAACTTATAAATCAAATTATTCAATAAATCTAGTTCCTTACCACTTGCCTTTGACATGCAGTCTAATCTGTAATTTCCTTGCCTCTTTGCAGACAATTTTTATTGCCACACACACGAGAAATCTCATTCATTATCAACTTGCGTTGCCCTATCAGGCTTTGACATTTGTTTATACCATTGCAGTCATTGCACACAATTCCTCTCAAAGGTCACATTAAAGGGTAAAATATTTAACGACTATATTTCATATTACTTCCGTCTATACCTGTAAATAATAAATAACGTAGGTATATTTACTGTAGCCAAACTGATTCGCCGACACTCCCTCATCGAACCATAGGAAACACTCCTTCATCTCAATTTCAGTTGTGATAATGTCTTGCGACTCTGACAGACGGAATTTTCAAGAAATTTACAATCTGTCAGGCTGAATCACTCTGTCGGTGCGTATTTAATGCGTGCCACTACCGAAGGTTGTCTATCCTTGGGTAATAAAATATTTAACGCTTTTTTCTTCAATCAATACTTTCAACATAAAACTTACATTACAGAGACTGACTACGGGGTATTATTATAACCTAATTACCGTAGGAATTGGTTCGTTCCAAATCGTTTTTCTTTAAAAAATGTATCAGCAAATCATCTCCTTTATCACCTTCAGGAGCTGTATGCTTGGTGAGGCCAACACAGTCTATAAAAAGACTGCATCCGAAACTGGGTCAGATTCTATTACAATAACTCATCAGTCAGTCAGTATTAATAGCCCCTACCCTTTCACGGGCAACCATAATTTCTGCAAATACGTATGTACTAAGTACAAAAGAAATGAAAGCATTGCCATTGACATTTTTTTCCAGCTATTTATGAAGCGAAATAAAATTGAATGTGCTCTTATATTTGACAGGCACGATTCCTGCGACCCCGGAGAACATCACGGTGACATTTCTGACGCCGACTACTGTGCGGGTATCCTGGCAAACTAATCTGCACTCCGAGTCCGTGGAAAAGTATATCGTTACGTACAAACCGACAGATGATAGGTAAGTTAAACGTTCTCCATTTAGATGTACGTAACTTTGTGTATACATGTCCTCCATCATGTCGATGTGTCCGTGTCAAAAAGAAAGAAACTGAATTATGATTATCATAAACTTATAGTGCGCGAATGTTTCATTAGTGTGTGTGTGTGTTTGTTTGTTTGTTGGAGCGAGACCAGCTTTGCCTTGCCGCATCATAGAGTTGACGTAACTTAATTTTATTTTATTTTCCAGGGTAGCTCTATCCGTATATGACATGAATTTTAATAGCTTGCATGTTTTGTGTTGAGATTTTTATTTTTGTTCGTTCTTCCTTGGAGCGATATTGGTGAGGGGTACTTCGTCGGTTTACCCGTATAACGATATCATCATCATTTTTCTCATCGTCTTTGTTTGAGAACCTTTTTTTTTTTTAAAGAATGAAGAGGTCGAAAGGTGCCTCTGCCTTAGGTTAACGTTTTCATACGGTGTACTGCTGAGTGGTTTGTTTATTGATTCAACACCAACAGTTAAGAAAATGCCAACACAAGAAGCTGTAAAGAAACCCAGAATAATTGTGCCATTGAAATTGTTTTGTGTGTCTGTTATACTTACGTGCGAAGTGGTATAGTTTTGGCCCTTGAATTTTGATGTGGAATTTAAGTTTGCTTTGGAGCGTTTTAGTCACCGGGGTACAATTATCCCAAGATTCTCTCGTATACCACACAAACAGGAGGAGAGGGGTGGACTGAATAATTGTGTTAATCTAACACTCGTGCGACGGCTGGAATGCCTTGCTGTAAAAAGAAAGCATGTGTCAAAATTCCACCAGGGCATTTGTCCTGGGGCGGTAAAAACTATCTTTGTCGGTTTTAAAGGTCTGTTTTAATTTTTAAGAAAACGAAGGTCCATTGCAGAAAAAACTTCGAATGAAAACTAACGAATCGTGAACATTTTCACAGCGAATGGCCGTGCATCAATTGCGTTACATTTAATTAAAAAATCAGTTATCCTCGTTCCTCGGTTAAGTTTTCGACGTTACGTGTTTTTTTTTATTCGACATCTATCTAAATAATCATTTCAGAGTGATTTGCATCGAATTACCCTAAAAATATGCAACCATTTGTGACAAAGTGACATAAACTGGTATATTTCGTACGTCTACACAAATAAATCCATACCTCCTACACCACAATGATCACAACATAAACCATCCATTTCCCCTACCGCTAACAGATTAGTTGCGCCAAAGGCACTTCTACTTGACATAAATCCTACTGCAACTGTCAAGTGGAGTGGATTTGCTGAAGATTCTACTTTACTTTGCTGAAGGAAATGTTCATTGATACATCGCTTCGAGTAAACTTTAAAGAAAGAAATAATGGTCGCATTCGATGACTAGCAACATGTCAGACTCCATATAAATTGACAACCAACCAAGATGTCAATGCAATTTGATTGAAAGTAAACCAATTTGGAAAAAACAGAGAAAAGTAAATGTGACGTCGATCGAATTTAATCAAATTGATATAAAAAAGAGTGAAATGAAACGTAAACAATATAAAAAGTAATTTTTGTTCCGCTCTAGTGTTAGCACAGACATTCAGCGGACAACGTGGCCATTGCAAATGATATCCATTAATTTAATTCATTGGAAATGTTGTCTAAATAATATGGTCAAAATAAGTTTATTTAGCTTTATTTAGAGTGTAACAAAATGTTCCCTTAAGTCACAAAATAGGCATATGTCAAACGTCAGAGTTTTGGTAGTTGTCAGATATGCAGCTATTGCCGCTGCCAGGACCTGAACTTGGCAAACGCTGCAGTGTTCTTTACTTGTACATGTCCGTTCTTATACTATTATTAATGACAGAGAATGAACCAAGTTGGTGACAAAGTTATGCACCCTAAATATTTTATAAGTTTTACACAAAAGTAAAACTTTTAAGACGTGTTATATTATTTAAAAGTGGCCACGTCCGCTGACTTCACTCAAAATGACCGTGGCACAACATTTCTTCTTTGAAAATCGAAAAGTAATCTTTCAAAGGCAAACAAGTCCAATTGGACATGCCACACTTTCATATCAGTTTATATACGTTAAAAGAAAACACGTAACCCATCCGCTTGCCAGCTTTTGTCGGATTTAAATCCCACGCGCTTTACCACACATTAGCGTGTCACCGGGGACTCGTTGTTCTTGGTGTTTACATGCAGATTGGTGTAATTATTTTACACATACTTGTAATACTACTTGCCACCGTATGCATATGCATGTGCATATATAAAAAGATACACACGACTATTATGAACGCATTTAAATTCTTTTTCCGACGGTGGTTGGGGTCGTATGAACATCTGTGTTCATTTTTAAATCAACGTTATGTGTTTTATGGGCGGCTTGAGGTATTTTTATGTATTGCACCGTTAAAGGTGAATGAACCCTTTATCCCTTTGACAGTCTGTTTGCAAACAAAGAGTGTTTTCTTGAAAAAGAATACGCAGTCGAGGTCTGCACCATTTCCGTAAAGACAAAATGTGTAATTTTTGTTCATTGCTCAAGGAAAAATGAAAGTAATAACAAAAACCCTGAAGATGTATCCTCTACAGGCACTCTAAGGAGTAATTCGTGCGTAAATGGGATTAACACGTTGCTATACATCCCCCGCGTTACAAGTTGGCATTCCTTCATGCACGAAGTCATTTTTTTAGTATTTAGGGGCAAACCTTAATTGCGCACGATTGTTTCACGCTCCTTACCCCACTTTATGGCTACTTCCAGGATGTATATACACACAAAGCTGACCAGTATAATTTGTTAGTTGAAAATCGAACAAAGTGTTAACCTTGACACATGTAGCACACAACAAAGCAATGAAATGGAAAATGTCATTCAGTTGTAAAATGGCATTACTTCCGTTGTACTATAAAGTGTATGCCAGAGCAGTCCTGCACTCCGCAGTTAGTACTCAGTCGCACCTCCGAGCTCCGAGTGTAATGTCAGCTTGAGTTTGTGTAATTTTTGCACCAAAATACCTATGCCCGTGACAGCGGTAAATTCTAACTTCGGGTGCTTTAATTACAACAACTCGGATTATGTAATAAATGTTAGCGGCGCCATTTTAGTGTTTACATAGTTTGTTCTTGAAATGTCAATCAAATAAATATTATATTTGAACTAAAAAGCCTTTTTGCCAACAGAATTATATATTTTCCTAGGTAAAAAATTGGTAATTAGCTGCGGGACTGACAATGTAGTTCGCAAATTCGGAGTTAGTCATGACACTGACAGGTAATCGGTGTGGTATGAGGGAGAAGGTGGCGGCACATAAGCTTTTTTTTATTTTTCATTGAAGCGCAGTAATTCGTTTGTTTAAGGGATGGGTTCGAAGTTCATCCGATAGAAAAAAATAATTACGCCTTAAAAAATGCTCTATTTATTTCTATTTCTATTTCTTTTATCGCACGACGAACGCACGCATTATGAAGTTCAGCGCTACAAACAGAACAACAACTTACTCTACTTATATCTGAGAATTTGAATTTCCCAAAATGTTACGTTCTTTGTTTCTTTATATAAATAAGCAATAACTACGAAATGAAAGTTGTCGAAATAAGGAGTAGATTTGTTGAAAATACATGACTGTTCAAATGAATGCAAACTGCAAACGGCGAACGAGCGATTACTCATAAATTCTGACATTAATTTCACATGAAACCATTTTTTGTTTGTGACTTTTAGCTGTCAGTTTGAAGTTGAAATTACTATTCGGAGGGTAGTTTCGAACAAATTCTTCATTCGCGGATTTGTGAAAGCCGACCAAATTTTGAGGAATGTAGTGCAAATTATATCTGACAGTTCAATTTGCATGAATGCTTAAGTTGTTTTAATTTTTTCTCTTTTATTTAATGTACCTACAGCCGGTTTTTTTTAATCAGCGATTAGGTGAAATGATATAATGCTTTGGAAATAGTTAAAATAACCATTTGCTGTTAACAAATATACTAAAAGCTATTTTCTCAAATGAATATACCTTTAACAAAGACTTTTGTGTGGAAATTTGACAGCTTTTGTGTTTACTTTTAAGGGGAACACACAAATAGATTTAAACAAAATTGTGGCTCAGTTTTTTTTTGCTGAATGAATGCTGCTTGTAAGAATGGGTGCGTTCGATATTATTTCATGTTCCTCGATGACAGATTGATTTACGATATATTACGCGTTTTATACTTAATCTTGCAAAAGCATCAAACAAATTGAGAATGTTTTGTGCAAAGAAAAGCTGCAAATATTTGAAGATTTGTGCTTTTAATCTCATAAACGAAAGAAAACAAGAAAAATGACAAGTCGGTAAAAATCTTAATGACGTGCTAAGTTTTCACAGAAAAATCACGACCTGTACTCACCCATTTATGCCAGTTAGAGAACTAGACACCAAACTACGTGTCGTCAATCCCAGCACTCATTTGCAATGGCATTTATTTTGTGAGCTCTAAAGACAGCGGCAATCTGTTAGGTGCTTAATTCGGTGTCAGTTTGACCGCGTTCGGAAGTACTGTAAAAGACGGAGATCCATTTACATGCTCTATTTTCTCGCTGCTTATAATAATTTAACTCATGCTGTACGTAAGATATCATAAGAGTCAAGATTTGTTCGAGACTCTCGTGTTTTAATAGGTTTTTCCACAACTTTTAAACCGAGCTGTCATTTTTGACAATGTGTTGATCTTTGGTTGCGAAATCTACCTACCAGTTAACCGACATCTTGCAATCCCACACTAGTCCATTAATTCTTGTGGTCTTTGGTGTTTGATAAATCTTAAACCACAAACAATTTAGCTCTTGGAAGCCAATATTCAGCGCACTCCTGCTTTGGCTTGTTTTTCAAAGTTTCATTTGGTGGACCTTCTTTCCATCCACACATCCTTCCAGCGCCTTAAAACCCTTTCAAAGCTTGCGAACAGACAGACCTTTCATTTATTCCTCAATCGATTGCATCAAATATTTTGTCATCGAATAAAATTTTCATAACGCTATCTTGTCGTAGTAGGTCTCAGTTCCCACAGGAAAGGGAAATACCCTAAATACCCTTTGTCCTGAATGGCAGTACAGTTTCCAAATCAATAACTGTCAAACCTAAAATGCCATTTATCGTAATCCTTGACCTTGCATGCCATACCTAATCACATCAACCTTGCCATCCGTCCATACGTGAGGTTTGTTGATGCTCCCCTGGGTTGGCTGCAACAATACTTCAATTTTGGGAGAAAAAGGAAAAACTTTTCAATTTGATAAAAGTAATTACGGCTTAAGCTTCTGATGGATTTGGGTCAACGGACATTTCACCCTTGAGGCAATCGAAACGACAGTCGGGGGGATATCCACTTTCCGAAATAAATCCCACTGCATCCTCGACGCAGAGAAAGTCTTTAAGATGCCACTTTTAAGATGAACATATTAATATTTCATGTATATTTATTTTTAGGTGCGCCCATTCCTATGTCCCTATCGCTGGTCGATCCTTTGTCGATTCGAGTCCGCCCCTTCGGTATACCTAAGTCGAAGAACCAATATCTCAGAGCTATAGCAAAGACAAGGGATGACCTTCGGTGGCCATCTGTTTTTGTTTACGTATCAACCCGAACAGCGTAAAGTATTCCAAGGCTACAACATGCCATTACCCAGTCAATAAGCACTACAAACGGCCATTACAAGTAAACGGCCTGATATTTCTTCATTCCCTCATGTCGGCGCTGTCCGTTTTTATGTAACAAATTTGAATGCCTTTCCCGCCGTAAAAGTTGATTCAAGTGCGACGGATGGAGGCCGCACTCTGGCTCCATACACCAAATGCAAAGACACTGCTTACAATTAAAGTCCCTATGGTAAACACGCAACAAAGATAGCGGTCGCAGCCGCGAGCATTCCTTTTTTGTGTCCTTTTTGAATATAAAATACATCGATTTACCCTGTGACCTTTTCGCTGCTCGGCCGCCCTCCCTCGGGGAGTAAATTCCAAAAATGTGTTCACATAGCGTAATGTGTACTACCAGTTACTGTACTGCTCGGCTAACTAGCCCATTGAAACGAACGCACCCCATACCACGACCCGAAATGTTAAGCCTCTGGGGCCAGCAAGACCGCATAGTCCCACATGTTCGACAAATTATGTTCACACAAATTCGAGCCATTGCGAGGATATACACTCATTGTTAGCCCAAATGGCTTGTTCCACCATGCCCCAACATGTGGGTAATGAGAGTCGATTTTCTTGCCTTACGTTTCCAAGTCGAGGGGACAATTATATGCAAATGAAGTTTTGAAGGCTGAGCACTGCTCTGGGGTTAGAGCTTGCGATGTTGCAAGTTGCAACTCACTGCAAGAGGATAATTACGAAATGTAGGCAAGTTGTACTATTTCTGATGCCTTCAGCCATTAGTCTGACTTTGTGGCGCTGCTTGTGCGCGAGGATTTGCCAGCGCAATGGGAACTTATGCTTGAAAATATTGCTAAGGTGCTGTGTAGCAATGCGGAGGTTTGGAGCTAAGAATTGCATGTAAATCACCTACAGCTGATTACAAATGGTTTAAGCTCTTTAAGGTAATTCTGATTAAACGATTTTGGCATAGGATAAGCCGAGGGAAAGTCCTTATTCATCGAGATATGTATGCACGTAACCGCAGGTTTTCAAGTACATGCCAGATTTGCATAATATACACAACTGTTTCCAATTATCTTGCCGCTATATTACATTTTAATGGAACGAGAGGATTTGGTGGACAAGTCGTATAAACGAGGAAGCAAACTGTCGTATTTCCCATTACGTTTTCTAATCAGGAAATCTCCATATTTTATTTATACTTTTTATTACTGTGTAATGAGGAAACCCAGAAGTTTGACGTTTGACAACCAAGGAAAAGCATCAGTTGCCACGATTTGTTTGTCAGAGGACATTTTCCGGTTTGTGTTTTTTTTTTTAGTAACAGTCTTATGTTATACCATGTTCCCACCAACGTGATTTAGCCAAAGTGATTTATAAATCACGAAAGGCGTCTCCACCGAACTTTACGTGTTTTAGTGCGACATTTTTGTCAACTTTGACATTAGGTGTCCAACTTTCAATATTGTAAATTCGTCTTTTTTTTCTGTTGTTTCTGTTTTGTTGCCATACGTGACAAGAATAAAACTATTTTTGATTGTCTGTAATTAATAAAAATATCAAAAGCTCACCGAAACCCGAACAAAATTACAAAATTGAAATTGAAATAATTTTTTTGACAGTTTTTTTTTTTATTCTTTGTTTGCTGAATAAAGTGCTGAAGTTAATAACAGGTATGTTTGATTTTGTTTGTGTATGTTCGATTTTATTTTGTGTGTATTCGCGATGACAGATACGTAATTAAAATTTAAACACGCACCTATAAATCACGTAAATATAAATCACGAAAATGTATGATAAATCACGTAATTTATGAGATGATTCAGCTAAATGAAGTTGGGAACATGGTATTAGAACTGTCTTCTAAATAAATAGTAAAGAGTCTCAACAAATACCTTTCTTTGGAAGTTCTAACCTCAAAATCGTTGAAGGAAAAACCACATTGTCTTATGGAAGCTATCCGATTTTATTTTACCCTAGGAAAAAGAGGAGATATAACCAAATTACACACACTCAACATTAGCAAGGCAAATTTATTTTGTTTTGTTTTCTGTCTGTTTTAATTTACAACAATTAAACAGACCTCGTAGCTCGTAGATATATGATAGCCACTAGAAGGAAATTTTCGGCTTGGTTAATTGTTTCTAAGAAATATGCCCACCAGCATCTCTGATTTGAGCTTGTAGGCAAAAAACCGTTATTCTCGTGAAAGTTAGTCCTTTTTGCCTCCAGTTGTTACCTCATTAGCGCGTGTTCTGAATATATTTCGTTGAGTGAAAACAAACGCAAGCGAAACAACCGTTTTTTCATTTGAGATTTTTCGTTCTTCTTTTTGCTTGTTTTTTGCAAAGGAAACATTTCTCCGAAGAAGATGACAGCTTTCTCACTGGGTAAAGAAGTAGTGTGAACATCTCGATCGGCCACGGAAAAAAAATACATTTTGGTGCTAGTTTGGCGCCCGGAACTTTGACTTATTCTGTCTTCTGATGATGATGTGACTTTTCTTATGACCGGTCAAAACAAAAACCAAAACACATTCGATCGTCTGAACGCACTCATGGAACTCATACGTCTTCTCAAAAAAAAAAAAATAAAAATATGGGCTTAAGCCCATATGACACTAAATTCTTTTTTGCATTTTTTATACTTTTTAAAAGAAAAATAGAGCAGTACGAAAAATTTAAGCGAAAATAATAGGATGAATTGCAGTTTTTTTCTTTTTGACATTTCAACATTATTTGAAAATTAAAATTGTTTGAAAACTTTTGGTTGCTTTGAAAACAATTGCTTCCCCTTTAATACACATAGGCCCTTACTAATAATCATTTTTAACCCCCACACTAAATATTTTGTGGGTCACAATAAAATTTCGCCATTGTGACTTCGAAAAATTTTAAATTAAGGACAATAAAAATGATTGTTAACTATAGCCGTTTTTTTTTAGCTTCGATCTCAGCAAAACAAAGTAAAGTACGATTTTCATCACGCAACTACAACAACTGCGCTCTACTTGACACTTCGAGACTCAGTTGTAGTTGTTGTAATCGCGTGCTGAAAATCGTACTTGACTTTGCTTTGCTGAGATGGAAGCTCAAAAAAACACGCCTTATGTCTCGTTTACACGCAGCTGACGTATTAACATAATTTAATGTGATAAAAATGAGAGAAAAATGTAAGCGGACTTTAAGGACCGTATTAACCTTGCAGATGGTGATTGAAATGCCGAATCTGACGGATGAAATAGGTTTTCTAGTTTTGTGTCCGTTGAATTCCTTGACAAACTGAGATAAAGCAGATTTTTTTGGTGGAAATATTAAGAGAATAAGAGAAACTGTCTTTGAGGCTGAATAATTTGCGGAAAATCCCATTTATTGGTGGAAACTTTAACACGCCGATGACAAATGAATTGCAAAATATTCTGTCAGTGTACCTATGCTTAAAAAAAAAAACGCGCAACGGTTGTGCGACGGATTCTATACGACTGTTCTATTCGCTTAATAATTTAATATTTATAAAGAACAAGACCGATTTTATTGGTTGCGCCCTTCAATATTCAGAAACAGAAAGTCATAGCGGTGTGAACACAGAAAACGATATTTGAAAAATGGTCCCCAACTTTAGTTGGAATAAGTCTGACAGCTGGCTGATATGATGTGTTTCAGTTTTTTCAGTGAACGTTTATGAAAAATCTATTCAAATGTGTCTCGAATGAGCCAGTTGACATTTCGGCTGTGTGCTTGACGTACTTAAAGCGACTGAAACGATTAATTAAGTTCTTTTTCGTTCAGGCAAATCTGTTCGACTTAAGGTGACTACACTTTGAACGCACCCAATCAATACCAGTATATATAAAAGTAATGTTGCTTCTTTTATCGTGTAACCTCGTTAGTATTCGTTGTCTTATAATACAATTACTATTTCTATCGACATAAACCACGGCGTTAATAGAATGTAATGACTGTACTCAATGTGGTAGGCGGCCCATGAAAAGCAACTTCTATGCTTCCAAGGCACCGTATGCATTAATAACGAGTCTTCCTGATAATAATTATTGCCTCTGCTTCGCACAAATTGCCTATCTTATGAACACACCCCTCTACCTGTGGTATACATCTAACGAAAGTCAATTACAGTCAATTTATTATGCAGGCGACACATTGACAAAAAGCATGCATTTAAATAATCACCTCAAACTAGATCCAAACAAATTTAAAGTTTTATTTATTCAGTCCACTTCAGTCGAATGCCGAGATCTTAAATGTCAATGTACGCCACTTCTGTAGGTATGTCTCCTGCGGGATACTCTAAAAGTTGGAAAATGCAAAACAAAACGCTGATGGGTAAAAGCCATTAAAACGTAAAGCTTACGAAAATGTCAGCAACAATGGAATACTACTGCTACTACTAAATAGAACGAAATAGCAATTAAACAAAAATCGTTCTTGTTCTACTGAACGCCGGCCGCTCACAACAAATGACTCAGCTGAATACAAACAAAAGCAATTAAACTTTTATAATCATAACTTTGTCCATTAAAAAGAATACAACATTACCTATCAAGAGTGGAATTAATTCGTCGATAGAAAAATTCGTCCATGCCATTAAAACAGTACATGGCGAAATGAATTACATGCACAAATGACCAAATATTATGAAAAACCCTAATACTATAGGTTTTTCCTTTACCTCATAAATGCCGAAAAAAATGGATTATGACATAGCCGCATATGTGCTCATGGATTTGTATAGGAGCTTTATAAGCCATAAAATATTAACATCCTTCACGTTTAGTTGGGGGAACAAAAAAAAAAGAGTAGATTTTAATACGAAATGCTATTCCCAAAGCCTCTCGCACACTACGAAACCACTGAAGCACTCTAAAATTCTATAGAACTTACTCCGCCATAAAATCTGCTGCATGCCACATCCTTTTGTGTGCTGACCAGTGGTGTCGAAAAAAGGTTCAGCGCTCATGAATGGATTTCTTTTAACATTTTTGAACACGACGGATGGATATTGAAACGAAATTGGCTGGAAAGATGTTGATTGGATTTTTGTTGCGTTCGTAAAATGGAATTTTTGCAAATCCTTTTCTTCCGAATGCGTAGTTTTCTTATTATGGCCATGATAAAAGAAGTCATGTCATCATATGTGGTGACAGATCATAACATTTCCCAGTTCTATCGATTTTCTGTTTGGGAACATTTAAAAGAAAAATAACGCTTCATTTTGAGCGATGAAGATTGTTACAAAATTCTCAAATAGAACAGTTCTACTTCCAAAAAACCATCTGCCTTTTTAATGAAACGTCACATTAGTTCTATGGGTGCGTTTAGACTATTGGATATGCGACTTTTGACACATAATTGAACAAGTCCTCTGGTTTTCTGTTTTCACGTTATGGGCTTATGAGTAAATAAGTTTCCTATGCAGGTTGACATTTTTTATTGGCAAGTTCGCGCTTTAACTAGATTTATCGGAGGAAATTCGAATTCACAGAACGTGTTGACTCAATGGATTTGCCATTTGTTGCATACTTAACTACCTGTCACATTTTCGTCAAAAAATCGTTTGATTAGTTAAACAATTTCTGTAAGCGTTCCATAAAAAGTTCTAATGAATAAATAAGTTGTCAACATAACAGCATAACTAGTAATGTGTCAGACTGCATATACAAAAATTATAAATTTACTTCCGTATGAATTAACGCTGGGTAAACGTGTTCAACCAAATTCCGTTTTAATTGCACTTCACGCCGGCGCCGTAATTAATTTAGTTGTCCAATAATATGAATGTCGGGACCAAAACAAAATATTTCCAGCAATTACTCACAATTTCAAATAATTCCACCTCGCGATATAATAATTAAATCGTAGAACAGAAAATAAGTTGGATCAGTGACATCGCTCGTCAAAACTTTGAACCAACTGTGTTGGTGGGAAGTTAATGGGACTGTTCGTTTTTTTGACTATATTTTGCCTATTTTTTTTTTTCACGTTCTAAAAGTTTTTCCCTTTTTTACACGTAGTCTTTTTAAGCGTGTTTTGATACACTTGTCGAGGCCGATATTCACGAGAATAACACTTTTACAACAATTTTTCGGACAAGTAAACTTTGGAAATCGCTTAATGGACACATTTTCTAGAGGACTACAACTTTCAAAAATTTAAGTGCGAATTTACTCCTATCTGCAAACAACCCGGGGAGCTGATGAAGCATTGCAGAAATGTTCAAAATGATCTATTAAACGTCAGAAATAATTTTCACTCTGGCTCAATTTTTCACTGTGGCAATTGAACAAACAAAACTGGCGAAAACTTAAACAGGCACTCTATATTTGAAACAAGCTACATAAATATAATTAATTTTTTGACGTAAGCAATTATTTTTCTCTCTGTCAAAAGAATAGAAGCTATCTGTCTGTGTTTTCGTTGAAGTTAAAAGTGAGTTTTGGAAAAATCATCATGACATTTGTTACAGAAAATGACAAATTCGTGACTTTGCTTGGAAATGATTCCATGTCTGGAAATTAAAGGATATCTAGCTGGCAATTGAAATGTATTTATTTCGTCTAATTAATCCTTTAAAATAAGTGCTACCAACTCAAAATTGTCAACCGCAATTCGCAACAAAACTGTCAAGTGGATATGTTTCCACAGAATACCTCCAACGAGTTTAATTGAAATTTCACAAATTTGGAAAACGCTTGTTGGTAATAAGTCCAAGTGTTTCATTTATGTCCTTCCACTTCTTCTGTAAGTGTTTTTAATTTTACTACAGTACTATCCTTAACGTATTTTCAAAAATAATATTATTTAGAGCAAAAAAAAAACAAAAATAATTCACTCCCTTCGACTGGATATCCATTATTTCGAGCCATACTGTGCCCAGGATGAAACTTTGTAACACTTCTCAAGTAATAAGCAGTCATCCCACTTACCGTTATAAAATATTCAAGCAGATAAGCCATTCGCAAGCCGATTTTTCCGCCAATAATTTGAATTTTTGCATGTATGCCACCCGGGGGAACTCACCCCATTCGACGCCACTGTTAAAAACGAAACCATTTGCTGTATCATATTCCTCTATCGATTGTTTTCGAACTGATGAATGATTAATTCACTTGGCTGCCACTGCTAGTTGGACTTATAATGCCGGGCTATGTCCCCTGTTCTGTCACAAATTGTAGCTCGGGGGAAAGTTGAAGGTTTCATATTCGAATCAATGACGTGGCATGGGTATTTCGGAACTCTTCACACAACTGTCTATCAAACTATCATGTCCGCGGGCCCTGTTCCATGTAGGCCAATTGAAGTCGACAAATGCGCGCTATCTTCCCTTATAAAGCAATCAATCAATAGACAGCGCATGAGACACCACCAGTACTCGCATACACCAAGCACCACACTACGAAATAGTGTACGCGTCGTGCTGCACTTGCAGTTAGTTTACCACCACCGTCGAGGGCAGTTTAACGGATATCCTTTCGGGCTCTGCATTAATGTTTGGTCTGTCAAAGTTAATTGTTTTAATTTCGCCCCTGCTCTAGTCTAGTAGTGATTCAATTGTTTCCGACGCAAAAGACTACAACAAAGTGCGTTGACGTGTCGCTTGTATATTATGCATGTCCTGCTGTTAAATATTTGTAGTGTTGAACTTAATCTATTATTTTAAGGCTTGATATATAGAAACAAACAATTAATTTGAATGTCACATGTCTGTAGCTATGTAGCAATGAATGGTAATTGAACGAATTCAAGTTACAGGGTTGTCCAGGATGTCGCAGGTAATAGTGAGGCTATAATTTTAGATCGTTTATCGCCTAGCACGCAGTATTCTATAGCAGTAACGGCTATTAGGCTTGGAAAAAAGTATCGCAGTAGACAAATTATATTTAGAACACTAGGTAAATGCGCGCCAACAACTTTATCCACAGAATGTGTTCCCACTAACGAACTTCTATTCTTATGAAACAGATTCACCCAAGACATCCCTGCAGCAGGACCTTAGCGGAGCAATGCCACCGAACAAGGCTCTCAATCCGAACATCTACTTGGATGACATTCTGTCAACATCGGCCAGTAACCTAACAAATTCCACCCAACAACGTGAACTTCCACCGGTAAGTTTTGTACACATTCTCTCTTCCTAAAACTCGTATCCTTGTATCGTAAAATATTTTATGTTTCCAATTTAAGATACGTGGCGTTGAGATCGGCATCGTTCTCATTGTGCTGATGGTGTGGGCCGGTGCCATAGCACTGTTCTTCAATCGTTGGGGTAAAATCAGAATGTTGCTCCCCTACCAGCCGGACTACAAGCATGAACAACTCAAAGTACCCGGCACCGGGGTGTGTTCGGGTGGTGTGTGCACTGGCCAGCATTCACATCAGGTAAATATTTGTGTCATGCCATTGAACTTGTCCAACGTATAGACGTCGCATACAGCAAGTCATCTTCTTGGTGTGAAATGTACATATGCCAGTTCCAGCAAGGAATTATATTACATAAACCAACACGAAGGCTTGCTGTATAAAGAGTGAGAAAAACGAATAAAACCCAGAAGGAATGGGAAAAAAAAGAACCGTGAAAGTTCCATGTCATGTCTTATTCATGCTGAAAACGGGAAAGAACGACAGGGTGGGAGCGAGGCAGGTATACCGTGTTATTCTCTATTGACTAGTTTGATGAATTTTTCATGTTTCTTTCCGCTTGGCTTTAAATTAGGACGCAAAACGAGACTTTCGTGATTAAATACACGGAAAGTGTTATCACGTACATTTTCGACGACAGCTAGAATAGCTCAGCTAGCTGTGCAGTGTCATTTGCTTCTTTAAATCGACAGAGCAGTTTGTTGTGGTCATTGACATTAATGACACTGCTGGATAGTTTTTAGTTGTGGAGGTCGTATTGCGCCTTTTTTGTGTATAGTGACGTCAGCAGATTGCAGTTGTATACATATCAGTACAGTAGTAATCGTATTGTTTGTAGCCTGAAGTACTTTTTTTATTTGTAATGTCTGGAAAGAGTTGCTTGTGTGTCCGCTTTCAGAAAACAACTGAAAATGAGCGCAGACTTTGATTGTTTCTTTTTATATTGAAAGGAGGTTGTAGAGATCTTCTCATTTTGACTTCCTGTTTCTAGCAAATATATCAGCACTTTAGTTATAATTTTCTTTGCTTAGCAATCCCATTTATATCAGTATGTCAAATAATTGCATACCCCTCTTGTTGGGTCTATGTTGTTCTACTCGTAGCAATGGCTAAAGTCACGAATAAATTTCAAATTGTATCTATATCACTTCCAACTAATTTCTAAATAAAGTTCGAGGAGCTAAGCAAATGAGTACTATTTTTTAAAACGCAATTAATAATGGCACCCAACGATTGTTGAATGAAAATCGAATTTAATTACGTTTTAATGGAATTCAATTGAATGATGAACGTTCCAAATAGACACAATTTATTTAAGAAACCAAACATATTTCCGTAGCCCGGAGACCAAGTATAGAAACTTCGAATCTCAAGACTTGTTTTAAAATTGAATAACTTTTTATTGTATTATTGAATGAAATATTTATCAAAAATAATAGCTATATTTTTACGATGATAAGAATAGAAAATAATATCCATCGGAAGATTTACCTTCGTAAAGCTTCAATCGTTTGATGCAGCTTTACATACTTATTTTCAAAGTTTTTGTATCAAGATGAATACCTGGAACTTAGTGAAACATTTCATTTAGAAGAGACTGAAGATAACTTCATATTCTTTCAGATGATCTGACAGGTAAATGTCATGAAGCTACTGTCAAATTCAAAAAAGAAACAAGTGTCAAATTTTTGACATTAAAAATAGATTTCGAAAAATAGCCATCTCTGAAACTTGCGCTCTCTTGTTGTGATCCTCTGTGGGAGTAGAATAGTTGGTCCTGCTCAGCAGCCCACATTTTATTGTTGTTTAAGAAGGCTCAGCCTAAATCGTTTGTCAGTTTTGCTTGCATCTTTGTACCGAGTGGCAAAATCGGAGTTTCTAATTTGTCTCCTTAGTATGCAGTACCTGCCGGGTGACGACTATTGTATAGCAGCAAGTTAGGTCCGAAACAGTCATACACATTTAGTCTCCTCTTTTAAGCAGGCCGTGATTTTTCTATAGTTCATCAGGTTAGTAACGTGTTCATCGGTTGTAAGTGTTTACTTTTAGGCTAAAGACCACAAAATGTAGCAAAGAAAACTAGCGAGCTTTATCGCAAAAATTGCATATACACCATCAGCGTGATGACGAAAACTTATAAGCAGATTGGAGTACACTTTTAAGTACTCTCAGCAAGGGGTTCAGCAATAGGTTCCACAGAGCTGTAGCACATTCCTCTGTGCAAAATGCCTTTGGGAGATCACACATTTCTCTGGATCAACTATATCCACCATTACTTTACTGCGAATAGAAAGGATGTGCTTCAATAACAAGGTGGACTCAGAATTTCATTGAAGAAACGCGCACAAGACATGGAAGCCAACTTGTGTGGATTGTAAGTAGCAGCTACTGTCCACAATTTACATTTTTATCGGCAAATATTGCAAATTCCAATAAATTGTATGTTAGTTGGACGTAAAAATGACCGCCTCCTGTTCGTGGTGAATACAAAAATACTGCTCCGTTGCAAAGTAGCACATTTTTCAAATATACAAATTCAAAGTCAACAAAAGGACCTCCTTTGCCACTCTTCCGATTAAACTGAAATAAACGAACAAAGCAGAAATGTTACGTATACGCCATACGCTCTATGAACAACTCTGCAGCACCTCACCGTGTTGGATTCAACCATTTTGAGGGATGTAGGAAACGCAATTGAATTAACCCTCGCCCACACTCCATCTTTCCCGTTTTCAGCTCGAATCAAACTAAATTGAATCACAGCGTCAAGATAAACTTTATCACGGGTACATGAATGAAAAGAATTATAACTCCCCTTCCTACCCCATCAAGCGAATATATATGTATTGTATGTACATGTAACGAAACAGGCGAATATATAATATTTATAACTTTGTACTTTTTTTGTAGAATTTACACACTGACTTGCTCATACAGGTACATAAACTTATCCAGTACGAATCACGTAGTGTTTTCATTCATTCCTTAAGCCCAACAAATTTTTAATTTTATTCTTGAGATAGCTTCACGTGCTTTTACCAAATAAAAAAAAAATTTACATAAAAGTAATCTTCCACAATGTTTAACATTTTTGTTTTGCAAATTCAATGGAGGACGTCCCTTGTTGAAAAATACGAACTGCAATACCGTTTACACCCCTCCCTCGTTCGAACCAGAATTTTGTATTGACTCCAGATTTGGAATGCTTTTTTTCCGAGTAGGGCATCAAAATCTAGTTTCAATTGTTCTGCTTGCTTCCGCTTAGTTTATTAGTTCAAATTCGAAAAAAAAAAAACAGTTTGTCATTTCATTTCCATTTAAATTTAAATTAGAATTAAATTTAGTTTTCGAATCAAACTTTTTGTTGTACCTTTATTTTGTTGAAGAAAAATAGTATTGAACAAAAAAATCAAACAACTTTTTGGTTCGCTATAGTGCTTGCCGCGTTGCGAGGGCTGTGGCATATTCGATCGATGCTTTCAATATCCACGGCGGGAATTGGAACGCGACTGTGGCTGCCAGTTTGCCTTATTGCACAAGGCCGATGTAGAGAGCTAGCAACCAGCCCATGGTGATGGTGGTGCTTCGCACGCTCACGCTCGTGGCGCAAAGAATAGTGGCAACGCCGCTGTTAGTACTAGCGGTGGCGCTAGCGGTGTTGGTAGTGGCAACAATGGCGGCGGCGAGGAGCAGCACGATCACCATACTCAAGCGCAACCGATGCAGGATAGTTCGCAGCACAGTCTCAAGACGACACAATCAATGCCAAGTAGTCTTAGCCAGAAACTCAATAAACAATCATCCGCACAGCAGAAAACATCAGATGAGTATATTAACGATTTCGATGTACTTGATCTGGAGGCGAAACGTCAAATAATCTTGAAACGGCGACGCATTTTCAGCCAGTATAGGCAGTACGAGCAGTGGCGCAAGAAACAGTTTAGCTACGATAGCTACCACTATCGTCCGATGATAAGTGCTGCTGCGAGTAAGAAGCGACGCTTATATCGGCGTCAGTATTCGTGTTTGGAACGTAGCGAAGGCAGTCGTGATAGTCACGATTCCAAATACTACATCCCCAATGAGGGAATTCCAGCGCCATCGAAGGAGAACAGCGAGGCGAATAGTGTAAGTGTAAGTCTTAAGCGCTGCTGCATTTTGTCTGCACGCCATTCATTTTGAGCATTGATTTCCATATGCACGCACCATATTGATTCACTTACACCAGTGTTCTGTTTTACATCGTGAATTTTTCCACAAGTGTCCTGTGTCCACTTTTTTTGAAGTTTTTGTTTTTCTCGACCGCAGTGCTTTGGAAACTGTTTCGTGACACGGAATATTTGATCGAAAATGGTTTCAAAGTGCATTTGGAATATTGCAAACCCTTGCGTGATGTTTTTTTATGAAATTTAATTTGCTTGTGTTTATACGTATCAGAGTTTGAATTTACATTTTTTTCAGTGATGTAAATATAATTTTTATTGGCTATGGCATTTGTCCGGTGCGACATGTCAGGTTTTATTATTTTTTTTTTAATTTCGCACCCTTGCGTAATGTTTGATTTACTTTTGGTAATTTTTGTATTTATAAGTTAAATTTTGTACTGTTTTTGTGAAAAAAAAAGAAAATATAAATTGTACAGACAGGGGCTTTTTTAAACCGCAACCATCACCAAATGAGTTGCAACTTGAATGTAAAATTTAAAATCTGATTCAAATGTCCGACTGAGGGGTATTTATTTTGTATTTTATGTGAGATATTTTTTACATTCAATTAGCTGTCACCAATATAAAATATGTTAGTCCTCGGATTCAAGAATCTAGTTATCTTAAGTCGACTAGATTGGTCTGGACTTGATGTAGCCTGAACGCAAAAACTAGATTGGTCGGGAACGTCACTTTTCCTACGTCATCCACATATACGAACTGTCAACTTAGTACTCAGTCATGGATATTACTACCCCTCTATAGACGTCAACTACAACAGCTGCTGATATGACCGATTTTTTAGCCAATCAAAACCGAGATACATCTAGTCAGACAGCTGTCAGACTTACTAAACTTGAACGTTTCATTTGTTCTACATTCTACGTTACCTACATATTGAAATTATTTTTTTACATTTGACAGTGTTTGACAGGTAATTTTCAATTTAAAATGTGGAAGTCGTAAATCTAGAAAGGAGATGTAGTCGAACAAACCTTAGTTCAGAGTTAAATGAGACAGAGAAACCGAGATAAAAGTTTTAACCTGGTCATTAAATTGAAAGAAGAAGGACTGTTCTAAGTGCATTTTGTCTTGTGTTTAAAAGTCATTATTTCAGAAGTCATACATACAAAACCCTTTGTTCCAAAATGCGCCATTTATCTAAACAACCTGCAGTTTAATGTTAAGAAATGTTTTTCCTGACTAAACGCAAGATAACTAGAAATCTAAACGGACCCATTCAATTTCGAAAATCGAAAATTCAAACAAACTAGGGAAAGTGTAAAAATTTGCAAAACTTAAGACATCAATTCACATACAACTTGACGAGGTTTGGAGCTAAAGCCGAATCGTTGCTCTATCTGTCACAATTGTTTCTTTTTGTTTTTGTTTTTCCTAACTTGATTTCTACAATTATTTTGAATTGTTGAGAAAATTTGACACTTCAAAATGTCAACGTGTCAATAGCGTTAAATAATTATCCCCATCGGCATGTTTTCTGACACATTCGTGATGAGATAAACGATAAAATGTAAACAAATTATTTCGTTCCGGGAGTTAAATAATAAATCATTTTATTGGATAATTTTTTGAGGTTCTTGGAATTATTTGTGGTTAAGGAAGAAATAAAACACAGGATTTAAAAAAAACAAACAGAAATGTCATAAAAACAGCCGACGAAAAAAACAGAATGGACGCCCGTCTAAATGTCAAAATAGTGGCAGAATGGGTGCCAAACAAATGGAGTCGATCTGATCACATTTTGGACGGTAGTATTTTTACAGTCAATTCTTAAAGAAATAACAAATGAACGTCGCTTGACTGTTTTTGTATAGTATAATGGTCTCACTGACAATTCTAAGTCTTCCAAAGGTCTGAAACATAAAGTGCAGGCATTGCGTTCTATGTATAATTACAATTGTAGCAGCTGCACACATAAATTGTGAATCATGTGACATTCGTTTACCGCGTAAACCGAGTGTCAGTGTCACCCGTATATGCGCAACCACAGCTCCGAATATGATTTTCATATACCTACACCTCGATTGAGACAGAAAAGTTTAATATTTAAGCCAAGAGATTCGTAGGAACTCAACTTTACATTTAATTTTGCCGTATACAAACGCGCACACAAATACAAAATATTTCACAAGTTTATCAGTGCCGTCAACTTCATACATTAACCTTGATTCATCCTCAAATTTCATGAGTGGCATTCGCTTTGAAGTGGTTATTCATTTCACAACAGCGTCGTGTCCTTCAAATGCATAACAAAGGAAGTTGCACTGTCATAAATTGGGAATAAATGACTAAGATCCATTACAAAAATACACAATAGCATTCGAAATCATGTTTATTGTTATAATAAGTAACATGGAGTATCATGGAGAACGTTGAGGGAAAACGTCAATAGATGAGTATTGACGTTTTCCCTCAACGTTCTGTGTGTGTATGCCCTCTAATCTGCGATGCACATGAACACTGGACGGGACATATTGAGATTGGCTATAAGCTGTTACGGGATTATACGATTCCATCTGCAGTGTATGGCAAATGTTATCGAGAGTATCCTCTCCAATTTATGGGTCAATTTATATTTCATATGGCAGACGGCAGAGCTGCTGTATATAAATCGCCCGAAAGAGCGCAGTACTCTAATAAAAATGATTTATCCTCGTAATGGTACTTTCTAGGGGAGCGGCTGATGAATTCGCCGTAAGGGCTCGCCGACATTTCTCCAGATTCCTGAAACATGTGCGTATTACACATTTTTATGGTCAATTTATGAGCGTAGATTGTTGAAATTCACCTCACAAGAAACAAAGTTATTCCGCCAGCCATTTGCCTCCATTATTAGGTGGCGGATGGCATACGCAGACGTATTTTATGTTCAATTAATGTTAAAACATCTCTAAGCGTTAAGTCATGTATGAGTGACACAAAAAGTAACTACCAGCTATTAGACGGGCTTGACTATAATACTAAGAATAATGTGTTCAATGGATGCATATAATTTATATTTGCAATGGTACTCAATTACGAATCTGACATGTGAAAAAGGAAAGCAAATGCCATAATTATTTATTTAGCACGATGAGAAAACAAATCACCACCTTGTGCTTGCTACGAGTATTGGTATTCAAAATTCTAAATTGCTGCTTCCCGCAAATGTGTCTATTTCATAAACTTCATTTTGACACCTGCTTGCATGTGAAGCGAATTACCCCCCCTAAGTATAACCCATTCAATTGGCGGTTGGAGTTTCGCAGCGAAACAACTACGTCTGCTACTATCATTATTTAGCTGTCAGTCAAACCGTGTGCCAAAGAGTCTTCTTCCTACCGACTATTATTGATACGTGCATAACTGTGTTGTCTGTTTTACTGACATGATAAACCGACAAAGTTTTGCTTTAAAGATCAACAAGGGGTTGTTTGCATTTCAGCCTAACGATGAAGGCTGGATAATATTGATGGATGACTTTTGAGCTTAATTTATGGTCACGTGGGTCGAAAGTGTTTGTTTAGGATACCTAACCCCTGGTAGATTTTCAAATTGACTACTGGCCAGCATGCTCTTTTCTTGTCGTCAAGAAGGTTGTAGTTCCTTAAGTAAAACATTTCCTCGGCCAACATGAATGTCAAGTGGATCATCTGTTTACGTCGTGCTCAGAATTACTTTCAACTTTTCAAATAACTCTTAATCAATAAAATGGTCAACGAGGGTTGTAATGAAACATTTTTTCATTGTGGATAATGGATTTTAATTCACTTTGGGAATGAAATTGGTTTAAGAGGCCCATGGTTAAACTACTGATGGATTTCGAATGAGGTGATTAATACCCTTTAATACATCATTTTGAGTTATTTAGCTTGTGTTTTCTTTCAGTTAATACTGTCAGCGATTGATTTTAAAGGTTTTTTCACAGAAGACCGGGACTACGTTTACAACATTTCGAAGAGGTGGCGACAATTTTTTTCTGGAAACTGGAAGAGACAGAACTACTAAAGTGCTAAATAGTATCTAAGGCTTAACTCTTAACGGACTTAACGACAAATGAAAGAAGTTTTACGTTTTCAATGGTGGTATCGAAATAACAATTATAAATAATTGTGGCTGCTCGTTTAATTTGAAAAAATTGTCAAAATGCAGATGGGTTTGATGATTTCTCTCACGAGAATCCTCCGGAAATGTTAGGAAACTTTTTTCGTGGATAGCAGCACTAAAAATCTGTTAAAAACAAAACTCGAGTGGAAATCTACTATTTTCATTCAATGAAGAACCAGTCTAGTATTCTGTGATTGAATATATATATTATTCATTTTAGGCTTATTTCATTTTATCAAACTTGGAAAATTCTGTTTTCTTTTACGCAGCACAATCTCCATAACGTCAACTGAAAAAGCTGATCATTTTACCTACGTGACCGATGTAGAAACCGATGATTAAGATTGCTTTTCGATTTGCCACAAAAACCAATCTTTTTTTTGATCTGACTCTCTTTAGAGAAATCTCGATTTTTTCTCAGATTTCACACATACTTTCACTAATGCCAATGTGTATGACACACAGCTGGCGGTTATGAATTGTTTATCGTTGGAAGGATTGCTTTTTTAACTGAATTATTCATTTTTCGAGTATGGAAACGATTCTTTATATTAATTATATTATTATATTTTCAGTGCAAATTAAAAAAAATTATTTCTTGCGGCCAACTGAATACACACAAGAACCAATCAATTTCGGATTTTATGTTCGATTTGGTAGCAGAAATCTGAAATCTCAGATCAAAATCTGAAAAGCCAAATCGAAAACGACATGAGACACATCAAGTCAGACTTAATAAATTCGGTACTGCTGAACGTACCCATTGGCTGAACTACAAGCACAGGTCAGCTGACACATGACAAACTGCGCTTCAGTTATTTTTTGACACAAAAATGAAAAGAGTTATTTCACGATTGAAGCAAATGTTCGTTTTCAGTCGTTGTTTTTTTATTTTTTTGGTCTCGACTTTCAAACAGCCAAAGATTTTTTTATGTTTTGTCTATTGACGCATAAAGCCATAAGCACCAAAACTTTATACGTCCATAGCTTCGTCTAACAGAATCCCATTAAGATTTTAAGAACTGTCTTCCTGAAATGCCGCTGAACTTTTTTCTCTCGCACTGTTATTGCTCTAAAACTTTAAATCTTCGTACTTAGGATGTAAATCTTCGTAGATAATATATCTCCTTTTATGGAACTTCATAGAAATAAAAAAAAACGAAAGCATTCGAACGTGTTCATGGAAACTTGTTACCCCGGGGACAAGCTTTTTTTTTATAATTTTCAATTCCATGTATTTCCGATCCGACCTAAGTCGTTGTACAACTACATAAAACCGTAGTAATGGAATATCCTTGGTCTGTATTTCTCAATAACAACGGTGTACATTTCCTGCTGCACGTTTAATAGTGCCTCGTGAGAAAAGCAGCCCATCACCAGCATCCGATTACACAACTGCCATCACTGCCACCTGCACACTACCTAGAGTAGAAACCAACAAAAACTCTTCATTTTCATACTTCTCTCCTACGAATCGTACTTTCGTTCATTTTCCCTACCCACTTGAAGGAAAATAAGAATCTTCATTGACGTTTCATTTATAATAATTGTAATTCCCAACAGTATTCGGTACCAGAAAAAAAAAGAAAAGTTCCCTCGCAGTAGACCGACGCCATTAGTGAGATAATAATCAAATTTTCGACGGTCTGCTGGGTTAAAAATCTGTATTACAGTAAAGCCCTAATTTATATTAAACTTGTAGGTAACAAAACAATTAAGCTTTATTACAACTTTTATATGCAAAGCAAAAGTTACGCTACCTGTATGCACAAAATTCACACTCAAACTATTTACACTGTCAAAACTCCAATTATTGTACCATTATACTGGGTCTGTGTCATTTTATGAGCAACAATTATTATCACCGCTGTACATAAAACACATTAAATCCAAACAAAACCAATTCGTTTCAATATCATTTCAGTTCGACAGTGCCGATTGTGGAGCTTTAACATATCAACCACTGCACTTTAACAATCGCGTAAGTTCCATCTTCAAAATGTACACCTCCTATACCTACATAGATATGTTAGAGCGCCAACAACGTAATTTCATGCTATACCTATATCTTTTTAAATGTTCTTTCCCATAAACGTCCTTTCGTCTCTCTGTCAAATAGATTTGGCTACTATTCGGTTTTAATGTTTAATTTGAAACCATTTCAGCACTTCCATCTGTTGCAAGAGGAGCCGTCTACCAGCATCACGGAACGGTGCACCCGCAGCAGAATTAATTCTGCCATATTCGTTTCATCAGAGGGCCGGGGATTCGATTCAATTGAATACCTTAGGAGACACGGATCCCAGAGTGTGCTGTGTCGCAAGGCGCGCAGTGCCGAGAACATCACCGACAACGAACGAAAGGTAAATTTCAAACGTTGTGCTATAATTTGTAAATGAGCTGTCATAAAAAACAAAAACCTGACACTACAATTGGTTTCTCCGTCAGAAGAGCTTTTCCGAGAAACGACAATGGTGCACAGATGACGGCAGTCATCCCACGCGAGGTGAGGCAATCGAGCTCAACGATGTTGGTCCCGCTGCTAGGAATGTGGAAGGAGATCAAATGGAGATTGCAACTCAATGTTCGGCAACGGCACCCCATTCGGCGACAGTCACGACGGCTAATGTCATTGTGGGTAGCATTTCGATAGAGGCGCCACCATCGCACTTGAAAGACGATATTACGGTGTTGAAGCAGCAGTCGCAGGACGATTCAGCAACCGGTGAATCGGGCGAGGAGTACAAGCAATCTGTGACAGTGGCAGTGACTCGTCCGCGAAAACTCGTCCATCAGCGTTCTTCGACAACATCAACCAATCACAGCCAATCCTCGCCGGCTGGTTCGCCGCATCACAGTCCGAAAAACTTGAGCTTGAGGAATGTTAAGCAGCGCATCGTAGCGCTGCCGATGGTTTCGGTATCAGGGCCGTCACCACCGCACGACAAGGACTTTTTGTAACATTTACCATCAGAGACGTTCATTTAAAATACAATGCTTTAAATCATCGACCATGGGTTGCACTTCAATAAGCGGGTAGTCATTTTTGTTTTTGTTTCTTTGGTTTGTTTAAGGACTCTTTTGTCGATGAATGTCTCTGAGTTAGTAGAAAACTTATCTTAGTACTTAATATTGGTGCGCAGCCCGCAAATTATGGACCCAACAATTAGAACTAGCATAATGGTATATTGTAGAAAGAATTAATTCTAAGTCAATTATTTTATTTGTCAGATAGGGCAGAATGGACAGAATGAACTAGTTTATTTTTAATTTACTTTTGGGACATAATACTTACGACGGATGCCAACATCTCATGTTTATGACAGAATGTTTAAAGTTTCGCTTGATAGTAAATGCAGTCGTTAAACTATGGAAAGTTGATACCCACTTTCGGTGGTGGATTTTATGCTCGATGGGCATGTCCATCAATGACTCAGTAAAACTGATGCACTTAATGATGCTTTTAATAATGAGCAATGCGAATTTTACCTTTATTTTCGCCATTAACTGGACTTGACTAATTTTTCTTTAAGTATAGGTATACTTGAAAATAGCACTTACCCTAAAAACAATGAGCTTTGGGTAATTTCAATGCTTTGGGCGAGTTCTTAAGTCAACGTGGTCACAACAGCGAGGGAATGTGGTAGAATGAAATTCTCGTTAGCGAACAGGGTGGTTGCAATGAAATTCCCACAGTTTATGGCTCATTCATATTTGGCCCGGGCAGAGCTAAACTTTAAGAAATTCAACTGCAAGTCGAAGTTTTGTGTATATTTTACCCAGATGTGTATCAGAAGTATCAAATTTGAAGGTTTCATACTGTAAACAAACATGTTTGACGATGGTTTCACGAACGAAAAGTATATTTCTGATTGGGAGTGCACACTTGAGGTATATTGTAGTATGTCGCATGTAATTTGAATTCCGGTTTTATTTTTAAAAGGCAAACTAGATTAACCTATATATAGTACCTAATATAAGCCCCTAATGCGACCTTGGGGGGGGGGGGCTAGAGCTAGGGCCGAAGTTTAAATAAGCAGATAAACAAAGACTTCCTCAAGAGATGTATTTGGTTTTTTTTTTAATATATTTGGCAGGTTTTATTTTGGCGATTGACGTCTAAAATATTTCGGTGGTTCAGGACCTCCTGCAGCCATGCTACTCGTAATATAAAAGTACCAACTTGTTTACCTTTTACACATAAAACTCAATTGACTTAAAGCGACAACAGCCCACGTATGTACTTTAAAATACACTGCGTAGCTATACGAAGATTGAGCGAAAAAGAGCGCAAAAGTAATAGAGTAGTTCTTGAAATGTCAGTGTCAAATTGGAAGAAGAAAAAACCAAATGACGGCTAAAAAATAACATAGCAGATTTTGAATTACTCCTTTTGTTTATAAATTTGCTGCAAAGTTTACAATAAAGTGCAAAACACAGAACGAAAACATTTAAGGAAACAGAGCGAGCATGACATTATAAGTTCGTTGAGATTATCTTTATAGAAATAAGACCAATCAATCATCAGAGTTACAACATAGTGTACAGATTTCATTTTATGAATTACACACAAAATATATGACCCAAAAGAGTCGTCTGTCCGAAAACGTTTTTGTGTGCAACTAAAATTGTGAGCACTTGTAAATAGTTAAGCAGACTAGTTCTCATAATTTAGCTTTAAATAAGTGTACTCATTTCTATTACTAGCATTATAAATGAAAACAAAATAGTTTAAAACAAAACACTCGAAAAAAATTATTAAAATGAAAAAAACCCTAGCTCTTAGTATGGGTATTCAACTAAAGGGAAACACAATTCCGTTCTTGTTTACAACAACTATGCGACTGAATAAGGAATTTTAGATAAACAACAGATTTAAGGAAATATTATACAAGTACTCTGCTTCAGTTCCATTAAGACAACAATTTGCCAATATTTTACAAAATACGTAGAAAACTAATCATTACAAGCGATTTGTTTCAGATCTTTTTGTTTAGAACGTAATAACAACAGAGTAATTCTAAACGCAAATTGCCACAAACAAGTCAGAACAACGTCC
Source organism: Cheilosia variabilis (assembly GCA_951230905.1). Lineage (NCBI taxonomy): Eukaryota > Metazoa > Arthropoda > Insecta > Diptera > Syrphidae > Cheilosia > Cheilosia variabilis. The sequence continues at coordinate 13,929,415 of OX579679.1, read as the reverse complement.
ATTCAGAAAGTTTTTCCATTCTTTATGGTAAGCAAATATATACAACAGAATGAAAAATACAATTTCAATTAACATCAGTTTAGCAATTCAAATATTTCTACAAAATCTACTCTTTCTCTCTCTCTCTCTCTTATTCCAGTTTTAAAAAAAGAAACTTTACTAAAACTTTTATGCATCACACTGTTTTTCTCTCCTTGCACAGAACCAATTTATAAATAGTAGAAAACTAAGTACAAAATAGTATTGTTTTTGTAACACATTCTCGTCCTTTCCCTGTCACCTAAACTCATTATATTTTTAAACTTTATGTGCCCTTGTCCAAGACGGTTAGCCCAACTTTTCCACTTAATGGGGTTCTATATATTCATTGCAACTATTAGTTGCTGAATTTCTTACTCATGCTCAACGAAATTTTTAAGAAAAGAAGCTATACTGATGTGCCTTAACTATATTGAAGTTAGTATAATCAGATTTATAAAAAAAACAAAAAGGAATTCGATTTAATTTAAAAGTATAAGAAATAGATCGAAATGTGTTTTAATTTGATTAAATTATGTCTTACAAAATTATAAAATGTTTCTATGGATAATTTATGAATTAAATAAGAAGAGGGGACTTTATCATAAGAACAGACATATTTCTTAAAAGGGAACCAACATATTGTTCATGAGACTAACTTGCTTAACTCTAAGATGTAGTAAATAGAAGTAGATAAGTAGAAAGTGTAGTTACTTATTCGTTAATTGCTCCTACACGGGACCATTCAGTGTCTTGTTCACTACAAAGATGTTATCACTAAGGATTAAAATTATCTAAATATTATAAATATTGTTGCTAGATATAAAGATGTACCATTTAATATACCTACATAGATGTAATATTTTATTAATTTCGTAATTATTCTTGTCAATTGCAGATTAGATATACAATTTTTATTCAGCATTCAATTAAAAATAAAAGATCTGTTTTGTATTATCTGATTGTATAAATAAATGTCAACATAAATATTTGTGTAATGCATATATAAATATAGATATTGATAATTTTTATAAAGCTGTTGTAATTTACAAAAAAAGTCCTATTTTTTACAGTTCGTTTCTTATTTAGTTCGCTTCAAGGCAGTCTCGGTTAATAGGTTGTCTTGGGTGATGTGTTTGACATCGCGGTGAAATGAAGAATCACCTCCGGCTCGCTAAAATTCAATTGGAGAAAAATGCAAGCCTGGTAAGGTAAGAATGCGTGGGGGAAGACATTATAATTTTCGCAAAATGATAAGCATACTAATAGTGCTTTAGTTCTGAGGTTAAACTTCCGTACAATAACAAAATATACCTCAAGGTTTTATTGAAAAGCATAACTGTGCAGCCGTTCGGATTTGCTTTCCATTGGTTTTCTACGGTCATAACGGAGCTGTTTGCTTTTTCAGCGCCTACTCGCCATAACTGAGAACAGTTAGAAAATTGTTACTACGTTAATTAACTTTATTTGTTTCAATCTGGTTCCTGGCTTAGGTGCTATCTTCGGAGTTCAAAGCAAACAGTTCGTTTCGATACCATATCGTTTCAATCACACCCAAACAGAAACGTCATCTCATTGAAAAATGTAAACAAAAGCAAAAAAGGCATGTGAAATTGATAACACAATTAGTTTTGCAAATTATTCTACTTGATGGTATATATTTCAAGTTGATATTAGTTAATTAATTCCCGCAATTCATCAACAAACATATTCCATTTATTAGAAACACTCAAAGAACAATTGCATTTGGTGAAAATGTGGAACAAGTTAGTACCTCTACCATATATGTATCTGTGTTCTACCTAATTACCTACTTTCCCCACAAATAGTTTAGATTTATCAGAAATTAAAACAAATCTTCAAGAAATCAACTCAAATCTGAAACGACTCGTCAATGGCGAACAGCTAGAAAACTCCACCCTAGAAGATATCAAAATGCAAATAAAATTCATAAGAAACTCCTGCCCCCATGGTGCTTCGGCTCAGAATTTTATTATCGAACAACCGGAAACTGTGGAATTTATCAATCTAATCGTATCCAACAGCTTGGAAGACAAAGGAATCGCTGAACTAGCATGGCAATTTATAGCAAATCTAACAGTTCAAAATGAGAAGTCACAAAAGTTCATTTGGGATCATGTGGGTGAGAAACTGCTCGATGAAATACGCACCCAACCGATAGATTGCAACACTGACAAAAAGTTAATGATTGTCTATAATATATGCAAAGGTGGCTCACACGATTGCAATGAGAAGGTAGCTCTAGCACTACTCGCCGACCTTTGGCATAGAATTGTCGATGAGGAGAGCAACGAGGAATTGGTGTTTGTTGATTTGTTTTTTGAATACTTTTTGGTCACCAATCAGTGGACCATACGGTTGTATGCGACTATCAGTGCCCAGAACAGAATAGATATTCTGAAATATGTTGCCACGTATATTCGCAATGATAGTCCAAATGGGCCGATTAGGCCGATATTTATGGAATACATATCGAAGGAGTTCAAGAAAAAATCGGACTGCATTCTGAGGAGTTCAGGCGATATGGAGAATCATCTACACCCACAGGAGGTGTACAATTTATTGAGCGTTATCTCCTGTGCTACTGGCAGTGAAACGTACTACAATGTATACAGCAGAGATGATTGCTTGTTTTTGAGTGCTGGAGCTTTGCTCCAGAGCATCGTTGCTCTTGGCAAGAAGGCAAAGAATCAGTTTACACCCATGACTAAGTTGGAGGAAGTCGCACCTGGATCGGAAATTGACACTTCCTTCGAGTCGGAGATATCTTTTGAATTGAAAACGTTGCTTGTGCGAACAATTGGAAATCTGTTGTGCACAAACCGTGCCAACCAGCAGCACTGCATTGATACGAAACTCCTGCCTGCATTGTTGGAGTGCACCACCATGGACGCAAGGAATCCACGTAAATATAAATTTATTTGATAGCGATGTTGTTAATGGTTTTCGGGAAGGACAAGTGGGTATAGACATGTATTCAAATGTGCCACTTGGTAACTCAAACATGTGTGTATATGCAAACATATCATCTCTGGGTAGGTATTCCTTTGCTGATCTTTCCAACAGTACGTTCTCAACCCTGTTCGTGATATCAACAATCAGTGGCTACAACTGGGTAGTCGTCCACCTTGTAGTGCCGATGTGTTTCCTCCGAAGTTCGATGGACTTGCCTTCCCATTTCGAGAACTCTATCGAATAAAACACGATTTTTATGTTTTTTTTTATAACAAAACAAAATAACAAAATTCATTTATTTTTACTTATGTTTCAGTCATTAAAGAATGGAGTATATTGGCCATACGAAACGCGTGTTTTGATTGCCCAGAAATCCAACGAATGATATCGGAACTAACACAGACTGGTGTGGCACCGAACGAGATCCTGACTGAGCTCAACTTCGAAATGGGTGCTCTACGAATCCAGCCAAGAGAATAAATAATACGAAAAGGAAAGAAAAAGTTGTGTTGTCGTTATTTTTTATAAAATCTTGTCCACCTCGTGAGCGTATCGTTGCCACACGAGGATTTCAGGCAGTTTGGCGCAGTTTTTATCTACTAATTCTACTAGAATTTCATCGGTTGAGTGCAGCACTCGTACAGTGACAAACTGGTCGAGAATCATGCCGGCAACAATTTTTAAGGCGTTGTCCTCGTCCACTTTGTTTCTTGTGGCATTGGCAATTCCGGCTATGCGACATTTGAATGCTTGAAAGGAATAGGTTGAGAGGCTTTTATTCCAGGCAGCCAGAGCATTGATAGAGACTACATCTTCGTTACCGTAGTCGATGTAGAAGACACGGAATGTGTTGTCCTCAAAGCAGTCCATTACCTGAGCTCGATACCAATTGCCGTCGTTGAATTGTGCCAGGACCATGTCGAATTGGAGTGGTGCCCTCTTCAGTTTGGTCTTGTCAGGAATTTCCCTGGAACTCCAAAAGAGAGGGTTATCGTTGCGCTCACTGAATTCCATTTGGGCGTAGAACGAACAAACGTCAACAATGTGAGTGGGAATGACTCGTGTTATGGAACCAGATTTGGGAAATGCCATCGGAACACACACCTCCAGGAGAGTGGCCTCTTCATCCTTAGTCCAGCCATCCTTAATTACCTGAGTGTGCAGCAGTCTGCAGTTGCTGCCCTTGAAACAACTTTTTGTAACAGGATTGTAGAATTTGCAAATTCGGGCGTCGTCTTTGGGATCGTAGCCCATAATGGCCTTCATTGCGTTCGTGGTCTGAATAGGCTCTTCGTAGAGCTCTTGTATTTCCTCAGCAGTCAGTCCATTATTATCCGTCACTGCCTCTTCGTCTGGGTAGGTTGACTTGAAAGGGTTCGTTTCCTGTTTTAGAGGTAGGTCTACAGGACGAATCTCCGGTGGGTTGGTAGGTAGATCCACAGTCCCGTCGTCTTCCTCCAAGTTCATATAGAGAATAGAATCATCCTTCCGCACAAGGGTGAACTTTGCTTTGGTGCATTCGTATTTGAGAAGCGCTTCCCGCAGGTCACGGTTTGCATCGCCATTAACCGACACCAACTCGCACTGCACCGCCTGCGCTGGAATGTCTCTGTACCTTTGCGGCAGGTGAAACATCTCACTTACACCGTTGAGTTGTGTGATTTCGCCGAATTCTAATAAATAGGCCAAGTAGCTCTGCCGCACTTCATTTGTATTCTCCCGAACAGCCCGAAGCAGTTGATTATCTATAACAAGTCCAAACACCTCCATCGGGTCAGGGATGCCATCGAAAGGCTTACAATTTCCATTAAGCGTCTGCTGCAGATTGATCAAAGTCGATATGAGAGGGTTCTGAATTTCACAAATGGAGAACTTTAACGAAACCCTGTCGACGTAAGTGACACATGCATCGATCGCTGCATTCACTTCGAAGTGGTCAATACTTGGTTTTTGATACAAAAACAAAGGCTTCTGGTCGACCTCCTCCACCACCAGAGGTTTTTCGTTTTCGCAATTAAGGCAGCTCAGTCGGTCACAAACACTAGCCATATCCTTCTTTTGTTGCAATTCTTGAAAATACAAATGAAGATTGAATTTTCGCGTCATATCAGTCAGGGTGGACAATTTTGTTGAGTAGTCATCGTAAGCGATTAGTGTAACCATGTCGCTTCCCATGTTCGATCCGAGTTGATCACATATAAATTTATAGATTTTGGAACTTTCGTCTAGGAATGTTGTTATGCTTGTGTGAAGCTTATTCATTTCGGCACAGCAAACTTCGTAAATAAGTTCGAGATTGTGGATTCTCTCTCGAGTATTCATTATTTTTTAGTTATACGTAGTGTAACTTTGTCAATTTATGAAACTTAATATCTAAAATGTTAGGTCTAAAATGTTGGAACACGAATAGATATGCACAAATGCACAAAACGAGGCGACGACTGCTGCTCCTGCTTTCTGCTGTAGTGGATATATTGCACTTTGGTGAGGGAGGACAAACGACAAAACATCCGTTCATCGGCCGTTCTGTTCGATTTGACATTTCTTTTTCGGGAATAACAAATAAGCATTTGCTATTGAATTTTAGTGCAGTGCAGTAGAAGTAGAGCGAGGGTTTCTATCTTTTCTTCCTATTCCTTTTTTTTTAAATAAAAATAAATTTTATGAAAAATAGTTCTTAAATACCAACCTACTAAATTGAAAATGTTGTCCTTCAGCAGAGTGTTATGTTTAATATGCACGTAGCTTCTCCTTGAATATTGGTCATGTTTTTCTTTAGCATTTGGTATTTGTGTGAAATCCCTACTTACTTTTTGTCGGGTTAATTATAATAGCAACATGACTGTTTCTACAATAATTGACATAACACTAGGGTATGTCATAATAACAATTTTTTTTTATTTTTACCCATTAATCATCAAGGGAGTACAAAAAGAGTAGTATGTATTTAATGATAAATTAATTTCCATACCATTCTTAGGTCCCCAGTCTTTGGCTATAGGTACAGGTAAGTTACTATTTTAAGTGTTTGTCCGCACTAAAATTAAATCCCGCCAATATGATTTCAGGTGCGTTTCCTTTTTCATACTTGTTGCATTTTCAAATGAAATTGGCATCACTTATCTTTTGTTGTTTTTCTCAAAACTGTCATTTCTTTCTGTTGCAGCTGTTTGGAGCGAGAAAGTACTACCTTTTGCAGATTCCGCACGAGAAAAATCTTTCGGTTATAAATTTTATTGCGGAAAGATTATTAAAAGTTTGAAGAATTTTGCAACACATCTATGATTCTTAGTAACTAATAAAATCAAGTAAAAATAATTTAAAATACACTACATCATGGCGCAGCCAACAATTAAGGTTCCCATTGTCCCGCAATGGAATTTGGTTGCCGGGTGTGCAGCTACCCCTGATCAGGGACTTCTGTATGCCGGCTCAAAGACCATCAATTATATATCACAAATCCAAGGAAATGAATCCGCTCCCACAATGAAGATCTTCCACACTCGCCAGTCAGTGAAAAGTCTTGATTGCGACACAGATTGGTCGCTTACAAAGTACTTTGCCATACTGGCTCAGGACAACTCGGTCCAGATTTGGGATTTTGAGCAGGCGAAAGCAGTTTTTGGGCATAAAGCACATTTTATTAGACCACACACGGAAGGTGATGGCCCCACGGCAAACGATGGAGTTCACATGAGCTATATGTCGAATCGCAATATCCTGTCCATTTGTCCCAATGATTTGGTCATATATTGTGTGGCCTCGAATACTTACTGCAGACGACAGCGTATAATTCCGAAAAAGTACAATGTGTCCATTCTCAAGTGTTCGCCATACAATGAACACATTTTTGCGGTGGGAACGCCAAAAGGCTTAGTCATATTGGCCGATTTGAAATCTGAGCGAATACTGTATACCCTGAAAGGTCATGACGCTTGCATTACTTCGTTGGCTTGGAATATTACCAAAGCTGATCATGCAGATCAATATCAGGCTTTAGTGACAAGATCAGCGGCGCCAGCCAACACTCCGAAAGGTCGCCAAGGCCCAAAGACTCCAGTCGCGACTGATGAAATATTCGACATTTACGACTATGAGTATCTTGATAATGAGTTTGGCGCTCCATGTGACACCAAGCAGAGCCTAGAACAGTTCGAAGGTATTGACAAGAACCAAGAGGACGGCAACAACACCAACTTCAACTATGTTGAGGCTTGCGAAAGTCTCAAAGAAGAAATCGACGCATTAAAGGCTAGCACTACCAGCTTTTCGAATGACCCACAGGTCACTCTTGAGGATTGTCAAAACGTCGATCACCATGCTGAGGTGTCTAGCTCTTGTGACTCGAATAACAGCGTGGAGCTGCTTAATAAGAGCTCGTCTGACGACAGTACCAATAAAGAAAAACATGTAACTCACCATCAGGCCGAAGTGCACACACAAGAGATGGAGGTTGAACTGCCAAAAACACCTAATGTAGCTCCACAAAGTCCAGACAAAGTTACTGTTCTTGCATCGGCTGGAGCAGATGGTACTATCTGGCTTTGGAACACAAAAACTGGTGCAACTTGCGACCAGTTGAAAGGACGAACAACACCACATGGCAAGAGTAAGTTACAGCTAAGTGTGTGCTAGCCGCCAATTCAAATTTTATTCTTTCCTTCAGACAATCACATTGAGACAGTTTGGTTGAGTCCATCAACATTGTTGGTTACCTCCAGATCCGGTACCATTACATCATTCTCGCTCGACAGAACCAAACCGGGCAAATTCAAAGAGGATAAGAAGCAATTTTCCCAACAGGGTGTGGCATCAATTTGTCGATCGCGAACTGCTCCCCTACTATGGACTATATCGTCCCACCGAGAGATTATTTGCCAGAACATTGATACAAATCAAATAGTGGCCAAGTACAGCTGTGCTTCGACAAACATTATAACCATGCGGGAGATGCCAGACGACATGAACAAGTAAGTTTCGCTGTGATTAGACGTAGAATATTGGTTCTTAATACTTAGACAGTGCTCCTGAGTGGACCACTGACAATACCTTGCCCCCAATATTGTGCCTGAGCTTGTTGAACTATTGTTGTTGCTAATAAAGTTGTCCTAAAGTTGTTTTTTATTCGAAAAACGTCAGTTCTCACTGGTAACATTCATAGGAGCTGACACTCTGACATTTTGTCTCAGAAATGGACGGGTGTACACTTTCATATGAGTTTCAGAAATGGTGGTAGCAATAGTTTCGATCACCTTCCTCGGAGGGTGTTTCTCAAAACACTGCAATTCGCTAGTGTACTGTTTGTGTATGACATTAACCGTCGTTAAGACCTTTTCGCCCTGGAAACATATTTGACGAATGAAAGGACAATTGGTAAGGCTCTTAAGTATGCAACCAATTTTGTGTCTGGCATCTGACAAGCGTGCGAACTCCAAGACGATCACAAAGGATTGTAAACAGATTGTCTGGCGAACTTTTAACCCTTGAAATAATTTTCCTCAGCTTTCAATTGCGATCACTCGCTGTCTTTAAATATGAACTCAGACTCCAATATTCCTGAACTTTTTCAGAATCGCGATTGCATTCTCCGATCGTCGCATTGGCATAATTGATATTTCCCAAATAACGCCCACCAACGTTTCGATTGAGAATTTCACCAACAAAATTGATTCGCAAGTGTTTGCCATGGCCTGGAGCCCCGGTACAACTTATCTAGCATTTGGAACAAACGAAGGCAGAGTAAGTGCCACACAAGGAAATAAAATAAGAATATTCACTCAAATCAAATTCGTTTATTTTGCACAGGTTGGTGTCTTACAGACGGACAATCCGAGGAGTTCCCCATACCTCTTCCATCCGGTGTGTGGCAAACCGATTTACTCTATGGACTGGAAGAACAAATACATCTATGTGTGCTGCAACGAGAAAGTCGCATTATATCATGAGAATATGCAAAACAAGGGTAAGTTTACCTTGAAGTCTGGTCAAATGTTTGGATGGCAGCATCCTTGGAGCTATATGTGATGTTGGTTTGCGTGGAATGAGTTTGACGTTTTCTCAAATTTGCCAGTTGAATCGCCCGTCTGTGATAGTTCCACATGTTCCAGGAGTAAGAGTTCCTTGCTTCCATAGTGCAGGGTGGTACACAGTGCTCTGTTTGAAGACCGGCATCGAATGTCTTCTTTTTTGTTATTTCCTCTACATGGCCAGCTTTTGTAATACGGTTTAAAAGAGACGAGTCGATTGGAATGTTGAAGAGTAAACACATTTCGGGGTTTCGAAAGGCGGTTCCAACGAAACGTATCACTAATGGCTTTAAGTTCTTCTCTGCGAATGCACCGTAGTCCTTCCGTTTGAATGCCATGAATTGTTCCCGAAATGGCAGTACACCATAGGTGGGCTCAGCTTGAACTAAAATTCCGTTTGCTAGGGCGATGGTGAGGGCGCAGAATCTTTGCAATGGCTGTGACTAAAGGAGAAAAGAAAATTCAAATAAAATGTTGACTTATGCTCATAGTACTAATCATATTTAGCTAAATTTTTCGAACAACAATTTTAATTAATAAAAATTACCAATTGTAACCTACAAAATATTTAGTTTGAAGGTAAAAAATGATTTTTAGTAAGGCCCATAGGAAAAGCGTTGCTGGTTATAGAATAAAAAATAAAGTATACTTATTCGTCACCATTTCAACTTACAAAAAAATCCGTGCTCTTCCGTTTTGTCCTCAATATCGGTGGTTCCTCGTCCGCATTGTCCATGTCCCCTATTTCAGCTTCAAAAGTTTGTGCCGCTGTCCCTGAGCCGATTTTCGCTGCCATTTCCTCAAAAGTATACTCAGTCGAAGAAACGATTTTACACATCTCATCATTGATCCGGTTAACCTCGACCAGGTAATACAATTGCATTAGAATTTGATACCATGTTTCAAAGAGTTTTGCGAAGTTCGGCTTTGGAATACACAATTATAAGCAAAATTTCAATTCCTGACATAACAGCACCTACAAAGACTAATTCCGAAGGGATGGCCAGTCTAAACTTGACCACATCGTGCAGCTTAAACAGAACCTCCTTTAGCTGGCCAATGTTATATTCAATCTTGTTCCTCAACTTGTTTAGGGGCTCCTTTAGTTGATGCATATATATCTCATGTTGCAACTGCAGGTAGATGTGCTTGTTGAACGAGTTCAAGTCGACCATTGAAACACCCCCTGGTAGTCTGTAAATAACCTTATTGTTGGCTAAGTTCACAGTGACTGTCCCCGAGAGAGCCCTTAGGCCAAGTGTTATCAGGTCATTGCACTTCGCCATGTTGAATCGGAGGGATTCTTGAGTGTTTTGATAAGCCACGTGGATATCGTTTACCACTGCAAGGGAAAAAGTAGTAGACGGATAGTTAAAAATACACACGCCTAATTCACCATCACGAATAGGCTCTCCGCCCAGTCCCACGTGTTTGTTGAACAGCAGAATACCACACATGATCTTGCCCAAGCGCTCCATATAGTCTAGCCGGTAGTGTTTCTTCCGAGTAACAAAATCGATCAAGTCCTGCGTTGTCAGAATACTGCGTAGAGCGCACTTTGCCTCGGAAAGCATCTAATTGGAATAGCATTAGTGTAGTTAACGTAGTAATTCGAACGCATGCACCTCTGAATTCCTTGTGCTGAACATTTTATTCGAAGCCACAATGTAAATGGTCATCTTTTGGAAAATCTCTTCTTGGTCCTTTCTGCCGCTTCCAGTGAAACTGCAAATGTTCTCCAGCAGCGGCAGCAGTTTCTCTTTCGTGATTTTTTCATATTTTCTCTGCACCTCTTCCTGATCGGCTGTAGAGTTCTCGAAGAAATGCGCCAGCTTGAGCATACGTATTACTGGGCCATTTTCTAAACGACACACAGAGAGTGGGACTTGGTTTGTGTTGAATGACAAATTTACCAATTATTTGTTTGTAGATCGACTGACTAACGTTTGAGATGTTCTCTTTCTCGATGTGATTCAATTTGCCTCCACGTGAAACCAACAACCATTCGACCATAAAACGCATCAACGGTCGTTGAATCGATATTTCTTGGCGGGCACATTGCTTAAGAGCTTCTCTGGTCAGATTATCCACCATAAAATTGAGCTCCATCGCACGATAACTTCCGAATTTGTTTTATATTGCTACGCCCTTGACAGGCCCCAAGTACTTATTGATCAAACATCTACAGATATTTTCGCAAGTGTATTCGTGTGGCTTGCGTCGTTAAGGTGAATGTATTCGAGCAGTGTCATTCATTTTCGAAAACAACACCTGTCCTATTAGTGATTCCTATATTTGAGTTGGGTCTGCTATTAAGTATGACCCACCCCACGTATTTGTTTTACATAGAAATGCCGAGCTTAACTATATACTCCTCCTTCTGAAATTCTGGTTGGATTTTTATACTGATTTGATAAAACCCCCTGTCCACAGATCCAATTGTGTTGGAGTACATTACCGGAGCATCAGCCATTTCCGTGTGCAGCAAATATCTTTTCGTTGGCACCCAGAGTGGGCACGTTGAGATTTTTAAAGAGAAGGTCGGCCCACAAATATCCTACGATCTGATTCGAAGTCTCGAGATCGGGACCCGGTACATCACTGACATTGCCTGGAGTCCAATAAACACATCACGTTTCGCAGTTGCATCAATGACACGAAAAATTCGCGTGTTCAATTTTAACGAAGACAATGGAATGGCTTCGCTTGCGCGCGATATTGTCATTAGCAGTAGCATGGCCGCGAATGCTTGCGTCAGATGGAGCAATCGCCGAGAGAATATACTTCTAGCCAGTGGCTTCGATGGCGCAATGCGAGTGTGGGATCTGAACTCGCAGCGTGAAGACGAATTCTTCCTTAAGCAGTTTCCCTGTCCAATGACATGTGGACTGCTCTTGCCCTCCGATGAGAATGTCGTCATGTGCGCTGGTCGGTCGACGTCAATTGAGATGTTCAATATGCTTTTGGAGAGCACCCAGAAGTATTCCAGTGTTAAGTGGAAGAAACAGACAATGAAGACTCTCGATGGTGTGCAGTGGGGAACAAAGATCACTACTGGTACCGACGGAAGGCCAACCAGTGAGAAGCAGCGACGCAAGAAGCGAACCAAATCCGGAGGTGGCGGTGATGGAAGTCAGAATGATATTAAGGTTGATTCCGAGGAGGTGTCTGGTTTAATAGGCAAGTTACAGTTGACCGAAAAGCAAGAGGAAACCGAGAAGGAGGAAGTAGGCGCAGGTAGTTCATCATGTAAGCACTGCAAGGACTCGGTAACTCTGAAGGTAGGTCAAAGGGTTTTCGTGAAAAGGTTCTTGACGTCTCTCATTGCAGGATCCAGCCACAATTCTATACTTGACCACCAAGGAAATCAACAAGGATAGCTTGGACAAGTTGAAAAATATGCTAAACTTGCCTAAGGATAAGCATTGTATGCTGACCCCGAAGCTGTTTGGAACGCAAGCCGATGCCAGGCACTTGCTCGACCAGGAAAGTATGTCACTGCACGCCGTAGGCATTTTCAAACCATTCTCACTAATTTTGTCTCCTCTTTGAAGTTCGTAACCAGCAAGGATCTGAAGTCAGGTCGATATCAAGCATTCTCACATTCCAAATCAACTCGAATCTCCAGCAGGAAATTTTGAAGCGTGTCGAGTCGAAAACTCTCACCGAATGGCAAGTTTCTCTTGCACCATCGGTGTCCTACATGTAAGTGCTTGAATTGAATAATGAGTCGTTTCCCTAACTACAGGCAATATCGTAGGTTCTGGAAGAAGTGCTGCCTGGCCTTCGCAAATCAACTCATTGAACAAGGACACGTTCTTCACGCTGCCACATATCTGATTGCTCTGCACGACATCAAACAAACAATCAACAGTCTGCTGGAGAAGCAGTACTTTAAGGAAGCGTTGATTATCGCTAAAGTCCACTGCCAGCCAGATGACAAGATAACTGTGGACATTACCGACAAATGGATTAACTTCTTGGACTCTATGGGAAATCTCTACTCGGCCGCATATATGTAAGTTTAAAGAGACGTCATAGAGAGTTGCGAGTAATATGCTTTCATTTCAGTTGCGCTGCTTCTGGACAGCTGCAGAGAGCTTACAACCTCTTGTCGAAGATACGAAATGTTACACCCGAATTAGGGGAAGTGCTCGAAAAGATTCGAGAGAAAACGGTGAAGAATTCAGCGAGTTCATGCTCTGCTGCATTGCTCCTGTAATATTGGTTTCAAATTCAAATGAATTTTAATCGATAGATCTTACTCAAAGTAAACTGAACTGAATTACATTTAATGTCGTTAAATAAATAAAGCAACTGAAGTTTATGCTAATCTGTTGAGTTTTTTTTTTTTTTTTGGAGCAGTTCTGTAGTATAGTAACCAACGGATGGTGAGTTTATTCTGTTTAGTAAAAACTTTGCGACATGGAAAACCAATTGAAAGCCAAAAGGGAGTGATACATCCCCAGGTAATGATATTCTCCGTTTTGGAAGGGAGGGTCGTAATTCCCCTAATTCGCGGGATAAAAGTGTGCCCGATCACTGGAATCCCAGAAACTAGTATCCTTTCAACGTGCAATTATTTATATTCACTGTGCTGAGTATGCATTGGATCTCTATATTTTTTTTTTTTGTTGTACAGATTCATAACTTTATGGAAACAAAAAATGCTCTTCAGTTTTAAACAAAAATGTTGCATGATCTCCGTACATATTTCTATAAGTTACAGCATAGAATAAAAAAATAATTACACGTAAAGAAGTCCAACAGAGTCCAGGTGCAGGCTATTACCCCGGGGTGATGACCGATCGTAATGTGCGCCCCTCATACCACCGTGAAAAAACAGTAATTGTATTATTAGTTATAGCAAAGAATATCTGCAACACCATCGCAAACAAACCAAGAAATTCCGAAGACAATAGAGATGAGAATTGATGGGGAGTCTCTACTATGAATGAGCTTACTGTTTGATATGCAAATCCACCCGAATGAATGTTGGTCGTAAAACTACACCCGTTTGTATATTCTTTGACATAAAGCGCAATCGTTTCGTAACAAAAAATTTCAAATTTGGAAAATGCTAATAAAAGAAATGCAAACATCGGAGGCTTGAATAACAACAAACATTCAAAAATTCCACATTTGTGTGATAATGAGATCACAAATTCACGGTTTGAGTAAAGTCGAGCTCCGTAGGAAATGTGTGTATGCAAAATTGTATGCAAATGTAGGGCGGCGCTTCCCATTATTCATGGATTAGTATTAATTATGCTTTCTCTTCCCCAACTTTGTCTTTACATCAGGTAATTAATTCTAACCAAAACAAGACCCGTTTCAAAAAAAAGCTCACCAGGAATAAAAAAACATTCACACACAGAGAAGCCAAACCTTGAAATCTCTCTCTTTTGTGTTGAGCGGAGCTTCTCTTTTCCATTCACAATGACCAGCTCCATCTGATTCTGACTCTGAAGTCTGAGCCATGACTTCGAGCGCAAAACCACCATCCAAGCAGTAGTCGTACAGTTAGTTCTCTTTTAGACCCACTGCAGGTTGGGTACGTTCTATTTTCGCGCTGCGGTGTTAAAGTGCAGTGCGCAGCTCAACTCATTTGTTTTCACTTTTTGTTTCTGTCCGCCGTGCCACGAAGAACACTCAGTATGGGAAAACCCTATCCCATCAGGACGTGAATAGATGTGTAGTTATTTCGTGAGTAAATTCGGGCATTTTTATGTGGTATCTTACGGATCAAAATGACGCCACGCGAGAGAAATCGCACGGAAAAAGTCAAAGTCAAAAATTTAAATAACAATTGGGCATAATCACAGCTGTGCTTAAAGCCCTTGTCTCTGTCTTTATTTGTCCCGCAACAAAAGTGAAAGGTTCAATTTGTGAATTTCCCGGAACAACACAGTGCTGTAGTAGTGCAGAGCAAGTACTCACGCTAGCTTGCTGGTGCTCGTGCCCGTGATTTAATTTGCCTCGAACGTCGCCCTCGTTTTTGTTCGCTTTTTCTTGTTTATGTGGAGTTTTTTTTTCATCTTGATCTCTGCGTAATTACAAGCATACTGTTATGCTGCTGCGAAAAAGTTTTGCGCGAAGTGAATTACGTAGCGCTCAAACTATTTCTGATATGCTAATTGGGAGATTGCGTCAGTGAGATGAGTCTGCGTCGGGCCATGCCTACTCATAGGCATAGCGCACCTTGATCGAATGATTTGATTGTTCTTCTGATTTTCTTCGACCTCTCTCCGTCTCCGCACACTTTTTTTCCTGCGTTCAAATATGCAATTTCAGCGAGTGAACAACAGTTATTTTAAGCGTAGAACCAACGATAGCGAACGGTGGACAGCGCACCAATGGTAGCAGTATATTAACGATGTACACAGCGAAACGGTCTGTTTATGGCTGACTATGATTGGCAATCCAAACAACTGATTGCCAACATTAGACGCCTAGAGTTCCAACCGTTTCCTTTTTGGGCATGGGTAAACGCTTGTTGTTTGTATATTTGGTGGCAAATTGACAGCCACCATCCGGCACACGACATGTAAAATATAAAACAAAAGAGTTGAGCTACGAACGGCGGATATGCACAATTCACGCACAAGACATTTTTTTTCTGTTTGCCACTTCAGTTGACTGTGCTCATTTGTTGTTGTCACAGACACATCAGAAAGATCTGAAATTTAACAATTCGTGTCTTTTATGTAGGTAGCGAGCGCGATTAAGAGTATATTGAACTTTTTCGGGGCCAAAAATTCCAAAACAACTACAATGGTGGCCTTGCGAATTCTTCTCGCCCATTAGAGGAGAATAGTAAAATTTTGGGATCAGCGATACACACAGAGATATAGATACAAAAAAAATATGAGTTTGATCAATGGCGCAAAGATGATGGAGGCTGGTGGATGCATAGGTGGTGCTGCACCTCCGGCGACACCAACAACTGTTCTGGGTCGACTGCACGCCTTTTGGAATGAACGCATTATGGAGCGTTTCATCAAGGCGAACTTGTTCCTCATTTGCTGTGTTGCAGCCGCACTCCTGCTGGTAAGTTCAAGCTCTCGGGTATTCTTTTTTATTGTTTTATTTATTTTTTCATTTACCGTTGAGAGTGGTAAGTATCTGCGCGATCTAGTTGTGAAAGTTGTGCTAATGCTATTGTGTGATGTAACACAATGGCACTGGGGCGCATTTTCTGATCTTGTTATTGTTATCTTGACAGAGATGCTCCGATGACGATGGGCACACTCTCGTAGTGTGTATGCCATCGGTTTCACCCAAAGCAAGTGTCGACTTTAGTATTGACGATGATACCTACTCTCAGACGATAAATCTATAAAGTTATATTGTTTTGTTTGATGCACACACAGCTAGGTGAAATTCAGAAACAAGAAAAGAAAACGCACAATCAATTCGTTTGCTCCTATATCGATGAATATATTTAATTTAATTTTATTTTGTTGCAGATCGCGTATTTGGCTGCATTTTCTTGTGAAGTCTCATGGATTCTTGAGGCGAGAGGAGAACTGCCAGCTTCAGCTTATGTACTGTGTACACAGTTTTTTATTGTATTTGTTGCGACGACAATTTTAATACATGGCCTGGTAACGGGACTATCGTGGGGCCTATTTGCATGGTCGATTATTATTGGAATACTATCGGTGCCGGAGCTGTTCTTTGTCATGGTCATGACCACACAACATTGGGTATGTTGGCTATATTAATCATGTTTGCCTCTTAATTGGATGTGAGAAGTTTTGGAAAGAGAACAATTAAACGCATTATCTGTATTCGTATAAACAATTGATGGGAATTTAAAAAGGTCAGAAGGCGAAGTACTCGAACACCTGCAGAGGTTTATATACCATATCAAGCGATTCGTTATTCTTGGTTAGGTTTTTGGGGATTTTGTTTTTTATTATTTAATTAAGCAGGTGAAAGGTCAGTCAGGAGTTTATCATTTGGCTTGAAGTATTTGTGGATTGATGTTTGTTTATCCTCCGGAAAGGGCGGCAGATAATGATGTTCGATGGTAAATGAAAGTTATTTGGCGGATGAAGTTGTAGGCTAAAGTTGCAAAGCATAAAAGTAACCAAACTAAAGATATGTATGTTGATTACAAAACCGTGGCATATTCTATATTCCTATATTTTGTTAAGCTCTATAGCAGCAGGTAATTTTAGTTTAATTGCTGAAAACCTTATTCATGAACTTTTTTTTTCAGATAATTCAGACCTAGTCAAATGTCAAAATTGGTCGCTAACGTCCTACGTCAGTCTCATATAAAGGCCACTGAAAAATTTGTTCACGTGACCGATCTAGACCAATCGAATCTGAGTAGTCAGCCACCTGTCAGACTTACTAATGTCGTTTTCCATTGGGCAAAAAGAACCGTCCGGAAGAGTCCGGAATCGAAAAAATCACTCCTGAAACCGTTCCATTGGCACAAAAAATACTCTTCTGGTGATTCTGAGGAGAGAATTTCGCTTCTCGATTTGAAGTCAGAATCCACTCAAGAAGCACTCACACAAGTGTAATTTATGTATTTTATACAAGTCAGCTGACAGCAGCCGTAGATTATTTTTTGGCATTTCACCAATACTTTTGTGGATTCTTTCAGAAGCAAATTTGTTGTTCCATTGGATTTCAGAATGAGTGGATCCCCGAGTGAAACCAATGGAAAACGACATAAACTACATTCTTGAACGTCCCCAATCAAAATGTCAACTGCGAACTCAGTCGATCAATTCGTCGGCTACGCATGCTACCTCTCCGTTGGGTCGTATGAATAAAAACTAGCATTTGCTTTGAGTAAACGGTTTAAGCAAAGTAAAAGCCCTTAGCAAATGCTTTGAATCGGTATGAATAAAAACCTAGTTTGCTAAAGTGAATTCGAAAATGCGAACATAAAATTTACTTCGCTGTACATGTCCTTGCCTTGCAATTTCTGTCAAACTTGACAAATGACAACTGTCCGGTGGTTTGTTTATTTTGAATTTATTTTCAAATTTTTGTGGGAAAATTATCAAAAGCAATTTAGAGCTCCAATTATACCTGGAAACAAAAATTGTATTTGCGAAATCGCTTGGTGATGTTTGATTTCGTCCTCAGTTGTCGGAAAATGTATCCAATCATCGGCTTGTTGGACTATTTTTTGACACACATACCAATTAGTTAACGAAACGGTTTACTGATGAACACTAAGATCTTCTCCAACACCAACCTAAACACATACATTTTTCACTTGCTATGCCATGAATTTTAAAATGTATACCTGAAAGCCCGGATCTCCTAAATACCTTAGGAAAGATTTAATTTTCTGGATATTTGAAAGAGCACCACCACTCGTCTCAAAATTATCATTTCAAAAAGTAGTAGCCAAAATGTCCACATTTTCGCGCGTGAAACGAAACAATTGTTAGAAGTTATTTATTTATATCGTCACCAATTCTTCTTTGTTTATACTGTTTTTTATTAGCATGAACGTTAACAACAAGAGGTAAAACAGGTATAATGTGAAAACGTATCGCATCCATGTTTTGTTTGGTTTTCCTACACGAACAAAACCTAATTTAACTATTTATAAACAAAACTTCGAAAATCCACAATGCTTAGATTGTTTTATGTAAAAAAGGTGCGTAGAAAATATTTTACAAAAGGTCTGAGTCAACTAAATAGCAGACTCAGAATTTGCTTTGTCTGATAAGTTTTATTCATACCGATCTGAGTAAAAGGTCAGTGCCGCCGCTTTTCGACCGTGTCAAAAGTTGAAACTAACTCAAATTGGTTCCTATTCATACGAAATGTAGCAAACGCTTCGATTTTGACATTTCTCTTGAGTAAAAGCAATTGCTACGTGTTATTCATACGACCCATTAAGTCTCAAATTAATGTACCTAGTATTCGATTGGGTTTTTTTCAGATTCGCTCTCACATTTCCGAAATCGTGTGTCTAATCAAACTTAAAAACGTCACAAAGTGACATTTCTTTTTTTGATATTCGTGCGATTGGAATATATTCACTGGCTAAATTTTATATTAAAATTTTCGAAATCTGCTCCCAGATTGATTTCTAAACGATGGCACATAAATAATTAACAAAAAGAGATCCACCCGATGCAATGCGAATTTTTGCAGTTGAAAAATTTCATAAAAACGTAAACAAAGTTCACTAGTTGTCAAACTCAAACGCACTTGTATTGGTAAATCTGAAGCATATCTGAGAAAAAATACAGATTCGCAAAAGTGCTCTGAAATCGGAAAAAGATTGTTTTTTTTCACACCAATCGAACATAAAAAATGACCCAGAGCAAACAAAAGTGTTCTGAGAAAGCCCAATCGAATGCCACATAAGAACTGCTCAAACCAGCTCAAGGTTTCAGTCAACCTAAGCCAAAGTCTAAGCCGACAACAAATCTAGTTAAGTCTTGTATTCCGTTGACATTTTTTGTGCCAACGTTTGTGTGCATTTAAAAAGTATTTTGTGAAACTTAAATAAAAACAACAAACTGTTTAAATTCTAATTGATGATTTTATTTAATGTTTATTGAATGGTTTGCAAAGTCGTTTGATTTTGGAGAAAATCTGACAGGTGTAGCGTGAAAAATATAATTGGTACAAGAGCAACAATGGATAGCTAAAATAGTTGGCGCAACAAGTTCGCATTTGTGTGAGTTTTTTTTTTATTTTATGACGAACGGAATGGGCGTACAATTTTATGCCGCGTCCGAACTAATTGAGAATCTTTTTCATGACATTTCTACTCTCGGATGTTTGTCAGACGTGGCGGCAAGTTACATTGAGATGTAATTTGTGTTTTTCCGCAGACCCTAAAACCCCTCGCAGTAGTCCAGCACACTAACCACTGAGAAATACATTAAAATGGTGAATTCTTAATGTAATTCGATGACTCGATAGAGCAGGTTCAAAACTAAATAAAATTATTGAAATTCAAACTCAAGGGCGACAAATAGTTTACACATGAGCAGACCATATGGAACATTGCAATCCTACGTGTCAATCGTCAAATGGATTCTTACCCAAAAATGTGCGCGAAAATCACAATCAAAATGTGGTATATTGTAATAGATCTACCCAATTCATACTCGCCCACGTTCACCGCACCTTACATAATAATTTATTGAATATAAAGTCGTTAATTTTATGGAATTCATAACCGCATACATCACCTCTTTATTTAACAGGGTTTACAATCAGTCCATGGTCTCACCGAACTCATATCCTACCTCATACGCCTGGTGATAAATTGCTTTGCACTGATTTGTGTCATCCCCACTGGACTCAAGTAGATGACGAATTTTTAGTAAATATATAGCAAACAACACTAACATATTAAAATTGTAGATGGCGACGAGAATCACAGGTGCTATCCCAGTTACAAAATCTAGCAACTCGCTTACAGTTACAAACACCGCCTCCGAGTGCTCCAATAGTAAAGGGAGATTCACGTCGAGCCAGTAAACGTAGTCACAAAAATGTGGGGGCATTCGATAACGCTGGCTACATCATCAATGAAACGAAACAACAGCATGGTTTAAGCGCTTCGCAGCAATTCTTTAATAATGGCTCCCTATATGGATCTCAGAATGAATTCAATGCGAGTATGTTTGCAACGCCAAATTCCCAATATACTGGATCTGCAGCTACTAGAGGTGAGTTGGTTCTGAGTATTGCTTCTGAACTTTGTAATGGGGACATTGTATGTATTATATATAAACTGACAGGAAAAACCGTTACACATATAGGTTAGAGGCTTTTACTGTGACCTTTCTCTGATAAATTTTGAAGAAAACGTAATTAATCACTTGAGAAATGTGTTTATTTTACATGTTTGAGCTGTTGGACGGACAGCTCTCAAAGAAACGTCGATTTATGTTGATGGATTCTTAAAGTGTGAGGTTCATGTTTAATTAATGTAAACGGTAAATACTCAAACCACACGACTGATGGGCCTTCAGGCGTTTATGCTTTTTTTCCGCTATCACCACAAACATAATTGGCTTTGAATTGTGAAAACTTTGGAGGAAAGTGAGAATCTGTGTGAAGATTTCTACTAATTTCTGAAGAAATGTTTGTTATTGTGAATGCCTGTTCAAAAGAATGAGCAAGTCTGCGATGGACTAGTACAATAGATATTAACACTATTTTCGCTTTCAGTTAAAACGAGCTTCATGATTAGGCATAAGAACAGGGACGTATACATCATTAATAAATTGTAGAAGGAAAATGAGAGTGAGTCTTGTAATTCATTTTCGGTTGCAGTCTATTGACATCTATTGAATACGAAATTGAGTACCGTTCTAAAGTGTTTAACATCTTCCACTTCTGCGAAGAAGTTCTCTTGTATCTGAGGAGAAATAAAAACGCCAGGAAAAATGTTATAAATATAATGGCTAGTTGACTTTTTGCTGGCTTAAATTCCCAATTAAAAATGACAGTATAGAAAATTGCATAACTTGGAGTTCATTTTCCTACATTATGTATGCATCTCACTTGCAATCTGAATAATTAATGTGGTATTCGATTGGGCGCTCTCAGAGCAGTTTTTATATTCGTTTGGTACAGAAAATAACAATCTTTTTCAGATTTCAGAGCACTTTTGCGAATCTGGATTTTTTCTCAGATTTGCTTCAGATTTACCAATACAATTACGTTTGAGTTTGACAACTAGTGGAGTTTGTTTACATTTTCGTGAAATTTTTCGACTGAAAAGAAACGAATTGCATTGGGTTGATCTATTTTTTGTTAATTATTTATGTATAAATGTTTATAAATCAATTTGGGCGAGCATTTTGAATGTTTTCATATAAAATTTAACCAGTGAATGGAAAACGCTTAGAAAAGTGTCGAAGGCTACACATATTCCAATCGCACAAATATCAACACAAAAAAGATCAAGTGAGTTTTTTATGTTCGATTAGACACACAAAATCTGAAATCTGAGAGCGAATCTGAAGAAGTCCAATCGAATACCACATGTTTACCAGTTTTTTTTTAAAAACTCAGCATCAGTTGTGATAATGTGGGTTGTGGGTTTTCAATAGAGTGGAAAATCCAATCCACTTCTACATGAAATTGCGTTTTTGTGAGGCTTCCGATAAGTGTGGCGACAACTTAAGACTTGAAACTAAACCGTATTAGCTTCTGAACGATTACGTTTACGAAACCCAAACAACCGCAGCCGTCTTTAAGCGATTTTATCATTTTTGTGAGAATTGAATCAAGATAAATCGTTTTAAAAACAATCAATTTTATTTAAATTCACTTCTTTTGAAAATGTCTGAATTTTTTTTCAAATTGCTTACTCTTACCTGTTTCAAGCCAACCGAGCCCAGTCGCTGATGGATCTACGTTGCACCCTCCCGGGCCTGTACAATCCGCGCTATGTCCTCGATACCGAGGATAATAACGCCAAATACTTCAACATTACCGTGGACGACCTGAAAAACAGCATAAACGATTCGAAAAAACCCAAACACTCGAACAATCACGACGAACAGCACTCAGTAATCGGTTCTGTGACAGCAGATCCCATCTACTGCACAATCGATGCCGCGAAACCGCAAAAACTCTCAAGAAACTGCATCTCGCTGGAGAATCTCGACGGCATCGCCAAAGTTCAACGTGATTTAAGCTACGGAAATAATTTGCTACAAAACTACGAACAGCAATATTACATGGCGATGTTGGGCCATCCCGTCAACTACAATCCGCACCAGCATCAAGCACTGCTAGAGCACTTGCATCAGCATCATCATCATCCACAGCATTCGCGACACTCACATCAGCCGTACTACAACGCATCCTCACATCAGCACCACCACCGGCCCATGATGAATGGCTTGGTGGGCTGCGGCGGAATCGGCTATGGCGGATTCACGAATCCATATGTCTACAATGCAGCGGCTAATAGTAAATTATCACTTGGAAATGAGTCCGACGACTACCGAAAGTATCGTGATGTGGCTTTATAGATTTAATGCAATAAGTCTCAACCAAAGAACACAACAAAAAACAAAAACTAAAATTTACGAATCCGCGAAAGTAGTAAATTTCACCAATCTGTGGTTTTTTTTACAACTATTCTTGAGCAACCTCATACGATTAAGAATCATCCTTTCGAATCGACGTGAAAATATACCTGACGACGAATATTTTAGACATATGTAATCCAAATGGTGGCTAACTGTGCAATGGTAATACTCTTAAGTTAACTGACAAACTATAATATTTAAGCGATACCAAATGTGTGAACTACTGGCAACGAGAATATTGTTCATTTTTAGTGTATGTAGAATGTATTTAGTATTTATTTATATATGCAGTGCATAGGTTATAAGGAATATGTTAACTTTAAACAATTAAATATACGAGTATACTATGTATTTAATAAGGATGCTTTGTTGTTTTTCATTTCTTGGGTCTACGGGCCCAGGAGGTCCGATAAGGGATTGTTGCTGATCGGTGTCTTCTGCTGCGCCAGCGCAGCTGCCTTCGCTGGTGGTGTTTTCTTTGTAGATGGTTTGGATATAGTTTTTCCAGCTGAAATTAGAATAGAAAATTATTAGCAGACTTCAACGATTACAAAAAAAGTGGTGTTCAGGTTGATGTGACTTTGCAATATTTCAATAAAAGTACGCGTAAAAAGTACGATAGGCTGAGAAACATGGTTACCTCCACTGGGTTTCTTTTTCGTTGCTCCAAACAGATCATCATCGTCGTCATCGGAAAGATCTGCGAATAGACTCGATGATGGTTTCGCTTTAGCCGACTCGGCCTTCTTTGGAGCTGCCTTTGTTTTGGGCTTTCCAAAGATGTCGTCACCGGATCCACTCTCTTCGTCGCTGGAGAAAAGCGACGTGGCTGCTTTCGCTTGCCGATTTACTGGTTTCGGTTTAGGTTTCTTTTCGACTGTTTTCTGCGGAGTTGATTTCTTCGCTGTTGACTCTTTGAAGAGGTCGTCGGAGCCTTCATCTGATTCGCCAAAAAGTGAAGTCGCCTTGGGAGTTGGTCTCGAAGGCTCTTTAGGCTCTTCAGATTTCAAGGCAGACTTTGTGATTGTCCTCGAAGGCGGTGCCCCCGCGGGTAACTTTTCTTCGGGGGAATCAGATTCCGATGGTGGGGGTTTGAAGGGGACTTGGGTTGTGTCCGACAATTGGGCAGGGGTTTCGTTTATTTTCTTTGGGGTTCCAAATGGATTTTCATCGAGGTCTTCGGAGTCGAAGAGCGAATCTTTTATTTTGGCCGCCGAGGGAATGTCTGGCTGCGATGGTTTTGGCTTTTCCTTTTTCGACTGAAGAGTTTCGAAGAAATTTCCGGCATCCGGGTCGGAGTCCTCGAACAGCGATGGAATTTTGCTGGCTGAAGATTGCGAATTTTGAATGTCGGTTCCCGTTTCTGGTATTGCTTTTGGTTTTACAGAAGTTCTTGTCTGGAATGCTTGTTCGTTTGCAAATATGTCACTTAAATTTGTCTTCTTAATATCGAACGTGCCAAAATCTTCAAAAAGTGACTTCGGCTTATTAAATGTTTCCTCACTACGTGGCTGCGCGTCGTCATCTGATCGTTCATCAGTGACAAGGGCCACATCTTCTTCAATCATTGACTTTCTATAGCTTTCCTGGCGTCCCCTCCGAGTTGACGGCCGTCGCTTCACCTGTAACCTGGCGCGATCTCTATTCAAGTTTGGCAGAATATTCTCCGGCAATTCGCGCTGCTCTGCCGGTTTGACGGTTGGTCTTTCGTGTTGCTTAATGTCAACACCCTCACCCTCAGGGAGAACAGTCACAGATGCCACTGGTTTCTTAAAGGAAGGAGCCTTAGCTGTTGGCAACAGCGCTCCAACATTGATTTGTAGATCCATTTTCTTTAGTTTTGACACCTTCGGCCTTCCTTTGACAACTTTGGGCTCCTCTTTTGGAACCAACTTGGAACTGTGCGCTTCGTCATCGTCTGGTGGAGGTTCGTCGTTGAATATATAAGACGATGGCGTTCGCATTTCGCGACTGGCCTCGATCGTCTCATTGAAATCATCGTAGAAGATGCTATGGATCCGTTTTGTCTTCACTGGAGCTACGATGGAAAAGTCGTCATCAGGTGGAACGTCGGCGAAGAGATTTATGCTGTTGTAGGCTGCTGCTGCTGGAGGTGTTGAGACTAGTGGTGCATCATCTGCCGGTGGTTCTTCGAAGCAATGAGTTAACGAAGCAGTGTCGTCTGGTGGTGGTTCGTCGTGGAAAAGACTGCTATAGCTGGGAACTTCCGTTTGATTGTCTGTTTCTGGAGTAGGCTCGTAACTTCTTTCATCAGTGGTTGCTGGCAAAGTTTCGGTCTCTCGAGTGTCTTCAATTTGAGTACTGGAACCGTTATCTTTCTCTAATTTTTCAGTTACATCGGCCTCGGCTTGTTGCAATTTTCTTTCAACAGCAGGTATGACTTCTTTCTGAGCCTCAAGTCCGATCGTAGGGTCTATGTGAACGATGTCTGGAAACTTTGTAGCGGTGGTTGATTTTAGTTTAGCGGAAGTGGGCTTTGCTTCAGCAATGGTGGGTTTTACTTTAGTTAAAAGCGGCTTTCCCTCAGCAGTAAAAGCCTTGACTTCTACAGGCCTGATGACTTTACTTTGTGATATATCAAACAAAGGATCAACCTTCTCTGCAACAGTCTCGTTTGCTTTTTTTGTCTCAAGCTTTCGAGTAACCTCTTCAAAATCGTCTACAAAATCATCGTCAAAGATGTTGGCAGCTACAGGTTTGCTAATAGCGACGGATGGCTTTCGAGCAATCTCTGGGGGTTTAGTGGTCGATGTCACTTCAGAGACGGCATCAGAATTTTGTGACACGTCATCCTTAGATTTTTCTGTTTCATGTTTTGAGACATCTTCAATGTTTTCCGTGGGTTCACCAGCGAACAAATCTACAGCATTGATCTTAGTTTCCTCTGTAGAAGAAGAGGTTGCAACTTTTGATTCCATTTGGTTGTTTGTTTCGACTGTTAAAGAAGGCTCTTGGGCAACGTTAGCTTTCCTATCTACTTCTTTGCTTGTTTCACGTCTCGGAACAAACTCTTCAAAGTCATCTGCAAAGTTATCTGCAAAAATATCCGCGATTTTTGTTCTTTTTTTCTCCGACTGTGCAGCAAAAATGTCTTCTGGCGGCTCATCTTGAAAGACATCTGCGAAGAGATCTGTTTTTAGTATAGTCCCCCCCTTGGACTCGATTGGATCCGGGACAGTTACACGTTCTGCCATGCTCTTCAGACTTGAAATGTCCTTGATCGGATCATTTTTGCTGAGCATGTCGTTCCGTTTTGTGAAAGTTTCATGATCGCCAAACAAATCACTTTCCAGGGTAGGGACGTCCATTAGTCTTTCGCTGAAAACGTCTTGAAAGATATCTGTTTTCTTCGCCGGTTTATTGGCATAAAGATCCTTTTCCATATGCAGATCATCCTCGTCGTCGTCGAAGAGACCCTTCCGCAACAAAGGAGCCGGCTTGACTGCAGCTTCTTTTACTTTATTTTCGTTGTTCGCACTTTCTGTCACACCTGCCAAGTCTTCCAAGACATCATCAAACAGATTTTTTGTTTTCGAAATCAATGTGCTCTTCTTATTTGGTTTCGCGGCGAATATTTTCTCAAAATCATCGTCGTCATCGTCATCATCGAACAGATTTTTGGTTTTAGTCATCGCAACTGCCTTTGGCAACGCAGGTGGAATAAATATTTCATCTTCGTCCTTTGTTGGTGCGAGTTTTTTCTTTCCACTGATCTTAGGAGTGAAAATGTCTTCGGAGTCATCGAAAAGGCTAGCTACGGCTGCTTTTTGTGGTGGTTCCCGAGGAAAACTATCCCCAATACCTTGAGTATCATCAAAGAGATTGGTAGCCGCAGCCTTTTTCGGCGGTTCCTTTGGTAAGCTGCTGCCTCTCGAATTTGTTTTTGTAGCCGTTTGGACGCTATCATCGAAGAGATTTGGAACGACAGTCTTCTTCGTATTTTCCTGGGATGCATTCGCCCCCCTCGCACTTTTATTATTTGCGGTCTTTACGATTTGATCCATAAATGAGCTAAATTCGTCATCATCGAACAAATTCAAGGGTTTCTTAGCACCTATTCGCTGGTTATTATCAATCTCAGCCGGATCTGGATCTGGCGGTGGCTCATCAGCTATTACACTTGGCGGACTTATTATTTTCTGAGCTGGTGGTGGCGCATAAACTTTAGGCACTGTTGGTTGCTCTGAATCAGTAAAAATGTCATGAAAATTACTCTCCGTGTTACGTTGAACATGCTGATAGTAGCGCTGCTCTGGAACTGGTTGTATTATTGGTTGATTCCTTTGCGCTCTCGGTGTGGACACTTCCGACTGGGAGGAATCTTCTCCTTGATAAGAAGATTCACCATCGTTTGATGGGGCATGAGTACCCTTTCTATCCGGCAATATGTTTGTATTCAATCCCCAAGCTGTGGAGTCCCACTCAGACATCGTTGGGGCGGTACTCTCGTATGAATCGTCTGCTGTAGATGACGATTCGGAGAACTGTTCTGAATCTTCATCACCTGAAAAGTCATTATCCGAGTCGCAGAGTCCAATATGCCACTTTTCCTTCCACAGTTTCGAGCCGTATATGTGAGGCAGTGACCGTGCTTCGTATGGATTCTTCGAACGATAGACAACACTAAGGAAATGCATTCATTGTGAACTTGTTTTTTTTTTGTTCAAATCTTAAAAATATATTCTCACTTTGTAGCAGGTTCATCCTCATCGGAGTCATCGTAGCTAATGGAATACGCTTCGTGACATGAATTCATCATTTCCAGGTTCTTCTTTAAGAACGAATAGATGTTGTGGTTCTCATCTTTGTTATCTGTTTCCTATTAGAGACACATAAACCACAAATCCAGCTATCTCTACATACATCTACTTACATCTTTACCCACATCTCGAACGTCTGTAACACTAACCAGAGTTTCGTCATCGTCGTGTACACGATTCTCGACAAATTGCGAGTACTGCAGTGCAGCTAGATTGTTCGTCACATTGCTAAGAGCAACAGATGTTCTGTCTAGCTTGGTGGACATTTCATTTAGCGCAGTATTGGTTTTGATCACTCTTTCCTCGAGATTCTACGTGATTAGGGCGGATAAAGAAATAAGGGAGGTATAATTTGTGAAATTTATCTCGTTGGACAACTTACTTTAGAAATTTGATTCATCCATTGAAGGAGAGTGCAGTCGCCTTCGAGAGTCCATTGCTTTGCTTGGTCAATGATTTTGTCAACAGTCACTAGCGATTTATCCTAGAAAAAAATAACTTAATTGATATTCTTATATATGTAGTTAACAAATTTACCATTTTCCCCCAAAAATATTTGAGGTCGGTTGTTCAGTTGTTGTTCTTTCTATCAGCTGACGGTTTGACAGTTTATCGCATGCCTCCTAAATGTTATCTTTTACGAAGCGCTGCATTAGCTAAGGGGCTGAGTACATTTGTTTACTTTATTAATAAAGGAGCGATAGACTAATGTCGTATTCGATTTGGCTTTTCAGATTTTGATCTGAGATTTCAGATTTCTGCTGCCAAATCAAACATGAAATCCGAATTTTATTGGATTTTGTTTGTATTAAGTTGGCCGCAAACAATTTTGCTTTTCACTTGCACTAGAAGTCCATTTCAATTGATTTTCACACATTTATAGTAGCGCTCTTCGGAATAAATTAATATAAAAAATCGTTTCGCAATCCTTCCAACGATAAGTAATTCGTAAACGCCAGCTGTGTGTCATATACAATGGTATTAGTGAAAGTATGTGTAAATCTGAGAAGCACTTGAGATTTCTTAAAATCAATATCGTTTTGGGTTTCTCTTTTTTAAATAAAAATCCAAATTCATGCTATAGAACTTCGAAAAACAAAAATGAACCATCCGAACGTAGCCGACACCTACTTATCGACGTTCGTTTTTCAAATGCTGTAACAAAAAAAAAACTGACAGCCGACTCACACTACACGTGCATGTTTGACATTTTATAGTTTTTGTTTCTTGTTCCTCGTTTCTCGTTTGGTCAGACAGTTTTCTGCAAAGAATTGGCTTGAAATATAGAGATTAAAATTAATTTAGCATATTTAACTACGCATAACCATGGCAATGTTAGCAGAGCCCCGACGAAAGAAACGCTACAACTTGGTGCCAAAAGGCAAACCTCTTTTCGAAGGTGAGTTTCCAGTGGTTCATTGCACAAATAAAATTCTGGATTTTCTTTTTAGACGGTGATCGTTTTGGCACAAAAATGCTTGAGAAAATGGGCTGGAGCAAGGGCAAAGGTTTGGGCAGCCGCGAAGATGGTCAACAGGATTTCATTCGCATTAACTACAAGAATGACGTCGACGGACTTGGTTTCGTCGAACGTGACGATCAGTGGACAGAGCATGAGAAACATTTCAATGGCCTTTTGGATACCTTGAATGGTGAAAATTCTACTTCTAACAATGGGTCGGGCGAGTGTCAAGTCGCAGCTCCAAATGTTGGATTTGGTTTCAAATCAAAGAGTCGTGGTAAAGAAAAGCTTACTGATAAACTCAGCGGCCAGTCATTAGAGGAGAAATCTAAGAACAGCAAAGCTAGGGTACATTACAAGAAATTTACCAAGGGTAAGGATATGGCTCAGTACAGTGAGAAGGATTTGGCAAACATCTTTGGCAAGAAAGCTAGCCCAGATGATGATAATATTTATAGCCAGTTCCAGGCATTCAATTCGGGTGATGCTAAAGAGGACACCGTTCCACTCGAATCAGGAATAAATATCATAAATACCGGGATGTCAGTGAGTGATTACTTTAAGCTGAAAATGGAGGCAAAGAAAGGTGCACCTTTAGAGAATGGCGTCGCCAATGTGGAGGACGAATTATCTTTGAAAAAGAAAAAATTGAACAAGAAACCATCAAATGAAGAAAACCAAGAGTCTACTGATAATCCACCAAAGGAACTTGGTACGCAGATCATAAGCACCGGTGTGTCGGTAAATGATTACTTTAAGGCGAAGATGGAGGCATTAAAGCAGAAGAAAGGCCTTCCGGTGAACAACAATATCGAAACTGGAGAAGATATTGCTTGCGTTGCACCAATAGAATCCGACCTTTTTCCATCTGAAGAAGCACCTATGAAAAAGAAGAAGAACAACAAAAAACAGCCTGTCGACGAAGTATTGGCGGAAGATTCATCTGTAGTTGAAAATCCTGAAGTTTCCTCTAAAAAAAAGAAGAAAAGCAAAAACTCGATTGTGGTCCAAAATGAACCGGAAAGCTCCACAGTTGAGACTTCATCCGTAGAACTTTTTGAAGATGGAATTCCTTTGAAAAATAAGAAAACCAAGAAGCGATCTGCGGAAGAAGTCGCGGCCACAGACGACACACAGTCTGTAAATAACATTCCGAAGAAAATGAAGATTGAAACACAGATCCGCAAAAAGAAAAAAAAGAAACAATCTGACTCCGTTCAAAGCACTGTGACTCAGACGCAAGATGAAGTGGAAACTTCTCAGCTAGAGGAGGAAGCTTCTCCAAAAAAGAAAACTCCTTTAACCACGAACCTACATGAAGAACTCAGCGAAACTCCACCCTTAGTACCATCGGCGAATGAAAATACCTCAAAAAAAAAGAAAAACAAGAAATCTTCGGCGGCTGAAAAGTCGCCAGAACTGCCAGAAACTACCGAAGTGCCAAAAAAGAAGAAGAAAAACACACAAGCAAACTCAGCCGAACCTCCATCCAAAAAGAAAACGAATAAAACAAACTCCAAAGCATCAGTCCCAACCGAAGTAAGTTCGCAACATGAATTGATTCCTTTAAAGGATCACTGCTTACTTGATACTTACACTATTTCTACATTCTGCGCAGAAAAATTCCGCAACATAGAACTGCAGAAATTCGCTGCGTCAACTATATCACACATAAACGGCTATGGACTGAGCGAAAATCTGGAATTAAACATCAAGGTAATCAAAAACGATCAGGAACGGATAATGCGACTGTGGAGCGGCACCCTGGATAAATATCAACATTCAACACCGAAACACAAAATCTACAGAAACTATATGACGAAGGCGAAAGACGCGAGAAGGGCCAAGAATAAAATACCCAAAATCAAAGTAAAATGTCTCAAGCGCAAGCATGTATTCCAGTGCTTGTAACAAAAGTGTTATTAGGCTTACGTGTGGTTGGAGTTTGTAATAAAATTTTAATAAAATGTTATTTATCAACAAGCGGTTAGCATTTTACAAAAGTCAAACAATCGAAAATGGAAGTTGTTCCCTGGCGTAGGCAAAGTTCCCGTGAGTTTCCTTCTGTTCGATGCGAAAAAGCGGTCAAATGGAAATAAAAACGAACGAACGGGGCACATTACATTTCACTCTTAGTTCCACAATGAATTTGGGCAATGCGGACTTGAAGTTTTTTTTTCTACTCAAATGCACTCGGCATGTTAATTTGAAAGATCTTTATTTGAAATGAAACTTGAATAGAGGCAGCCGATTATGGTAACCAGAGACAATAAAGTATGGTTTGTCTATGATGGTAACATTTCGTTGGCTTCACGGAACAAACACTGCAATAAAATAATTAACTTGATGGCGCGAGGGACTAACCTGGTCCACAAGCAAAGTCGTTCAAGTCGCATCGTAAATGAGCACACCACCTCGTAAGGCATTTATGTACCGCTGGAGTAGAAAAATGTGATTTGACGAAGTAATCGTTTGTCAACATTGAACTCATATAAACCACCTCACTCGGTGGTGACTCGTGCCGAGGTGACAGTATTTCCAAAAATAACCAATTAACTTTCAAATCAAAACAAAAAGATGCCCTTCCGTGACCTACGAGTAAGATAACGAAAAGTTATCTCACTGATAACGACACACGCGTACCTGCTGACACAATCTATACAACCTGTGATGCAATCCTTAGCTCTGCGACAATGCAAACAATCATTTTACAAAACTTAGATAATTTATTTCCTTTCCTCATCATACATTTTTTATTTCTTATGCTGAATTTAGTGGGGAATTTAGATCGTATGTACATTTATTAAATTAGAGTATGTAATGTGCTGTCTAACTCATTAGCATTGAGACCCAAAAGAAAAAAAAATGACTTAATTCAAAATTATAACGTAATAACTACCTTATCCCTATCTACCACATAAAGTTGACCTGAAAATAGAGGAATACGAAACGATCTTTACTCGAAAAATTACATCCATCCATTGGGTGCACTTACATCATCATCGTCCTCTTCGTCGTCTTCGTCGTACTCGCCGTTTTGGGTTGCTATTCGGCGTGAACGGCGCAGTGGCCCCCCGCGATAGCGTGTACCATCCGCGCGGCCGCGATTCAGCACAGTCGTTTTGAACGTATTCAAATTGACATGTGTGTCCCACTGTGGAGCAGGCCTACATAAGTTCTTGTTCGCTAGTTATCTACTGTTTTACTCACCGAACTGGAGACGATCTCTGATCGTACTGGATGCCATGACAGGTCCCGTACAATGTCCTTGTGGCCTTCGATAGCCTCTTTGATATGACCCGTAAGGACGTCGTAAACTTGGGGAGGAGGAACAAACCTGTAGCCTTCGAGTTTTGTACATAAGTAACCAGAACTTACTTATAATCCGTCCTGTTCCACAACCAGTGTAGATGTAGCGTTGTCCCGTCTGCGCAGCAGGAGAGAACTTGGCTCGTATCAAACTCTTTGTTACCCTGTGTCCCCTGAAGGTCATCACACTGACATCACCGTCCAATACCTTCGAAGGATTGTAATCTAAAATGACAGACAGTTAGTTCAGTACGCATTCCATAAAATGTACCTACATTCGCGGGGCACGTCATCCCAACGGTAGTCCCAATCCAACATCGGTAGATCTCTGTCGGTGAAGACTTTTTCGATAGATGTTGGCTTCCGCAGGTCCCAGATCTTGATGCTTTGATCCTTCGAGTTCGACAGAATGTAGTTGCCGTCGTTCCTCGAGTCAATGTAAGTAATGCCATCGCAGTGGCCCAGAAAATTGGCAACCGGTGAGGCTATAGCATCGCTCGCACCCAAGCACCGCCTGTCCCACAGCTTTATGACACCAAGGTTGCACCCCGTCACAAATATATCCGAACTCATATCACTTACGAAGCTAACCGCATTGATATCAATATAGTTTTCTGTTTCAGTCTACAAAGAGAATCAGAACTGTTTATCACCTATCCGACTCCGATTGGCATGCTTTACCTTGATAGCCCTCACTGTGGTGCGTTCCCTGTTACACATGTAAATACACGAATTGTTACATCCGCCAATGAGAGTGGTTCCGCAGGGAGAAAACCGCACCGAGAAGATTCCCGAACGATTCACTTCTGTATTGAGTCGAAGCCATTGGAACTCATCGGTGCTGCCGTTCACTGGCACGACAAAAACTGAAAGGGGACACCTCAGTTGTGCACTATACCAAACCGTTGCGCTACTTACAATAGTCCGACCAGGTGGAATAGGTGAAGAACTCGCCACATGGACTGAAATCAATGTCTAAGATGCCCCATCCGACATCTTGTGCGTGAATACGGTTTATCCGGTGGTAGGTGCCCTTCGATGAGTCAAATACTCTTATTATCGCATCTATGTCGATTTGAGGAGGTGGTTAAAAGGAAATGTCTCGTTGTTTGCATGGGCTTACCTTGGCTTGCGGTGATTAGCCTGCTGCCGTCCTTGTTGAACTTGCTAATGAACACTTTTGAGTCGATGGACATGAGACGTTCATCCTTGTGGTTTGGCACAAACTGGTTTGCTATCCGTCTATGCTGACTTGGTGTGAAGTACCCTGAGGTTTTGGACGCCAGTCCATTCTCGCGCTTCATGAGGCCGCGTTGCAGGGACCACTTTTCATTAGGACGACGATTGGTGGGCGGCAAACCGCACAACTGTTTTATTTCCTTGTACAGTGGAGTGTGCTGAAAGTGATCAAAAGGAATGCGGATCAAATTGGAATCAATAAAAGAGTTTCATTTAAAATGGCACGTACTATGACAGCCGAGAGGAACATGACCAGAAAAAATATTTCAACACGTTAGAATACCTAAATCTTGACCGCACCGAAGCGTTATACGTTGTACTCTAAACATGATATTGATAACATAAACTTTCAAGTTAGAATACCTTAATCTTGACCGCACCGAAGTGTTATACGTTGTACTCTATACATGATATTGATAACATACACTTTCAAGGTCGTTGTGTAAAAGCAGGCCGTTTAAAAATAAAACGCAATTGCCAGCGCACATGCGCATTGCTGCAAATCTCAGTGCACTGGTGTACCCGAATTTGCACACAGCTCTTTGAATAGGAGATGAACCGGACCATCACCATCCACGTTGTCCCCGAACGCGGTAGCGATAACTCTTTATCTGGTTTCTTAATATACATTCGCTCTTCGACATTGTATTTCATAGTGCAACTAATCTCTAACGCAATTGGGCCGTCATCAGAGACAACTGCTAGGACAGACGGTTGTTTGTTTGCACAGTAATATTTTGGTGCACCTAACTATTAGTTAAGCATGCAAACCACTTAAAAGTAAAATGAACACCAGACTTTAACCCTTAATTAATGAATGGCTAACACAGACACGCAAAAAAAGATAAAGTCTTCCGAATATACTCACTCTAAACTTCCTTAGATCTGGCCTCTTTCGAATTACTGGCATTTCTTTAGATGAGTTCCTTGGCAGCGTTCCTACAATCCTAAACGAAAATTGCTTAAAAGCTGAAGAAATTTGATTGATTTCAGACGACTTACTGGGTGACCATTCGTCCAAGTGCTGCAGATACGTGCTCCCTGTAATCTAGATGATGGTCCAACGCGTTTACTTCATCGTTGTCGTCATACTCGTCTTCCATTTCATAAGTGATATTATTGCCCATTAATGCTGCAATAGAAATTGTGTTCCTTTGTTATGTTTTGGCAATGGATGCATTTCTTTTGATGGGCGAGAGTACACATAAGTTGTATGATCGTGAAATTTTCATTTATTTTTCTGCATAATTGTTTACCTAATATTATTTGTGGTCCAAATTCGTAAAATTATTCTATAGATAATTTATTGGTCTGCTGGAAAATTACTTAAACCAGATAAAGAGGAAAAGGAAAACACAAGATTGTAGTTTGACGTTCGTTGACGGAACGTCAATTGGTTTTGAATTGTCGAAATTTTTCTTTGGTGACGTTTGTTTTGGCTTAGTTTGATTGTCGAAACTAGGGTGAGCTATTAAGCAGCTCGAACAGAATTTTTTTTTAAATCTGTTCTATAAATAGGTACTAGTACTAGGGAACTTTTTTCTTCTTTTTTCTAGGTACAAATTTTCGTATTTCAAAAGTTAACTGAAAATATGATTCCAAATTAGTAATATATATAATAATCTTATTTTATTGAATTATTTATTGACAAGCTTTACCTTATGACAGCTGATAGTGATGGCACACATTTAAATTACCTACCTCATTGACTGGAGGGATGTGGCACCCACACCTCTGAAGTAATCGCAGAAAATCCGACAAATGTCAAAATAGTGGCACTGACATAAGCACACTTTCCCACAACAGCTTCGTCGCCTACCGTCCATCTGCCAACTTTTCTCAGTTTTAGATGAGCTAGTGGATCTTTAAGAAATTTAACATGCTCTTTCCATCAATCGATCCACATTAATAAATAGATTTCAATAAGTTACCAAGTGTCAGAATACATGAATTATTTGATGTAGCTGCTGCTTAAATGTTTAATAATTCACATTCAGAGTTTAACTACAAGAAGGTAAGTAGATGTTTCTTGTTTTATTAGTCTCGTTACTGAAGTCAACCACTTTTTTTAAAAGCGCCATATACCTAATCGCGGCTAGTGTGAAATATATCAACATTCGAATATTACCCTTGCTACGACATTGTGCACGTTAAAAGTTATTTGTCGATTTTTTAACGCGAGGTAAAAATTTATGAGTTTTGACCTGCCCTTTGTGGTACATTTGTCAAACGTTGGTTTTTACTTCAAGCTTAAGCTTCCTCTAAGAACGAACTGACATATCACTTTGGGACTGATTATAAATTAACGTTTAATGATGAAAAAAACTAAAATTCCATTTTAAATTTTTTTTTTTTCTACTGCGACACCACTCGCTAAGGTTTGACAAACATCCGAGAGTATAGCTGTCATGAAAAAGCTTCTCAATTGGCCGTTTGGACTTGCCATAAAATTGTAAATTTCTTCTATTCGACCCAGAAATGAAAAACTCAAATGGTTGTGAAGAGTTAGGAGTAATTTTTTTATTTAACGATGAACAATTTGATTGGTTTCGTTATTATTAGGTATACTTAAAATGTTTTGTGAACATAAATTTAATGAATTCCTTTTGCACATTATTTTTTATATCTTAATTTAACGAGCAACTCCAGTCGATAAGGCAGTTGTAAGGTTTGCCTATTTGGTACTCGTTTGAATAATCTGCTCCTAGGGCTATGAGGACAATAATTGAATTGAGCGGAAACTTTATTAGTGGAATGAAAATATTTGGGAACATGATAATTTAAAAAAAAAACCCGATGTTAACATCAGCCACAGATTGCGATAAAACTGATTATTTAAGGTAAATAAGAAGGCGATAACAAGACGACTCTCCGGTCATTTTGGAAACCTATAAGGAATTTGATTGACGGCTTGATGATCTTGTGACAGTAATGCTCCTTCAGGAATATTGACGGGAGACCTTGACCTTGATCTTGACCTTGTGCTGACTGCAGTGACCATAAGTCTCGCACACCAAAGTCGCAATTACCCTAAGTTCGTTGTAAGAAATTATGTTGGCTATATGATTTCAGATTATGCCACCTAATTGTCAATTTTTGGACGAAACCTATACAGGGGATAATTGTAACGTCAGATTCATGCCATTGCTTGCTCATACATTTCGTCGAGGAACCAGCATCGTGTGTTCCTCAATGGGGGCGGAGTTCGTATCAGGCCGATGATAACGGCAACTTAGGATTGCTGCAGATTGTCTTCAGGCATCTGTTCACGCGTCGAAAGCTTAAGATGTTTTGCCAAATAAAATTCGCATTAAAATACATTCACTTTTGCAATCACCGTAGTGGATCTGCAATCTGCAGTACGTCTTAAGAGACAAAGTTCTGAAACTCATTCAATGATTCATTGCCGACAGACCTCAGTGCGCCAAAATCATAATTACTGCCAGCACCCTGTGGGTTTTGCTCATAATGTAACACATACGAAAAAAAAAAAAAACTGTGCACAAATCACACATGTGCAACGGACACGGAATCTCGCTTAGTTGGCATAACGAGACGACGCGTCGTCGTTCGCTCTGTGGAAGTGTAGCGCTAAATTTAATTGCATTTTGATGGATAATTTCACGTCAATGCCTTTCCACGCACATGCACCAAAATAATATCTTAAGTGGGTAAATATACTAGAATTTATGATCTGTCACTTTGTCACTTTAAAGTGAAAACAAAATCTGAATTCAAAGTAATGTGCGTAAGACGTGTATGAGCGATAGAGCTGAAGGAAAGGGGCGAGCTTTATGCACATGGTATACATTTTCATTCCAAGCCCAAGTAATTTTACAGAATGACGCAATTCTACTTTCACTATACACCGTTCCATCCGCATACCTGCGGCAAAATGCCCTAAACACGATATTTAATGTTTGACTATCTAATTAGAGTTAACAATATGTTATCGAGTCGTGTACTCATTCTTCGACATCACCAATTTACACAAAAAAAAAAGCCTAACAAGGCAATCGGATAATTTCCATGACCGGCCTATGCATATCCACCTCCTCTTGAAGCGTATCCTGCGGTTGCATGCATCTAGGACAGGGATACAGCTATTTTATGGCCGCTCATCGACTCAAATCGATTATACATGTACTTCGTCTGACATATAAATTAACCCTTTTGTGCCAGAGATAGCAGTTTGCCTATGTAACTGTTCGATAAACAATAATTTGCCATCAACCCACTAATTAGCTTGAAATTAAAAACCATTTAGCCTGTGTCCAGTGTCCTTTGTTATTCTCCGTCGGTCGATCGGTCGGTCGGTCGGTAGTTGGTCGGTGGGTGTAGCTCCTTGTTGGTTAAACATTGCGGTTAGGTTAGGATGTTACGTGTGCACTGGGGGTGTATTTCTTGCTGTAGTTGTGAACGTAATGCCACCGTAAGCAGAATCACCCTAATTTCGTAACAGTTGTGCGCGCACATGCTCATTCCCATGAACTGACTTGGACTTCTATATCACACAAGGCGCATCGGGATGTAATAATTAATTTTTAATTGAAAAATTAATTTGGCAATAAATTACGCCAATTGTTGGCAAATTAGATTTCATCCCACTTGTCGCCTCGCTTTCGAGGAGATGCCATGCCATTGGAATTGTTCGACAAATAGTTGGGAATCTGTTGGAATGCGCCGCGTCTGTTTTGCGCACACATATGCGCGGATTGTCATTTTCCTATATAGATGCCGACGACGACGACGAAGACGACGACGGAGTTATTCAAAGTATTTCGGACAATTTGTCAGCGCGCTAGCGTATTTGTCGTTTTTTGATGGTTTCTCTCACTCGGGGTGAGATATTTAAAGCAGCTCTTTTGACGAGGCAGGGAATGGGGTTTCGATGGTGCAGACATGGATGACATAGCCTCGCGGGCACCCCAAACGTCAACAACATTCTGATTTATTTCTGAGCATGAAATGCATCGATGAGTTTTGTTAATTTGGATTTTAATTTATTTTGTTTGTTCCTTAGGTTTTGTTTTGTTTTATTTTTTCCCGTTTCTTTTGAAGAGTTGCATATCAACCGCGCGATTAATTTCAACAAACATCAGAAAGCTGTGAGAAGATTATTTGTTAACACAAGACAAATTTTAAGGTAAGACTATTTCCAAAAATGAGTGCAGTGTATTGATAAAAAAAAAAACAAGCTTTGTGTGTGGATGTGTCATACATCATAATATTATTTTAAAAAGGTAAGCGAGGATACATGAAAAATGCGTTTCTGTTAATTTATGCAATATTTACAAATTGATAGGGAATAATTATACTTGGCTTAGTTTTTTTTATAGCTTATTTCTTTTTTGACATTAATGCCAGAGATGACAATAAAATTCTATTTGGAGCGAACTCTTTTTTCCATTTGGCAATTGACAATTCTCTCTCATTTTGTCCTCATTTTTATCACATTTAGTCATGTTGAAAAGTCGCAGCTGCATATAAAAGAGACAGCAATTGTTTGCAAGGCAACCACAAATTTTCAAACGAGTTTATTTTCAATCAAGAATAAAAGTCTGCCAGCAGCTGAAAAAATGTAATCGCACAATTAAATTGTTATGAGCAGCAAGTCCAAAAGGTTTATGTCGCGTTTCCCATTGGGATTTTCAGATTTTCCTCTCAGATTTTTCTTGTCCAAATCCCAATGAAACTCTTGAATGAGATTACTCTTTTTTGCATTTGTGTTGGTGCGTGATTTAAAAGTTAGCTTTTCTTAAATTGTAATTTTTCTTTATAAAAATCTATTCATTAATTTGCGAAATGTAGCTGCATTTTTTTCACATTTTTCACAGACTCGTCGTCTAAAAACGCACTTTAAAGTTTGACAAGTGTCAAATGTTTTGCGTAAGTATGAAAGTAGATGTAAATCTAGCTAAGAAATCGCGGGATTCGCAAAATTGTTCTGACTCTTTTTGCGGCCAATGGAACATGAAATCGACAACAGCTGATTTCTAGAGCAGGAAAGCTGTTCTGAATTGACATTATTCTAATACTGACCCGCGCTAACGATTTTTTGTTTTAGTCAGCTAAATTATTTACTACTTGGCACACTAACAATATGTAGATATATTTATTAAAAACTGCGACTTAAATTTTGGCAATGCCAATTCGTTTTTGCTGTCCTACGAATTTTATAGCCAAATTGTACGTTTTTTTTACGATTTCTCTATACTATCAGTTCTGAAGTTGACATTGGTGCAAGGTCACACGACACCTTAGAATCAAGTCAAACAAAGGTTTTTTTTTTTTGACTTTTTGATGTGTTGTGAATTTAATTGAAGTGATGTTCTGTCCAATAAGCAATTATCAGATTTTAATGCGTCGGAGTCGTGGCACAATTGTATTAGTCCGCTAGATACTTGACAGCCTTTTTAGCAGTAAACCTACTTAAGTTTGTAAATCAGCTTCATCTCATTCAAACACACGCTCCTCGGACGCAAAAATTATATTTATTCGCGTACTTATTCACAACCAAACTAAAACATAAAACGCACCCCGTAGTTTTTAAAATTGGTTTTATTTGAGAGAAAATTAATCTACGTACGTGACGTGAAGAACGGTAAATCTAGGTGGATTATTAAAGTTCACAAAAATCTAGTTTAAAGTGTTGAACTAAAAATTATTAATTTCATGTTAAGCAGTTAAGAATGACGGACCAATTTCCAATCCCCACCCAATCAAAGATGGGCTTTTTTTGGTTCAAACGTCAAAAAAACTTGTAAGATAACAAAGCAGGTTTAAAATGGCCAGAGTAGTGTTTTGCTGAAATTTTGTTGAAGAGCGAACAATTTTCATTACCTGAAATCCCCAGCTTTTACCAAATACCTACATTTAATTTAATAAACATAATTTTTCAATTCTACAATACTTTTATCCTTTTTTTTGTACTTTGTTGCAAACTTTTCAGCAATTTTTCAACAGAATTGAAATCTGTTTTGATTTGTTCCAACAAGATTCTTAGATTTCACTTGGTTTTTTCTTTTTCTTATTCAACACTGACGTTGTCGCGCCCTATTGGCTTATAGTTTCGAATGTTTCATATTTTATATGTGTTTATAGCGATCGGTAATATTGTTCATTAATAGTACCTAAGTACAAAATAATATAAGAAAAGCTTAATGGATGAAATAACCTCTGAAGGCACAAAACGAAAGGACAACTCCCACTGAAAGCAAGCTGGACTTTAAGCAGAAGACACAAATTTGCTGCAACTAACTTTAATGCTGGCCTAAAATGGCTGAAATCAATAGAACACTTAGGTATGTCGTTTTTCAGGAGTCAGGAAGTTATGTATAGTCGTTGTAAATCAACAAGAGTAACCGGTATAGTGTAGTGTTGGGCTAAAACTATGAAGCAGCGGAAATTATGCCCTGACTTGAAATGTATGGATGTAAGTATACGCATACCATTAATGTCAAAGATATATTTACCTATTTAACCTTTTATCTCTATAAGTACATTGAGGTAGGTAATTTTGAAAGAGAAAGATGCCTTGGTATACATACGGTTTTTACCGCAATAGGTATCCGTTCAAATACGCAGAAGTGACCTCTCAGTGTCAGTCACATTTAGATAACTACCTTACTATACTTACTATCCTCGATATCAATAATCATTTTTAGTGTCCTGGCTACATTTTTCTCACACAACTCACAATGGCGAAATTTGCCATACAAAATTGCATATTGTGACCTACAAAATATTGGCCCTATGACATTATTGCTGTTAGATGTCCTGCGTATATGTATTTGCTCGAACCAGCGACACTCGATTTAGTCTCCAAAGTATTAACCGCTTAGATTTCATGCACAATTTCATTCTGCCCAGCGCTTACATGGCGGCATCTACCTACACACCTACTCCTTCCTCGTTCACTGAATTATATATACCAACCTTTGCTACGATTATTAGCGCGTAGGTACCTATCTGCCTCGAAAATTACACAACTACTACTTTATCTAATATTTAATAGGAACCAACTTGCATATAAACAACTAGGTATATACATTATAAATAATTTACAAACATTGCACACATTAAATATAGATTAGCAGTTTTTTCGCTACTTAAACATGGGTAATTTTGCTGCGTGCATTGCAAATTATCTCAACCTTAAAATAGGCCATAGAAACTTTGAATTTAAGATTCCAGTCATCTTCTAAAATCAACTTCATTCATCTTCTAAAATTCAAGGAGCAAGGGTGTCAGACTGTCAGACTTTTCTCAAAACTCCATGGTAACCGATTCCTAATTTTGCTCCAAAACGCATTCTGACACATTCGTATACACCCCACATCGAACCACACCACTCTCGTGATAATATTAGACAATAGTTATAATTGCGCCCATCCGGACACCAAATTACTTGTGGATGTGGCTGCAAAATTGCTCACTAATCTATTTGAAGTTCATTTTAATGTAAGGGCGTGTCTGCATGTTGCCTCCCTCTCCGCGCCTTACTCACCTCATTGTAGTTGTTGCAATTATAATTAGTAAAGCACACACAGTCATGTTCAATGAAAAAGTGCTGAACAAACAGAAAAACACGTTGAATGAGGGGCGCGTTCACTTCATTCGTCCGATACGCTCATTGGCATGCGTTGAAATATTGCAGCCATGTTGATTTGTACAAGGGGCGTACACTGGCGCACGCAGTACTAACAGGAACTCGTTTGGTCATTGGAGGGGATAATAGATGGCGAAGCCAATGCCATCACCACAACCCCCGTCAAACAGTAAACGCTGGCATTGACAGTTTCACTTTGTACGTGGTTCGTGTATGTTGTGTCGCCGAATCGCAGTCGCATTAAATACAGATTTTATATTTACTTTCTGTGATCTGATTTAATGCACATAGCTGTCAGTTGAGACGATATGCGAAAGTGCTGAACTGAAATGGAGAATTCCACGCGGTCACTCGAAGTGGAAAACACAAAGTTGTCAAAGATTTCCAGTCCGTTTTCCATAGAATCGATAATCGCCAATCGGAATGCCCCCAAATCGACGGCTACGCGCCAGATAAAAGTTCCTTCCGCTGCTGATTCGGCAGAACTGTCATTTCCTCCACATGCACTTGCGATGGGATTTCCGCCGAATTTCCCCTTCTACAACCCTTGGATACATGGATACTTTGGACAAAACCACGATCGCCTCAATCAGCTGCTGACA
This sequence comes from Cheilosia variabilis, assembly GCA_951230905.1. Lineage (NCBI taxonomy): Eukaryota > Metazoa > Arthropoda > Insecta > Diptera > Syrphidae > Cheilosia > Cheilosia variabilis. The sequence continues at coordinate 13,886,334 of OX579679.1, read as the reverse complement.
AATGGATCATATTACCTCGCAAATCAGCATGGCTCAGGTGCTGTCGCTGCTGCGGCGGCGGCAGCAGCAGCGACTGCTGGTGTCAGCTCCACCACTCAGCTGCCACTCGGAATGAACACGGAAAAAAGAATTCCCGCTTTGGAAACGCGTTCTCTGTCTTTACTCAGTTCGACGGATCAAAATTATTGTGAGAAATTGGTGAATTTCGTGGCGAATAATGTGAATAACGGAAGTTTTGACCCCGCGCGTGAAAAACTTGCTGAATTCCTAATAAACGCAAATGGCGTCGAATACAACGCCGATCGATTGCAGTGTTTCAACCGAACTATCAGTGAAAGTGATCCAAGATTGTTGGAGCCCAGTGACAGGTTGAATTGTGGTGCAATAAGTGTTGATCGTTTGCCGGTGACAATTTCGAAAATGGAGACGAATGATTTCGAACGACCGGAAGAGGATTTCGAGCATAGCGGTGATTCGTGCAGTGACATTAGTCTGACGATGTCACCGGAAGATCCGGATAAAAATCAAGGTGATTTAGGTACAATAAATAGAGGAATGAATGTGCGTGTATGCTTTTTTTGGGTTGGCTCTATTCAAATGTGTCTGACTTATAATAAAAGTATAAATGTAATATCACCAAGACGAATTGACGTTTTCGCAAATCCCCCGGTTAGGCACATGATTGAATGTCATTTGAGTACTCGCTCAAGAAATTCTTTAATTGACTTGTTGGTTACCTCCGAGCATACCTACGTTGCAATATCTCCACTTAAGCAATAGTGGGATAAACCAAGCTGTCAGACCCAGTAACCTACACTTTATAGTGTTTCAAACGTACACCTAACCCAATAACTACCTACCCACTCTATCTATCCACAATCTAATGCCTTGTTTGCAATTTGTGTTTACAGTAAGTATGTTCGCATGATTATACCTCATTACTTAATTCTAAGTACCTACTTAATATATATGGGTACCTTTATAGCTGAGATGGTATAGCGGCTTTTGTCATTTTTGTTTCATCTTTATCTTTATCTTTATCATTCGCGTGTTTTTGATGGAAGTTACTAAATTTGTTTATTCACCGGCTGATTATATAGAATAAGGTAAAAACTACCTTGCTATATTTAGATTTATTCCCCAGTAACTCTGAACAATGAACATGCACCATGTTTGTGTCAAATATGTCATTTTAGACAAGTATTTACTTTTGTTAGGTATATACTCTTAAAGTACTAGCACTAAGTAGATTTCCAATCTCACTGGGTTCGTGTCATCCTCATAGATTATTAAATGTATAACACTATATACTTTGGGATGTTTAGATATGTCTAGTCTATTACACGACCGTTAATTCACTTGATACTTCATCAATTTCAATCATTTGTAAATGCGCATAGCCGTACCGATTTATTAATGTCCCTTTTCATTTCTTCACTATGGGAGTCACTTCTCACTTGTTCTGAATGCTTTAGTGTAACTTCGAAAAGAGTACCTACTTTTTTTATTCTGGACTGATCTGCGAGCACCCTTATTTTTGTATTTTTGACAGCTTGGTTTCTTAATCATTCGCAACTAAATTATGTTTTGCCGCTTCAGTCCCAACACTTTTATTTGTTAGTGACAGCTCGCTGAGTAATTCTTCCAACCGTTTCTGGAAGTGGTCAGTCCAAATTTGTTCCAAAGTGGATTGCAGTTGTTCATACTTTCTCTGTCAAATTTGTAATTATGTCAGATTGGAAAGGGAACATTTCCAAAAAGTATTGTAGCGGTATCAATACAAACATTTATGAAATCATCAGATTTTGAGACGTGAGCCTGTTAACCTCAGTGATTCTGTACAGAGGATTTAATAGGACTGTTCGTTCCATTAAAAACTGAGACGAAACTGAGTTCTATTTATGTTTTATTGGTACGAAAAAAAACAATCTTTTTCCGATTTCGGAGCTCTTTTGTGAATTTGGATTTTTTCTCAGAGTTGCTTCAGATACTTACTTATACTTTACTTAGGTGGCGCTACAGTCCGGGGTGGACCTGGGCCTCAACCAAAACGCCTCTCCAGTTAGCGCGATCTTTGGCTAACTGCCTCCAGTTGCGCACTCCAAGTTGGTTGAGGTCCCCTTCCACTTGCGCGCGCCACCTAAGGCGAGGTCTTCCTCTACTGCGTTGTCCCTCCGGGTTGGAGTCGAATACTCTTCGGGCCGGAGCGCTGGTGTCCATTCGCTCTACATGTCCTAGCCATCTTAGTCGACTGATGCGCACTTTTCTGACCAGGTCGATGTCGCTGTACAGCTCGTAGAGTTCGCTGTTAAATCTCCTCCTCCAAAGCCCGTCAACGCAAACGGGACCGAAAATCAGTCGAAGAATTTTTCGTTCAAAACGACCAAGGAGATCTTCATCCGCCTTTGATAGTGTCCATGATTCTGCGCCATAGAGTAGGACTGGGATGATGAGGGTCTTATATAGAATCTCCTTAGTGGTTCTTGACAAGGCCTTACTTCTCAATTGCCTTCTAAGGCCATAGAAACAGCGGTTGGCAAGTGTAATTCTTCGCTTGATTTCTGATGTGATGTCGTTGTCAGAATTTATAGCGGAGCCGAGGTAGACAAAGTCCCTAACTACCTCAAAATTATAGCTGTCTGTCGTGACGCTCTGACCGATTCGTCGATGTTGTGTGTCCCTTCTTGTTGACAGCATATATTTTGTTTTGCCCTCATTCACCACTAAACCCATTTTTGCCGCTTCTGTACTGATACTTGCAAACGCACCAGTGACAGCTCGCTGTGTTCTGCCAATGATGTCGATGTCGTCAGCGTATGCAAGTAGTTGCACAGACTTCTGGAAGATTGTGCCTCTGGTGTTGGCTTGTGAGTTTCGCACAATCTTCTCAAGAATGATGTTGAAGAAGTCACACGACAGCGCGTCACCTTGTCTAAATCCTTTTTTGACATCAAAGGTCTCGGTGAGATTGTTTCCGACCTTTATGGAGCAGCGAGCGTTCTCCATTGTCATTCTGCACAATCGGACGAGTTTGGCAGGGATGTCAAAACTAGACATGGCTCTATATAGCTCGTCTCTATAGATGCTGTCGTATGCGGCCTTAAAATCGATGAAAAGATGGTGAGTATCGATCTGGACTTCTTGGGTTTTCTCCAGGATCTGCCGTAGTGTGAATATTTGGTCGGTTGTGGACTTACCGGGCCTAAAACCGCACTGGTAGGGACCAATCAGATCGTTGACAAAAGGTTTCAGGCGTTCACACAGTATGGCAGACAGGATCTTGTATGCGATGTTAAGAAGACTGATACCTCTATAGTTGGCGCAGTTTAGAGGGTCTCCTTTCTTGTGGATCGGGCAAACGATACTGAGGTTCCATTCATCAGGCATACTTTCCTCCGACCAAATCTTGGAAATGAGCTGGTGTATGCTCTCTGCCAAGTCATCTCCCGCTGCTTTAAAGAGTTGCTTCAGATGCTCAATCGAATATTACATAAATAAAAAATTTCGTTAAACATTGTGAAAAGATTTCAAGCCTTTTTTTTTTTAAAGAAAATGGCATGTTCTGCATTTGATGTTAACAATCGAAACGATCACTTTTGGATTGTTCATATTATTATTGTGAATTTGTCTTATCTTATACCTCTACTTGCTAAAATCGCCTTGGAAAAAAACACGCTTCCAATATTTGTTTGTTCTGTTCTGCAGAAAATGCGATGAATACCTACTATAAGTACCTATATTAATTGTCATATTTAGATTTAGGCATACGCATACTACGTCCCAGTGGCTTAAGTTAAAACAGGATAAAACCATATATTTTCCTCTGTATATACGAGCGGTTAAATCGAGAACCGAACCGTCATAATTCTATCCTCAAAAAGATCTTGCCCCATTCGTTCCGTATCATTAGGGCAAATGATATTATAAGTAAGTATTTGTTATTAATAACAAATTTTAGTTTTGACTTTAAATGTGAACTTATAAATTTTAGAGTCGAAACTTAAGATGTTTATTAGTAAGACTCATTTAATCTTCGCGGCTATTATTAAAATCAGCAGTGTTTTTGTCGTAGCACGCATAAACCTAAAGTTGTCTATATTTTTGATCAGTAAACAGACCTCTATACTTTTTCTGTGCACAGTTTTGTATACAATTCTCTGCACATCTTTTGAGACGACAATTTGTGGAAAAACCAAATAGTCGATGTCGTTGTCCAATGACATTAGGCAAGTCTGATAACATTTCAAGTTCAGTGGACCACATTTTTACTGAACATTATTTCCCCCAAAGAAAAGACGATTGGTCTTGGTTAACATCATTTTCCATATGTCAAAAGAATACAAATCGCAAAGTCAACTTAGTTCTCAGTCGAGAAGTTCTTTGCTTGATTTGTAGGTTATCCTTTAGTAATTGTAAAATATAAAAAAAAATGTTCACGTCATCAATCTATAGATTACACTAGGCGCATAAAACTTTAGACACGTCAGAAAACTGTCAGACAAAGTAAATTCTAAGGGTTTGACCGAATTAACTTATGTTTCTAAGTAGAATGCATTTCTATTCAGATTTAGGGTGGTAATAAAAAGAATTGTAACCCATTCGTAAATTTATGAAACTAATATTATTATATCAAGGACGGAACCTCCAATATTGCTCATCTGTCATGGCGGACCATGTGACACCTCCGTATGGAATGGCATATTATTCCGTTAAATGTCCAGAGTGGTATGTAAATATGTGATGGAATATAGGTGTTTAACTTCCTTTGGTTTTGCCAACCAATCGGTATCTTTTTCGAACTTCGAAAAAAAAAACCGTATTTTCGAATTCGAATTTGACACTAAAAACTAAAGAAAATAAAATGAAGAAATGTTGATTCCTTTTGCTGACTCTGCAGACTATTAAATAAAAGCAAAAGAGCATTACGCTAATAAACGTCAGCATTTCGTGACGTTTTTGCTAGAAGAGGCAATAGCCTGTACTGAGACCAAAATCTGGATTTTAACGAATAACCATCTTCAACTCTAATATGAAAATAATATATTATAGTTTAATAGAAAAACTGTCCGGAATTTTTTAAAAGCTGCCAATTAGAACATTCAGCAAATTAACGCTAAAGCCGTTTACAATTTTTTAAAACAAACCCTTCCCGATTTATTAAGAATTTACTGGCAAAGAACAACGACCTTCGGTACACATGCAGCAGAACAATTAACGGATGGTTTAGTCTCTAAGGCATATATGTCACAGTCGGTGAAATGGATCGAGCTAATGGTATAAAAAACAGCGACATCTGTTACGAAAACTACAGAGAACAGAAGTCTTGCGGAAGAAGCCTTTAGCTTTCGACATGTTAGTGACTGATGCTGCCAAAGACCGCTTCCATATGAGTTCTTTGACATGATGTTCATACCGTCATATTTGATACTGCGAAAGAAGTAAAAAGAAATGAGGTCACGAAACCCCCAATCAAAAACATCATGTCACTTACAGTTCTTTTTAATCAATGGCTGCTGACTTACAGAGTTGGTTCTGCTCTGTTCTAGAGGGCTTGGAGGGCTTGGAGGGCTAAGAGTTTTTTTTTTGTTTTGTTCGATGGTCCTTTTGTCTTTCGGCAGGTACCCCTCCTTCATAAACAATCTTAAGCTTATTAATACTTCTATATCAACTGTCCATTTAACAGGGCGAACATTTTTTGTGGCGAGCACTATAAATCTCTCTAACCCTCAAATGGAGTGGAAAATTTAAATTCGTAAACTGTTAAGTGCGAACACACCAATTCCCAAACACAATCCATTATCCATTACATGAAATCCTTAAATTGGGGGTGCGTTACATCTCATAATCATATGTATATCTAATTCGTAATATTATCCCTCAAAAGTCAATTGAATACAAAACGGCAACAATGACAACAATGAAATATTCATGCGCCCGACTTAATGGGGTGCGGCGCGGCTGCTGATGCTGCTTCTGTTGCGGTTGACATTATAATTTCATCATCATCCACACTTAAGCCCTGACAAATGGGGGATGAAAAGCAGAAAGCACGAGCGCTGCAGTGCGATGTCAACCCACCCGCAAATTAAATCAAATCTCATCGTTTTCCTAACACTTTTATGGTCGAATTACCGGAACCCGAAGACCTCTCCGCGTCTGCTCTACACTCCACATCTTCGGTATAGCTTGGTCTTGCTAAATGACTGCACCCGGATAATCGAGTCGTGAAAGGGACGATGAAATTTATATTCCTCGAGTAATTTACTTTGGGGGTGGGGTAAGTTGTTTTAGTGATTTTCGAAAACGGCAAAGCAGTCAACGTCGCCGTCGCAGTTGTTCCAGAGATATGAATATAATTTGTGTGCCCGGGTTGACGGATGATTGTTCCTTTTTTGACGCAGGACGATCCGATTAATTTGACCGCTTGAGTGCTTACACTGCGGAGAGGGCGATCTGAGGAGAATTTCTGCATCCATTATGGCTTCGGAATGCAACGCGCAAATGAATTTAGATTTTAAGGATTTTTTTTGTTCGCCTTAGGTCGTCGGGTAGGGTGGTGGCGGAAATTAACATATTCCAAAGTTATATGGATGTCAAAGATGTCAGAATGAATGAAATGAAAAGATTCTGTGGGAGGTTATGGTGGAGAAATTTATTTGATTGACGTTCAACAACGGTGTTGTGGAAATTTGGTTCAGACACTAGATTAGCTCGGGTATTTGTTTAAAGAATTCATATATCTATTTGTATAGCGTGGTGTGTCAGTCAATGTTATTGTTCAGATTTACTGCAAGGGAATATTTGAATTCATGAGTATACGTTATACGCATTTGAAGTCTTTCAGTCTGTTAGTCTGTTATAAAAGAGTGGTTCGAGAATCGTCTAAATATATAAAAATCGGTTTCAATTGTTCCAATTATTAAGACAGATTTAATTGTCATTACAGACTTTATCCACTCAGACTCAGAAGACTGTTCCGACGATGACGGCGTTTCGGGCCCGAACGCCTCCAGTGGCAGTGGATCGGTGAAGGGTCAGCCAAATGGCAGCAGCAGTAATAACTCAAAATCAAGACGGCGACGAACCGCATTCACCTCTGAACAACTATTAGAACTTGAGCGTGAGTTTCACGCAAAAAAGTATCTCAGCCTAACAGAGCGAAGTCAAATCGCAACTAGTCTCAAACTCAGTGAAGTTCAGGTAAGTCATCGACACAATTGAGTAAGTTTCTTGGTTTTTAACTTCGATTTCCCGATTAGGTAAAAATATGGTTCCAAAATCGCCGAGCAAAATGGAAACGAGTAAAAGCGGGCCTCACTACGCATGGTCTCGGTCGCGGCAGTACTGGCAATGGAACGAAAATTGTTGTCCCCATACCCGTGCATGTGAATCGATTTGCTGTACGTTCGCAACATCAGCAGCTGGAAAAGATGGGCCTAAGTGGTCCGAAGCCGGATTTGCGAAAGAAAATCTCCCTTGAGCTCAGCGGATTCGAGTGTTTTAATGGCAATGGTGCGACGGCCCCAAGTGCGAGTAGTGCAGTCGTACCAACAGCAGCGAGAAATATTTACTAAGCCTAAGCCGATGGAGTTTGTTTTGTATATTTACAAATACTATATAAATATTTATTAATTTTTAAGCGAGACTAGATATTTCCATAAGTACCTATATAACGTTAAATTACTAATTAAGTTTGTTTTAAGAAACAGAGACAACAAAAGAAGAATGAAAACAAAGTGACAAGCAAACTATTGTAAAAAAAAAGTTAATAAAACCCGAAGTAAGAGCTGTATACAAGTTGTGAAGTTATTTGTTTTACTTAAGTGGGCGAAAAGTTCAATTTCAGCAGGACCAACTAAAAATCCATTCAGTGAGTATACACAGTCATTATTTATACAATAAAAGTGATGAGGCGATGCAAAAAAAAAATGCTTTGGTTGGGTAAGCCTAAACTCCGAGCCGTAAGTACCTATAAATTCTTGGTTATGGGAGATCGGCGTGATTGATTCTAAGTTCGTTCTTTATTCTGAAGGCCGTGGGAAGAGACGACGCAATTATTCCCGCAGTAATTCGAAACACAATAACAGGGTAAATTAAACAAGTGACAGTTAAAGCTAATTTATATAACATATATAGGTATGTAAATAATGCTTATGCACTTGTCAAAAATTATTTATCAGACCTAGAACTTTATGAGCTGTTTTACTAGTGATTCTTTTCGCTCTATTTATATCGCTTTTCAATGCGCAAATGAAGAAAAATGGGCGTCCGTGGACGTCAAAAAACAAACCACTTCTCAAACCGTTCCATTGATACACAAAATGCTTTCCAGACTATTCTGAGCAGTAGATGTTGGTTTTTGATTGTAAGAGTCAGAACTCACTCAAGAGGAACTAACAATAGTGCAATACAAGACAGTTGTTGCCAACCACCATTGATTACCTGTTTGACATATCACAACCAATAAAATGAGGGAAATCGACTAGAAGCCGTTTTTTTGGTGTCAAAATGAGTGAACTTCCAGTGAAACGAACGGAAAACGATATAAATATCATCATACTTGTCCTGAATAAAGATAACTTAAAAATGTAATTATTGCTTGTCACTTTTAAATAATGTTATGATTGCACAATTTAATTCCTTCATTTCGCTCCCTTTGACAGTCAAACAAACACTGCAGGAAATAACGACATTGCTATACGCATTGATTTGACTTCTTTCTAAGTTGACATTCATCTGACATTATGAGCATTTTATTGCCTTCAAACTTCGAATTATAATTGTTACGTCATTCGGCAGGCTCAAAACTGTATATTTTAGTAAGTCTGACAGCTGGCTGAAGAGATTCTATTGGCCTAAATTGATCGTGTGTTTTTCTTTCACTTGACATTTATGGAGGGGTCGTCGACAAATACAATAAAGAATTTATTGATTCAGGTATAAAGTTGACATATCGTATGTTTGGCTAAACTATCAAATCAAATATCACGCTAACCGACCACGCCCAGTTATTACCTATACAGGTGACATTGCTAGTCCATGATAAATCCAGTGCAATTAAATAAACTTGCCGATTCTCCACAAATGAAATTTTTTTAGAATGCGCTTGGGACACTACCTTATCGGTTTGAACGACCTTTTATCGTAGATATAAGCTGAATGTGAAAACTTCTGGCTTTCTTAAAATCTATAAATTACTTACGTTGTTGTCGTGAGTTTGTGCCAAAACCTGATCCAGATCAGGTCAAAAGGACAATGAAGTATGCTCGAAATCTGATTTGCAGTGAAAATTGAATTTTTAGAAGCAAATATGCATTCTTACCAAAATATTAGGTTTTGGTTTTGGTTTATCCTCTGAAATTTGCTACAGCTAACTACGAACATTTCTGCGAAGGTTAATATATTATTAAATGTTTGCATGTACGTAAATAAATTTCGAGGATCTGACCTTTCTGTCAACTCACAATCAGCTAAATTTTCTTTATCGATTTGAATATTTCTGTTGCTATATATTTTCAGTCTCCTCACCTACCCCAAGTGTGTATTGCTTTGCTGGCAGCTAGAATTACAGCCCCCTGGTACATTAGTATATTCACTTCTCCATCGCTAATTCAGCGCGTTATGCAGAATTTCCGTCTATTCCCAACGTAAATTCGTAATTGTGCTGCATTACAAAGTAATTGCGCCTTGCTTTGCGAATTATGACAGTTGCTATGTTTACATTGTTTGCTATGACACAGGGCGTGTCAATGCAAATGATAAATTACGACAGGATTTCCGTACAATGTATTGAATGTTAGGCATAGAAAAAATGTATATTGCCAAAAGCACAAGTTCGCAGAGTCAGCCCCGTCGCATCGAAAATTGTAATTTTCAATTTGACAGACAGTAAATGCAGAATTAAAAAAGTGCCATCAAATTATACGTGTAACAAAATACTGCCTACCTACAACTACAACAGCAATTAATTAGAAGATAGATTACATTAATGAATCCTGCCACAAAATCCGTCTATTCAATTTCCCACCGCACATCGTTAACAAAAGAACCATCCGCCGACGGACGGACAATATAGTCGGCAGCAAGGGGGAAGGCATTCAAATAAACGTGTCAAAAATATTCGAGGAGGCGTGTCACCGAATAAAACCCATTACGGAGTTAGAACACAAATTGTCGCCGTAACAAAGCACCAACGTTATTGTAGCGTTTGTGTATGCGTAGGGTTGGATTTGGATTGATCTTTTCTAAGCGACAAACAGTTGCAGCTTGACGTTTGTTCACTTTGCTAGTGTATAAGGAAGGGCGCCAGCTAAATAAATCAGCCACTTATTTAGCAGAGAGGAGAATCACTACCCTCAAATCCCTTCGCCAGCAACAATTAATCCATGAAATTAGGTTCACAACAAAATAACACACAGTTAGAGATGAAGGTACAAACTGACTGTTCGTATTGTAATCGGTGCTGATGGAGTACAACTTCTAAGGGGCGTGAGACACCTGGAGGCATTGCCGTTTGCGTTTTCGTAATGTAGCATCAATCTGTATTGCCATGTGCAGATATACGTATTCGATGTCGGTCTCGGCGAACGGTGAAGTGTTGAAGAGATGAAAAACAACAATTTGGTGCATGAAATTGCCAAATTCGTTCCGTGTAGTTGACTTTGCCGTTAGTAATCGCCGAAATCTCGACTCTTGAGTATTATTTACCTAGTTGGACGAAGCATTGTGTCACTTGGTCGATTAATGACAGTTGTTGAGGTAAAGTGTGAAAGTGGCCCGCATTGGCACTTCAGGGCGAGTGAAGTTTCTTTTACGATTCGAGCAGTTTTTAAATGTGAATAAGGGTAGGCTCTGCAGTGGATTTAGGATACTTAGGTATGCGTAATTTTCTTAAGTGATTTTTGACAATCAATTGAAAATACAAAGTGATTTACGCATGTGATTGCTGCTGACACTTTATCTTAAAAAAATTGCTGGTGAGAAAAAAACAATTCTAGGTAGATATAGCTAGTTTGTAACTATTTTATTTTTATAGGCGAGAAGCTATAACAAAAGAATATGGTGGCAATAAAATTGTATAATTTGCATGAGCTATAATGCCATCACATATACGAGGAGTTTTCACATACCTACTCCTACATATATTCGTATGCTGTTATTGGGAGTGTTGGTCATAAAATGGCATACCCTAAATATTTGGAATTAGTATTTTCGACAACATAATGAGGTGTTTGAATAATTTGGATGCATTGCCCGGATAATATACGGACATATACTTTAATTTGAACGTAGGTATACCTTCCAAAATTTAGAGGTTAGGTACAACGCCTTCTCAAATCTATAGAACTTTTTAAGAACCATCTCCCACAGGAACGGAAGCGCGTATAGAGAATGACATTAGTAACAAAAACTTGTCTCAAAGCAGCTTAATTAACAATTATTGAGTTTTTAGTTAAAAACAAATATAACAATGAAGATTTATCGACTAGATACTTCTTCATAGACACCAACTGAAAGACTTGGCACGTGATCTGTTTAATCCAATAAAAATTGAGACAGTCTCTCAGACTACTGTCAGATTTAGATTTGATAAATTAAATTTGTTTCATTAGGTTCGTTCGCGTACGCGGTTTGAATCGAACGCAATCGATATAAATCGATCGCAATCGCACAAAGTCTATACACGTACTCATCAAAAATGACAGAAAAAGAGAAAATTAGCAAAATAACGAGTAACGAGAAGTTCCTCTCTTGGCTCGAAACAGCTCAGAGAATTTCAACCGGCAAAGTACTGATAAAAATGTCAAATGCGCAATTGACAGGAATTGACAGGAAACAAATTCAAAATCCGTTTTAAAAATCAATTGTACACAAAAATAAAGGTATCTGAAAATAAAGAAAATTCGGTGGTGGTCGAATGTTCTCCTAGAACGTTTCATATGTTGCAAAAAGGTAAGTTATAAATTTATTCGTGATATGGATTAGATTTCAAAGATGTAAGTGGCCCAAAGTAGCTCGAAGTGTATTTGGAGTATATTTTCAGCTTTCTGAGAGGGTTTCGCTCAATTTTTCGAGTTTGACAAATTTTTAGTGTTTGGCTCGTGAAAGTACACGAATGGACCTGTCTCTGCTGTTTGAATAGGTACTTTTGAACGCTGGTTCATCGCCACTCAGCGAGTGAAAAGATCTAGTTGCCCACATTCTATAGGTATGTGGAATGTGGAAAAGCTAAAACAATTTCTAGAGAGGGCATCATTCGGGTCAGGTTTGAGTACTATTCGAACGAGTATCAAATACACAAACCGATCAGCTGTCGTATCTATTTTTTTTATCGCCTTCATTAGGTCTGTTCTCTTGAATTTTATGAATTTTTACTCAATGCCGTTCCTTAAGACGAAAATATCGTAAAAGAGAGCAAAATATTAGCCCTCCACTTCTCCAGGCCTCCACTGAGAATGTTACGAATTTTTACTCAGCAAATTTCTTGGTGTAAGAATTGGAAATTCTGTCAGTCACCTGACATTTGACAGATGATTTGAAATTTGTTGTTCTGTTTGGCATACGGGTGCATATATGTCTCCTCAATTCATTTCGAAAGTGGCAACGAAATTCTTTGTCGCTGTAAAAAGGGATAATCTCCCCCACGTAATTTTTAAGTCAGTGCCGCTTTTTCCTCTTACCGAATGCTTGCAGTTCAATTAACTCTTCCATACATACTCGGATTCAAAAAGAAGTTCGATTAAGAGAATCTATCCCCAGTCCCCATACCACTGCCATTTTGACAATAGGTTCGTTCGTGTACTTTTAGCATAGAGAAATGAAAAACGTCAAATATCAAAAATCGAGAGAGAAATCTCTCAATTTCAAGAGAAGTACCTGATCGGTTTTCTTACAAAAAGTTTAAGAAATGTCTTTTTGACATTATCGTGAAATGCAGCATCTACAAGGTGGCCCAAAAGTAATCCTCCTATCAGAAAATGCTATAAATTTTGCGATTGGCCCCTAATGTCAGTTCTGTTTTGACATTTCGTCGCAGATTTCCTATAGCCGCCCAACGCCTACTGGTGAAACACTGCGACGTTTAGCCGCTCGCCTCGAAGAGACTGGCACAACACGAGATGCTGCCAGTCGTGGCAGACCCCGGAGTAGCCGTTCTGCAGAGAATATTGCTGCTGTAGCCATCGGACCTTTTTTCTTCGAAGACGTCGCGGGCCAAACGGTTACTGTGAATGGTGAGCGCTACAGAGCAATGATCAACGAGTTCTTTTTGCCGCAACTTGATGAATTAGGATTGGAAAATATGTGGTTCCAACAGGACGGTGCAACGGCACACACTGCACGTGCCACAACCGATATGCTGAAGGATGCATTTCCCGGGCGCCTAATCTCCCGTTTTGGCGATTTGCACTGGCCAGCAAGATCGCCTGATTTGACCGCTCCATACTTCTTTTTGTGGGGATTTTTGAAGTCGCGGGCTTATGTCAAGAAGCCTCAGACTCTTGCAGCTCTTAAAGACAATATCCGTCAAGAATGTGAGGACCTATCGCCGGAAGTTTTGGCCAAAGTGATGGAAAATGCCATAAAAAGGGCTCAAATGACAATCAACTGTGGCGGCGGCCATTTACATGACATCATATTCTCGACTCGATGTAAAAAAAAATAAAAAACCAAATAAAAATAATCCACAAGAAGAAGCGAAGTTTTACATTTTTTTTTTTTAAATTACAGCAAAAAAACATCGGAAGGTTATTTTTGCGCCACCATGTACAAAATAAGCTGGAATTGAATTTTTTATAAGCTAAATACCTATTAAACTTACCATTTTGAATGCGCTGATATGTTCTAGAAGAATATTCGATTACAACTTTTTCTTTCGACATCGTTGAAGACGAAAGTAAAAAGAGTTTTACTTGTCAAACTTTTGAACTGTCACTTAGTTGTCAGCTTTAATTTTTAATTTTTCAGTAAGTCGAAATTCGGCGAGTAGAAAATTACGAAAACATGAAAAGAGGGGAAATGGATTTCTCTCTCATTTTGTTCCATTTTCTCAGTACGTGGTCGCATTTGCACATAATACAAACGGAGAGAATAATTTCGAAGCCTATTTAAATCGTCAGTCTTTGGGAATAGAAAACTTGCTTATATTTTATTATTAGAAATTGAAAATATAAGAAACTAGAAAAAAAACAAGCGATCATTTAATTTGTAACCTCACTACATTACCGACACCATGTGTGGCTTTTGAATGAAGCCAATGGCGTCAAATGGGGTATTTCCGAAAATTAAAGTATACATCACATTCTCTCTATGAAAATACTGCAAACTTGCAAAGCTTTACAGAAAATATATTGTTACCCTCTTTACAACTTGGAGAATTTTTTACAGAATAGTTCTAAAAATGCTGAATGTTGTTGGATGTTGATGTAGCACAAATTTGCTATAAAATGTGAAAACTTTAAACAAATGCCTGCAATGTTTTATAGGTATATACTAGGTGCTAGATTTATTAGAAAAGCAATGTAAAGATATGGCTTGAATTGGCCCCAAATAGCTATGCAAACTCTGCCACTTTTGCCGCATGTCAAATCAGAATCCCTTGCTAAAACTTAAAAAAGCAGATGGGTCCCACACGAAAACCGCATACGTACCCCAACTCATCATGTAGCTATGCACATAAATTTCATAATACTTCTAGAAGCTTTCAATTGACAGTAACAACTCGCATAGAAACTCAATAGACACCTGGCCACCTTCTTTAAATTAAATTCAAAAGCCAAAGCGATCCCGCGCACTAATTAACTATTCCATGGGGTTCGATGCATTTCGAGTGATTGATTGCTTCCTTTATTACTAAATATATGATGTTACCATCGGATAATGTCACACAAATCACAGAACATAAACAAATTGTTTCTCATGGTCAAATTCGAAGCCCAGCAACAAATTCATCTTCATTCACAAACGGGTGCCGCAGACTTTTCGACGCATAAATATGATCACTCTTGTCGGTATCTCTGGTGGACGATCAGCGCATATAGGCGGCCACTTCAAACCGCAGCAAGAACTCGGCCCCATCCCTCGATCACGTGGATGTATTAACAATAATTTAATTACTCTATTCTGTCGAACTGATAACTGGCGGATTGAGACATTAGACATATCAATGCACCTTGTACGTGCCCATATCGCATGGGAACCAAGAAGGACTGCATCCACATCACAATGTATGTATGAACGGGTGCGCGTCCCAGACAAGTCCTTATTAGGCATTCAAAAGGGGATTGCATTTTTTTCGAAATTCTTTAGAAGCCATACTCTGCGCAACGGCGCGCACAGTAGCGTGTGCACTCACCGACAAAGAGTGGGACTCCTTGTAGCCGTACCCAAATGATGATGATGGGTACAAAATTTTGGGCATAATTCACCATCGATCGATTGATCCGCGCTCCGTCGTGATGATGGCTTTGTAATAAATTAATGATTCCATGGACAGTGGTCAACTGTCTGATAGGTGATCAATGAATTCAGATTCAGTCGATTGGATCACATGCATATGTATACCAGCGGGGAGCTGAGCGCGCTTGCGCGAGAGATCGATGTTGGCCTGGCTCGCCACACAAAAGACCAGAATAATAAGTTTGGCAGGCGATTCGTCGAAATTGGCGAAACTATGACGGTATGTGTTCGCATTTGTCATATAAAAGAACATTTCTCCCACACACGGGCGATCTCTCAAATTGGTGTCACTTGTGTTGTGTGCGCGGTGACTGTGGGTCGCAGTAGATGTTTGGGTAATTTAATTGTGATCATGCTCACGCGGAGCGAGGACTGGAGTCTGGCACAAAGTCGCACATTGAATATTTTATATTCTAATTCAATTTTTATTGGCATTGTTCGATTTTCATAGCTCGAAGCTGATTTAAATTCAATCCATTGCCATTCTTAAGGCTCAATTTGCAAAAGAATATCCAAATGAGCGCGTCGAAAATTGATTAAATCAAAATGCTGGCAATTGGCTGTCTATCAGTTGGTATAACTAACGATTTGCCTTTGTTGAACAATGCTGGTGGTCGAAGAAAATATTGTTATCGATTGCTGAAATTGAGGTATCGATTGTATGGATTTGCTCAAGGTAGTTAACTTTTTGAAGGATGGTTTCATGCGGTTTATCAAGTTATTCCAATCGGATGTACATTGACCGCGTTCAATTGACTAGATGACAGTAATTGGTTACAGCCAATTCATATGCACAAAACTAACCAATTGGTGCTTAAAATCCACCGAGTCCCTCCATAAAGTGCACAATTGAGAACAGAATTATACCAATTTGTAAATCACGTGTGTAAATAAACTCATTATAGGCCACAAATATAATACTTGACCTGCTTCGCGGATTTGAAGCATGAACTCTTTCAAAAGCGGAAGAAGATATCCGCTTCGAAAGAAATTTTCTTTGCAGCAAAAACCTGTGAAAAACTTTTCACAAAATGAAAACAAATAGAGCACAGGAATTCGTGTCCCTGACGTACGAGGACTGCGCACTCCATGTTAAAATTTATGTAGGACACAAAGTCAATCGAACATTAAACTAACTATCGACATTCTTTTAGTCTTTCAGTTAATTATTTTAACAACACGAAAAGCTCAATACTAACAAATAAATAACCAAGCCTAGACCGCTATTCGGGTGAGCGCTTGATTCGGTTCTTACAATAGAACAAACCCACAAAAAAAACTCTTGGAAATAGTACCAAATACACAAACCTAGCATGGCAGGTTAGGTCAGGTCCACTTCGTTATCGACTGCAGTTTATTTTTTGCCATGGACTAGATGTAGCCTGAACGCAAAAACTAGATTGGTCGGGAACGTCACTTTTCCTACGTCAGCCACATGTGCGAACTGTCAAATTAGTACTCAGTCATGATTTTCTTGACTGAAACAGCTGCTCATATATGACCGATTTCAGACAATCAAAACCGAGATACATCTAGTCAGACAGCTGTCAGACTTAGGTACTAAACTAGATACTTGAACGTCCCCATAGTCAGACGTAAATTATTTTGCGAAAGGAAGTACATAACTCAAACGACTGTCTGCAGTGTTGCCGGAGAGAAATATTATAAAGTAGTACTGCAAGATTGAATTGAATTTAATTTATTAAGGTTGACAAATAACACTTTGATGAAAGTGTTAGATATTTTAGGTCTTTAAAAAATAAAGGAGTTCGAATGTGAACGGAGGAGTACGGAGGTGTTGAAAGTAGTACAATACTCCTATGGGAGTACTTTCGGCAACACAGTCTGTCTATCACTGGAATAAAAATTAGATTACCTACGTAGGTTCTCAAAGAAATGTGCGAAAGCATGTCATTCATAACAACTTAACTTTTAGATTCACTCCATTATCGACATATTTACTTATATGGGACTCTAAATTAATTATTTAACCAGAAAAGCGGCGTACGGAAAAGACTGATCCATAGACAAGGGCACAGGTTTATTCGACAACATCGCCGGCAATTGAATCACTTCACTGACTCACTATTTTCACGCAAATTAACAACACACTTGCTAGTTTTACCAAGTAAACCAAGTTTTTCTGCTGTATATACCCGGTCACTAGTAAAAGAACTATAGGTAGGTGCGCACCTATCGACTTAGTCAATGCGTAGCGAAATGTTTATCCAAGTTGTTTGGGGACTTCTGACGCCTTTTTGGATAATAGGTTTTAACGCGGGTTCCTTTAAATTGTTTAGTTTTGATTCTGCAAAGATTTGTATGGTGGCTAAAGTTGAGAACTGAACTTGATCCATCAATGCTCTTATAAATCACATAACATTCGTGTAAACTGAATACCAACTCAGTTGGATGAACAAGAGTATCACCATCACAATTGATATCTACACAAAAGCGATGAAATAAGTTGTTCCATTTGAAGCTAAACATTTGCGACCTTTCGCTAAGGTTCACTTATTCCTCTGTAAACCCACTTCGGAGCCGAACAAATACAGCACTACTCAGCAGTTTTCCTTAAATCCTCACTACAACCACACACCTATACAGTATTGGCGACCCCCGCCCTAAGCCAACATATTTTTCATGTTCGGCTTAATTTGGTCCTCCATCCACCCCGGCACCGCCCCGAAAGCCACATCTCCACTATACACGATTGACCAAAAAGCAAAATCCTACCGCACATAACAAAAAAAAAGAACAGGACTAACAAAAAATAAAATAATAATAATACATCCCTAAAATATGTTCGTCCCTGCAATTGAACCATAAAAAACAGGACCAATCCACCCCCAACGGCGACGACGACGTCCACCGCGACACACATATACCACAATGTGTGAGGTTGCTTTTTTGGCATCATATCGTCCTGATTGCCGTTCGATTTGCTCTCCCACATACTGTGAAGTGGGCAGTGCCAATGCGCTCCACTGTTAATGGTCTGCACTTCAAATGAATTATTTATATCTGTGTTGTGTGATGTGTGCTGCTGGCCGCAATTTGTGGCGGGTCCTTACGGCAAAGGAGCATCAGCATCCCATCATAATACAGACTGGAAAGCTATAGGATATGGGTGGCAGTAGCAGTGACACTGGCAGGAGTGCTTTTTTGTGAAGTCACTAAATTACTATAAATGTCCGCCTGGGTGGGAACCGAGGAATAAATTTCTTTACTCCACCGCAAAATGCCACCGAATGTTTCGTTTCGTCCTTTTTTTATGTTTTTTTTTGTTGTGTTGCCTTCACCATCCTCCTCTGTGCGCTGACTATGCACTATTAGAAGAACACTACTTGCCTCAGAGTCCTTAAATGTGCAATGCGAACTGAATTCGTAATAGGCGCGGCAAAGTTAATCGTTGCATCCGATCTAATGCCTCATTCAGTAGTAATTTGTCATTTGATGATGGTTGCACGCTGGTGCATAGGTGAAACGTGCGTAGGCCCCACACATCGGTGCATAGACATATAATGTGCACCCATAAACCAAAACAAAAAGGATACCTCATGCTAGCATCCGGCATTCATTGGTCTCAATGCGTTGCGATGAGGATTTATCGCCTTGGAGAAATCACCGAATAGAAAAACAATCACGTTTCATGATTTTGATGTTCGAGGTGTGGTGTATGTTACTGGGTGTCCTTTGAAGGTGACGAGGAAACTCATTTATCAACCGCGCCGAGCGCCAAAAGAATGTGGAATTTTCAGATTCGTACAAAGGGAAGAAATTCATGGCGGCTGCGGTTATGATTAGCATGAGAAAGGTTCCCCGCAGGCATCGTTTTACTTTTTTATAAACTAGGTACAGAAAGTGAATGTGTTACAGAACTGAAAGAAGACCGCAGACGGAAATACTATACTACCTCCTACGGATACCTTCACCCTCAAGCTTTTTTGTGATATTTAGTATTTTTTTCGCCTTGGTTATTGAATTCTGCAGGAATACATACTTTTAACTTTGGGCATACACAACTATAAGTCTGTTCTTTTACTTTTAAATTTTACGAATTTTTACATAATGCCGTTCCTTAAGTACCTACATATATTCGTAAAAGAGAGCGTCGTAAGATATTACCCATCCACTGAGAATCTTACAAATTTAGTCAACAAATTTCTTGGTGTAAGAATATGTAAAACTGTCAGTCTCCTGACTACCCGAATTAATAAAAAAGAAGTTGAAGCGTTCCCTGGGAGAGAATTTATCCCCACCACTGAAATTTTGACAGTCTTTCCATTTCCATTCTTTCTGCAAAAGTAAAGGAACAAACCTTATAAAACTAAACAAAAGGGATCTGTCAAAATTAGCACTGCTCAAGGGCGTAGCAACAATTTTCAGAGGGTGTTTTAGCAGTATAGCTAATACACATGAATATTTTCATATGCGATGTACTGCGATAAGACCTCTACGGTGCGCCGCTTGTCACTCTGACAAGAACTTAATACGTATGAAATGGATAATTATTGTTCTACGTTGTATGAACGATTGAGCGGTTGCATGTACCTATTAACAACGAAAAGTAACACAACTCAAATTCAATTGTGCTCTGAAATGTTCCCCTCCTTAGGTCAAATCGTGGTAACTTTTGTTCATTTAGTTAACAAAAAGAACAGCTTGGAACGGGTTGTGTGTTGAACAGTGGGTTTTGCTTTTGCAGAATTCTTTTTGCACGCACGGGCCAGAAGCCCCTTTAATCCTGTCCGATATAATTTGAAGATGCAACAAACAGCGTCCGACAAAAATAAAAACCCAAAAAAATCAACAAAAAAACTCCGGGTTAACATACCTTTTCCTAAATTCACCAGGAAAATCGTGAAAATCCTGGCGAATCGGCATTTCATTATCCAAACCGCTTATAGCCGACACATCCACCGCAAAATCTAATTAGATAATCTTCACTTTCCCATTTCCTCCATTCGATCGTTGTGACATCTGTCGTTACTTTGCTTCCCGCAAAATCATTCTAAGGCAACAACCAATTATGGACTTAAATGAACTGCCTTGCCGATACCTGTTGTTTTCACTAATTTTACACCGCACCTCTGCACATGACATTCCATTAGTAGTGACCAAATGACAGTCAGCAGTGTTTTTCTTCTTTCCTCCCACCGAAAGCAATAAAAAAGTCTTCACCATTTCTCAATGAGCAATTTGTTGCTCTTTGGTTTGCGTCTTAATTTGTTGATTTGTTTTCCCTTTGCGAGACAGTCGGAATATTATAACTTATTAATTCAACTCCACTCCTGCAGCTGGGTGAAACAAGAAAAGTTTTGCTGACGTCGTTTTCCTACAAACAGAAAACTAAACTAGGCATCATAGAGAAATCGAAAAGAAGCCGAATTTGTCGATTGTTTTCTTGTCTTAGCTCTGCTCAGACATGAGAGAATTAAGATGAAGATTCTCCGCGCTAACAACTATCTTCGTCATCACCGTCGCCACATCAGATCTGTAGTATTGTTAACGTTTTGCGCATACCGCCTGTGACCACTGTGCCATGAATAAGTTCTGCAGCAGCAGCTACGCTGACGAGCAGAGTGTGTATGTGAGTGGCCATCGTGTCCCAATTTGGAGCAAATCATCAAAACAACTGACCAAGTGATATTTTTCCCCTCCCGCGAACAATCTGTAAATTGAGTTGTCATCTAGTGTTTAAGTAGAAAGTGTGTGTGTGTGCAAAGTGAAAATGCTTCGAATTCGACGTTCCTTCTACGGCAAGTTGATAGTCTTTACGGTGGTTGTGTCCTGTTTTATAATCTACCTGAAAGTGATAAGTGTGGCTGATGAGGAGAACGAGATAGACTCGCCGAGTAAACAAATTGCCGCTCCGCCGCGAAGGAGTACGGAAACAGATAGCTTTCGTGGGGCTCGCAATAGCCTAGAAGAAGACAACGCCATCGTGACTCCTTTCATATATCCGTCGGAGGAGAACATCTATGAGAAGCAAATCGCAGAGGACATAAGTAAGCAAGTGGTCGGCCTGGGTGACGAAGGACGTGCGGTAACGCTTGTCGGAGACGAGAAGCTCCGCGGTGATGAGATATATCAGAAAATCGCACTCAACGAGGTGCTCAGTGAGAAATTGTCCTACAACAGAAGTACCCCCGATTCAAGGACTCCCCTCTGCAAGGCACTCAAGTATGACCTCAACGACCTGCCCACCACCAGTGTGGTCATCATCTTCTTCAATGAACCGTACTCGGTGCTCCTACGCACCGTGCACAGTGTCCTCAACACCGGAGACTCGCGCATCCTCAAGCAGATCATACTGGTCGACGACGGCAGCACCAACGAAGAGCTCGGCGGGAAACTAGATTATTATGTTTCCACGCGCCTCCCCAAGGGAGTTGTCCACTTGCTGAGGTTGAAGAACAGGTAAGTGAATATCTAGCTTTGTGATTAGATAATAATGATGACTTTGGCGTTGGCACATCTTGCGCCAACTCGAAACTTGTCTAACCTGTTGAACATCTAACATTTGAGAGAAATTAGCTGCATATATGCTAATCACGGCTCGTCCAAGTCCAAGATGCGCACACTGGCACACTGTCTTCCAATTATGATTTGTGGTCATTTGCATTTGGTTACTTGACGATATTACGACAGCATCTACGAAAGTGACTTTGCTCACTTAAAACCGAGGAAAGCGAACTTGTGGTTGACCTCTTGGAAGATGATTTACCTATTGCACAAATCCAGTGCAGGTTAACGGGGCCAAATTCATGGTTAGTTTGCATTCGAAATCCATCCGAAACAGAAAAGCAATGGCATACATAATTCATAGCCGTCGTGATCAGCTTACAGCTAGAACTGTGCCTAATGTAGTTGAGGTGTAAATTTCTTCTTCTCCTCTTCCGATGTGTACCGTTTATGCCCGCCTACTTATGGTAATGATCTTTAAATAACAGTTAGCAGGCAGCTAGAGCTCAAGCAAGTTTTCGATTCCAGTTTTGAATCGTATTTTGATTTGATGATAATGGCGGTAGACGGGTTTTTACTTATATTTTGTTCAACCGTTCTGGGCTTAAACGAAAGATTCGGTATTTGGTTGTTGGTATTTGTCCGCACTCCTCCCTTGTTGACTGAAATTGTTAGAGAGTTTTCGGATGTAGTTGATTAGGCAGGCATAATACTGGTTATTGCGTGGCCTTCAAGAAAGTGGTGTGCGGCATTTTATTTTTATTTTATTTTTTTAGCAAGCGGCAATGTAAGGAATGATTTACATCAAGAAGAGGAAAGGTCGGTTCGTACATTGTACTTTGGCCTTGTTTTTAATTTAATTTCAGTCGAGTTATTGGCGATGGCGGTGGGATTGAAAAGTTTGCCCAGTCAACCTTGAATTGGGAAACTTTCCTTCTCATCCCCGTTAGATGATGAAATACTAAATAAAAATACTGTTCAATGGAGGATTTTTTCATCATTTCTTCTTGAGGTGTTCATCTCCGAATATGGTTGTTTAAGCGATTTATACGCACACTTCTACTGTACATTACCATCGGCGAGTTTGAACGTAGTTGTGATTGAATGGAGTACCTGGCCGTTGACGAAGACATCCATTTTCGATGTTAGGCTTATGAAGCAGTGCGAATTTGTATTATATCAACTGGGTTTAAGATCAGTTTTGAACTTGTAACATAGACCTGCTCAAAATCCCAAACCTAACCCAACTAAAAACAGATCAATTCACTTTGCTGTCGTCTCTTATTTTTCTCAACGAATAAGTAATTGTGTGAATATTTCCATGTGGCTTCGAAATACAAGTTTTATGAGTTATCAACTTATCACTTTCACTTATCGCTTAGAAAAAACCACTAATTAGTGGTAATAGTGCTAATGTTTTAACAACTATAATTCATTCGGTTGTTCTTTTCATTCAAAAGATTGGGATTGATTCGCGCGCGTTTAGCTGGAGCCCGTATAGCCACTGGAGACACCCTGATCTTCTTGGATGCCCACTGCGAAGGGATCCCTGGCTGGATAGAGCCATTGCTTGCCCGCATAAAGGTATCACGCACAAGTGTGCTGGTTCCGATTATCGATGTTATCGACTCGAAGGATTTCCAGTACTGTACAAATGGATATAAACAATTCCAAGTGGGTGGCTTCCAATGGAATGGGCACTTTGACTGGATAAATGTTCCTGAACGTGAATACAACCGCATTAAAAGAGAATGCGATCGTCCGGTGGAAGTGTGCCCCACTTATAGCCCCACCATGGCCGGCGGACTGTTTGCCATTGATCGTCAGTACTTCTGGGAAGTTGGCAGCTATGACGAGCAGGTATGTGGGTGTTTTGATTCTAGAGCGACAAACCATCAAATTTAAATCTCTTCCACAGATGGACGGATGGGGTGGTGAGAATCTAGAAATGTCGTTCAGAATCTGGCAGTGCGGTGGCACAATCGAAACCATTCCATGCTCTCGTGTGGGCCATGTCTTTAGAGACTTCCATCCATATTCGTAAGTCCTTGGCACATTCTAAGTAAAATGGAGTGTTATCAGTGAGTTCTTTTAAGATTCCCAAATGACCGTGATACCCACGGTGTGAACACTGCCCGGATGGCTCTCGTGTGGATGGACGAATACATAAATCTATTCCACTTGAATAGACCAGATTTGAAGTCCCATCCTGATATTGGCGATGTTACACACAGAAAGATGCTGCGAAAGAAACTACGCTGCAAGAATTTCGATTGGTACCTTAAAAATATCTATCCAGAAAAATTCATTCCAACAAAGGACGTGCTCTCCTATGGAAAGTAAGTTGAACCCCCTCACTCCTCTAAATGAATGACAATCACTGAAGCAATTTATTTTTCCCCAGATTTCGATCATTAGCCCACAATTTATGCCTTGACGATCTGCAGCAAAACAACGAGAAGCCATACAATCTCGGTTTGTATTACTGCGGCGGTCCCGTAGCTAAATCACAATTCTTCTCAATGACTCTCGACGGTGTGCTCCGTAACGAACTCAGTTGTGCCACTGTACAGAGGAGTGATTCACCTCCCTACAGAGTAGTAATGACGCCATGCTTCGACAAACAGGACTACAACGAACAGTGGGACTATACGAACCAACAATTCACACATCTCAAGACCGGACTCTGTCTGGATCACCGAGGACTGAAGAGCGCCGACGATGTTCAGGTGGCCATCTGTGATACAGAGAGTGAGACTCAGAAGTGGATTATTGAACGAAGATAGGGTTGAGCAGAGACCTTCTTTTTACACATTAGATAACTACAATATATAAAACCATATATATATATATATTGCCTGTCAATGCGCCTGTTATTATTTGTTATGTGTTCTAGGAGAATTAAGCTTTAATTGTATGTGTACTCATATTGTTATCGATAGCATCACTACTTAAGTCAATGAAACATTTTTTTACAAGCAAAGCAAAACCGATTCCTTAATAAAAATCAATTCAGAGCCGAGACGTTCCTCTGTCGCAACTAGTCTATTGGCAGATGTAAGACGGTATACAACTTTTTTTTATATAAACTTTTTTGTACGAATTAATGAAATTGTAAGAATTGCGAACAAACTTATATACATATATCTAAATGTAGTTAGGTTGTATAGATCTTAAATTAAATAAAAGAAACAACTATTATTTATTAGTGGCTAAATATATTTCTTTTTATAATCCTTATTCAGGTTGAAATTGGTTTTATTTTAAAAACTTTGGCTACCTATAATAATTAGGTAAGTCCTTGATTAATTAATAATACTAAAGGAATAAATAAATAAATAGTAGTAGGCGCAATTGAACTAATGGAAGGGACCGAGAAGGCGAGAAGAAAAACGAGTGTGCTTTGGACCACACGACAGAAGTAAAACTTTAGCTCCATCTATATTAGCCGTGTTTTTTTGAGCTTCGATCTCAGCCAAGGAAAGTAAAGTAGGATTTTCATCATGCAATAGGCCTTTTTTATTATGCTCACATGATCTATATAGATCATTAATTTCCATGGTTTACAACAAAAGTTTGATCTCGTACTATTGTTGTAAATCGTGGAAATCAATGATCTATATAGATCATGTGAGCATAATAAAAAAGGCCTAATTACAACAACTGCGCTCTACTTGACAATTCGAGACTCAGTTGTAGTTGTTGTAATCGCGTGCTGAAAATCCTACTTTGCTTTGCTTTGCTGAGATCGAAGCTCAAAAAAACACGACTATTGTATGTACTCGCAAACGAAATACTGACTGAGATAATATTATATATTTCATGCACTGGCTATGAGAGGAAGAGAGAAAGAAAATGTGTGCACTGCTCTCTCTTGCCCCTACAGTAATATACGAAACGAAACGTAACTCTATCTCTTTCTATCTTCACTAACTTATGTCTCCCTCTCAACTCCCGTTCGCAATTTCCGTAACGCTTTCGTGGCGCATTCAGCAGCTTACCCCCCATGTCAAGCGTGCCTATAGAAGTTTTACTTCAATAACATTATTAACATTAACATTCAGGATTAGAATCCTGTAAATGAAATGTCAATAGTCGTTTTTTTTCAAACACCTATCTGAGCAAAGTAAAGTAAAAATTGTTCTTCAATCGAAACCGCCATTAGTGCGAATCTCAAAAATGTCAAATGCGATGTACTCGTAATGGTTGTTATTGCGTGATGAAAATCATACTTTACTTTCCTTTGCTGAGATAGAAGCTTAAAAAACACGCCTAGTGCAACAATGCTTAACTTTTCGTATCAGTTTTGAGGTTCTCTGCCGACACTGCATAATGGCGTTTTCGATTGAAGAAAAGAATTGCCCTTTCTATGAAAAGAACAAATCTAGAAGTGCTCTTTCGATGTATTCTATGTTTCATTGAAAAAAAAAAGTGCACTTCCAGGTCAATTCTTAACACAACAGAAGATAGACAACCGGGATATTTTTAAAGAATTGCCCTGAACTCACCAACACATACTAACAAAATATCAGATAGAAGTGTTCGTTGTGTTATTAGAAACAAATTTTTCGCAATGTGATCCGGAAATATACAATTATGCGTGCAAAATGTAAACTTAAATTGAGATAGGTATATTGATTTGGCTGTATTTATTACTACAGAAAACAAAACAAAAGTAGCAACAGAAAACCAAATCTCACATTATGGTGTTTGCCACTATCACAAAAGTGCTCCAACGAATTTCATTGAATTTTGGGGCTTCAATCGAAAACGCCATAAGTGTACGCCAGGGTGTACTTTTAAGGAAGTGTAAACATCTATAACGATAGCCCCAGGATTTTTCGTTGCTGAACTGCAGTGATATGGAAATACTTCACTAACAGTTCTTTGAAAATTAAAAACGCAATATTTGTTTTAAACTTTACAACTGAGAATATGCAATGAAAAACCATCAACACCACCCAGTGTGATCGCACACGAAAGAATATACAGTGGAAATGTCCATAATACCTAATTCTTCAGTTGGACAGACCCGTTTGGCGATGTTTTTGTTTGCAGTGAATGTTTGTTCGATGATTTTTTTTTAAGAATTTCCGCTTGGTTCCTTTAGCTATAAGTAAGTTTAAATTATTATCCCGAGGACTTTAAAGACTGGCACTGGAGTGAATAGCGATGATGCGTTCAAAATAGATGGAGAATACTGAAAGGGAAGACAAAACTGAAAGTAGACATTTTCAGATGAAAGTCGATGCTTACCTACACATTTTAACCGTGAGCTCCGAAACGCATACACATATTTTCAATTATCCGCCCCAGCAGATGAAGGTATCGCTTATGACAAGACGACTGCATTGCTATAGTGATTAGAAACTACCAAAGCAAACCAAAAATTACCCTTCGTTGTCGCTAAAGTGTCGAGTATGCCTAGTGGGGTGTAATACACGACGTACCTACATCAATTCGGAGGGTGGTATAATTCAAATGTGTTCACAGTTCAGGAAAGTGTCATACCCATGAGGGCCACGTTTTCAAAGGCTGGTACCCACTTGCATGAACATTACAATCTTTTTTTACACAACCCAAAAATGGCTAAGCTACCAACAGCATGAACTCTTGCTTGTTTGAGAATATATAAGAGGAATCTAGTGTACCATTGACAACTATTATATTGTTACCGGATATTGTGCCATTAAGCCAGAGCTAGAAATCATCGAGTGCTTGCTAGTATTGCAAACTGCCAAAAAAGAACCGCAGGGAAAACGAGATACTCCAACAGACGAATCACATTCCATATTTGAGGTCCGGGAAAAGATTTCGCTTCCCGAGCGTTATTTGACAGATTCCAGGCGATAAATATATTAACATTATTCACGTCGCTAAAACGCAAGTGGAAGAACAAAACACGAACATCTAGAGGAAGAAACTACAAACATTTCCTTCTACTGAAATAGACTGCCAAAAAGGACTTACTGCTTGCAAGTTTTTGATGCGTATCACGCTATAGGATGACCGTCGGAACGATTTCGTTTCGAGACTACAACCTTCATACTTGCACCCGGTTTGCTGGGCTCCTTACTCAACTGTAAAAAAACACAATCAGCTACTGGTTGACTCTCATTTATTTCTTTAAGACATCGAAAAATGTGTTTCATTTTGGTATTGTTATTATTTTCTTTTTTTTTACATATTAATAATTAAAATTTAATTCTCATTTTTATAATTACGTAGGTATAGTTAAACTAAAGTTACATTAAAATGTAATCATTTTCAAAAAATTGTTTGTTGTCTTGTTGTTGTTTTGTATGACTAAGTTTTATTGGTGATTTCAGTTACATTTCCAACTCAAACGAAACAAAAACCAAAAATATTAACTGATTTTCCTCCATCATCACATTTTCACAAATAGAACAGAAAAACGAGATTATATGGTAACACCTCCTTCATCAAAGTGCATTTATGCCTTACAAAAACGAAAATCATTGTTAATTGCGCTGAATAGCATAGAAACGGGTCAATTTAAAATTATGTAATTGCTATTTAAAAGTTTCATAATTTATAATAATTCTTACAACTTTGCAAACAGGCTTTTTTAGTTCCTGACTCCCGCCATTAAAGGGCTTTGTAACGTATCTAAAATATTTGTTTATGTACTTTATTTTTCAGTAAGTTTCTTTACGTGTAAATTTATTAATATTCATTTGTCTGGGTTTCTTTGTTAATTTATATAATAATAATATTTTACAATTGCAGAAAAATTACAAAAAGAAAATGTTAATTTAACTCTTGTTAATTAAACTTTTGTGTGAGTGTGTTTAAGTGTGTGTGTATATATAGACTTTAGAGTGTAAAACTTGTAGATACAAGCTGAACTACAGGCATTGTAAAAGCTTGTTCTTGTTGTTTTCTTTTTCAGTAAATTTACTCATTAATTTAGTTTGAATAATTCTTTTAGATTTTTTTGTTTTTTTAAATTACCATCAAAAAGCACACGATTATTAGCTTAATAAATTTGCTAATTGTATATATAGATAGGTTCATGTATTATGTATATATTTTGAATGTATTTATAGATATTTATTAAATATACGTTTTTGTTCTTGTTGCTGATAAATGGGATGACTTTTGAGCTTTGCTGGTTGTCATTTTATTTTCTTACTGAAGCCATGAGGCTATGGAGGAAAGTCTTTAAGCTCATGGGGTTTTGTGTGTAGAAAATATGCGCTTTGCCATTTTTGTGGCTTGCAATTAATTGTTTGTGCATTTATTATTTTTTCTTGGAATTTTTATCTCGTGGGTCAATATAAGTAGTTGGTTTTGACGGATACGTATTCCAAAAAGAATGAAATTTATCCTACTATATCAGAGAAATGTAGACATATATAATCTGCATCGAAAAAGGCCTATATTTAGGAGCTAAGGCTTTTTACACGCACAATCGTTTTGGTTAAGTTCGTTTTTGTAACGAATGGAAGATACCCACAGTTTGAAGTCCCTTTGCTTAACTACGTCTCAACCGAATCGAACTGCGAAATGAACAAATTTCGAGATATAGCTTTATAGATCGAGAATTGAACTTTGGACGGTATCTTCATAGATTTAATGTGGTATTCGATTGGGCACTCTCATAGCACTTTTTTTCTTGCTCTAGGTCACTTTTTATGTTCGAACGCTTAGGAAAGTGTCGAATGCTACACATATTCCAATCGCACGAATACACGCCCAATCGATACCACATAACCAGTAACTTTTTTTTTTCTTTTGAGGCGGGCTCTACGTTGTCCTCAGCGCGTCGCCTCTGTTTTGCATAATTGTGCTTCACTCAAAACTAAATGTGAATTTTAGTAATAAAAAACTAAATGTGCTTCGTATTATTACAACTTTATCTCTTTGTTGCACAAAAAGCAGAGTTAATGAGGCCAGACATCTGAGAAAAATCAGGGAACTCTAAGATAAGGCTTTGCAAGCATTTGGGAACTTAACAAGATTTCTCTGAATATGTTTTGAATGTAAATGTACATATCTTTAGATGTGGTGAAAGATGATTGATTGCTAGAGGCGCTCGAGGTGTCTAGGTCTTATAAATTATTTAAATGAACTAAGATGCCCACATATAAAATTCATCTGGTTCGCACGATACTGCGAAAACTTTATATTTACATCCACGATCAGCCCATTCCAGCGGCTGGGATTGCGTTCATTTGACAACAATTAAAAATTGACAGTGACACTTCCTGTTTAATCATTCTCCAATCACAAGCATCCATAGTTTGAACCCAATTTACTTCTAGGTACTCGTAGGTACTATTCCATTCCAATAGACTATCCAAAATCAACTAGGTATATTGACCACAATAATCCAGTTTTCGCTTACTACGTTTTGCGTGGGTGCATTTGAAGAGAAGTGAAATAATCTCCATAAAGTACGTGTCTATAGGTACATCTTTGCTATATCTATTTTACGTTAAAATGTCATTCATAACATCTACTGGTAGTTCTGATTAACTGATTAAACAAATAGTGTTCTTATTTTCTGTAAATTTTTACAAAATTATCGAAGATAAGACAAAATAAACTAAGTATGTATATAATATGTATGTTACTTTTTTGTTTTTCTCTTTTAAGAAAAAAATTGGACGTTTTCTTTTGTTGTAGAAAAAATTATTCCAAAAAATCTTGTTTTTTATTTGTTTAAATTATTTCTCACTTCGTGTCACTTGTATTAAATAGTTTTACACAGGGATTTCACAATAATTATTCAATTTGTTGTTAATTCTTCTTCCTTTGTAAATTGCAATTTATTGTATCGAATTTCAAATATCTCAGACATAAATATACGTGTTTTAAAATTTATTTTCTTGTCTTTTTAGGTTTCTTGTTGGATGGACAATTACATTAATAATATTTAGGTTTCTTATTGTTATGTGTTTATTTTGCTTTGCTTGTTTTATTCTGAGCTATATCAATAGGTCGGATTTATTTTTGTTTTGTTTTCTTTCTTTTGATAACTAATAGAGATTTAGTTAATATTTTAGTGCGGTGCAGTTTATTGCTTTTAAGACGAACAACCAATCGGCTATCATTTAAATGTTGTTAGCGCCTAAAGAGATGGCGTCTACTGAGATTATATAGCGCAAATACAAATGTTTCTTCTTTTTTGTTTTGTTTTTAAGGTATAATAATAATACACAACTCACCTAGTTATCTTATCTCACTATGCCACTCTAAGGGTGTAAGGATTGTACGGCAGAATATGAAGCGAAGCCGATTGCGTTTAAAACATGTTTTCTTTTTCCATCTAAGGGATATCTAGTGCAGTTTTTAAATGTTTTTCTTTTTGTATTATTAATATTCATATAATAGTTATTATTCTGAACTGCTCCCTAATGGTTACGACAACAGATAATCTATTCTTATTTTTTGTTTTCTTTTCAAAGAGAATAAATCAATTGTTTTAATATTTTTGAATAATAATAATTATAATTGTGTGTATTGCACTCTAAAAATATGGACCTCCTACTCGATCTACTGCGCTACATGGTGTTTTCTATGTTCTATACCTAAGTATTTATTTAGTAATATTTACTTACCAGTCACAAAATTAATCAAATTTACTTCAAGCAAAATATATAACTAATCTATAAAAAACAAAGTATTGCACATAGGGCCGCTCCAGTGGAATGTTATATACCAGTCAAGCTAATATTAATATATGTAAAGAAAACGTATGAAACTTTAGCTACAGAAATGCTGCGTTTTTAATAATTTGCTGGAGTGCTGGTGAGCTAAAAGTGCGCATTTTTATAGCCCTTAACCTTACCTTTATGCATTTCTATCGGAACATTTCTCAAGCTTTTAGGCATCATCCGATTATACGGACAAGAACAGAATACTGCGCCATTTTAAAACTCAATTTAAAATTCAATGATCATCTAGGGTTGTCGAGATATTGACAGTCGATTACTTTTGTAGTAAGAATTGAAAAGACTGTCAACATGGCAGTGATGGGGATGCATTATCTCTTGGAGGAAGAAACTTAGGAAAAAATCGTATGAATGTATTAACAGTGATTAACAGTGGTCGTAACTAACAATACGAACTAATTCGAAACAACTATTTTGTATGAATTCGACTTCCTATGTGAAAGAGTTGGCATAAACGTTAAACATTTTGCGTTCTTTTTTCACCAGAGTCCTAACCTTACAAATCCAGCAATATGGTCGTCAGTTGCGGACATTTGAAATCTTCAAGCAATCATTTGTACATGTTATTTTGCACAAAACGGAGTCAGGTTCATTATCGATTTGTTAGTCATGCGATGAGTTCCAACTTGAGAAATGTTCTTCTAAACTAAAAGCAATCTCGCCGTCTCTAAGCAGACTCCTAATTTATGTCACTTACAGTATAACGCCTGTATTATTATAGAAAACAAAGAAAAATCAGTGTAACGTGCTGTAAAGAAAATGAAAGAAATAAAAACAGACGGCAACAACTAAAAGTAACAGAAATAAAACAACAAAGTTTAAATTAAAAATAGATCACATAACAGTTTTACTTTAATTCAAATATTTCTCGTTCGTTTTTTTTTTTTTTTATCGTCAACATAGTCTACATAAAACAAAAAATAATAATAAAATAAAACATTTCATCACTATATTACAAAATACTTGGTTGTAAAATTAAAGTTATTATTTAAAAAATAAAAACATATATAATGCATTTGTATAATAATCACAAATAACATATTTTCATTTTTTTGATCTCTTTTGATTTTGTTTATGTTATGTTTTCATTTCGTTTTTGGAAGCAAATTAGAGGAACAGAGACAACAAAAATATGCATTTGCTCTGAGAATGTATACACAGAAGAAATTAAAACGTACAGTCTACCGTAATAGTACAATCATATATGCAAACGTATAAAAGCAGGATAACAGGGAAACAAGTTTTTCAAATCTATAGTCGAAAGGATAGCCACTTGTACGATATATAGTATATATAAATACGACAAACGCCTAAGCCTAACTATAAATATCGTATTCCCCTTCGTATTTATGGTTTTGTTTCTTCTGTTCAACTAAACACGCAGCTATAGTTCTAGTCTAGTTTACACAAACAATAATAATTAATCTGTCTTTCAGCATTAGTAGCAGTAGTTTATGCAGAACATACTATATTCTGTATCTTATGTATCTGTCCATTTCTACACTTAAGAGTAGATACCTACTAGTTTAATTAAGCTAAGGAAACAATAATTAAATGAAAACACAAAGTAAACGTTTCAAAATTAGTTAAAAATTGTTTGTTTGCTTTTGCAGTTTCATTTGTTGCGACACGGGAGGGCTATCATGTTCAAGTTTAGAATGCAGTTGAACGCCGGTTGTAGCTCCGTGTGACTGTTGTGGCGGTGTTTGGTTTAGTGTTTGAGGAAATGTTCGCATTGGAGCGGCCAGTATTCTTGCTTCTGTTGCAAGACCTAGTAATGGTGGCGGCGGCAGTAGGAGCAGCGGTAAGCTGCTCCTCAGTTTCTCCCCAACAGTGGAGACGCTGCACTTGATGCGAACATTTCGGATACAATCATTTGCGCGATGTACCGAGCGTGTTTATGGCCTCACCGCGGCTTCGTGATCGGGACATATTGGCATCTGCAGAAAGGAAGCACCATGTCAGATAGAAAGCAATGCAATTTGCTTCAGATTCGATCTTACCTTTAGAACTCTTTTCGGCCTTGTATTGGCGCATTGCTTTTCCCCGCTTGTCCAGGATTAGTTTGTCGAAACGCACGAAAATGCCGTGCTTCGCTTTGCATTGAAAGTACTGAGTACCTTGTACACTGCCATCGTTCTTTCCGGTTGGGGTGTCTAGTTCGACACCGATCCAGGTGCCACCCTGAAAATGTGTCTGACCAACAAAGCTGATAATGCCACTAGTGTTGTATGGCCGGATGAGGACTGATTCGCCGACAACTACCCAATCAGGGAGAGCGACGTCAACATGATTTTTGCCGTCTTCTGAAAGTTCATTATACAAGACAAGATTCATATATATTTCCACCACATTGCACTTACCTTCTAATCGCTCGGAAGAATCTGTAGTGCCACTGCTTGTCATATTGTTAAACTGAGCGTTAAGTTTGTCATTGGACGATGTCAGCTCAACAGATTTCATCATGGGAAGCGATGCTCGGTGTCCACTGTTCGAACGCACCTGACTAACTACGGTCTTTTTCCGGCGGACCACTTTTCCCGGTGGCAAATGTGTCTTCACAATTCCAGTTCCCTCAATGTGCACATTGCTTGTGTTGTTATCATCTTCGTTCACTGTGTTCGACGATGACTCGTTGGCATTTTGATTGT
Source organism: Cheilosia variabilis (assembly GCA_951230905.1). Lineage (NCBI taxonomy): Eukaryota > Metazoa > Arthropoda > Insecta > Diptera > Syrphidae > Cheilosia > Cheilosia variabilis. The sequence continues at coordinate 13,852,058 of OX579679.1, read as the reverse complement.
CCTCAGCAACAATAGTGTGTTGCCGCTCGGTGAAGTGATTCTTATTCTCATCACGTGCCGGGAGTGGTTGCTCGACGACTGGCATTATTTCAGTTTGCGCTTCGTTTTTGTTGTCATCACTGTACTGTGAGTCCTCCGATTGTGTCTCTGACTCGTCAACGTCCTTCAATGGATGGTCTTTTGTTGGCGTCAGACATTTGGGTACTGGTGGCTCCTCAATCGGCGGCTCATCCGCTATTACATTCTTGTATAGACTTGGCATATCCTTTAAGAAGGGATTGAACCGTCCTTGGCGGCTGTTCACCGAGGGCGTTGGAATGTTTTCGATGTTGCTGCTGGCAGACATTGTTGAGTTGAAGGTTTTGTTTGGCGGTGAGCCCGAGTTCACACGATCGAAATCTATAAAGGAACGCATTATGAAAAGCACGTCAAAGAGGTGGTTGTCTCTTATATTACCAGGTGTCTCGTCAATGCTCATTGATCGCATTGACACTGTATCGTCATTTGTGAGATTGCTGCAAGATACCGCCTGAGAGGGGATGGTATTTATAGTTTTAAAATCTTTATGCACCTGATTGACAAACTCACCTGTGACCCATAACCACTTGATGTAGATGAACTCATGCTTGGGGTTCCGATTCCAGTTAAATGCTTCAACGTCGTGTTCGCACTCGAGGTGTAACTCATGCTTGTGTGCTGCGAGTTATTGATGTCCATAAACGAGTCCATTGTCTTCGATGATGTAAGCCTTGACTTCGCCTTGAAGTTCTTGGCATACTTTCCGCTCTCATAGTCGGCATATTCTGAATCACTGTAGCTGTCCTCAGGCTCCTCTGCTAGGGGCCGCTGTCCCAATGGTTCCTCATGCAACGTTGTCATACGCAAGCCCATCAATTTGCTTGTAGCCGGAGATGCTACAAAAGGAAAAACAAACATTTAGCCATCAAGAATGCCAACCCTACAATATTAAGAGTACGAATGTTGGTTCATAAACATACGCTTCGTGGGTTGCGATCTCAGTGAATTCAAATTCAAGCTGAGATTGAGGAAGGTGGGCCGAGCTGCATTCCAAATGTGAGGTTAAAAATTAAAGTTACAAAATGTTAGTTATCAGTGTGGGCAGCGGGGGTATTTCTAGTTGTTCTCTGTCATGTTTGTATGTATCTTTGCAGATCTCTAGAAATCTGTACACTCTACAAACTAGCTAGAACGTTTTTACAACATTTCTCTAGGTTTCTTGGTAGGATTTAAGGCTGTTGGATATTTTCTCTTTTTTTTTCGATTTTAATGGCTGCTAGTCAGCCAACGATTATGGGTGATTTAGTTGAACTTATAAATCTATTATTGTATGTGCAGCATTCGTTTACTTGATGGTTGACAATGAAAGTGGGAATGATGATGATGTGATTTTTTTGAAACGCCTAGGTTCGAATGATGTGATGATTGCTAATCGCGCTAGAGGCTACAGCAAATTTTTTTGTACAGTAATAACAGTAATAAATCACGGCCAAGCTTTTAGTTACAATTAAACACAGATTTCACGACTATGTAATAACATTTACTAACATAACAAATAAATGAGCACGCAATGGAATTACGAGTTTCTAACTGCTAACAAAATAAATATCTGCAAATAATGACAAACGCGTTGAACTACGCTTCTGTTGGTATAATGGTAATTAATAGAGGACCTGCTACGATGACAACTGAGCGTTTGACAGAACGGAATTTTCTTTAACTCGTGGAAAAGAAAAACTTAAGAATATATCGACTTAAAAAATAAACCGAAATAGTAGTGTTATGAGCCTGGGGAATGCAAAAATCATTTTGCCGAATGCGACACAGAGGCCAGTGGAATGACTATGAAGAACATGTTCACGAACTCAGCTCCAAATATATCGGAGCAGCCATTCTGACTGTTGACATTGACGTTGATTTAATCTGGTGAATTCATTCGCCGGATATATTTCGTGTGGGCGACTCATATTCGACTCATATTCATTTAGCCAGTCTTTTCTAAAAGAGCTGTGACTAAAATAGTAATACCCTTTCCACCGTCCATTTTTACACCAACTAGTTTGCAAGTCAACGCATCTGTCATTCTTTGACTTCACACAATCATTTCAGTCCAAAACTATAACACTGTATACTACCATTGTCCACTACTTTCTATATGAATGTGAGGTAAAGAACTTTGTTTCATAATAAATAACTCATCTCATTTAGACAATTAGGTTTTCATAAAAAGCATCAGTTAAAAATAAACAAATAAGAAACCAAACAACTAAAAAAAAGCGTTAGAAAATTAATCCTAAGTGGTCAAAAGCATTAATTTCCTCTTACACGAGCACGTTGACAAAGATATAACGTCTCAAAGTTCTTCCTCCTCAGAAATTAAAATTAAAAAAAAAAAATAAAAAAAAAATTCCATTAACACATTAAAGATAGAAAGATACACGAAATCGTTAAAGATAATAAAAATGCCAATTGTAAACCAGAAACAGAGTGAGAGAGGACACAAAACCTAACGAAAACTAAAAACGAAAAAGAATCAACCGAAAAAGGGGCTTAAAACAAAAACTAAAGGAAAATTAACTATTCAACACGAACTAACAATCAACGAACATATTCGGATCATATATAGCGGTAAAATGCACACAATCTTTGGTAGTTTTATAAAACATTTTGTTGGTATGTTATTGTATAGATTTGTTGTTGTTTCATAAAAAATTCCAGAGAGTGGGTTTGTATTTATTGTAGTAGGTACTTTAGTGTTTTTTTGTATAGAGTGTATTATTTTTGTCTAGACAAACAAAACGCTTTTCTTTTAGTAATTATCCTTTACCTGACAATATAGAGCCTGGACAGAGAGATAGAAACAACACAAACGCGTACGTGGATGTAAAACGGATTTTTTTTTTGGTTGGTTTTTCGATTTTTTTTTGTTTGTTTTGTTTTAATGAACATAAAAACAATATAAAAAAACGAGAAAAGAATATTCACATATAAGAAAAATAGAAGTTACATAATAATTATATTAAAAGTACAACTAAACTAATGAAATTTCTTCCTTTTGTTGTTGATTTTTTGGGGTGGTTTTCCTTTTACGGGAGGGTAAATCAAAAAACACTGCCCACCAACTGATCCTTTTCTCAACGAGAACAGAATCACTTGACAACAGTGCGGATAATCGCAAGAACTTTGATCGTGTATTTTCATTTACCTAGTAATAAAATAGAATAATGCTAACAGAACAGAAGCTTATGGTGTTGGAAAAATTTCGTTTAAAAGAGACAAAAAAATTTCAAACAGAGCGCCCGCTGGACATAGCCATTACTCAAAAGCTAAGCACATACCATAATTTTGAGAGAAAACGTATTTTGAACAAAAACAAAAATTATAATAAGGAATAGAATAACGAATTTGGTTTTATGCGCTTCTGTGTTGCTAAGCATATATTGTAATATGGAACATTCTATGGACTATAATAAGATAGGTGGCTAATTGGATACAAATTTGAAAGTGAAATGAAATTCTAAGCCTATCGTACAACTACATTCGGTCGGATGGAAATGATAGGGAAAGTTGTTCTATATATTTCTAGTTTGAGGGGGTTTCCAAGATCTCTCAGATATTGCCACAGTTGAACCGTTGCAATTCTTGAAAACTCCCTAAAAGTGCATATGAGCAGTGCAATTTACAAACAGTTTGTGTTTTTTTTCTTGTTACCAGTGTGGTAAAAGGTTGTGAAAATGATGAATTTGATAAGTGAATAGTGGTAGTAGTCATGGTGAGAGATGTCAGTGGCCTAACTCTGTTAGTCTGTCGCCGACACCATTAAACATCAGTGCTAAAGCCAATTGGCCTACCAATAATCATAACCTAAAATATTTTTTAAGGACACACTAGAGAATTTTGTATGGAAAAGTTTTGGTATGAACTCACGATGAATGGACAGGGACACCAACAATTATTATACTGGTCAATGGTTTTAAGGGCAGATGCTATTTCACTTGCCAAGCGTGTTATAACACAACATTCCCAAGTGTAGAAAAATAGAATGTGTAACACAAACAAGCCCAGTGCTGATGTTATCAGCATTTGCTGTCAAAATTTTGGGCTTGTGTTGTTCCGTGTTATAGGCCCGAAAGTCATTCTGCAAGCTGCACTGTAGAAACAAACAGACAGAAACTTCTAATCGAAGAAAATTGCAACAACTTCGCAGTGGCAACATTTTTCATTAGAACTACGAATTATTTTTCTAAGAATAACAAACATTTTCTGTAAACGACAACTTTGGTTGACTTAAGTCAAAAAGTGATCGTTCGATTATTGCTATTGTGTCACTCAATTCGTCGTACATTTTACTCCTTGAAAAATATTTTTATTTTACGCTTTGGAAGAGAGTCACAAACCTCACGATCAATATTGTCCAAGCGCCTGATGTGGCAAAAGATCGAAATGACCATATACTGTTCTTTTTTCCTAGAAGTAAAAGTGCGGTAATACTTTTTGGTTCTTCACCTTTCCTACCCCCATATAACAATTAGCCCGCACAAGTTTCGAATCATAGACACCATCAAAATATCCCATCCGAGAAACTGGTAAAATTAGAACAATCTAAGAATGAACCATCGTCACCACTTTGATACCAAACGATCAACAAAATTGATGAAACTTGGCAACAAAAAAAAAAAAAATATTCTAATGTTTCTATTACACAAACAGATTCTCTACGTTCGACAACAATAACAAAAATTACCAATTATAACCTCCAATTCTATTTTTATTAAAAAAGGGAGAACAAAATCCTATTTTAGCAAGCCCAACTAATAGTCCTTAATGTAGACAACGGTCTTTTAACTATCCAGTTAGCGTGCGGATATGAGAATAGCAAACGAAGCCCAATTAGAAGTCGTAGTCCAGTCATTGTGTGCCAGTACCCTGGGGGGGCATCCGAATGCTATAACTCACATTGCCCTTTTTGAATAATTAATAACATTTCCCTGTCCAACAGAAGGAAAACGAACTTCCCTCAACCTATCAACTTATTTGTTTAGAGCTAATTAGATAATTATGTTCTTTGTACGATTAATTATGGCGCCATCATTGCACAGCACATTAAATATTATATTTCGTTTGAGTACAGTGATATTGAGTAACTAATGGGCCTCCCTTATATGTGAAGTGCCTGTTTATATAGAAGGTGACTTGCGGTGTGTAGTTGTACGACTAAGCTTTTGATACTAGAACGTCGCAGTACTTGGTAATTGCTTTCAAATGTTCGTGACTAAACGATAGCAACTATTTTGCGTTTGCTTGTAATAAATAAACTAACCACTATGAATATTGTGCTAACCACGGCGCTAAGTATGCGGTTTAATTTTCTTAGACTTTGACTTGAGTTATATACGATATTTAGCAAAAACGGGAAATCATAACATTAACATAATGGAAAATAAAGCAATTTTTTGCAATGGAACATGCATTCACATACCTATGCCGAAGGGCTTGCACGGGGAATCATCATTTGAACCCTTTCCACCGAAACTGTGACGATTGCGTACGCCAAAGTCTCTTGTTCCTTGTTGACCTACAAAGACAAAACATGCAACAATAAATTATTAATCTTCCACTTGGTCTGATTGACACGCAAAACGTGTAAAAGTTACAATTTGTAATTTTAGCTAGATGAAAGTATATAGGCTCAAATTAAAGTTTGAGCTTGACCACTTACCTGATTGCGATAAGAATTGCTTTGAAAAGTCCGTATTGTTAAGATCCACAAACGATTCGGAGCGTCCCACATTGATCAACGACTCCATGGACACATCAAATCGCATTATCTACAGAAAGACACAGGCGATTAGATTTCAGAAAATATGCGAGCAACAGCAACTACTTTCCAAATCAATTGCAAAATTCTCTAACGAATGAAAATCATAAGAATACATTCCACAAGAGGCGGTGCTCTCTTTATATATATTTTCTTTTAGTGGAAGCTAAGCAACAAATTAAATGAAACAATACTATGGAAGTAAAACCAAAAGAAAACAAAAACAGGACACCAACTAAACAACAACAACAACATCAACGACAAGTATTGATTTGCACAGATGAGAGAGAGAGATAGAGAGAGCAATAATACTTACACCTCCAGTAGCTGCGGTATCTTTAACGGCCTGTTGTTGTGCGTTTTTGTGTGTGGTGGTTTCGAGACCGAATGGACAAAGATTTTTTTTTTACGTGAGGACAACAAAACACAGAGACAACAAAGTTTTTTTTTACGGAAGTAAGGGTGAAAGCAGTGAAGAACAAAGAAAGTAACAAAAATTTGATTGTGAGTAATGGATGAGAGAGATACACTGAGAGATAGAGAAACGCTTTTCGCTTTCGCTATGATGAGCAAAAAAATTGTGTATACTCTTTTGAAGCTCTGTTGCAAGAGTGTAATTTACCCTTTCGTATATTACCTGAGAGAAGTTCGGCACGGAGACAGTCTTCCTCATTGACAGTGGCTGGCCATGGGCTGTTTCGAGTTCCTTTACAGCAACGTTCTGGCGCAAGCGATCCAAAGTAAGTATACTCTCTACGGCAGACACGCCTTTTGTGTATTTTTCTAAAAATAAAAAAACAAAAATGGAGAGTAATCACCCCGTCATCTCGGGAAAAAGAAGATAACTCACCAATATAAGTCTCGCCGTCACTAGCTGAACAGTCATCACCGCTAGCAGCCAGCTGTGCTAGAGATTCCCTATCCTCTAGTTCCTCGGATGCCTTCGGAATATTCGACACCACCTCATATGTGACACCAGACAGTGCGATTGCATTCTCCCCTCTGACCAAGCGGAACTTCTTCAACCTATCGGTGATACTTTGTCGCTTGTAGATGTTCAAGCTCAGTCGCTTTCGCAGCACCAAATCCATTGGAGCTGGGTGCGACAAACGCACAGTGGTCCTCAAGATCAGATATACCCTCTCGTTGGCCTCGGTTACACGATTCAGTGCCTGACTGTCGTGCATCGATGAATCCCAACTGGCAATGGCGCACACATCCTTGTCGAGGTGCTGCAGGATCTGTAGAGTGTAAAACTTGTGTCCATGCTCCTTGGATAGGATCGAGTTCAGGCCAGCGATTGAGAACTCATCGTTTGTGTTCTGTGCCGATAGATCATCGGCGTTGAGATTGAGGAAAAGCACTGGCACATGGGGCTCCATTCCAGCTGGAGGATCCCAAGAAGCTGGTGCACCGGGTATACCAGATCCTGGAGCTGGTACTAGCACTGCATTTCTTTCCTCTGTTAACGACACCCACTGATGGACCAAGCTTAACTCTCGTTCACGTTCCTCCTCGCTCTTGTCCTCCTTTTTGATTAGTTTCTGAATCTGTTGATCCAGGTACTGTCTGCGGCGGCCCAAAGCTTCGCTCCACTTTTCCCTCAGCACTGTCAGATCCTCCTCTTGGTACGAGTCCAGAGGGCGCTGCAACCTAGAACGAACGCTCACACTGCCAACGGCAATGTTTACTATTGACTGGCAAATAATTGGCAACGTGCCCGAGTTCTGCACCGGCTTGACCCGCACGTGGATCCTTCGCTGTTGACCCTGCCGCAGTTGGTAGACCCCACCGGTGAGCACCTCATTCCGGTTTGTCACTTCAACAGGCGAATACTCTCCATTGTCGTTCAGCTCGTGGATCTCAACCCATAGTTCTATCTTTCGCGACAACTCAGCCCAACGGTCGACTAGCGAACGAGCCTTAGCTTGCTGCTGCTCCACCTCCCAGCCTTTGGACTTTGAAAATCCAGCACTACGATGGCCCCACACTTCAATAGACAGCGCTCCCTCGATGCAGTGCTCCAGGAACTCCTCATTAATCGACACGGTAAAGTCCTTAGTGTGCTCAAACTTGAACGACATATTCTGGTCGTGGGTGGGCACCTCGGCATTAATCACTGGCACCACAGTCTCCTGGTGGCCCCAGAAGGTGTACTGGCAAAACACAAAGTTCGACAGCGTCAATGGCAGGCCTGAAGCCTGCTTGATTGTCACACGACAAGTGATTTGATTCGCCATCGGATCGTTTGGATCGTAATCATCATCTCGACTATCGGTGGAGCTATCAGAAGCCGATTCACACATGCGATCCTGCGGTAATTGTCCGGCAATACGTGATACTTCCACTTGAAGTCGACCCGCGACTTCACCCTGCTGACTGATGATCGGTGTATGGTAGTCCAGTTTCACATCATGGAACAGCACTTCCAAGAAGATGTTGGCCACTCCAATCAGATTGTGGTTCTCCTGCGATTCGTAGAACGGATCCAGTGGCTTCTGTGGACCGCCCTCCTACAAAGAAAGGAGGTTTCTTGTAAAATTTGCTTGCATACATGTCTCTAGATGTGGATCGATTTATTGAATGAAATCGAATATTTGATCGAAATTACCTCTTCGTTGTCCTCATCGTCACTAAAAGCTTCAATGATCGGCTTTAGTGGTGCAGCGTGTGTTAATGAAACAAATGTTTGCGAGTGAATTTTTTTTTAATTAGATTTTTGATAGACAGATAAATGATGAGCTAATGAACTTAAAACTAGACAGGCAAAAGTATTAAACAAGCAGAATGTGTTGCGCCTTACCAAGCCAGATAGCACGCGTTCCTTGTGCTCCTGGTACATCTCCCGCATGTCTATGAGTTTGTTTTCAAGCTTTTCCATTGTCCAAATTTGACTGCCAGAGTTGACGCGCTTCACCAGGATCGCTGGTTCGCTTACAAATGCTCCACGCTGGGAATTTAAAACCCGGTTAGTTAGGTGCATCTGTGCAAGTGGATCTATCTTACCCTTCGGTTGGGACTCAAGTTCGCTGGTGGGATTTGGAGGGTAACACTGAATTTGGTCTTCTTTTCCATTTCTTCGGCTAAGAAGTTCGCTTCTTGGACTAGAGCGTTCGCACGCATAATATCTGTCTTCAGCTGGCCTAGTGAGCGTTTGAACATTTCGTCTCGTTCCTGCGATTGCGAAGAAACAAAGAATTATAAGATAACCAGCAGTAAGGATACGCCTAACGTCTATGGCACAAATACCTTAACATATATTTATGTTCGAATTTGTATTCACTTTCAAATGAATTCGCAAGCAAATTCAATATTAGAAAAATAAAAATTGTTTCAACATACCTGTGCCCATTTCTCCACTCTCATTTGCGAAGTTGGTGTATTGGGTGTGATTTTTCCCAGTCGCAAGGGGTCGTATGGTGCGTACGGAGCATATGGTGTGCTTGGTGACAAAATATTCCGCAGCTGTTGAAACTGGCGCTCATATTCCTGAAAATACCATTAAAATACAGTCCCGTGCATAGCACATCAATTGCATATGACGCACCTGTCTCTGTTTTTCCAGAGCCACCTGTTTATCCTCCTCATGCTGTCGCTCGAGCATTGCAATGGCCGTCTGTATAGGATCGTTACTGAGTTCGTTTTGCATGATTTCATCGCGCGCAAAATTGTAGTCAATCAGCTGGGCGGGGGTTTGCGGTTCAGAGCTGAGATTGGTGTTGGCACTTTTCGGACAATTCACACGAAAGAAATGATGATTGCCCCACAGAATTCGATCGCCATGATGAAGAGGTGTCTTCTCGGCGGCTGGTGATCCATTAACAAAACATCTCGCACCTTGTATGGGCTCGAGAAATAGACCACCATCTTCGATGATGATCACACAATGTTCTGACTGAATACCAAGGCCGGACAGTTGAATATCTGGCTGCTGGCCAGAAATACTACGGCCTCCTACCAATGTGCGCTCCTGAAATGCAAAGATAAATCACCAACTCTAAACAAATTAAGTACGGCTAACCCACCTTTAGGTAATACACAAGTAGTTCATTTAGGGACGGATCTGCATTCAAATTGACTAAGTAATATTTGTTCTTCTCCACCTTGATACCGCTGGCTTGCACACTGATGCCCATCTTCTCGAGGGCCTGTTGTCGTTCATTTTGTATTCGTTCGGTCTTCACTAGCTTCTCCTCCCAAGTCTGAGAAATTTGTTTCATCAAATTTTCGCTTTCGGCTAGTTTGTCGTGGATATCCACTCGCTGAATGTCACCCACGGGGGAACCCTTAAAATAAAGAGAAAAAAAAAAAAACGCTTGAACACTCACAAATCGATGGTCCATACTGAGCACTTACAGTGGCATGCTTCAGCATATTGCGCAGTGTCTCCACTTCGAGACGGAGCTCTCGAATGATTCGTGCATTTGGATCTTCGTTGACCACGGCATGATTGACGATTCGTTTGGCTCGATCGGCATATCGCAGCGTGGAGAGAGTCTCCTCGAAATTGTCCGCAGCCGGTGATATGGTGGCAACCATTACCGTCTTGGAGTTACCTCCGAGATTATCCTTCAGCAGCCAGGTCAGCACTGAATCACGATATGGCACGAACTTATCGTTTCGATTGTTCTTGCCACTCGACTGATCTGCCAGCTTTGAGATGACAAGACCTAGGGTTGTTAGTGATCTAAAAAGAAAAAGCTTGTCACTAACTCATTCATCATATCCGGAGTATCTCACTCACTTGTTAATGTTGGATCCCTCTTTGAGGCGATCACCGACTGCGCCAGTTTTGACAGCTCTCTCACTACCTGCTAAATCGACTAGAGACATGCGCGAGACTTTCTCGCCGCTCACACCAGAGCCATGATCTGTTAGGATTTGTGTTAGTACCACCGAAAAGACGGCGTGAGATCGAGATGATTCAGCGTTCATGTTTGTTGCGGCAACTGTACGCGACTTGTTGCCTTCTGTCATTAGATTGTCGATGTCCTACAAAAACAAAAAACAAATTCCTAAGTCATCCAAGAGAAAGTCCGCTATTGCTCACCTTATACGAGCTAACTGCCAACTGTGACAGACCGTCCACATACGGACCCAACACATTGTGCTCACGGACTTTCAGTGACTGTTTGTTCGGCTTCGGATCGAGCAGATCGTGAACTTTCTCATTGTAGATCTCCATGTAGGAGACTTCCACTTTGTACAAGAGCTCCGATGACGTCTTGTGACTGATCAAACCAAAGAGCTCATCGCAGAGACGCGGAATTATACCCTTGGACTCTTGGGTGCCCATCATTGTGTATGATTTGCCAGAACCTATTCAAAAGGATGTAAATTCAAGGGAATTTCAAGAAAACCAATGGCTAATACCTGTTTGTCCGTAGGCGAATATGCAGGCATTGTAGCCTTGGAATGCATTGTCAAGAATATCGCGTCCAACCGAGGCGAACACATCCTCCTGTGATGCGAAATTGGCCTCCTCTGGGTCAATCGAGTAGAAACAATGATCGAAGGCGAACGTTTTCGGTTGTTTTCTGAAAGAAATAAAGAAAATCCCCGAGTTAGTCATGATATCGAAAAAATCACCTCCCCTTACAAACGCAGGCTGCTGAAGGATTTCCAGCAGCCGCAGGAAGTCGTTTAGTTAAATGATGAACGGAAATGGATATGTCACATGGAAATCTTCAGACTAGGCAGCAGCGAATGATATTCGCAAAGCAATGGTGACTCGGCAGGCAGGAGCCTAAACTTAATTATACCCAAGACCACCTGTAGTCAAGTCAAACATCTGGCAATTGCCAGTACTCTATTTAAATGGCAGCAGTAAAGGAAAAGATGATATTTTTAGAATTTTCTTCGGGTGATGACTGTGTGGTTGTGCATATTCTGGCTATTCGCATATGCCTCTTGAGATCAATTCTGTAGAAGTGGATTTGCTTGAGCCGTAGGGACAATAAGCTGAAAGGAAATTGACCACATCTATGAATTTTAAATGAATATAGTCTGCCACTGAACACTTTTGTCTGGCATTTTTATGTGCAAAGGCATCACGGGAAGGGGCCACAATTTTAGAGTCATTGTCCGCGTTCCATTGCCCGTTAAAAAATTTGACATTTCACCATTTGCGCTAGCACTTTTTGTGAAATGTCAATTTTTTAATATGGAGTTTGACACGCCGCTAGTCATCTAGCGGGCAATGGAACGCGGCCATTTAAATGGTTAACAATTTCGACCAGTTAAACAACGTTAAGTGGAATATTTCAGTCCTTCTTGTCTTCGATCTAACAGCTCTGTTAAATTGATTGCGTCACTCGATTCTTTTTTAGTTCGAACAGAGTCTAAACGAACAGAGCTACGAGTTTTGATAGTAATATCACGTGACACCCGTCGGACTCAGTGATGCCAGATCGTGGGTAATTACCCATTTCGTGGGTAATTTGCCTTTCAAAATGAGCTATAAGGGCAAAAAAGGGCGTTTTTTTATCTCTTGGAACAAGAAAGAATAGTGTAGTTTGTTGTTTTTCAACGTCGGCATGGGCGAAAAGGGTATTTTTGTGTGTTTTGATGTGTATCGTGGGCAATTCAGTCCGGAAAGTCTGGCATCACTCTCGGACTATTTTGCACGATGCCAAGAAATCTTGGAGCAATAATAAAGCGACTCAAGTTTGCGAGAAATTTGTCTTGACTCCAGCAGATTTTTCATACATTTTCTAACTGTATATTCTGACTAAACAGTTGTTTCCATAATTTTCCCAATTAAGCGAATTTCTGCCTCCCTTTCCATTCATTGACCTACATGATGTTGTGCAACAATGGAATTCACTGCCAATTCTTTGATTCATTGGCAGTTGGCACCTTTGCAGAATTTAGCTTCCACTTATTGATAAAAGTAGCTGATGCAGCGGAAAGTGATGAATAATCGATCGGCTGAAAAAGAGCTGTCACTGACAATAATAATACCTGGTAGCAGTGTTATCTACAACCATTCTGACTCAACTTCACCACGAACCAGTTGTTATACACTTGAAACTCAATAGATAAGCTCCAAAAAAAATAAACAGCAAACCTGGTTCCTTGATGTCTCACATTTTCATCGTGACGTCACATGACGATGCTATAACTTCACTGCGGTGCCGATAAAAACTTGTCCCCTCTTTGTCAAGAAATAGCTAAAGAAAATCTTAATGAATCTGCCGGATATGTATATACGTACCTACTTGTAAAAGCCAATAGAAATCAAGAGAGTGGGTGCCATTGCTATTTGCAAGCAAAAATGCGCTCAAGCTGTTTTATCCCTAAAAGATAAAACCAAGCCATACCACCTACAGTGCATCTCGAGATATTCTCTTAAAAGCAATCAAAGTGCCATTGCTAAGCTATAAAAGGAGGGGCTGAACACAACGAACAAACAAGACAAACAGAGAAAAAAAAACAAAACATGACAACTTCAAAAGCCCACAAATTGTTCTATAGAATCCTCGCATCACGTGTATTTTTAGCATCGTCACTTTTCGTAAAAATACATCGTACATATACGTCACTGTCTATGCGGCGGAATATAGTTTCATTCCGTTGATTTGCATTTTGCACGCAATGTGTTTTCCATTTGTTGTTGACTTGTCCCTCTGCCGCGCATCTAAAGTGCGGACGAGGAATTAAATTGTGACCAGTTTACATGTCTGTTGACAGAAGCATTTCCGTTCCATATAGTCACTTCCACTCCAACCAACTTGGCATCAATCGATTTGCGGTCAAATTGTAAGCAGGTGAATATTTAATATAGCTATACTGAAATCGTCCTCATTTTATATACACGTATAATGGCGGAACACACACAACTACACCTGGCGCATTGGTATGACTTTCTTTTGCGTTGTAGCATGTCCTTTTTCTTTTGTTATGTCACACAATTGGGACAGGATATAATGCTTTTCAGTTCTGTAACTGATTAGAACATCCATTCGGAATGAGAATTGAAACGTGACATAAAAAGGACGAATATGGAGCGTTTGTGGAATGTATTCAAGGAAATTGTAAGCGTTTTCTTTTTTCGAAACCTTCACCTCGTCTTATGTACGCACAATTTGCTTTTGTCAAAGACCATGTTGGGGGCTGTGAGTGTCTTCATTCATAGCTGGCGAACTTTATCTATTTCTATTTGTGCTGCTAGACCCCTCCAAGGAATTAAGTGAAATTTTCCACAAATAAACTCCAAGTACCTCAACTATGAGTATATCGGATGAAAATTTGTCGACGAAGCCGGTTTGTTCTATTATCACGTCTAAGCTGCTTAATATCGCAGCAAAAAAACTCAACAAAATAAAAATTATCAGCAACTTTTGGCAGTTAGTCTAATCAAATTGAAAGACATTTGCGTGCACAGAAATAAAAGGGGTTCCCTCTTCTATGCCACCACAACTTCAAATATGTACCTATACCACATGCGTAGTTTGTTTATGTTTTCATTTTTAATCTATTTGCGTGTGTGGCGTGCCGAATGCGACTTGGATGGAAATATTTTCATATAGACCAAGTGACGCATTTTCAAGTGTTTGTCACATGACGTAAGAAAGGTTTGGATATACATATTCTTATCCAGATAAGGGTTGTTTATACCTTTGGGTTTAGTCAGTGGCCTGATGTTGCTATTCGGTGTTTTATTTTTATGGTGTATTGTTACTTAGATCTTTGAAAGAGTTTACTAAACTATGTACTATGTAATTACCGCCATGAAAATGTATCTTTTATCGCTGGGCGAGCTGTTGAAATATGGTCGGCTTAGAAACAATGGTGGGTAGGTGCTTAAGGGTCGTTCTAAAGGCAAATTTGAATGTAATATAATAACTTTTGTCCGTAAATTTTGTAATGAAATCGAAGGAATGTCTTCAACCGGCTTTGGTATACGATTAATTGGTATCTGCTTAGAGGCATGGATATTCAAGTTTTTATCAATGTTATCTTATGTTATAACTTCCTCACAAAAACTAGTTCGCCAACATTTTTTTAATTTTTCTGAAATGTCAATTTAAAAAACAATCAATCGACAATTTGGGCTAGAGTGGAAATTACCAGATAGAATGAGCAAAAAACGAGCTGTCAATGAACTTCCATTGAAAAAAAAAAAAACAAGCGCGCCGTCAAATTCGGAATAAAGTGAAGGGCCTCTAGATGGGCATTCCTCCCTCAAGCACCTTATGCGTCAGACGTCAAGCGGTCAATGAAGTGCAGCCATTGTGCCACTTTAGTCATCGTGTTTTAATTACCTACTAAATTGCTGACAATAGGCTGTTTGAGAGCAAACTAATGATTTGCCAGACTGTGTACGAGGTACGACCATGAATTTTGAATGTATTGTGCGCCCATAGTTCAGTTTCGTTGAGTTTTCCGCAACTTCTTATTTTCACTTTTCGCACGAGCTTATGACAGACCGACAAAACAGCTGCACAATCGCCTTTGTTCATATACACAACTACATCTGTCTATTATGTGGAACTTAAGCAATTGCCAGCACTGAAGAAAACTTAACGCGACGAGAACTTATGACACTATTTTCGTTTTGCTTACAACAACTATAAAGCCGACTAGTGACAAGTAACAGAAACATTGTAGTAAACTGTGTTTCTGTCAGCGTTTTTCGCTCAGCTACACAAAAGTGGAAAAGATCCAGAAAAACATGGCCGAGAAAAACCTGGTTTCATCGGTTATTCTGTCTGTATTTTCGACATTTATACTACGATGTCATCATTATTGTTGAAACCCGGTTGATTGTTGAAAATGTCATTTCATTTGTAGTTGATTGCTTTGTAGTGTGGAAGATTGGAAAATCTATTTAGTTTCGCTCAACGTGCGCTAACAATTTTTTCGATATAGCCACATGTGGAACGGATTCAGCGACATGAACAACTATTTTTGACATATTTGTTCTGTCAGCAAAAATAAATTTCCTGTCGCTAAATTCTATTGCCAAAAAACCAAAAGGCGGCTTTAAAGTTCTTCTTTGACACTACGAGATTGAAAGGTCAAGATTTGTATCAAAAAAGCTTAGCGATTGCCGGGTGTGTTCGCAAATAAACAATACAAATGGTTCCAAAAATAATGCTGTGACGCAAAAAAAAAACTCGCTAATGAAATTAAATGAGAATGATCAGATATAAAAATATCATCAATATCGAACACAGAAGGCACAAGTTTAGGAGGAGGGTGTGTGCACAAAGACAATCTCTACACGTTGTATTCAAAGTTAATTTGACTGTTCGAAAAAAACTACATATTTTCATGTAAAATTATAACCAGCTGTCGAAATTTGCCTTTAACTTAATTTCAGAAAATATTTCGTATTTGTAAAACATGCTAATCTAGACGAAAAGACTGACAAATGATCAGAGTCTACTGTCAGTAGAAGTAAACAAGCTCTTCGAACATAACCGCTCAATAGATTTCTTTTCGACTGTCAAAAACTTATAGCAAAATGAGTAATTTGTAATTTTAACTCTTTTTAAAGAGTGTGCTAACAGTTTGACAACATTCTACTACGTAAATATTAATATGACAGTTCCTGCGAGGTGTCTTTTTGTTTTCGTTTTCGGACTTCAAAGTCATCAGTCTTGACTAATAATACCCCAACTAAGTTTTCAGTGTCGTTTTTAATTGCATGCTAGACCTGCTTATAACAAGCGTCTAAATTACTCCAAGGCACTTGATAATGCCAAAGCAATTTATTTCCTGCAATTCTAAACTATATTAGTATAGCTTTTCTATACGCGCAATATATAAGTATACAGTTTCAAAGTGGAGTATCAACTTTTGCTGGCGTCTTTGCAACAACCACCAGGGAAATATGCGCAGTGGTTAATGTGCTGAACTACTGATCGAGTGTTCGCAGTTTCGATCTCCAAAAATACCCAAAGGTCATCTTAAGGTTTTTTCCACAGCGCCACCTCTCGCAAACGTCTGACAAAGAGCCGAGAATACAACTATCATGAAAGAGCTTCTCAATTAGCTGTTCGGGATAAAATTGTAGGTCTTTCCATTCGCCCCAAAATAAAAATAAAAACCCACGCAAAACGAATTTTTGTGAGAAGCTAGACCTATAGGGTTCATAAAACTGAACTGTCTGATCCTGTAGCAATCAATGCATATTCCTGGGAAGATTTACAGAGATGAGCTTTTTTCATCTATAAACTTATAAGGTAAAGATTAGAAATGGTTATTAGGCATGAAGTGCTTTCCTGACGGTTGGTGCTAAAAATAAGTATCAGATCGTAAAAATTGACCTCCCCAAGACGCACTCGAAAAACCTCGCCGCTAGCTCTTTATCTGAAGTCATAACCGCTAACAAGTAGAACAACACGGAAAACGGCCATCAGAGAAAGAGTTGTAAACTGATTGCAACATCGGCTATTTACAGCCATAGATCGTTTAGGTCGCAGCGCGTTTTACAACTCAAAAACCAAACCGCCCAGTGGTTGTAAAATCGATCGCCTTATTTGACGGCTGTAGTATTAAAATAAATGATTTACACCCCAATCCACGAATGCAACATACAAATTCTGTCCATTATCACTTACAAAGCTGGGCCATTCAAAATATTATCAAAGCCTTTGTGGTTTATGTTTCCTTTGCGAAGGCAGATTAGGCGATTCGATACGAGTGTTCCATCTGCCCACAGAGACTCCGTAGCTTACGAGGCAATAAATTCGAACCCAAAAACAAACAAACAAATCAACAATTTCATTTGTTTATTCCGAAAGCCTAGCCGAGCCAGCAGCGATGGCATTCATTTCATCAACAAAGACTGATAAATTCGTTTTGAACTATGTTTGCCTCAATTTGTGTCAATAAATGGGCTGTGCGGAGCATGAGTCATTTGGTGATAATTTGTTTTCCATCTTCACAGACGTCCTACATACGAGGTCACAGGGATCAAAGCATAAGAAGCAAGATTCTTCGTAAAACAACCGCGTCTGTTTCACAATTTCACAACATTTGCATTTCGTTTCTGTTCACTGTAAAAGTATCCCTATCCCTGGTCAATATGCATTTCGCTCTCAAGTACGAAGTAATTATCAAGTGATTACGAGTTTGTTTTTTCGCAGCCAACGTATTTGAGCTTTTTCGCATTCCCAAGTTGGGGGACTTTTATTTGCGTCCATTTACATATTTTCTCGAATATGCTCGCGTAACAAAGCGATAGCAGCACACCCCAGTTCCATCAGTAACCACCGATTTCACCCACAGAATAGTGAGTTGGCTACCATTCTATGTTTACACTCTGATTAAATTCCGCTGATTAAACTCTAGGCGTCTACTCCGGCGGCAGCAGCACTCAAGGTACGAGTTGTTCAAAAAAGAAAACAATAATAAAACTTCGTCGCAAGTATAGCTATGTATGAAATGCTTATCGCAAAGTTACAGAGCTCGTGGCAAGGGGCGGAGCGGTGGAAATTTGACACTGACGACAACACTTTGGGTTGTGTTTGTGTCTCTTCGTATTCAACGTTTATCAGCAAAGATTCTCATGACATCGGATGAGCTGGGGAGTATGTATGGGAAAACCTTCCTTGCACACATAAAATTTGAAATTCCAAATGATGAGCACTCTCAGTCAGATAAGGGGGGTCTGGTGTCACTTTAAATCAACACAACGAAAGTGTGCCTCCTCTAAGATTTGTATCTGTCACATGCGAAGCTATGCTGTCGTTTAGGTTTTTAATTATTTTCACAGAAGATGAAAGTGGGAGCGGAATTATGCCTTTGGAGGAAAATCCGCATCAGATCACAAAATGAAAACGGGTCCTAAAAACAAGTGCGTTGTTAGCTCGCAACCTTTTTACATTGAAGACAAAGACATAATGTTCACTTCCATTCAGTGAGGAATTGTCCCTTTCAAAGCTATCAAATTACGAATATGATGAGACAGTCAACTCACGGAATCACATTCGATGGAGTGATACACTCCAAGGAGAGCCTGCTGCAGATGGAACAGACGTCAGAAATCAGTTTAGACTTCAAATCGTTTGCTGTCAATGTGGGAAAAAAAAACACTTCAGTAAGAAAGAGATACAAATGAAGGTGCCCAAGCAACGTATTCAACAGACAGATGGAGAGAATACACGACAGCTTGGAGTTGACACATAAGCAACGCATATGCCGGATGCGACGGGTAATGTAGGTTTACTTTCTGTATTCTGTCCGGTTGCATTCATATTTACAGTTTGACTTCTAAATTTGTAATTCTGACTATACATTTGCACTCTGCCACACATATAATGGCATTTTGAATTGATTGAGAGATCCGAGAGAATTGCCCCAAAATTCGGAATTGCTCTTTTCAAAGAAATTCGTTGTAGCACTTTTGTAATAGTGGTAGACACCATTATGAGAGATTTGGTTTTCTGTTGCTACTTTTTTTTTTGTTTTCTGCAGTAATAAATACAGCCAAATCAATATATTTAATTTTAAGTTTACATTTTGCACGCATAATTGTATATTTTCGAACGCCATTGGTTAGTTATTATAAATTGTTAAAAGGCGAATAATTTGATTTTTTTGGTTAGTAAAACTATCTATAGTTGATGTTATATATACTAGAAACATATTAGGACAAACACGGTTGCGTATTTTCCGCTTTTGAATATCATTAACTTCGATTTCATGTGTAAATTTTTCTTAAATAATGAAGAAAATTTGGTCAAAATTTTTTCATTTTTCCTCAACCAATCTACATTGTTAATTTTTCATGAACATTTTAAGCAAATGTGCACTTATTCCTAAAAAAAAATATTATCCACACGTAACGAACAATTTCAAATTAAACGGATAAAATTCTATGAACTCTGCCAGCAACTTTGCCCATAGCGGAAGTGTCTCATATCTGCTGGGAGTGTGTTGGTGAGCCGGAATTTTTGAAGTTTCGTGACATTTGTCAATACGATTTTCTATGTAACAATACTAGCGCACCAGATGTGTACACTCCATAAAAAATATAGCTTGTAGGCTAAGTAACGGGAGTTGGTGGTCGCAGTATTGTCTCTGGTTTATGCATTTGACGTTTTTGCAGCAGTATCCCTCAGTTGACGTTTCGATTGTGTGACTGACGTCGTAAAAGCGACGTTAAAAAATCTAGTTTTTGCCTTCAGGGAAAATCTAGTCCAGACAAATCTAGTCAACAATTTTAAATGTGGCCACTAAGACAAATATAAATATCAACGAATACTTGCTAAATTGTGTTGTTCAGATTTTTTGCTACCTCTCAATGACAATAGAAAACTTTGTCACATGATCACGAATAGCCAATTAAAAAAGAGGCATATTCTGTCAGACTCCTGTCAGACTTATTACACCAAAACCAATGGATTCTTTGGGTTGTGCCCTGATCAGTAGCTCAACTCCAAAGTCCAATGATGTCAAATCAATTCAATTTAATTCACTTAGTTGTTGTAAAGTGAGTTTAGAAATGTTGTCATTCTCCAGCTCTGCTGAGTAAGCTTCAAAGTTCCATTCCAAAAGGAATTTTTTTATTAACGCAATACAGGGTGTATTTCAATATTTTACCATATTTTTTTAAAAAAAGCAAAGCAAAGTAAAGTAGGATTTTCATCACGCAATTACAACAACTACGCTCTACTTGAGACTCAGTTTTAGTTGTTGTAATCGCGTGCTGAAAATCCTACTTTACTTTGCTTTGCTGAGATCGAAGCTCAAAAAAAAAAACACGCCTCATATACGTTTGAAGAATGTTTTATCTTTCACATGTAGACTTAAAAAAAAACAAAAGATTTTCATTTCCATTTTGACACAAAACCTCAGTGTCTTCATTTCGTTCCGTTTCTTTTCAAATGTGAAACTAAAATGTTGAAAGTTCCAAAGAATTTTCAGGACACGTTCACAAAGTAGAACGCAATCCTGTCACCAAGAGGCTTATTCCCTTTTTCAGCTACAGTTCGCCATATGTCCACATGTGAATTACTTCTAATTCAGTAAAGTCGATATGGCTGTGTAGAGATTGAATAAAAACATGGTTTCTCTAAAACATCTGCCGTAGTAGTAGAGTGACCTTACCTCTCACTGAATGGCAACTTCGACTGGATCCAAACAAGCGAAGAATATGTAAAAAGGAAAAACCAAAATGAACCGAAAAATTCAAAACAGTTGACCGTTCGCAAAAGTGGCTGACGTAGGAACAGTGACGTTTCCGAGCAATCTAGCTTTTGCGTTCAGGTTACATCTAGTCCAGACCAATCTAGTTGACTTTCGATAACTAGATTTTTGAACGCGCCCAATGTCTGCATGCAGCGATATGTCAGAAAAAAATGCATCATGTGAATAAAGAGGTTATGGCACGATTTCGGCCAATTATGGCGAGTACACGAAATGTGGAATATCACACTTTTTCGTGTGCGAATCGGGTCACATTTAAATGTTGGGACAGGTGAGTACCAATGCATAATTTGTGGCCCACTCTGACTTCAAAATTACGTCACGCTTAAAATGAATTATTGTTAATTTCTTATTAATTCTTAGCACGTTCTGTTTAGAACCAAAGACTGTCACAGACAACGTGCTAAAAATCCCACAAATTAATCTGACGGCCGTATGCTTAACCTACACACATTGCGTGGAAGAGCGGGAATCAAAAAAATCTATATATGCAGTGATAACAAGCACTTGTCACAATAAATTAGACAAATAACGATAGACAAACGATAAACTGTATTAGGAAATTGCAATATCGGCTTTATCAATAAATTTAATGGGCCTTTCCTGGAATGCGGTTTAATAACTCGAAAGGGGTTTAGGGTCACCAGGTTTTGGGGATTGAGTCAATAATGCGCACCGCATGTGATGAGTTACGTCCTCATATGAACGTAAAACGATTTTGACGAAGCCATCATTTATGCTTCGGCATCCTTTTGACGGTTCTAAGTCATCTAAATTTAATTGAGGGATCAGTCTAATAATACATGTTCTTTAAGACAGCTGCTGTCAACTCTGCAAATAGTCTTCACTGATCTGACACATTTTCACGAAAATGAGACAGAAAAGACACTCCCCCGTTAAAAGCTGCATACATTTTCGTGTGCTTTCTGCTGAAATGGATAGAGACTGGTTTTGTATCTTACATACCCAAATTGCTCCGCCAGCCTGCCCTCTTCCAATTCCATTCGTTCCAAAAACAACGACTCAAATGGTTTGGGAAAGGATTCAAGCCCCATGGACCTCGCGCGCCAGTTTTAGTATCCTCGTCGAAATCCAAAAACGTACAATCGGGGTGAAGTGATAGTCGCAAATGAAAAATAAGACAGCTGTTGCAGCGCAATGCATGCGGTTGACAGTGCTGTCAGATTCTATGGGGTCTGGCCTTTTATTTCCAATCCCATCTCAACAAATCCCCATGAATCGTGATGACGCCTACGAAGAAGTAAGAGCAAGGACAAGAATAATCCCAACACTTGAGAGCTACAACTTTCTATTATATACCCTGTCAAGTTTTTAATTATCCTTCAACGGAGAAAAGAAAAAAGCGACCACCTCACCAACCTGGTTCAGAAATGTTCAAGTAGCGCACAAGCATAGTCGTAGCCATCATCAACATCTACTCAACTATACACGCTGCGAGTATATTGCATTCAAAAGCAATGAACCGTTTCCTCTTCATGGACATACAAACAGACGGATATATACTTAGTGGCTCAATGACTCTCTGCAGCACGTACTTTTAAATCCCGTCAACAGACAGAATTTCAATCTTATTCACCACCACCTCCTACTGCTTCAGCACCGTTCCGTGCCGGAAAGAATTTCAATTTTTCTACCTCCTCCTATGCACATTGCACATCATAGTTTCACCTGTTGTGCTTCTCGCACCGGCTCAGAGTGCAACGAACACACTCTATGGTTTCAACTGACTTCTCCGGTTAAATGCTCACTCATGCTCTCAATTTCGCGCCACAGATTGAATTGCACAAAACCCAGCAGGTATATATCTAACACTTTCTCACAAGAAAACTTCTCGGATTATTTCGCTGTGTATGGGTCTAGTGTTAATAACTATCCACACATCCAATTAGCCCCAGAAAGTGTGTTCAAGTTCAATCGAACGCTGTTTACATGCTGCGCTACCTTCGCTCCGAATTAAATTAGACAAACACAAGTCGCAACAATGTATACATCGCTGATGTTCATACTCGTACTTGTTCAGTGGGGGGCGCGGACACACTCGTTGTTTATGCCGAACTCCACTTCTGTGGACATACTACGAACATTAATTGCCGCGAATCACGTTTGAGCACATTTTCGTGACATTACCAGATTTGGCGTGGTTCCCAAGAGGTTGTTGCTACTATGCAAAGTTGGTTGGTTCTAGTAAGTTTTGTGAAAGTAAATCGACAATGACATTGACAGCGACCCGTATCAATAGCAGTACAACGATGACGATGATGGTGACCACTGACCAACTAATAATAGTAAGCGACACAAAAATACCCGTATTACAGGTTGAAGGTGCTAAATGTTATTATTCACTTGACAGTCGGTCATGCTTTCTGGCTAACACAATCGATGATATCATATCAGACGGTTTTTTTATTTTCGAGTCCAAACCAAGTCGGAAGTTTCTATAGCAGGTATTTGAGTGAATGCGCGGCTAGATAATTGTTATCGAAAAATATACAGTCGCAGTTTGATAAGTGTATAGCAATAGTCGCGATCCAAAGGGGAATGAGAAATCAATAATTTTGCTCGAATAATATACGATTGGTATTAAGTGTTGTTGTTGGCGGCCGGTATAGGGTGTTTGTCAAACAAAACGAACAGCTGTATGCAACTTAAGCGACATTTACTGCCGTTTTAGGGTTTCTCGCCTCAAGCGGGCATTCTTTCGTGCAATTAACGATGCCGACACTTTTTACAACTCGCATGAGGTATTAGTCGACGCATATTTTAACAGGCTTAACTGGGTCATTTAAAGCGAAGTGTTTGTTCTTGGGAAATGCGTGCAGTCGTTGACAATTCGTAATGTCAAAACGATGTCGTAATCATTGCTTGCAATGAGGAAAATTCACAATCTAATTATGGCCAGACTTGATGTTTAAGTCGAGTTCCTATTATGAATCTTCTTCTAAGAAATACAGAATGGCACAAGAGGCGTTTGAGTTTTTTTTTCAATTGAAATAAAACACAACAGTTCACAGATTAATGTCAGAAATTGTGTTTTTTTTTATGTGGAAATTTCGATGTTACACGGTTTCTCAAAGTCTCTCTCCAGTCCATTCAAACCCTGACTTCGTTGGCTGGGTCTTATCTTGTTGGAACAGTTTTATAGCTCCGATAACCTGGTGAAGTAAAGTGCTCGCAACACCACCATTCTCTTAAGGGCCGTTGATCCCTATTCTTGATATGGCACACTGAAACGTCAGAGTGCATCTGAAATATAATAAATGATGTATAGAGTGAATTTTGATTCTCAGAACAATTGGTCTTATAAAGGGTTTTCCAATAAGAGGTGTTATTGTGAATGACTCGCTATTTCATAAGCTGTCCCTTTTGAAGCTTTTATTCTTTGACATTTGACAAGTAGAAACTACGCCATTACTAAAAATGGAACGATACACGCTTCAACAACGCATTGAAATTATTAAAATTCACTACAAAAATTGTGAAAATCTTGCAGTCACAGGTCGTCGTGAAGCACCTTGTCGGACCGCAATACAGAAATTGGTGGAAAAATTCAAGCTGTTGGGACAGAAGAATAAAACCCGTGCACGTCGCTCAAGAACAACTGAGAATATTGCTGCTGTAGCCCAAAGTGTTGAAGAAAACCCAGATTTGTCCATTCCTCGTCGTTCTTTGGAATTGGGCATTCCACAAGCGTCATTACACCGTATTTTGCATAGAGACTTAAGTCTTAAGTTTTATAAAGTTCAGTTAACAGAAGAACTCAAGCCGGCCGATCATCAACAACGTCGTGTCTTTGCTGATTGGGTCCTTGAAATGCATGAAGTTTCCGGACCGTGTTATCTCTCGAAGAGGTGATCACAATTGGCCACGGAGATCTTGTGATTTAACACCTTGCGACTTCTTCCTTTGGGGCCACGTAAGGTCTACGCCAACAGCCCAGCGTAGATTCAAGACCTCAAAGATAAAATTCGTGAGGCTATCGAGGACATAGGGCAGCCACTTTACGATTTGGTTATGGAAAATTTCATGAAAAGGATATGATATATGGATTTGGCTGATGTTGTTTTTCGTTATTAACGGCATACCTTCCTCTTTATTATGAAATAAACATCCGATCGTTTATCTCAAAAAATGGAATTTTTCTTTGAATACCAAAATAACACCTTTAGTTCTAAGCTGAATTAGAACGGCTGAGCTGCGGAGCTTTTCTACTGCCGGGAGGCTATATCCTTTAGGTCACTACCTTCTTTCAGAAAAACGGAGGAAATTTACATTTTTTTCAATGCAAAAACACTGGTTGAAGGAAATTTGTATTCCCTTTGTAATAATTTGTTAAGTACCCATTCAATGTAACAATTAATTCAAACCTAGTGTAACTTACCGTTCGATTTTGTCAAGAGAAGCCGGATTGTGTAGTACCGTCTGGTGTTTGTCCATTTCGACAATACATTGTGTTCCCAGTTCCATTTCTGCAAGAAAAATTAAGAAAAAAAAACACGTTAAAATCATGCTGTACTCTTATAAAACAATTCTTATTTGACAGCCAAATGTCATGAATTTTTAATTTCGAATTCCCTTTCAAACCATTAAAGTCGTCTAAAAACGGAGGTGCGCTGTTAGAACCTTACACGAAATCAATTATGCATCGGGTACCTGGCTTATTTAAGTGTGTTCTCTGAACTCCAGTGCGCATATATAACTTTCAGCAGTAATGTATGTCGTTTGTGTTAAGACTCAGAAAACAGATTGTCGTCTTACGCCATCATACTTCCACTCATTTCATTTGAAACTTCTCAAGTTAACAGCGCTTTTCTTGCCGCGGGAAATTGTCCTCCATGGAAAATCAAATTATCGAAGTTTGCCATTTAATTTGCTGGGCGACATGCCACAAGGAAAACTGAATGAAAACGATTTATCTGCTCGCGGTGATGGTGTAGTTATTTTTGGGAGTTTTATTAACAAATTTGGTCTGGGAGGAAGCATAGCTATGTAGTTTGGGTGGATAGTGTAGAAACTCTTTATTTCGATACGCACATAAGACATACCCAATCGTATGTATTTGGAAAGGTATTGCCTCCTTTATGTGGGTATAGTAGGGCAACTTAGGGGAGGAGCCATCAACTAATGCTTTCCTCATTACCCGCAGCCTAACCCCAAAGCTTGACAACATTCCAAATATCGATATGGCGCAGTATTTATTTATTTATTTATTTTTTTTCACAAGTATGCTCAATGGCAATGAGTACCGATACCGATTTGACATTTCAGGGATTTGTCTCGGAACATTATTTTACTGTAAATAGCTCAACAGCTTTGGCGAATTCTTTTTTTTGTACGTTAGGATTCTGAATAAATTTTCAATTGAATGTCGTTGGGTAGAAGGATCCCATTGACATTGAGGCAAATTAGACAGGGTTCGTTGATAATGGCGCATAAAATATGCTGGTTTAGCAGTCGGCATGGTTATTTTATGAGAGATGATTCCAATTAAATACGTTTATTGCGTTGTTATATGTGAAGGACTGAGAGAGTTCGAAATTATCACTCGTATTTTGAAATAACACCTTCGTATAAATAGATCCTTCGAATTATACACTCAGTCCCACAAACAACTAAGTTTGACAACTGTCTGAAGCTTTCGGTTCGAATTTTCATAAGTCTACATTTGGCCTGTTTGACTGAATATTTGTTGGAATTAAGCGAAGTCACGTAGAATTTTAAAGAAGCAATTACACCACCTGCACTCAACTGGACACTTCCAATAGTTTGTTCGAGTTTGATCTCAGTAGGGACTCATTTAAGAATAAATTCATTTTAACGTTAGGCTTTGGTGGTAGTATTTAAATATTTAAATCTTGTATTAAGTAATCTAGCGAGAGCAGTGAACGTTCTCATTTCATGTGAATGGAATAAATATAATCTTCTGAAATGCGCCCTGGGTACACCTACTCGTAGATATATATATCTATCCCAAGTAAAAGTGACTTGACAGACAGCAGCAGTTGATTTTGACACATTTCTGGTGATATGTTCATGACAGCTCAATTCATTTGCAACGAAAATTTAACTAATCTAAAAGTGGAGATAGTCAACAAATCAGTTGATACTGGTTTAGCCTAAATATATCTGTCATTATTTTTATTGCACATTCGCAGGGCACATTAAAAAATCTAGTTTACTAATGTCGTTTTCCATTGGTTTCACTCGGGGATCCACTCATACTGAAATCCAATGGAACAACAAAACTGCTTCTGAAAGAATCAACAAAAGTATTGGTGAAATGCCAAAAAATTATCTACGGCTGCTGTCAGCTGACTTGTATAAAATACATCAATTACACTTGTGTGAGTGCTTCTTGAGTGGATTCTGACTTCAAATCGAGAAGCGAAATTCTCTCCTCAGAATCACCAGAAGAGTATTTTTTGTGCCAATGGAACGGTTTCAGGAGTGATTTTTTCGATTCCGGACTCTTCCGGACGCTTCTTTTTGCCCAATGGAAAACGACATAAGTCGACTAAATTGGTCGGGACTAGATGTAAAAATTTGTATTGAAAAATTTGATTTGAAAAACTAGATTGGTCGGGAACGTCACTTATCCCACGTCAGCCACATATGCGAACTGTCAACTTAAAACTCAGTCACGAATTTCTTGACTATATTCGTCGGTTACCCATTCATAAACTTCAACTGAAAAAGCTGTTCATGTGACCGATCTATAGGCCAATCAATACTGAGGCACATCAATTCAGCCAGCGTTCAAATTTACTAAAATAGATATTTAAGCGTTCCCGCTTACTTAACTATTTTTGAAATGTTCAATAAAACATGGCTTCTGAAGTTTTCTGTCAAATACCTACTTATTCGCTTTTTTTTATGAAATACTACCTCAAAGCGTAGACGAACTTTTTATGAAATTAAAAGATTGCGCTCTTTGTTTTCTAGATTTGACACATTTCAGTTTTACGTGTCACGAAAGACGCGAACAGATCTACTGAAACCCTCACTTGTTTGAATTATGTGTGAATCATATTCGCAGACGTCAATTAGGCTGTCATGCTGCTAATCATCTAGAGATCAATGGATCGAAGGCATAAAATCGGTGACCATTTTTTAACGTTTGCAAATAAAACGTTTCTTCTGTCATTTATTTTGTGAAATATATTTCGAAAACAATGTGAAAGAGTTGTAAGAAAATGCAGAAATAACAAAAAAATAAATGTATTTTAAATAACATCTTTATTGGCCCATCTGCATACTCGTTTAGAATTTTTTGCAAGAATTTAATTAATTAATTTTTTATCCGCGAGCAGAGCACTTTTTGGGGTCAACAATTTAAAAGTCAGGAATAAAAGATAAACATCGAACATGACTTTCCAGTGCGGCTTGGAACTTTACCTAGGTGGCGCTACAGACTGTGGTGGAACTATGGGCTGCAACCAATACACCCCTCCAGTTAGAGCAATCTTTTGCTAACTGCCTCCAGTTGCGTACTCCAAGTTGGTTGATGTGTCATTCCATTTGCGGCCGCCACCTAAGGCGAGGTATTCCTCTACTCCGTCGTCACTCCGGGTTGGAATGGAAGACTCTACTTGTCCCAGCCATTTTAGACAACTTTATGCGTACTTTTCTGCCCAGGTCAGTGTCGCTGTACAGCTCGTAGAGATCGCTGTTAAATCGTCTCCTAAAAGAAAATCTTCATCCGCCTTTGACAACGTCCACGATTCTGCACCATAAATCAGGACTGGGATGATGAGGGTCTTCTATAGAATCTCCTTAGTGTTTCCCGACAAAGCCTTGCTAGTCAAATGCATTCTTAGTAACACCGATAATGGCAAGTGTACCTCTTCGCTTGATTTTTCATGTGGTGTCATTTTCATAGTAGACAAACTACCTCAGATGTTTAGCTGTCTATCATCATGTTCTGTCCGATTCGTCGATGCTGTGTGTCCCTTCTTGGCGACAGTCGCTTCTGTACTATGTTCTGGCAGCGAGTGGTTTCGAACCTTGGGGGACTCTAAAAAAACGAAACGAAAACAATTTTCGCGTTTTTCAAAACACCAAGCTCCTCGAACTCTCAAAATGGTCCCAAACCTATGCAATTTAAACTGCACTGCTTCTTAAAGGTCTGTGAATAGGAGGAAACCAAAGGAGTAGCAAGAAACGAATTTTTTTTTCGTTTCTTAGAATCCGAAAAAGTTGTCTTCGTTTGTTTTTTTTTCTGAGTCCCACTTAATTTTGCAATTAAAAGAAGAACGTGGCCTGAAATTTCTGTTAAATTTTATGGAATACGATGTAAATCTTGGGAAATCATTTCAAAACTGACCTTTCAATGAACGTGGGTCGGTATTCTGTAAGGCGAAACGATCGAACGTTTTCGTGCGCACGAATGATTTGCCCTATGTTCCACAAGCAAATTTCTTCGTGCACACGAAAGCGTTTGAACGTTTTCGCCTTACAGAATGCCGAACATGCTAAATGACAAAGCAAATCCGTCACCAACAGAATAAATTTCATTTTCAACAGAGGAGGTCCCCATACTCAATATACATATAAAGGTAGTAGTCCTTGTTACAGTCTATTTTGGGCTCAAAAATTCCTCCCTACCCTTAATGCCAACTGTTTTTGGTGGCACAATGACTTAGCCAATATGAATCACTACGTTTTTTCGCCACCTTTAGCCCTTCCTTCGGAGGTGATTCAGAGATTCCGACTTGCAAAACAACTATTTGTTCACTTTTCCTGTAACGTATTTGTCGGGCTACTTGCAACTCCAGTCGAGTGAATCACGGCTGTGTGCTGCTTGGACTTATTTTCATACGCCAAGTGTAGGGCGGCAAAAACCCACCTAATTCCTTCGAAACGTTTCCACGTGCATAAATTATTCGTTGTGGCGCAACTTCTCGCTAGCCCGTTTCGACCTTTACAAGTCTTTCTGAAAATTTGCAAATTTTCCCCGTTGTTCATATTTAAAGAGGTTGACCACGCAGCCCAGTGCTGTAGCGCAAGGAGAAAAAAAAACAACAACCAACTATTAACAGCCCTAAGGAGATTAGAAAAGATGAGGCACACCAACCACCTAATTCGCATGCAAATGTACACAATCACCCAGGGGGGAGACCAGTACGGTTTTTTGTGTTCTGGCTTTGCTTTTGTTTTATGTCCTTTCTCTTTGAGTTTTATTGTTTTTCCGTGATGGCAGAGTGTTGCATGCTGTTTTGTTTCAACGCCGCTCTTTGTGTGTACCGGTGAGGTTTGTGTTACTTGGGCTCATTATAGTGCCGTGGCTTCGGGGAGGCTCTCGACAAAATATTTTCTTTACGGCCCTCTCCCAAGGTATCAGCAGCAGGACGCATGCAAATGTGTGACATGCTACATGAGCGCCAGGGCCAATACTGCCACTCTGTACATCGTGGAAATGTTAGAAAAATAATTATGCTGCGCACAATTGATGTCTACACTGAGTACGAGGTGTCCTAATTTGTTCGGTTGTCCAATTTATTGCGTTGTTGTTCAGCTCGGCCGTCATTGGGCGCTTCCCGCAAAGACACACCATTTGACAAGCAATGGAGTCAGCGCATCTGCCCATTTTTCGATTGTGCACATTTTTGATTTCCTATCGAAAGAGGAAACGAAATGAAACCAAAGAAGGTGACTGCAAAATATAAAAAAATGCCCAACAAAAGACGGTTCAAAAAACTTGGTCGTCGTGTTTCTGCTGATGTTGGCTTTTATGCCTTGGCTCTGTGTTACGTCATCTTTTAGGTACTCTACTCGTGTGTCGTAGCAGGGGCTATCAATGTGGCATTTCATATAAATATATGGTCTGGTTGGTCATGCTTTTCTGAGTGTGGAAACTACTTTGTTCGGTTTGACGTGTTTATGTTTTTTTTTTTTTTCGTTTCACCTTCGTTGGAATGGAGGCTTTTGTGGAGTTCGATAGAGTGCGACTCGGCTCAGCTATGTGTGGTCTCTGAGGCGGGCTACGAGGCGAATCTTTTTCTGTTTACATTGTGCTGATCTAATAAATCAAAAAAATTATCATAAGTAGGTTGTTAGGGTTGCCAACTTGGGGGGAGCTGTATAAATTATTCACGCCAGAGCTTACACGGAACACGATGATGGGCTCTTCACCACATCGCGGTAGGTGATTTGGGGGTGGGAATTAAAAATTCTCAATTGGTCGAACAGTTCCCGTATAAATACGGCGGTCGACAAGGGAAGGTGGCTGGAAAATAGGTCAAAAGCTAGTTGAACCGAGTGAAGTCGTGAAGTTGAACCTTCTCTGCTGGCGGCGGTGGAAAACGTTCATGTTTCGCTGTGCGGTACTTGTCGCACTGTAGTTTTATCAAAGAGGGAAGTCTTTGAAGCTATTTTTTCTTTGAATTTGAAATAAGTTCTAAAATGAGGGAAATGGTTCGCTTTGTGTGAACTTTTTCTTTTTTGCTGCAGGGATGTTGCAAAAATGATGCCTAGCTACACAGTGGGGCCGGCAACGCTACTGACGACTGACCTTTGAACAATTTTGATTGCCGTTCAACGGTAATGATGATGATTATGTTCTTCTGTAAGAGTTGCGGTAACTTTTGGATTCGTCATACTTTGGTCGTAATACAAGTGTGCTTTTATCGTTATTCCCTTTGGAGCTGTCATAACAATGGTGCACGTTTTCCCCATTAAAATTATCATGATCTGTATCGCTACAAAGATTTACAGATAGGTATGTTTCGAAAGACTGTTGGGAGGTAGTATTTTTTTTTGTGGAATTAACGCTGTCCTGAATCACTTTTGCGTAATTCATTCGGAAAAGGACGGATTAACCTACAATTTAGGCGTTCGGATTTGTCAGTGGAATGACGCAACAGACCACGTGAAGTTAGGCTGCCTGGTGAGGAATATTTCAATATAGATAGAAGAACATGCGGCTCTCTAAAAAAAATGCCAGAAGTAGCAGCCACCCTCTCCTTGTGCCGAGTTTTACCTACCTGGGAGGGCATTTGTAAATAACCTGATTGGCCCCTTCAGTGTGGATTTAGGGGTGAAAATCCACCGTCGATCCACACTGAGAAGCTAAACATTTAACGACTTGTTTGTCCTGTTTCAGAAGAGTTTCCCCTCTTAAAAAATAAATATATAGTTGGCGAAAGAGGACCTTGGCCTAGCTTCTTAAAACCATTCGTTTAATGTGAGTTTTCATTTTTGGGACAAACGTCTAATTGAGAAGCTCTTTCATGACAGTCATATTCTCAAATGTTTGTCAGACGTTCGCGAGAGGTGGCGCAGTGGAAAAAAACTTCAGATAGAAGTCCAGAAACCTGGACCCCTCGCTAAGTTTATACACATACACAATCCAAAGAAACAGACGAGGCTTTTGAAACACCCAAATGAAAACATTTTTTAGTGTGAATATAGCGGTTATCCTCAGAGTAGGTAATCCAAATAAATCCTTTTTGCGAAAAGTCGACATATTTTTCGCCGCCTGTTACAAGAAGAGCTACAAATACCAACAGTGCCTTCCTGTTGTGAGCTTGTGAGACCATAAACCAACAAGAACGTAACTTCAAGTGCGAAAACGCTTTCTTAAGGGTCGTTTCAGCTGTTTTTCATTTGCTCTGATAAGGATACCTTACCTACGGCCCTACTTACCGATTCCTAATGAAGCTTTCGTTTTTGATACGGCAAACGATTTGATTGCCTGCGAAATAATATCTTCAGTGGCAGTTAAGTGCATCTTATCGGTCTACCTCTGTACCTGATGGGCTGACGGCAATGTGCCTACAAAGTAGTTATTCGGGAGAACCACATTTTTCCCCAATATTTTGCTCCGAGGCTGTTCCCTCGCCATTAATTCACGGCAATTGCGGACGGATGTCGGTTCGGTACTTACTCTTTCGCTGGGTTATTGGTACCTACGCAACAGAGGCGCCATTAATTTCTCTGCCTAGACGTTTCAAGAGTTTCGTCTCTTTCTTCGGATTGTGTTTGTGTATAATTAACTTCCCAATCTGGTTGTGGCAGTAGGTACCGTACTGTGTGTAGCGATTCAGACTGAAAGGTATAGTCGTGACTTGTCTTTGGAATCTTTTCATTACACCTTTTACCTATACCTATACGAAGCACTTTCGTTGCATAACCTTCCCCCAGTTTACCCCATCAATTCTAAGACCAAATACCAACTGCGTCCAGCCTACTTTTGATTGGGAAATCTGCCTCTCACTTTGCACATCGCGCAACCTTCTTCTTCCAATTATTTTTCCTCAACACTGTTAATGAATTCAAGAGAAGACCAAAAACCAATAAAGAAAAAGAAAAACAGAACAGGTAACCTCAGCGCAGTGTCTCACTCTCAGTCTATTCATCTTTATGGGTAGTTAGCGCTTTCGCTTGTGTCTTGATTTGCCTGTTCCATTGGCACACACAGCACACCACATTTAGCGTGTGAGTCATATGATGATGATATGTCAGAGAGTCTCTTGAATCTGGTTTAGTAAGCCTCTTGCCACCTTCTCCCCGGACAGCATATATGTAGTTGCCATAAAAGTTCATATTTATCGTCCGACCATTTAATGTTGTGTCCCCACGGCCTAGACAAATAATCCACCACCGGGCCCCAACCACCTGACTCATGCCAGACACGTCAAACCAATTTGGTAAATTAATTAAAGAAAAATATTTGAACAGAGCAAGGAGCGAACTAAACTCACCACGTCGATTGAAGGGTCGCACCCTTACGGCCACTTTAATCTTATCCGTAGACATTTTGATTCCACCAGGATACACTTATCAATTATTAATAAAATTAAAAATATATTTTTATCGGATGGAAGAGGGTAAAAAGGGAAATAGGTTGGTACAGTGTGTACAAACAAAGAGACGGAAAATGTTCGTTGGAACACCAAGAAACTCTTTTTTTGTGATATTAATTTTGTGTGGTGGAACAAATAGACTACGCGACTCCTTTTGGATACTTTTTTTGCACGGTTTCTTCTTTTATTTGCTGTTAATTTGAGATCGAGAGATTTGCGAATAGATACGGGGAACACTCGTCAAGATGAACCGAAAAAAATAACAAAAAAACACTTAGAAGGATATTGGGTCAGGCCACAACGCCATTATTTACATAATTTTTCGCAGATTCACGTTGTTGGCTTGAACAACACAAAGATTTACGCACATCACTTGCACCCCACTGTCATTTTCTTTTATTATTATTTTTTGCACACAAAACAATGACCCACGGGGCAATGATTTTTTTTCTCTTATTAATTTTAATTATTTCGTTGGAAATTGTTGATCGTTGTTGTTGCGAGAATATTGCACTTGGATTTGGAATGAAAGGATAAAATTTAATACTTTCGACTTGAAAGTCCTTCGGGAATCGATTTTTTATCCTTTAGGACACACGGAATTGATCGCTTTTGCAAGAAATAACACATACACACAACACCCACGATTCGATGGAGGAATTTTATATCTATTGGCTGGTTTTGATTTGCTGTGATTTTCAATTTAGTGAAAGTCGGAGATGGGGTTGTGCAATGTTCTTCGTTTGCAATTGTTTTAATGAATACTTTTTTTTGTATTTTTCAAGGTTTTACACGGATTTACGAACCCGAAAAACTGATAACTTGACAATCGACGCCATTTTTGATGTTCACTCCGAATTCACGAAGAAGAAATAGCGAACGTAAAAAAACAAGTGAAGCGATAGGGTGTGTTCAGTGAGTAGAGTTGATGAGGTTGTGGTCGGCAATGGTAAAGCGCATGATATGTCGGCAGAGTAGAGCGATAGTAAATGCTAAGCGAGGCACTAGATGGGCATTGAAAGTAAAAGCCTTTTTGTTTAATACGGATGTCAAACAGCATATTGGGAGAGCGTTCGATTCTAAAACTGAGGCAATACGGTTCCGACTTCGTATTCCATTTTCGTTCTGATTTGATATAAAATATCTCACTTATACAGCCGATACAAACAAAACTGCTTACGACAATTAATAAACAGCATTAAAAAATCAGTCGTAAAGTGGTCTTTGCGCTCAAGAAAAACATGTACGAATAAAATGTCCGCCCATAATTCTATTAGTAATGGTAATACATTGGAAAGTAAATGATTTTTGACACTAGCCGTGTTTTTTTGAGCTTCGTTCTCAGCAAAGCAAAGTAAAGTAGGATTTTCATCATGCAATTACAACAACTACGCTCTACTTGACACTTCGAGACTCAGTTGTAGTTGTTGTAATCGCGTGCTGAAAATCCTACTTTATTTTGTTTTGCTGAGATCGAAGCTAAAAAAAAACACGGCTAATAAAGGAAGGTAAGCTCACGAAATAAATATATTGCCTACCTAAATGTGGACACCGTATTTGACACTTATAAATACGTTTGTGGAATCTTATGAATGGAGCTGTTACAAAATTCGGATCAAATAAAGGAAACACATTATTCTGCCCCTGACAGAATTTTTTTTTAATTTTTTAACTGTTTTGTCGTCAAAATACTTTTTGATATTTTTTGTTTGCAAATTAACTTCTGTAAGGTGGCTGACAACAGTCAAATCTATAGTCGATACTGCTTTAGCAGGGGTTTGCAAACGTGAATCGAGGGCTCGCTCATATATTGGAATAGGTTATTTTACGAAAAGATCGGTTTTTGAAGGTTGATAGTGTTGTATTTGAGTAATTGGATTTTCAATTATGAAATTGTAGGTAGTTACTTAAACGCCTATCCACATTTATCACGGAATAACTTTTTTGTGTCTCTTTGTATCTTTGGTAGGCAACCGAGACTAGGAAATTTGTTGAATAATTTTATAATTTTTTAATAGAAGTCTTCTTAAACGAAAAACATGAACAAAAAGGTGTTAGGTTAGGTTAGGTAGAGTGGGGCTGTGAGATCGTTACAAAAAACCAGGCACCATAGCGGGCCCATCGGTCATTTTGCAATTATTGTAACTGAGCTAAAATCGTAAAAAAAAAATATAAAATTTTAACCTAAAAATGGAGTAATATATAGCGGAAAGTATCAAAAAGAAGTTTTATCAGGATAGTAGTTCGACTTTCAGATGTTTGTCAGACGTTTGCGATAGGTGATACAGTGGGAAAATCGATGTGATTCATTGTTTTCCGGGAAATGAATCTGAGATCATTGCATATTTATATATACTCATGTTCCTATTAGTATATGTGATTTTAAACCTTTGACAAAATGTAAGTTAACTTGCATTTAAAGCTAGATTAACCTAGCCTAGAGCGGGACATCTTTTGGTTATCAGTTAAATGGAAAATGGACTGGTTTAAATTCCAGAAATACCAACACTACATTAAAAGTTAAATGTTTAACGAATTCTTGTAGATAAAAAAATAAAATGTCCACTACTGGTGATACTTGACAGCATGGCGATTGGTATAACAAAGCCTTCGGGCTGAACATTGTAAAATCTACACCTGCTTGTGCTAATGGCTTTCGAGTTGAATAACATTAGGTACTTAGCTTGTTCACAAAGTAATGTTTATTACCGGTCTTTCAAATCACAAAAGCTCTTGGGTCGCATTATTGCATTCTTTTACAATGAACAACTTGGCAGAGGTAAAAAGCCGACATAAGTGGTAATAGAAATTATACCTAGCGTCATTATCTTTTTGCGCTAATGCGGCTTTGGCAAAAGGTACGTTAAACCATTCCCTCTGACAAATAAGATCAGATACCGTCGCGATGAGCAAACGATTCAAAATTGGACAGGGCAACTTTAAATGTTTGGATATCTTTTAAGGGTACATTTTTTATTAAAATGGTTTATTACTAAACTTAAAATATTTCCAAGCTCTTTAAAAATGGGGGATTTTAAATTGTGAAGCAGGTAAACACTCAAGCACTGGAATGCAAAGTCACTACACAACAACTACTGCTGATTGTATTTATCCTGAAATATTTTTAAAACAAGTTCTTCATATTCTCCACCATCAAAATGGTCAATGACAAAGTCGTTGTTACAATCTACAGGCAATAGACATCAATTAGATACCCTTGAAAATATTTCGCAAACATTAAATCGCAACGCAATAAAGTGTTGACAGAAAAAAAAAATCACCAGCACTTTGAATAATTATCTTCAAGATCTAGACACCGATCTGAAGCGCCCAACAATGCAAAATTCACGATAGACAATTTAATTCGACTGTCAAAAGAAAAGGTCTTTCGGAAAGCTAAAATAATGACACAAGAACCAGGATTTGGATTTGAAGTGGTTCACTCAAGAGGAAAAATAGAGACACAAGTT
Source organism: Cheilosia variabilis (assembly GCA_951230905.1). Taxonomy (NCBI): domain Eukaryota; kingdom Metazoa; phylum Arthropoda; class Insecta; order Diptera; family Syrphidae; genus Cheilosia; species Cheilosia variabilis. The sequence goes on along the minus strand of OX579679.1, from coordinate 13,814,769 downwards.
GATCCTAAGAAGCATATTCTTTTCAACCACCAGAACCACATCGTAAATTCGCATATATTTCCTCTAGATCTTTGCACTTTGGTCTTGGGTGCGGGTCTTAGCAATGCGCTGGCATTTCTTCTACCTTAACCATTTCATACATGTACAAAAGTATCCTTTGGTATTCTCAAATGAGCTCCTCGGCGACCACCACGTCTCTAGATTGCTTAAAATTTTAGAAGTGACTTATTTCACCCTCGACTGCGGTTCTAGGCCTTTTCAAATCACTTGGCGTTAAATTCCATTCGAAAACTAATTTGATTCAGAAGTTGAAAAGCGTATCCCTTTTGGCACGAGTGCTCTGTAAAAGCTTTAACTTCCTCCCACTCTCTCCCAATTAAATGTCCATGACTTAATCATGACATGAGCTTATCTAAACATTGTGCAACAAACAAGACAGGAAAGGCAATAAGAGAACATAAAAACAAAACGATAACTTAACGCGAATAACAATTTCAAAGTTTAAACGCTTGCACACGAGAGGCTTAATTCAGCCGGTAGCCGCTCAGGCCCCCAGCATTCACGCTTTTGTACTCATCTTTATGCTCATTCACTGCCTTTTCACTCTCGTTGCCTGCCGTTGCCTGCCCAACCGGTGGCATCTCTCATATTCGACCCACCACACCGAATCTATCAGCTCGATCATCGCACCGAACAGCTTTTAGCTGGAGGCCATGCTGCCCAAGTTTATAAAAGTTTTACGTATCCCTCGGACGAACTTCATTCGTTTAATTTCCGTTGTGCCGTTCGAAACGCTCATCTACAGTCGGGTATAGTGTACTAAGTGACCAATCAAGTGAAAAAGGGTTGACCAACCTTTCAAACCAATGTGTGTGTGTGTTAATTAGCCAAATTGAATCAAACAATTTTCGATATTAGATGAACGATTATCGAAGTGCCATAGATAAGTTACAAACCCTCAAGTCCATTGAAAACGAAGCTACATATATAAATGCAAATAGAAAGTAAAGCTACTGTGCCATTGAGCTCTTGTTTCAAATATTCGAAAAGTGGTCGTTATTCTCGCCGGAATTGTTGTACACCGTAATTCCAATTTTATAATAGCGATTATTATTAAATGTGTCCACGTTAATTGATCCACTCAATAGCAAGTTTTCAACAGTGTTGCGCAACGAAACAGCGATATTTCGAAGTCAAGGATTTAACTTCGAAAAAGTTTATTAACTACATCTTGCTGCGAAACGGATCAAAAGTCGGTAAGTGGGTCATTCTCAACACATGGTCCATTTAATAAAAATGTCTCAGGTCTGGATATCTGTCTGCTGATGGTCGGATCTTAAGTAACATTCGAAAGTTTTGTTTTTTTTCTGCTTTTCTTTGGTGCGGCGAATATAATATCTTCTTGTTGCCGTACCACTTTTGATTGTTGAACTTTTTTTTTATATATATTTCTTTTTTTCGGCAATGTTCCACGACATCGCCGTGCAAACATAGTGCGGGTATGTGAATATTTCTGTGTGCGAGATGCGATAACAGCCAAGTGATATAATTTATTCGCGTTATTTCGTTTTCATTTTCGGTTTCGAATGATTTTTTGGGCTGTAAAATGCGGAATTATTACCATATTCGTTGTGGAGGTATAGAAAAAATGTTGTTTTCAAATTTGAAAAGGTGAAATGAAATGTTTGCCATTTCCGTTAGTGGAAATATCAAATTTTATTTTAAAATGTTTAAATCATTGCAGGAGGTGTATACATTCTCTATCAACTAATTGTTTAACATTTCATGTTCAACTTTGACCGTTCGTTTTTGCTGTGTTCCTACAATAATGTTAATCAAAAGGAGACTGCTAATTAGCGTGTTTGTCAAAAAAAAGTCTTTGTTGTGGTTTCAATTTGGCGGAAACGTGTGTTATGCACTTTCGGACAGTAATATTGTTTGCTTGCTTCATTAACACTTTAATTGGTATGTGCTGGAATTTCCAGCAGTTTTGTATAGCTGCATAACTGTGGGTTAAATTGCACAAATGAATTTGTATTCGCTTTGGATTACAAAATATGCAGTTTACGCCGGGTGCGACAATTGTAGTAAGTCGGTGGCAGTTCGATTTTTGAAAGTTTCGCTGCTTGCAACATTTTATGTCATTTTGCGTGTGGAATTTCCAATGACAAATGTAGGTGTTTGCTTTGCAATTGACATTTGCAAAAATGGCGGTAAGCTCTGCTCGGTGGAGTAAGTAGGTGGCAACTCACCTTTTTATTTCAGATGCATAGCTGAAAAATTATTTTCGAAAGCTTTGTGTGTTAATTGTGAAGTTTTAGTTTGAAACTTAAAATGTTGTCTTAATTAGATTTTCTGTTTTAATTCAAAGTTATATCTTTCATCACATAGTTTAACAACGTATTGTGTGCAAACTTCAAATCGGCGGAGAATTAGAAATGACAATTTTATTGAAATGTCAGTAAATGCAATAAATTGGCGTTTTAAAGTGAGCTGCCAACTTTGAAACAATTTTAAAAGGCTAAACTAAATAGGCATTTAATGTGCATAAAGTAACCCCAATCAATTAAACAAAATACTTGCACATGTAATTTAGCTAGCAGACGTCAGATAACATACAAAAACTCGACTCAACTGCTATGAGAACTGTTGAAAATTTGACAAATTTACACCTTGTGACCTACAAGATATAAAAAAAAGCTAATTTGAAAAACAAAAAAAACCCGACTGACTGTAAAAAAAAAAGAATTAAAAATATATGAACAAAACGCATTTAAGATAATATTCCTAACTAATTGACAAATTTACCCCTTGTGACCTACAAGATATAAAAAAAAAAGGGAATTTAAAAAACCGACTGACTGTAAAAAAAAATTAAAAATATATGAACAAGACGCATTTAAGTTAATATACCTAACTAATTGACAAATTTACCCTTTGTGACCACAAGATATAAAAAAAAAGAATTAAAAATATATGAACAAGACGCATTTAAGATAATATTCCTAACTAATTGACAAATTTACCCTTTGTGACCACAAGATATAAAAAAAAAGAATTAAAAATATATGAACAAGACGCATTTAAGATAATATTTCTAACTAATTGACAAATTTACCCTTTGTGACCACAAGATATAAAAAAAAAGAATTAAAAATATATGAACAAGACGCATTTAAGATAATATTCCTAACTAATTGACAAATTTACCCTTTGTGACCACAAGATATAAAAAAAAAGAATTAAAAATATATGAACAAGACGCATTTAAGATAATATTCCTAACTAATTGACAAATTTACCCTTTGTGACCACAAGATATAAAAAAAAAGAATTAAAAATATATGAACAAAACGCATTTGAGATAATATTCCTAACTAATTGAAAAATTTACCCTTTGTGACCACAAGATATAAAAAAAGCTAATTTGAAAAACCAAAAAACCCGACCGACCGCAAAAAAAAAGAATTAAAAATATATGAACAAGACGCATTTAAGTTATTAACCTAACTAATTGACAAATTTACCCTTTGTGACCACAAGATATAAAAAAAAAGAATTAAAAATATATGAACAAAACGCATTTAAGATAATATTCCTAACTAATTGACAAATTTACCCTTTGTGACCACAAGATATAAAAAAAGCTAATTTGAAAAACCAAAAAACCGACCGACTGCAAAAAAAAAGAATTAAAAATATATGAAGAAGACGCATTTAAGATAATATTCCTAACTAATTGACAAATTTACCCTTTGTGACCACAAGATATAAAAAAAAAGAATTAAAAATATATGAACAAGACGCATTTAAGATAATATTCCTAACTAATTGACAAATTTACCCCTTGTGACCTACAAGATATAAAAAAAGAGAATTTAAAAAACCGACTGACTGTAAAAAAAAAAAATTAAAAATATATGAACAAGACGCATTTAAGTACCTAAACGACCTTAACTAATTGACAATCGGAGGCTATATACCTACACAGTCTAACAAATAATATATGTATGAGTATTGAGTACCCTCCGACCTAACCTAACCTACTTAAATGCTTGTTCATATATTTTTAATTCTTTTTTTTTACAGTCGGGTTTTCTGGTTTTTTAAATTAACTTTTTTTATTTTTATCTTTTTAGCTTTTGACACTCCGGGGAAGAATACAAATATTATGATACCTCACTCTTTCAAATCGGTCAAGCCGCTTAGGCTACCAGGCGTCCCGTACGTACATAGGATAAGCGCGAAACACATAACCCTTCCTGTGTCCAGTCGGGTAAAAAACGGAAATATTAAAAAAGATTATTAGTAAGGCCCAGTAACATTAAGTGGATTATATAAATGTTTCGTCTGAGAACAGACTTTTATCTTACTTCCTACAGTCCGGGGTGGACATGGGCATCAACCAACAAGCGTCCCCAGTCAGAACGATCTCTAGCTGGGCTTACAGTTTCGACAGAAAGAATAAATTTCCGAATTTATGTATCTTTGCCTGAGTTAATGATATAGTTTTAAATGAGCTGAATTTAACTCTTCACAACTGAGTGTAATTTTGCAACTGAATTAGTAAATACTAAGGATTTCTTCATTTCGTCTTTTTGTCACGACAGTAGAGCGAATTTTATTACGATGTTTGTTTGACATGAGTCATGACACCGATAAGAATAACCACCCAAAAAGCATCACCAACAGTAAGCAACCGTATGAATAACGATCCGACTACCTGCAAACTGCACCGGTATGACGTATAACTTACAATACACGATCTTACTCACTTACAAGTAAAACCCGCAGGGCTTGACGTACATGATTACTGATTTGAATGTGACTAGCACTAGCCGAGGTCAGTTATCTCAAAAGCCGCATTACCATTAATTAGTATTTCGCAATTCAAAGGAAAATCATTGCGTTAACGATTCAAGTCAATATAAGGTCCCTGCATACTGTACGACATAGTCATGCGATGCACTGACATGTTGCGTACATAGTTTAAGCTTTATTACCTCACGCATCATCATCAAGATTCGGAATTAATATCCATCTAATGTTTTATCCGAATGTGGTCATATGGGTAATAGTTTTAAATGATTTACGCGATTTACATATTTACAAGTAAATTTAGGAAATTATACCGCTCTCACGTTGTTCTACATAAACGGTACAGTTACAATATTTTATCAAAGCAATCCTCTTTGCAGACGCAGAATAATTCGTTATAGGAAACAATTATAACACACATACCCTCACACCCACGTATTTCGTTATAAGAAAAAATAAAACAACTACCAAATAAATAAACGTTTGTCGGTTTCGAAAAGGGGTAAATAATGAGTCGTTCAATGTTTGCATTCGCTTATTTTCCGCCAGGGTATAGAGGCCTTAATTTAATTCATTTATTTTCTATGTACACCGTCAATTGCACTTAAGGACTAATAATTGTTCGTTTAACCGATATAAATATGCAAATATATCGATTTGTAGACGTGCTAAGCAGTATTGTATATCTATTTTTTGTGTGCTAGCCTTTTGGTTACACGCTGCTATTCGAATTTAGTTTTTTTTATTTATTATATTTAAAAGTTGTTAGCAAAACTTTGTTATAGCAAAATAAACTGCAAACAAAAAAAGGTGACAAAATGTCTATAGGTTTTTAAAATACCACGAATGTGCAAGGAGAACTAACTGTCTGAATTTGAAAATGCAGAGAATCAGTTAAAAAAATCTATTTATGAATTAGTGCTCACAGCTCGAAAGAGCTTAAGTTCGAACAGAAGAGGATTTTTACCAAAGCTTGTATTTACAGACCAAACTTAAACTAAAAGGGAACAAACATTTTTTTCAACGTAGGGCACGCGATGTAATTCCACATGAGCAAACGTGACAGTAATTCGAGATTTGAATAGGTACGGTTTCTTTTTTTGTAAATTTTTGATTATCTTCCATCTGTAGTTTTTTTTTTAATTTTTATTTTTAATAATACATTTTCAAATTCCGCGGGCAATATTTCGGACCACATTTGCTTAATTTTGCTCATTTGCAGTGAGTCATGTTATAGTTTGACAGTCCTATAATACCGTGCGTTTTATTTTCCTTTTAAAAAATTCCTTCGTTATTAAATTTCACTACGAGAAGTTTCCAAATAAAATTTTCTCGAATACATTTTTCCAATACATTCTTATAAAAATGTTTGCAAAAAAGCTAAATTGTACAAATCGTGAACTGTGAACTTATTTATTTGGTGAAATATACTCGGATTATTTTGCCAGAGTATACACAAATTTAATAAATATTTGAGTAATAAATATAATTTATGTTAAATACCGCAATTCTTCGAAGACTAATAATAAAAGGAAAACAACAAGACACTCTTCTTAGAAATTTTGAAAACAATGGTAAAAATTACAACAGCTAAATGGAACAATTTACCAATAGACTTTAAAAATGAGAGGAGTTTTCATTAAAAGCTTCTTTCAGTTGGTGAATACTCAATCAAGCCTTAAAACATTAAAAAACATTTCCTTGGTTTCACTTTGAAATCACTGCAGGCAGCACATCTCTTAAAAAAAAATTAAACGCCCTTTTTAAGTATCCTTCAATTGATGGGAGAACATTCTCTGATACTTCAAACACAACGCCAACTGCGTATGCAATAGCCCATAAATTTGTGGACAGATGCTCATCAGCGTTGCCACTTTGCTGCAATAGCAGTAGATCTACTGCACTTTTTGCAAAAAATAAATCTACTGCCACTAAATCCAATCTACTGCACTTTTTTTGTTTGATAAACATTCTCTTAAACAGCTGTACAAAAACCATTCATAAAAATAACCCCTGTGAAGAGCCTCTGAACGAAGCCAACTTTTTGTGAACTTATTGTATAAAAAAACATTAATATAGTTTTAAGCAATTGATCTTTGTCTTTTTTTGTATAACAAAAAAATCTGCTGTGGAAAGACCGAATCCACTGCATTTTTGAATGGTCTACTGCGCTCCTCTCTTATTAAAGTGGCAACGCTGATGCTCATTGCTTAGGTTAGGTTAGGTTAGGTAAATGGGTGGGCAGAGCAGGGAGAACCGTTGCTCATTGCTTATCCTAGCTACTGTAATACAGCACTTAGGTTTATGGTAAGGTTAAATATACTGCCAGCTAAACGCCAGCACACTTAGACTAGAAATAGGTCCGTCTGGATCAAAAATCCCATATCCTCTCTCGCCAAATCAATTTGAGTTTCTAGTGAATCGAAGTGAACGTCTGACGTCGTTCTAACGATCGGTGTTTACAAGATCGCTAGTAACATTAAAATAGAAAGCCTCCTCCTCATCTCTACAGCTTCAAAAAAATCGTTTGAAGGTCCACCGAGCGTATTTGCGTGTTTTCCTATAACGCAGTGTTCAATAATGGAACCTATTACAACTCTTTGGTCCACTCTGTGTGTATAGAGAGATCACACTCTTAAAGAGCTTCAAATCCAGTTTTGTCGCTAGGCACGTTATTTTTTTGTTTTGCCCAGCTAAGATCTACTTTCACATGTTCATCTTGCTTTAGCTTTAGTTTGCATGTAACCATATCTACAATTCCCTGGAATATCCTTATGCCCTGTCTCTCATTGACAGAACAGAGTCACCTTTGAATTATTTAAGACGGATTCCAACGATATGATAGCTGCTTGGCTATCTGAAAAGATGCGGATTTCTATCGTGGATGTAACGTTTTTTCGGAGCCAAGAAGGTACCTCTTTTATTGCCGTTATTTCCACCTGTAACTCGCTTCAGTCATTTCGAAGACTGAAGGAGAGGCTTGGATTAAATCTGTCACAGAAAACACCTCCAGCCAACACTTCGTCAGTTTTTAATTCGTCAATAGAAAATTAGAAAATTGAACCCACTTGTCCACCGCAAAAATTTCACCCTTCCCAGAATTCAAACTGAATGGGATGATAGCCTGGAAGTTCTTGTCAAAGCTTAACTTGGGAGTAGTGTAGTGCATGTGCTCACTTTGGATATCATTTTCCAATGTTTCCCAGCAACGCTCAGACCTTAAGCGATCCGCTGCTTAGCGCGAATGTTTGACATTTCAACTGAACTAGTTTTGACAGTGTCGCACAGACTTCAAAAACAAACCAACAGTGGAAAGAGCAGAGTAGTTGGAAGTTGAAGAACTTGGCGCGAATATGCACAAAATACATCTACTTGCACAGAGTGGTCTGCGGCAAAAGGGTGATTTTTTAAGAGGTTTAGAACTTTTTTTTAAAAAAAAACACAAAAAATTCGAAAAAATGAATGAAATATTTATTTGAATCGATAGTTTAAACCTTGCAATTTAATGTTTAAAGATAATTTCATGCTTTCAGGCATACTCTTTCACACATATCGGCCGGTATCTCACGAATGAATGCATGGATGTTGGCTTCCAGTGCGTCAATCGAAGCGGGCTTGTCCCTATACACATTAGCCTTGGCATACCCCCACAAAAAATAATCTAATGGTGTCAAATCGCACGATCTAGGCGGCCAATTGACCGGCCCGAAACGTGAAATTAACTGTTCACCAAACTCGCCTCGCAATTGCGCCATTGTTTCGCGTGCTGTGTGGCATGTGGCACCGTCTTGTTGAAACCACATATCATGCAAGTCAAGAACTTCCATTTCGGGCAAAAAAAAGTTTGTTATCATCGCTCGGTAGCGTTCACCATTGACAGTAACGCTGCGATTCGCATCATCTTTGAAGAAATATGGCCCAATAATGCCGCCGGCCCATAAACCGCACCAAACAGTGGCTTTTTCGGGATGCATTGGTAGCTGTTGCAATGCTTCTGGCTGATCTTCACTCCAAATGCGGCAATTTTGCTTATTTACGTACCCATTCAACCAAAAATGAGCCTCATCGCTGAACACAAATTTTCGATAAAAAAGCGGATCCTCGGCCAGCTTTCCAAGAGCCCATTCACCAAAAATTCGGCGTTGTGGTAGGTCGGCTGGCTTTAGTTCTTGCACCAGCTGTATCTTAAAAGGCTTTACGCCCAAATCCTTCCGCAAAATTTTCCACGTAGTGCTGTAACAAAGGCCTAACTGCTGGGAACGGCGCCGAATCGACATTTCGCGGTCTTCTGTCACACTAGCTGATACGGCCGCAATATTTTCTTCACTACGCACAGTACGTAAACGTGTTGGTGGTTTAATGTCCAACAAAGTAAATTTGGTGCGAAATCACAATCACAATCACAATCTTCCGAATAGACTGCTCAGAAGGTCGAGAATGCCGATCATAAAATGGAAGCATCGCGCGATGAACATTTCGAACCGAGCACGAATTTTGATAGTAAAATTCAATAATTTGCAAGCGTTGTTCATTTGTAAGACGATCCATGGTTAAATTGCAAACCAAACTGAAGCTGTTTGACAGTGACACAAGGTACTAAACACACGTCAGCTGTCAAAACCAGTGTTGCCAAAACCAAACCAGCTAAAAAATCACTCTTTATAAGCGAATCGATTCATCTTTTTCCCCCCTTTTTCAGCCCGCAAAACGAAGCACAAACTTTTTAATTGTTATATAGCTTACGAGTAAGTATCTATTCATTTCAACCACTTGCACTAGCGCAATGTTTAAGTGTTTTACGAGTTGGTAAACGTCACATTTAAGTAAAATGGCTAGCCGCGGTTACACCGCCTTAATTGTTTTTTTTTCTTCTTTCTTTTCGTAATCCCCTATCGACTTCTAGGCAACTCTTTTGACGCATTGGATTAAGCACTACGACCACAATTTAGTGTAACTTCCTCTTTGCATTTCGAACTCGAAATCGCCAATTAATCCCCAAAGCTCGCGTGTTGCTCTCTTAGTACCATTACATGATTGTAAAATTTAAACTAGTTATCTGCGATAGCTCGCACAGAGGAATGGGTGAAACCATTTGTCCAAAGTATTACAAAACACACACCGGACTGGTCATTAACATAAATAAATAAAGTGACATTACTGAAATACCACGCAATGAAAACAAAATCAAATCCGCAATGCTCACCATTTCGTGTGCTGGGCACACCGACCTCACCTAACCACTCTCCAGATGGTTGAGGTTTAAGCTATGTGGGTATTGGCCGTCAAATGCGCCACACAAACAACCCCCAAGAGTGGCACTATACACACGTTGTACTCTGTCAACAAACCGATTGACCTCCTGTGACACTCTCTCTCTGACTTTTGAAGTACCACAAGGTCCCGCATGCATCCACGACGTTTGCATTTCCGTCGCAGTCAATTTGGGCGGGCCGGCGGTCGCTCTATATCACTTCTCTTTATGTCAAGTCGATGGAGTTGCCCAATACCTACACGGTAACCGAAATCTTAAGCCGCGCGATGGCTCATTTCAATTTCGGATTAACCTTGGTTTGGTGGTCTGAAGAAACCGAAAGAAGATAAGAAACAAAAAAGTCGGTAAAACACGATGCTGATGGCTATGTACATAAATATTACACAACACAACACCTCCAATTCGCCGAAAGAAAAGTCTTATTTCGGATTGTTTACCACAAAAAAAAAAAAAACCTAATGACGCAGCACCTTTGTGCCTTTGTTTTTGATGGTTTTGGACTTTGGCTTTGACAATCGGGGTGTCGATTTTTAAAATGGACAATTCGCCTGTTCGCATTTTAAATGGCCGGTACTCTCCGCGAATGACCTCGTTCGGAAACAGAGCACATTTCTGTTTCTTCTTCTTTTTTTGCCAACTAGTTTTCGGATTTTACTTTTTATTGTGTTTCGTTTTGTTTATTGTGGTGATGAAGCCGTTTCATCAGCTGCGACTGGTGCAAGAGATGTTAACACCATTTCTCACAAAGTCATTCACTCTCCCTGAAGAGTGTTGGCCAAGATTTTTGGTGTACCTACCAGTTGGCGCGGCTTCTGTGTCAGATTTTTGCAACATTTTCATTTTACCACTGTAGCGCGCAGGCAGGCTTGTGCTGTTTTATTGTGAATAATATTTCTTTCTTGTTGGCGATTTGCCAAAGACTTTGCGTGTTAGATGATATTACTGTCTTGCAATATGACAACTCGTCAAGTCCTATTCTAAAATAAAAAGAAACTCTGTAAAAGATAGAGAAATTGTAATCTTATTGCAAGTTTGTCTCATCCCTGGAAGATTGAATTAGAATGCAGTCAACTTTAAAGACGTCAAATCAATTTGGATTATAAGAGACTTACATTATACATAATTATCTTTACGATATCTTGCACGATATTACAGAGAGAGAGAGAGAGCCATTTTTGCGCAAGAATGAGAATGCAAGAATGGATGCACGATTGATAAAATGGAAGCTAACAGAATTCCGACGATGAACATTTCTCCAGTCAACTAAAAACATTCGCATTACTGATTCAAAACTTATTACCTATATGAAATAGTAATATAATACCCACGTCAAAAAACTTAACGAAAAAACTTTCTTCTCCCTTTTCCACATCCAGAAGCCATTTTGTTTTATAGGTAATGAAAATTCCGTAGGCCAAAGCAATACAAATATTACCACTCTGATCTTTTTCGTATTTCGTTTCATGGAAACAAGATGGCCGACCGTAATACGTGGCACTACCTTACCGTCAGTGAACTATTTAGTAGGTATCGAGAATCCTATTCATTTTACGTCACAGGCTTATGTGTCGCTGTGAAGGTACCGTTCTTGTTGGTATACTTTGAAGATTCCCTCCAAAAGAACGGGTTGGCATTCTGTAAGGCGAAACGATCAAACGTTTTCGTGCGCACGAATGATTTGCCCTATGTTCCACAAGCAAATTTCTTCGTGCACACGAAAACGTTTGAACGATTCGCCTTACAGAATGCCGACCCATCGCTGATCAATTCCCAAAAACCGCTGAAACTCAGTTTGCTCCAGCGGAACTCTTCGAACTTTTGATTTCATTTAAGAGTCAGTACTCTGCTAGATAGATTTAGGCCAAGGTTATGAGTGGATTTGTAAATACAGTGGATCTCTATGTTCTCATCAAATGTGCAGCATGAAAGACTTCTTTTCCGGAAATATAATCAACAGCCGTCAGCACATTTTGCAATTAGGTTGGTGCTAACTTTGTGGGGAATGTTTTCAAAAAGAACGCGAAATAACGATTTTTTAGCCAGCAGGTCCAGCTCTAAAATTATAAGTCGTTAATTGTACAGCAAACAACTGAATCACTTCGGAAATACCCATCCACCATTTAGTGCAATAAAGAGTTATTTGGGCAACCATAATAAGGCTCCTTTGAAACAGTTCCACGTTATAGCAACTGAACGGCGAGAAGCGAGTGCAATTTTCCAGTAACCACATTTTGACCCATTATGCATCTCACAACAGCGCGATAAGCTTTCTCAAATATTTGCACATTTACTTTCAGATCTCATCGGACCCACTCAAACAAAATCACACCCAGGTGAGGGAGAGGAGCTTTTTTGTCTTTGATTACGTAACTGCTACAAGTATCGACCGGCTGACGAATCAGCGCAACCAAGTGAATCTCCACGAATTCGACGTGGAAGTGTAATATGTTTACCATCAGCCATCTATTGGTTATAGCAATTAGCCTGAGTAGCCAATTGAGCGATGCCGATCAGTTATTACCCACTTCGTCATCCGATCGTCACAACTTGACCTGTGAACAGATGTGTGAGTTGACGGGCGCTGCCAGTCCACGGCTTGAAGTGAAGAAGGACTTCTTCGTGAGGGAGTCCAATAGGACGGCAACGGTGAGAGATGCGAGATCTGTGCAACGAAACCATGTGGTGGGTCACTCTTCGGAGCGGTATCTGGGAGGGTCTTCGATTATTTTTGGTCTTTCGAAGATCGCCAGCCCAGCGTACCTTAGTGAAGCATGCTTGCGCGACTTCAAGTCCATCGAGAGGGGGATTTTGAAGCGGGATCCATGGGCGATGAAGGGTATTAACAGTGTACAGGTAGCTCCCCTTGAAACGTTATAACTTATGTGCTTTTGTTTGGTTACAGTTCTCGATTCGTCGGGTTCCAAGGAGTCCGGCTTCATTTGGGGCCATAATTATTGGCTCGGAAGTCAGCAAGGCTGCGCCGCAGTTCAGAATCCGGTGCGAATCACTCTGTCCAACCGGTTTCAACGAACCATGCGAGAAGGCCTCATAGAACAGATGGCGCCCTTCAAAATGGACTACCGGGTCGTGTATATGAAGCACAACTCCCCGTGGCAGGTTGAAAGCAAGGTGATGACTGAGAGAATCATCCATGTGGGTCTGTGCTTGCCCTCGTCGTGCTCCTCCTATGAGATACACAACATCACTCAGACCCTCATGGACGGAACCCTACTAGAGGAGGGCAACGTTTTCGATTTGCACCCAGAAGTGATGTACATCAAGGACCTGAAGGTGAAGGACAGCTTCTTTGACAAGAAAAGTGTGAAGTTAATCGCTGGTGTCTTGGTCCTCACTGCGGCCCTGATGCTTGCAGCGGGTTGTCTTAGCATCAGTGAGCCGAGCAGCGTTGAAAAGCATTTAGACGGCAGTTTTTCCGCTGTCGAACAGAGAGCGAAGGAAAAAGAAATCAAATCCAATGACGTGGCGGCATTCATTAGATGCTTCGATATAGTCAACAACTCCCAGGCTTTGTTCACTTTTCGAGAGTCGACCCCCAACTCCATACCCATCATTAATGGACTGCGATCAGTGTCCTGTATCTGGATCATGATGTTCCACGTGATTTGGTACATGTACTTCACCGTCAACAACAAGACATTTCTCATGTCGTACGGCGAGAAGGTGTTCTTTCAGTACGTGAGCACGGCTCCGTTGTTGGTGGATTTGTTCTTCACTATAAGGTAAGTGCTTTGGATATTGAGGTTTTCAAACTGTTCTTAAATAGAAATATTTCCCTGTAGCGGTTTCCTGCAAACGTACAACTTTTTGAGGAACGAAAAACAATTGCACGTGGTCAGAGCGAATACTCTGGGACAAAACGCAAAGCTGTTCACCAAGATGTTGGCCCATCGATACTTGAGGTGGGTTTTATTGATAATTGCATTCTAGGATCCCGGTTTACTCGAGATTTATAAAAGGCGCAAGTTATTTACGAATGATCTCAATATCCATCACCAGAAAAACTAAAGTTGTGCAACTAGTGCAACTGAAAAGAACGCGTGAACAAGTGGATTAAAGGTTTGCCTGCAGTTTGACATTTGGCAATAAATTGTAGGTAACGCTAATCTATTTTTAATGTAAACGGGGGTTATTTGTCGTAATCGGTTTTACAGTATCTTTTTAACGAGTGTTTTATTACAAAGCGTATTACCTTTGGCAATTGTTTTTTCTTCGATCTACAAATCAACCTTTAGACTCACCTAATTGCACTGTAATGTCATTGTGCTTCTCGCATTTAATTTTAGTCTTACAAAAGTAAGTTTTTAAGTGACAGCACTGACAGTTTTTAATTTTGGGTGCATAACATACTTCCGCATACAAGAGAGTTTGACGCATTCTTGGGTTGTTTGTTGCACTATGTTACCGACACGAGATTGTTCTAAGGGTAGCGCAGCGGTTTGCAACCTTTTTTAATACATACCCGTCCTCATAGCGAATAAAGTCGTTTATAAAGTGATCTTAATTCAAAAATCATTGTAAAAGTAGTTGTTAGCGTGTTCTAATTATATAAAATTAAGTGCACGGCTGGGTCGAACTTTCTTGTTCATCAAAAGTTTGGTTGGTTGTTTTCTTATTTTAGGTAGGTAGAGATCTGAGAACCGATGCTAGATAAATGAAATGGGTGCAAATGAAGTGGGAGTTTCTATTTGTGAAGGAAGGCTGCATTTATTTTAAGGTGCATATTCAACAAGGTTGAAAACAGGGTAATATTTGCTAAAATGAAGTTTTGCGTAGCTGGGAGAGATTATAACAAAAATTTAGCATAGATATGTGAAAATAGATTGAGAAGTATAAGTAATTAAAAAAAAATTATTTTTTTCAAATTTTTTGAGAAAAACTAAGTACGATACGTACTTATTTTATCTTTAATATGTATTTGGATCAAAATCGTTAAATATTGCAATGTTTAGTTTGAAAAATACTATTGTCTAACTGTTTAGCTGAAAACCGAGTACAAGTAAGTTATTGTTCGGGATGTAAGCATTACTTGGTTTTTAGGGTTTTATCGAAATCGAAAACAGAGTTTTCGAGATATGAGCACTTTTTAAAGTGAGCGTTTCCAGTGATTCGAATTGAAAATTAAGGACGCAATCATTTTTAAAACATCAATTTTACTCTAAGTTTGTATTTTGGTCAAAATCATGCCGTTTTGAGGTTAACTAGGGAAAACTATATTTTTTTAAAAATGACTTTTTTCAAAAATCCATTTTACGATAAAACTGAGTTTTTCATTAAGTTAGAAATAAATTTTTGTTACAATCGTATGGACCGTTTTCGAGATATGTCCATATTTCAAAAGTACCGTTACTCGATTTTTAGCGGAAAACTGAGTATGCAGTTATGTTTACCTCACCTACTTAAGCTTAAATATCAATTTTTGTTGAAATCGTTAAAGCCGTTTTCGAACAAATGAAACTGGTATAAAAATTTTATATGCGAAGTACCATTAATATTGAGGTTACCATGCAAAAAAAAAAAACGGCCCCGAACTGTATTCCCCCAAACTTTTTATACGAAGTTTGAACGAAATCCGTTCAGCCGCTTAGGCTGTAGGCCTCGGGACATACAGACAGACAGACGGACAGAATTTTGCGACCCACTTTTTTGATTTCGCCTATCATCGTAATGTCAGAATTGATTAATATCTCGAGCTAGAAATTTTGTACGAATACAATATCTTTCTCTTACTACGTAATGCAGAAAGTTAAAAAGGGATTTCAAAACCTCTCAAATGGTTGCTAAGTAGATATTTTCGACGTCTACTTGCCACTCTAGTAAAATGATGGTAACACTATCAAAATGATGTCAAAACTGGCATTATGTTCCCGCAAACATTTTTAAGGCAACGCAATCACTCTTTGTAGCTCTGTTTTGTCATACATAACATTGGTCGCGATCTTTTGACCGCTAGCGACGTGCCAATCATTAAATACAATATAAGCACTTTTTCATCCTAGAACTTTATCAAATTTTCCGTAGACGTTCGCTTAAGTGCGTAGTTTTGCGCTAAATGAAAAAAAGGATAAAAAAAAATTTGCTGTCATTTGATTCAAGTAAACGGATTAAAATAAATCAATCAGAAACCTATGTCAAGTTCGTCATTAAATTTGAAATAAAATAAAATAGAGATGTTGTTTAATTTGTTAATTCTTAATATGTTAACGAAAACAAAATCATAATGAGATTAATTAATGTCACACACGCGTTCATTTATTTCTACAAATGACTTGTTATTGTGCCATACTGGCCTCTTTCGAATCCGCCATAAGCTGACGCAAGGTATTTTGCCAGGTCTTTCCAACTTCTGTATTTTACACTGTCAAACAATCGACTGCCAAATAATTGTTATGACTAATGACAGACTTACGAAAGTATTTTTTAGAAGCTGACAGTCTTTCATATTTTTAAATTTACAGACCGACATGCGTATGAACTATAAAAACCTTACAGCACTGCAAATTGTAAGACGGTTTTAATTTTATTTTCCAGATTAGCTCCCCTCTATCTGGTCCTCACAGGTATGGTTGAAATATTCACATCCTACATCGAAGACGTCTCGATATTCCACATTCACGATCGCTTCGACCAAACCTGTTCGAATCACTGGTGGAGGAACATCATCTTTATTCAAAACTTCTTCGACCACAATGAGCTCTGTCTTAACTGGACATGGTCGCTCGCATGCGAGATGCAATTTTTCTGTCTGATATCAGTACTGCTGTTTGTATACACGAAGTATGTCACACAACTAATAATCGCATTGATTTTCTCTAAAACTTTACATTTTTCTTCATAGACACCCTCAACTCGTAAAGAAACTCATGGCTGGAATCATTGCGGCCACCATAGCATGGACCTTCTTCGTCGGGCTGCAGCAACGCTACCAACTGTCATTTGACGTGGCTTACCACACTGCTACCGAGGTTTATATAAACCCCTTTATCCGGATAATGCCCTACTTGCTTGGCTCGATAGCCGGCTGGTACTTGGTCGACAGCAAGGGCCAGTTTCAAGTGGGCCCAACGGCAGAGAAATGCCTCTGGAACATGGCAATTTTGCTGTTCTTCACTTGCATCTATTCCACCATCAAACGCGACATGACAATCCTGCAAACGATCTCATTGCTTGTCGTTGGACGTCTTTTGTTCTCGATATCAGTGTGCTGGATGATTATCGGCAGTGCAACGGGCCGAGGTAGTTGGTGGTCGAGGATCTTGGAATACAAGCTATTCCAGCATCTGAATCGATTGTCCTATGCAATCTATCTGCTGAATCCATTTGTTATTGCGTTCATATTCAGCTTGTCGAACACAAGTTCTCATGCTGATCCTTTGCAATTGGTAAGAGGAACTCAGTCTCTTATGCAGGATATTCGATATGACTTTTCCCATCTCATTACAGTGTGTACTGACAAGTGGCTTCGCGGCCATCGTTTACATCCTGTCGATCGTGTTTTCGCTTGCCTTCGAGATACCCTACTGCAACTGGTCGAATGAACTGCTGAGGAGGAAGCTCAAGACCGCCTAAATGAGACTCATTACGTGTATCGTCTTTGTATATGTTATTTATTCTAGATTTACTTTTACTTGCTATTAATTGTTAAGTATGTGTGTGTATGCTCGTGCGATTTGTCCGTGCGATTGCCCGGTTTGGGAACTGTAACTAGATGGTTTGTGATGTTTGTTTTTTTAAGCCTTTAGAAGATTAATTTTAGATTGATAGTTCAAATGCATATTAAGTGTAGTATGAATCTATTTGTTATTTTATCCAGGGATTGTTGCCAAATAGACGTGTTTTTTTTTTGCATTTTGCACATGCTTGGGGTGAAGTGAACATAAGAAATAAAAATTATTACATTTGCACTGAAGGACGTCTTTTTTCTATGATTTACTTAACGAGACACTGCGGGTGTACATCCTCGTTGGTCCCTCGCACCTTGTTTTCAGATGTACGGAACAAGCGATCTGGCAACTACATGGCTTGGCCTATCGAGGTATCCGTTCGGAAAAAAATTCCGATACGAAAGTCAAAATTGATCGGAACCGAAATTGCATTCGAAGTATCCGTTTCGGAACAAAATAAATGAAGCATATAAACGCATTCACTTCACATTAAAATATTCCGCAGCAATTAGTTATCAAAGAGCTTCGGAAAAAATTTGCAGTGTAGCTGTCAAAACGCGGTTCCACGCAATGCGACAAGGTGCGCTATATGTCATTGGAGAATTTTTCCGAAAGTTGTATAGGAACGGATATCTCGAATGGAATTTCTCCGATTTCGTACAAATCGAAGAAAATTCCGTTCCGAACGGATACCTCGATAGGGCCGATTGTCTTCGCACATGGCACGAAAACATATACCTACCGAAAAATGTTTTTTTTTTACAAATGAGCCCAATATCAGCTCTGTAAGTCCAATAAAGTATTGCATCGTATTTGGTATCATTTGGTTACGCGTGCCATACAAAACGAAGAGAAAAGAATTCGTTTCTTTTTTCTTCCCAAAATTTGGCAGATTGTCGACACCAGAATTGTGACATTTCTGCTCAGAGCAAGAAAAAATTCAAGTGGATTCGTACAAGTGCTTGTACAATATATGTATATATGTTTTCTCTTCCGACTTTGTCTCGTGGCAGTGATGCCAGAATTTTCGGACTGACTTTTACACGACGATTATCAAAAATACCTTTTTGGTTCATGCCGTTGTTAAAAAAAACCACAAGATATTCCCCACGAAAATAAACATACATAAATAATTATGCTGAATACAAAAATAAATAAATAAAGTTGAATTCGAATGGTTTTTAGAAATGAGCTAAAACGGCGAAGAAACCGTTTTAGCTTATCCTAAAATGTAAAATACGCGTGAATCCCCACGATCTGGCATCACTGAACTCATAGGTATGCAGAACGTGAACAACTATAAAAGAATTGCCGTAATCTTCGTCAGTCCCAGAAATAGTTACGAAAAACAACAATCCTTAAGAAATTTACCCTTACCTAAATAGTTATCGAAATTATATATTCTTTTTGTTTTGACATTTCGCAATAACCGCTGAAGGTGGTGCGATTAAAAGTTGGGTTACCCATGTGCCATTAATTGATGTTATATACTCAATTCTATTTGCGATGTTAAATTTAACGAATCTATTGCGGAAATTTTCATAAATTTATCTATTGTGAGTTGTGACCAGCGTTGCCAACCAATTTTGACGAAAAAATGCCTAACTTGAGAAAAAAAAGATGCCTTTTTCAATAAAATAATGCCTAAAATATTTTTTTTATGTAAACTGGAAAATTATATCAAAAATTAAGCATAAATATAACAAAATTAAAAAAAAACAATTTTTATTTCCAAAAAAACAACTTAAATAATAAATCACAGGAGAAATTCTTAATAGGAACAAAATTCATGACATTTTAGTTTCATAAGTAGGTAAAAGGTATTAAACAAAACAAACATAGTCTTAAATCATACATTAAACAAATAAAAAGTCAATATGTTGAATCAAAAAAAAAATATTTGAAAAAAAACCTTTTTGGAAAAAGGTATGAAAAAGATGACGTTGGCATCACTGGTTGTGACCGAAAAAAATATTTAATTTTAGTCTAAAAATGATTATCAGTAAGTCCTATAAGTATGCAATGAAGCGAACACTGTAAACACTTCAATTATAACGTTATTTTGCCGTCAGTCAAATGTTAAATGATTTTATTTAAGTGATTTTCTTCACTTGTTCACCCTCAACGGAATAACCGTAGAATGTCAAACCAGATTGGATGGTAACTCCGTTCTGCTGCTCTAGCCTAATTTAAGTTCCTTCACCAAATGTGCTTTTTAAATAAAAAATCCGAGCTAAAGTATTTCCCAATACGCAATTCCACCACAACAATTCAATTTTCGTTTCAGACTGTACCAAAACTAAGCGTTTATTAATGGCTCGTGTATTATTTTGCTTTACAATTTCAAGTTCCTTAGCAAAAAAAAAAGAGCACCCATCATTGTTTGCACAGACACAGTAAACGTTGCTTAATTTAAAAGGTAAATAGGTTCCTCTAGATTTATCAAAACATCGGTTGATAACTAATGTAGACAAACGTGTTTCTCATAATTCCCAATGTTTAAATTTCCTTTTTGAGTTTGATACGCGTATAAGAAAAACTCAAATTGACGTTCAAAAATCTATTTCCCGTTACATTTATTTTTCACTCAGTTCCAAAAGTAGAGACACCGGAAAGGGAAACTGTTTAAGTATCACTCTCTTCATCATGGTTGATCTTTGCGACTGTGCCTAAAACCATGCAGCGTTATTTCGTTTTGTTAGGTACTCAGTTTTCGTTGTTCACCATATATACGTGTCAAAAAATTGGATTGTGTTTGGATTGGAGTTTTTTTGATTTTTTGGGGTTTTTATTTTTGTCGAACGCCCCGGGTTTTTCCTCTTTGACTCAAGACTCCAACTCCTAGACCGACGGAGGTAGGAATTCTTAAAAATGGTCCATTTTCGATTGTTTTTCTTGTGCGGCTCAAATTAAACGTCATATCTCAGCCAAAGTGAAGTAAAACAATCAATCTCAACTCCCTTAAGTCAGTCTGATTGATATTTTATTTATTATCGCGTCAGTTTGGGAAATCTTGGTTTTGCAATTTTTCGCAATTTTCGTGAAATTTTGTGAATTTTCGCCCTTAGGGCCCGATTCTGGGACTCATTTTGCGGTGGATGTATCGGCCATAAGCGGTAAGGTTGCCTGTGATGATTTGGATTC
The DNA here is from genome assembly GCA_951230905.1 of Cheilosia variabilis. NCBI lineage: Eukaryota > Metazoa > Arthropoda > Insecta > Diptera > Syrphidae > Cheilosia > Cheilosia variabilis. The sequence goes on along the minus strand of OX579679.1, from coordinate 13,793,853 downwards.
TATAATTTGTTTAGACCGACCTTGAGTTTCAAATTCCACACCTGTAAAGTGTCAGTCACTCAAGATTGTTATGGACATCAAGTGCACTTATTTCAATAGGGATTCTTCAAACTACACACACCGAAAAAGTTTAATATGTCCCAACCTGTGCACTTGACAAGTTAATTTTTATTATTGTTATTCCCGGAAGACAGAGATAATATCTACCAAACGATGGGTACTTTTGATGTAACACTCAGTAAATGTCATCCTTATTGCATTAATTTATGTATCTGATGATGACATGTACGCTCGCATCTCAAAAAATAAAAGCCTTTTGAGCACACAACTGCGAAGTTGAAGGTAACTACCACGTGTATCTGATCTTTTATTTACACAGATGGTGCTCAATTCGATAGCAAAATTAAAATATTTGCTGTTATAAATGGACAAAAAGGATAAGTAGAACTTGATAGATATTGATTTGGATGAGGCGGGGTGGTATATGTCTCTCCACGTAGGTGCGCACACAAAACAAATGTGTCACCCCAACAGAAAGTAATATAGCCGTGTATTTTTGTTTCATAATAATTGACTTAACTCAAACACCATGTCCAAGGTCAATCATATTCGTACCGAACCCACTCTTTTTGTGCGCTGTTATTGAATTAATCAACTGCTGATTTTCTTTTCTTTATTGGTTCGGCGTTCAGCCTCTTTCGATTGGATTGTCACTTGTTGATTGAACTGCCATGTGATTGATTTTCCTGTAGCCCTATTGTTAATACTTTTTTGCTTTGGGCGTGACTGGCTACACTTGTTGCGGTTATTTTATTATGTAATTCATAACAATGTTCAGTAGGTACACCTAAAATATAGGTTTCCAATTACACTAATGACAGATTGATGCTAGCTCCGAAATCTTTTTTGACTCGATACCAAAACACTGCAGTCAATTGTGAAATTGGTAGATTTTGTAACCATTATTACCTTTAATCTATTTTCAAATAGTTTACGGTTACACTAATTACCGTACCATTGATTATACCATAGACCTACAATCAGTACACTCGTCGATAATTTGTTTTACCTAAATCGTGGATAGAGCCCTGGTAGGAACTGACTCTCAATCTGAAGCGAACATTAAAAATCATTGTGCCCTTTACTTTCGTTTAAACTGTTCAGTATTACGAGGTTTAGCGAAAACTGTAATTTTTCCTGAAATGTACATAAAAAGACAGCTGAATACCCTTTTTTCATTAAGCAGAGTTATATTGGGGACGTTCAATTATTAACTTTAGTGTCTGACAGCTCTCTGACCTGATGTGTCTCAGTTTTGATTGGCCTAGATCGGTCAAATGAACAGCTTTTCAGTTGACGTTTATGGAAGGGTAGCCGACGAATCTGGTCAAGAATGACTGAGTACTTAGTTGACAGTTTGCATATGTGGCCGACGCAGGAAATGTGGCGCTACCGACCAGTCTAGGTTCTGCCTTCAATATAAATCTTGTCCAGACAAATTGTCGACTAAAGATAACTACATTTTTTAATGTAACCATTCTATTGCAGTGGTCGTATATCATCGCACTTACAGTTTTGTGATGGTCACCAAAAAGTCAGCAGGAATATTGTGCGCTCGGATCTGTTACTTGGTTTACGTGCATTTCTATTCGATTGAATATCGAATACAAAAACCTAGCAAACTGCCGTATCGACTCTGTGACAGACTGCAGTTTTCAGCTGTCATAGACACCTTGTCAACAATTATTTCCAAAGACAAACAACCACAAATTATTTTCAAATCATGAAGACAGAGATAAAATAAAAATGAATTAACATGTATTACTATCATTAGGAACCATTTGCACAACTCTTGAGCGGGTATTGTTTGATAAAAGAAAACAAATTCAAAGCCCATTCCATATCGCCAAGTGATGCCATTTCAATGTTACTAAAATATCAAGGGTACCATTCGTGATAATACTTATTACAAAACTACAGCCTTTTCGACAAAAAAAAAAAAAAACTATCATTGTTGTGACACTATGGATTGACCTACATTCAGTTGATCAATTGTCTCTGATCAGTCTAAATGATTGCTGATTGCACCTTTGGCCAACTTTGCGGGGAGGTTTGTCTTCACGTCTAGCTAAACCGATTTTGCCGATTCATTCAGATAGTTGGTTTGAAGTTTTCTCATACGTTGCCGCTCAACTTTAAATTCTCTTCTGCTCTTGTTTATTTTTTGTTTGTAAAATGCTATTCGAATGGGTGGAGTTATTTAGAGTAGAGAAACAGGAAAAATGAAAATTTAACTACAACAATTTTTTTCTCACTGTGTGTAACTGTCGTATACAACGTCCAAATTCAGTCATTTTAATATATCTTACAATCCTAGGCCATCCCGTATAGGTTGCTAAATGTAAGGGTATACATTTAAACGGCTGCCAGAAGCTATCACCTGATTTTATGAGTTGAAGAATAGTTTCTTTAAGAAAAGGGTGCATCAAACTTGTAAATTAAACGAACTGCGTAAAGGAAATTATTTAATACTTGCTGAATCAGTTATGCATGGTTATTAAATCAGTATCGCTCATTTTTGTGTAGTCGGTTTCCGAAAGAATGAAAGAACCACAAGTTAGTTTAAAATTTGTAGAGGTCCTTGCCTTTTCAGTCAGTTTTCCGCTCACTGAACTAACCTTTGTCTATAGATTCAGTAGATTTCGAGAGACCACCGGCCTTTTTCGTTCTTCTCTTTCGTTGATTTAGTAACTTTAGTTAACTTTATCCACTGATGCCAAGGGACGGCATTACCTAACACGCAAAAAAAACGTGACACGTTTTTTGGTCGGCCATCTTGTTTACGTTTAGGAATTATGGGAAAGCTATGCATGTTGATATTTTTATAGCGATGGCTTACGAAATTTCGCTTTCCTATAAAACAAAATGGCTTCCGGAAGTGATGAACAGACAATTATTTATTTATTTCGTATAACTGATTGATGTATTGTTGGTTTAATTTACTGAAACTGAAAAGAGTGGTTCTCTTATTTCACATGTTTTACATCAGAAATATAAATGTTTTCAAGTGATTGTAGAGATGCTGTTCTTCGGAACTTGTGTTTGTTTCCGTTTTACGTATCTATAATTATGGGTAGAATATCCATGACACTTTAGGCGTCTGATTTGTGAACTCATTCTTACGCCTTTATTAGCATTGACTGCGGACAAACGGATCTCTCTGTCCCGTCTCGTGCAAAAATGCGCATGATTTGCAATCAATTTGCGCAACTATGTCGTCAACTGCATAGTTTTAGGCTTGACTTCTGTTTTGGTTTACCAACATTTATTCAAATTAAAAGCGAACGAACTGATCCGTATGCCCAGGGCTAAGTAGTTGCCACCAGCAATAACAAGACGTCCACTTCGCAATCTGTATAACGATTAATTGCAATGTATTCGCCCCGAAATAAATTAGCCAAAAGGCAATCGATTCCAAATTGTAAAGTCAAAATCAAGATCCCATTAATTATAACGAAAGACCTACCACCCAGCGGGTATCTCAAAGTAAATACCACTCAACGTGTACTGTTGTTGCATCAACCTCGCAAAAGTTATACAAGCGGTGTTGAATTTTTGGGTGGGAACTTCAAAATCGGAAGCGCAATACAATAATCGGATTTGGACTCACCAATTACTATTATCAAACGACTCACATAACGCCCACCACGGTGCAGCATCGCGCCTAGCATTACGTGTTGCAATGCAACAGATCTTGCTGGACCACTCTTCAAGCCCATTAATGGCGTGGCGACGACCCAACCAACTACAGCTGTTACATGGAAATGGTATAGGTATTAGGTACATACTCGGCTCGTATGTATCCCTTCATTTCCATTCGAACGCCGACCTCGAAAGACGCATCACTCGAATGAATATTTATTCGTACCTACAAGACAACCAGAATTACAATTTTTCCCCATCAGCATAAATAAACATTTTTTTTTTTTGTTGATTTCCAATTTGGTAAATTTAGCGAAGAAGAAAAACACTCGCGACTACAACTCACCAGTCCGTTCGAGCACCTCAGATTGGCAACATGTTGTTGCATTGGCGCACAACGCTAGCGGTTACTTTCCTCCTCTTATCTGTGAGTCTGCGTTGCGAGAAAGTGAAAGGCTTTGTCTATGAGGATGGCAGTGGAGCAGCGGCACCACCTCTGCAACTGGATCAGTTACGGCTGGTGAATTTCCTAGTTGGAATATCGGCCGATGGAGTGCGTTTATCTAATGGCTCGCAGAGCCAGTGTGCACGCGAGCTGGGATTATTCCTCGATGATGTCGAAAGGCAGCAGCTATGGGCGCTGAAGGGTAAGTGAAAATGATTCGTCTCATCGTGCACGCGCTTACATTCCCTTTGCAGTGATCGACTCATTTGGTGTCACGCCGAACACCATTAATTGGGGCAACTATTTCTGGTTTTCGGCAAAGGAATACTGCCAGGACCTCAATAAGCCATACCGCATAACATTGTCGGAGAGATATCATCACACAAAAGAATTCAACGTCAGCAGCCCGTTTCCCGTTCGCTTTTGGATGGTTTATTTCAATTTCTCCACGCCAGTGCATGTGGACTTAAATCTGCAGTTCGAGGTATGTGGTCGGGCGAGTGCGGCTCGCTTACACAATTATTAGGGAATTTCTCGTCTGAGAGTGAAAATATTTGTTGTGCTTAATTTCCTGTTCGCCGAAGAGTGTTTTTTTATTTTTCTTTTCGGTAAGGATGGTAAGGATGATGCGGGGAGGTTTTTGTGCTTAGTTCAGTGGGTTAGTGTATTAGCTAAGTGGTGTGATTGTCGGTGGCGTATGCGTAATATTTTCTTTTCTTCTTCTGAATTATTGTTGTTATTGTTTTCTTTGGAGTGCATACCTTTGGGTATTAAGTATGCAATCAAACTACGTATACGCACTGTGTGCATGCGGAAGAGAAGTTTCAATCCCAAAAGTGGTGTAGCTTAGCGAATGACTGATTTTTGCTGTGGCCAAGCATATTCGCTTGATACTGAAATTAAAATTGATTTGCCTTTCATTTTGCGTTGGGATGGGCGGACCTATAATACTTCGAGAGGTTCTGAGCTGCTTGCAGAAAGATGGATTTAAGTTGTAGTGGAAATATGGAAATATGTCTCTATGAAATTTCCCGTCTAAATAAGTTCTGGAAGAATCGACTGTAGCCCTTATTTATAGTCAGCTTCCCTTTCGTTTTAGAATAAAATTCACGTTGGACTATGTCTTCCGCAAAGCTGCACCTACGACGAGGTGGTTTCCTTCAGCGAATCCTACTTTGCGCAGAAGATATTCGAACCGCAGCGCCGCTTCGACATCGAGATGACTGTAGTTGATGCCAAGACTCCAATGTTCGCATGGAGGGTCTTCTTAAAAACTGGATTTTTCATCTGTTTGTAAGTATCGACAGTACGTCTACACATGACAAACAGACCAACTTCTACCTGTGTTTTCAGTGGCGTCTTGTCGTCATTGGCAGTGCTGATAGTCATAGCCGAGGTCATACACCGAATTCATAAAAATCGCGAACGTAACAGGGACAACAAGGTGCCGACGGAAGCCCACTCCAGGGTGGAGGAGTTGTTCCTCTGCTTCGACATAAGGGACAACTACCACAGACTGCTTCAGCTTGAAAACTCAAAAGGCTTCCTCCCGGTGATAGCAGGCTTTCGAACGATTGTCTGCTTGTGGGTAACACTCTTCCATGTCTACTTCTATTCGCTGTTTGCGATCAGCAATGTTCCCTTGATATTCGCTAAGCTCGAGAAGCCAATACTGCAGCCAGTCCTGCAGTCGTGCTTTTATGTGGATGTCTTCTTTGTTATAAGGTGCGAGGAGGTAGCTACAGATGGGCTTCTGATTTTTAACTGAATTTCGTTTGCAGCTCGTTTCTGCTGTGCTACAACTTTCTGTCGAACGCTCGGAATATGGAGGCGATAAAGAAGAACTCCTTGAAGGACAATGCTGCATTTTTTCTTAAAATGGTCTTACAGCGATATGTGAGGTAGGTCAACAAATGCAGCAAACTAAAAACCAAACTAAAAAAATTGTTCGACAGACTTCTTCCTATAATGCTGATAACAATGATGCTGAGTGACTGCCTGCACGACTTCTTGGACATGTACTCGCCATTCCGCATGGACCAACACACGGGTCTATACTGCAAGCAGTAAAAGCAAACCTCCTCACTTTGAAAATATATTTAAAATAGCCCTTCTTTCAGAAACTGGTGGTACAACGTGCTCTTCATAAACAACTTCCTCGATTTGAAGGACATCTGCGCATCGTGGACATGGTACCTGGGCTGTGAGATGCAATTCTTCATCCTGTTCACTTTGATTCTGTTCGTATACGCAAAGAACAAGGCAGCTGGAAAGAGCGTGTTTGTGGTGCTCCTTGTGAGCTTCCTCTCCATCAGCTTCATTTGCAACTACTTAAACGGCGTAACGTTCGAGTAAGTTTTTTTTAAAGAACTACTTCCCCGAACGGTGTTAACATGTGGCAAATCTGTCTTCCAGAATCGATGTGATCTACGGCACCCTGGAGCAGCTGTACGTCAAACCATGGGTTCGAATGAACCCTTACTTCGCCGGTGCATTGATGGGATGGATTTACTACCGCCACAAAGAGCACCCGATCAAGTTTCACACGCCGTTGAAGGTGATCTTTTGGGTCTTCACATTCTGCCTGTACGCGACAACGAACTTCATGAGCTACTGGCGCACCGCCCCAACTTGGTTGGTAGCGACAATAATGTCCTTTGGCAAGCTCATATTCGGTCTCTGTGTTGGCTGTATATTTGTGCTGTGCGAATGGGGATACGGTGGTGTTGTGAACAGCATTTTGTCCTCGAGGCCGTTTTTGTTTTTGAACAAGTTCTGTTTCAGTATTTACATGGTGGCACCTGTGATAGTTGTGACCGTTTTCGGCCTGCGCACTCAGGCGACACACTTCAGTGAGGTTGGCTCGTCAACGGATTTCATTGGCGTCATCGTACTGTCCATACTGATATCCTTTATTGTCGTGATATTGGTCGAGATACCAGTGCAGAAAATCTCCTCTAGGTTTATAATTAGGAAAAAGATTGCATAAAAGTTGTTTCATTCTTTGTATCATTAAATTAGATCGTAGCTATTGATTAGTTTGACTTAAGTTTGTACCTAAAGTAGCCTTGTAAGTTGTTTGATGTAAAATGAAAATGTACTTCTCATCGAATAAAAAAAACATTATTTAAATGATGACCACTTGAGTTTTAATCAACGAAAATGTGTAATTGGGATATAATCAGGTACGAGCCCAGAGATGTGTGAAATGTTTCCAACTTTGTATGAAATCGTTCAGTCCATTAGCTACATACAGGTAGCCGTCGTGTCTCTAGAGCTAGCTCGAAATTGAATAGAAAAGTACAAACTAGCGCCAGACAAATAAGTTGTTGGAGTGTATTCCATCCATTGAACAAGTTGCCGAAATAGGCTTAATTTGATTGCTTACAAAATTGTTCACTAAAATAAAAATTCAATTTATTTTCCCAAGAAGTGGCATCACTGTCACTAATTCCCTATTCACACCAAGCCGAAAACTGGGTTTTCGCGAAAACGAAACTTCATCGAAAGCAGAAGTTTTCCCATACATATTTCAGTTTTCAAAACGAGTTGTTTTGCGTCGTTTTCCACGAAAACGACTTCCAACTTCCAATAGCTGGATTGTTGAAACAAACAAACCTTTTGCAACATTCAGCAAATTCAGCAGAACATCTAACCGAACAGAAGTCACAACGCACAAGCACAACAATAAAATCATTTTCCACACTTCAATGATGGGCTAATATTATTTTAAAATGCTCTGAATTTATTTTATTTGCTAATTAATGCGATCGAAATTTGCAACCAAAATAGTTTACACAGAAGTTTTACGACCAGTGGCCCTCAGCTGATTGAAACGGTAAACGAAAACTAGTTGGTGTTCGGTGTGAATGCATCGACGAGTTTTCGATGAAAACACGATTTTCGGTGCGGTGTGAATAGGGTATACATTTCATTACAACCGTCAAGTCGTCAAATAGCAGAGAAAAAAAAGACTGTGTGTGTATTATAAAATATGAACAAAATTCAACTGGCATTTCACTTTCTAAAGGGATCATTACAAAGAGATTACATGGGTACCTAGCCAACCTTTAGATATTCACGATCGACTTTTTCTTAGAATTTTTAAATCCTCACTAAACATTCACTCAATAACGATTCAATGATTACGGTCTTTTTAATGCAATAAGGGATTGTAAAATGTTGTTGACAGGTAAAACAGTTATTGTCAAAAAAAGGTTTTTCTATAAATATTCATTTATACAATCGTAGCTTAACTTTTTTTTTTTTTAAAGTGAACAAATTTTATTAAGGTCGAAATGAAATTCATGCACAGACATAAGATGTAAATTCAGAAATAAGTCTCTGCTTCTCATATTATTTACGAAACTTCAATATCGGTATAACAAATGTAGTACTTTGCGATCTACGAAATCCTGTCGTACCGCAAGTTCTACTGATCCAAAAAGAATAGGTATTGGTTTTTAATTGAAGTTATAGTAGATAAGAAATATATATCCGACCCATGTTCGATTTGATTTCCAGCTTAGCTGCCAGAAGGGCATATTTCGATATTTCGAGGCGAAACGATAATGAACTTTCGAAGTAGGTACACTTTAATCATGCATCATTCGCTTTCGAAAGAACTACAATTTGATAGTCTCACGCAATTCCGTTGGTGGTTGCTTTTATAGGAAAATTCGTGTTTATTTTTGCTACTCAAAACGTCATTTGCAAAAATACCGGGTGCTTTATAAGTCAATTCAAGTACATATTCGTCCACGAAGGCAGCTGTTCAATTGTACAGCGGTTTCCAGTGGCTCTGATGTGGTATTCGATTGGGCTTCTTCAGATTTCGTGTCTAATCGAACATAGAAAAACTCACTTGCTCTTTTTTAACTTTCTCCATTACATAGTAAGAGAAAGATATTGTATTCGTACAAAATTTCGAACTCGAGATGTTAATCAATTCTGAACTCAAAAAAGTGGGTCGCAAAATTCTGTCCTTCTGTCTGTCTGTATGTCCCGAGGCCTACAGCCGAAGGGGCTAAACGGATTTCGTTCAAACTTCGGATTTAAAGTTTGGGGGCTTACAGTTCGGGGCCGTTTTTTTTTTTTGCATGGTAACCTCAATATTAATGGTACTTCCCATACAAAATGTTCATACCAGTTTGATTTGTTCGAAAACGGCTGTAACGATTTCAACAAAAATTGATATTTAAGCTTAAGTAGGTGAGGTAAACATAACTGCATACTCAGTTTTCCGCTAAAAATCGAGTAACGGTACTTTTGAAATGTGGGCATATCTCGAAAACGGTCCCTACGATTGTAACAAAAATTCATTTCTAAGGTAATGTGGTCATTTCTAACTTAATAAAAAAACTCAGTTTTTCTCTGTATTTTCGTAAAATGGATTTTTGAAAAAAGTCATTTTTGTAAAATATAGTTTTCCCATAGTTTACCTCAAATTGATTTGGCATGATTTTGACCAAAAGGCAAACTTAGAGTAAAATTGATGTTTTCAAAATTATTGCGTCCTCAATTTTCAATTCGAATCACTGCTCATATCTCGAAAACCCCATTTTCGATTTCGATAAAACCCTAAAAACCAAGTAATGCTTACATCCCGAACAATAACTTGTACTCGGTTTTCAGCTAAATAGTTAAACAATAGTATTTTTCAAACTAGACAATATTTGGTACTGTTTTGTCTGCAAAATTTTACAAAAAACACTTTAACGCTTTTGACCCGTATACTTAGTTTTTCTCAAGAAATTCGAACAAATCAAATTCTTAAACATTTATCAAAAATGACTACCCTAATTCCGATCTGTATTCACATATTTTCGGTATAATTTTGAAATAATAACAATGCCCCGACTTCGAATAACAGCTACGTAAAACTTGTTTTTGGCAAATATTACCAACTCGAAATTTTTTTCAACCATATTGAATGTGCACCCTAAACATATTTCCAACAACTTGGAGCTTACACAATCAGAAACTGTCACTTCATTTACATTAAAACTTTTAATGAAAGAGTAAGTTACATTCGACCCAGTCGTGCACTTTATTTTTTTGTTGATATTCGTGTGATTGGAATATGTGTAGCTTCGACATTCTTCTAACCGTTTTCCATTCACTGGTTAAATTTTATTATGAAAATAATCAAAACGTTCACTCAGGTGGATTTCTGAACATATGTACCTAAATAATTAACAAAAATAGATCCAATCAGGTACTTTGTAGTTGAAAAATTTCACGAAAACGGAAAACACACTGCACCAGTTGTCAAACTCAAACGCACTTGTATTGGTAAATCTAAAGCAACACTGAGAAAAAATCCAGATTCGCAAAGTGCCCAGAGATCGGAAAAAGATTCGATTTTTTTCGTACCAAACGAACATAAAAAGTGACATAGAGCAAAACAAAGTGCTTCGAGAGTGCCCAATCAAATACCACATAATTGAAGTCTTAATTTCTGTGAATTTGTCAAAGTGGCTGAATGGCATCTGCTCGATCAACAGTGCTGCCATAACAAAACAAAAGCTTCTTAATGGACCTCTATACGTTGATTTCAATATTTCTGCCGCATGCATCACTAACATATTTTGTTAAATGATAGCAAAACTCTAAGATCTGATCGTCTTAAAATGACCTTGGGAGTACAAACCACTTACATTTTACGAACAAAGCATAACAAAAGTCCACACAATCACAATTTTTTTCGTGACTTGTTACTGTTTAATTTTTTGTGAAATGTGCGTGTGATTTAATGTTCGATCCAGAATTGTGGTCCATCGGCATTCATATACCTATAGTCGATGACATTTAAATATGCTTGAGGGTTATTAATGGTTTCACTTGACATTCCCAGCACAAACGTAGTGTTTATTCAAGTTATCTATGACAGGAGAAGAGATCCCTGATGGAACTGTCAAGCAAAAATGATGTTTAACTAATGGTTACTTGGAACTCCAAAGTTTCAAAGGTTAATTGAAAAGCTAATTCCCTACCAAATGGATCGGTTCTTGGCAGTTACATCCTTTGCCCGCAATCCCGGCTCTTAAGTAACTTTTGGAAGTCTAATTTTCGTCGTTAATTTTCTTAGGGACCTATCGTCACCCGGATCGCCAACAAGTGTTTTGTGACCTTTCATTATTCCCAAAAGCATGGCGCATTTAAACCAGCGCTTCCTTATTTTCCTTACGAAAGGACTTTGCTTCCAGGCACGAGGAATTTCTTTCCTTTTTAAAAACGATGGTATGGAACCTAATACCGATGCAGAATCAGTATTAGGTTCCATATCATCGTCTTGTTTACGCGAATTTCAGTTTTGGGAGCTGGTAAATTTAATTTAGACTTCAGCTGACTTAAGTTCATACAGAATATCAATCACGCACTTGTTGAACGTAGCCCTTTACTGTTTTCCTTGTGCATTTTGCTGCCTTTATTATATATAATTGTGTCACCCCGTTAAACAACTTCAGAGCTATGAATTCAACAGCCCCATAAATCGTAGCGACTTTTCAACACCGCCACGAAACAAGGACTGTCTCCATGGGTTTAAAAAAGAATATTGCACGCTGAATTCAACGAATAAATCGTATTTTATTGACCATTTCACTCTTCAAACGAACACGGACACCTACAGCAAGTTATCCAAAATGATATATCTGATTTTGATTTTAGTGGGAATCAGTAACTCCTGTCTGATGACACAATGGCACCTATTTGACAGTTTTCCTTTACTTTCACATAATCACCTGATCGATGTTGAATTTTCTCAGAATGCTACACCTATCCAAATAAAATCAAATGTCCAAACTTTGATTTATTTTCGTATTCTTCTCACCAATACCTACTCCAAGCTATGCATGAAAATAGCCTTTCCTTCAACAAAACAAAAAATAATTCCACTTCTTTAGAAATCGAAAATCCCCTCTGGCCGATCACCGAGCTATACCTACCTGACTGATCCTTTATTATCAATGGGAAAGAAAAGAAATTCAATTCCTACCTGTAGCATAGACCCTTCATAAATCTTCAAAGAATTCAAATACACCAACTGAAAGTTCATGCCAATGGTGCCTGTCTGAAATATGTTTGTATTAGTCGTACAACAAAAACACACAGAAATGGACAAATCTTAATGAGAATTGTTGTAGGTTTAGGGTTGGAATCGTAATTTTTGCTCGGGACAAAGTGGACAAGATCGGGCACCCAACAAAAATAAAAATAAAGCTCCGAATTAACGAAAGTTTTAACAAAAAATCACCAAGAAAACCACGATACCTGGTGTGAATCGGGCCCTTAAAACTTACCTAAAACTAAAATATTGCACCAAAAAGTGGCATCACTGCTGTCCCAATAATTTACTGTCATCCATCCCCGCACACCACCCTCCATCATCACAGACAATGCAAAAGGGGAAATTGAGAATTCAGCAACCACTCACACAAGTGGACATTCTCGGAAATGCCAGCGATGAATCGGCGAACGAAACCAAACAACGGCATTGTGCTCTGTGCGACAGTGTTCAGCAGTCAGTCTGTGTCAAGTCGTTCTCGGGTTTGGTATTCGGCTGAAAATAGGTCCTTGGTAATTCGTTAGATAGCGGAGTCTATAGTCGGTCACAAATAGTTCAAGTTCGTTGTCTGTTTTGTCGCGCCGCCGAGAGTTTTCAAATTCAAAAAACGGTATCAGCGCGCAGTGTTATCAGTTCATTTAGGTGAACACGAAAATTCAGTGCTAACAGTGTGTGAAGAATAAGAGAAAAAGCAAAATATACAAGTCAATCTAAGAAGATGAGTGCTTAAGAGAAACAAAAAAAAGGTGATAATTACATAAACTGAATAGATTAATCCCTAGTGTTCTAGCGTGTGAGGGATTTAGCGAGCGCCAACACAACCAAGACAGTGAGTATGACTACAAACGCCGAAATCCTTCCGTACCACCAGACAACGATATCGCTGCAGACCGCTGCCGCTCTGTCGAGCTATCATGGCGGCGGATCTGGAGGCGGTGGGGGTGGCGGCACAACAACACACCTCGGCTGGACCATGGATGATCACCTGTACCAACAGACTGAACTGCACAGCATGACACCACATCGAACACACCACCTGCTTCGCTTCACGCCGTATGCCCTGCATCGACCGCAGTTGCAGTCGCTCAGCCACCACCATCACCACCATCACCCGCACTTACCACCGGCGATATTCCTGCAGCATGCGCCCGGCTCGGCTATGAAGTCACATCAGCGACCAGCGAGTCCTGCATCGCCTCCGCCGCCCGAGGGCACCCACATCGGACACCTGTACCCGGAAATCCTCGAGATGATCTTCCAGAGGCTGCCAGTCAACGACCGCGGTCATGCCGCTCAGGTCTGCACGAGCTGGAGGGATGCCGCATACGCCAAGAGCGTGTGGAAAGGCGTGCAGGCGAAACTGCACCTCAAACGGTCTAGTCCAAGTCTCTTTGCATCGCTGGTGCGAAGGGGAATCAAGAAAATCCAAATTCTGTCCCTGCGACGATCACTGAGGGATCTAGTGACGGGAGTGCCAAATATGGTGTCGCTGAATCTAAGCGGCTGCTACAACGTTGCCGACATCAATTTGGGGCATGCGTTCTCCATGGACCTGCCCAATCTGAAGGAACTCGATCTCTCGCTGTGCAAACAGATCACCGACACTAGTCTGGGCCGGATAGCACAGCACCTGAAGAACCTGGAGACCCTGGAACTCGGTGGTTGCTGCAACATTACAAACACCGGTCTCCTGCTAGTCGCGTGGGGTCTCAAAAAGCTGAAGAATCTTAACCTCCGATCGTGCTGGCACATCAGCGACCAAGGCATTGGTCACCTGTCCGGTCTGAGCAAGGAAACTGCGGAGGGCAACCTCGAGCTGGAGTACCTCGGTCTGCAGGACTGCCAGCGTCTGAGCGACGAGGCGCTCGGCCACATAGCACAAGGTCTAACGTCACTAAAACGAATCAACTTGAGCTTCTGCGTATCGATCACCGATAGTGGGCTCAAGCACTTGGCTCGAATGCCCAAGTTGCAACACCTAAACCTTCGATCCTGCGACAACATCTCCGACATCGGAATGGCGTACTTAACGGAGGGCGGCAGTGCCATCGCCTCCCTGGATGTAAGTTTCTGCGACAAGATCAGCGATCAAGCGCTGACACACATCGCTCAGGGGCTGTTCCAACTTCGCTCGCTGAGCCTCAATCAGTGCCAAATCACCGATCAAGGTATGCTCAAGATCGCCAAGTCACTGCATGAGCTCGAGCATCTCAACATCGGACAGTGCAGTCGTATAACCGACAAGGGACTTCAGTCACTCGCCGATGATCTCGTCAACTTGAAAACGATCGACTTGTACGGCTGCACGCAACTGTCATCGAAGGGACTCGATGTGGTCATGAAGCTGCCCAAATTGTCAAAACTAAATCTCGGATTATGGCTTGTGAGATGATGCGTTAGCGGGACGCTGCTACGGTCGTTGACATCACCAAAGTACTACAGGATCATCATCATAATCATCCTCATCATCGTCCAATGTAATAGCTTTTATTGTTTTTGTTTATTTTTGTATTTTATTTAATTTTTCTGACAGTTTGCCATAAATGTTGTTAGGTGGATTTATTATAACGGTCGAGAGCTGTCGACTGTGCCGAATGGATTGTCAGTGTTGCTGCTAGCTAGCTTTGTTTTTCGAACTAAGACCTTTCGAACATTTTCGAAGTTTCGAACATTACAAATTAACGCTCTTTCAGATTGGCTGTCACTGAACTGTAGGTTTTTGGTCTAATTGTCTCTTGGAGAGTATGTTTTTTTTTTCTTAGCTACAAGTTTTCGAAGCGCATCAGCTCGGCTTCGGACATGTGTTCGAATTTTAGAAAATTGCTTTGCAATAGGGAAGATGTTGATTGGGATCTGCTGTCAAAATATAACACCTCGATAAAATGTTTATTACAAAAACCTACTAAGCAGTCATTTTCGAACTTCTTGTTCGAATTCTCGTAAAAAAATCAAGTTGGCGTTGATCTGCCATTGTTGATGATCTTTATAGAACTATCCGAATTTCCTCATTAATATTGTACCTTCGTATTGAAAGCGTGATGTTTTCTCCGCCCCTTTTCTTAGTTCCTGTTCGAATTGTAAAATTTTTTCTAAGTTCAGTCACAGTGTGGATAACAATGCAAAAAACTCCGAAAGTCAGTTTACCTAATTTCCTGGCCATTGTAGTCATTGCCCTCTTAACAATTTCGCAATACATCTCGTTTATTTGGAACTGCATTTATATAGACAGATCTGTTAAATGAAAAATATTCTGTTGTTCAATTTCAAAATATTATTCATTCTGTTGTTCAACTTTTGCCAATAGTTCACGTTAAATTGTTAAATTAAGAAAATGTTTTTACTATTGCTATTCCTGGAAGTTGAGTCTCGTGCGTGCTCCCATTTAACCAACAGCAATCCTTTCGTTTCCCCTTTTGATTGGCACACTAGATTGAAGACTGGTGTTTGCTTTTACGGGCTATGGTATCAATTAGTTTTTTCGCTCTCTTGGGCAGTCACTTCTTTTTAATAAGGAACTTCGTCTGAATTGTTTCTAGTTCTTCTGTCGAAGCGATGTCCTTTGTTTGCCCTTCAGAATGTGTTTCTTATATCCTCGATTTCGTCAAACATAACAAATATCCTCTTACTTCAAAGGCAATTACTTTTTCCAGATATTAAACTAGTGTCAGTCAGTCACCATTGTCCCTGACACACACTTAAGCTTGCCCTATTTCACAAGACGAAAGATCCTTGTCTTTAAGACTGCGAAAACGTTCGGCTACAGAATATCTTACGAGGTCAAAAATGATTACATTTTTCACACCGATTTGGTCATCATTGTCGGGAATTTTAATCCTTGAACAAAATATCCCACGAAATCCAGTTTTCTTTCCAAACTCACGCTAAACATAATACCCAGCTTAGCTGACTGACATACACGCATTTTCCAGAAAGATAACTGGTCTCCAGGAACAGCCAAATTGATTTGCGATGCATGAAGCGGAATTCTCGCTTCAGGTGGCTGACACGTAAATTTCGCATAAAAAGAAAGAGACTCACTTACCTCTTCGTGTGTGTTCCGCACACGCACCTGCAGTTTGTTTCGTTGCACATTTTACTGTAGTCGGGCACAATGCTGGGTAATTTTTTACGACAGAAAATATTAATTTTACTTTAGTAGGTACCTACCTAAAGTAGTTCTCAACTTACATGGTAAATGTAAAAAAAAAAAAACAATTGCTTTTATAATTTATTAGAAGGTAAAAGAGTCAGATGTTGACGCTTAGTTGGAAGTTGTTGTGAAATTATAACATATTGCTTAAATGTCGAAAAATGATACCCAAATATATTCGAAGTAAAAACAGTTCATGTTTCGAAGTACCAATTCCGAATTAGATTTTCGTTCGGAAAATATAAAATGCCCACTAAATCAATTTTTTTATTTCGAAACAAAGTATATACATAGTTATTATTCAACTTTAACACGAAGATAAAACTCGACATCAAATTTCATAGACAAAAAAAAAAAAAACAACTGGCATCACTGACAATCCATCGCGCAAACACAAGAAAGTGATTGCAAAATAAAAACCAAGAAAAACGTCAATAAATACACCCCACAAAAAGTACACGAACTTAAATTGGTCCTCTTAATGTTCGCCTAAAATTTATTGGCTGTCACTATATCAAATTTGGTATCAAAAATATCGCTATTGTGACTTCTAAAACTGTGAGGTGGGCACTAAAAATGATTTCTAGGACCGCACATTTTGGTTTTATACTTTTATTTAAAAAAAAAAAAAGAAGAAACAACAAAGAGATGATAAAACAAATTATAAACAAACAAAAAATTATACAACATATAATAATACGTTCTTTTCTATTGTGATACATATTAAAATTAATTACTAAACTAAATAATTATGAATAACCTATATTAAAAACAAAACAAAAAGGACACTATTTTAAGAAAATCTTGTAGAGAATAGTAGTTTAAAACAAATTTGTGAGAAGAAAAAAACAAAAACACGAAATAAAAGAGCAAATCTTAAGGCAAACTAAAATCTTGTTTTACCTAGAATCATATGCTATATATAATTAAGTTAAACAAATAAAATCTATTAGTTATTGTTTTTCTTTGTTTTGTTGTAAGTATAGTTTTCTTTTCTTTGTTCTATATCAAATTTGTAAAATAAGAATAAAAATATGAAATCGAAGAGAACTAAATCTAACTCAATTTTATTTCAATTTGTATGTTTTCTTTTCTGTTTATGTGTAAAAATTAATTAAAATTTTTAAGAAAATGTTTTTACTATGTTATTGTATTATTATAGGTGGATTATGTTAAAATAGTTCTTAAATATGAAAACGAAGACAAATTGAAATGTAAATCAAAAAACTTCTGGTTAACCATTCAAAGAAGACGAGAAAAAGTTAAATCGAAGAGAAAAAGAACAGGAGATGAAGAAGAAAAAAATTAAAGATAACCTATATGGCGAAATGCGCAAAAAATTCAAATTAGTTTGTTGTTATTTATTAGTGAGTTGTTGTTGGATTTCTCTCGCATCACACGGAGGTAGGTGGAAAACATTGCAGCTACAGGTTTTCCGTGACCAGTTACTAGTCAGAGACAGTGGGCAGCGGCGCAGCAGAGTGGCAACGAAAAGCAGATGTGCATTTATTGCGACAAACTTAATTGGAATTATTTACAACGAAAGTGGATTGGTGTATTTCACACACATATGCTGTTGTAACAAATCTGAAATGTTGTTTAGAGGCGGTTTTAGAAAGGTTTGTACAGCTGCAGGTCTGTTTGATATGCTAATACTGCATACTAATGACTGCATTGTGGGTGAAATAGGTAAAGATATTAGAGAAGATTATACTTTCAGGTAATCAACACATTCCCCGAAGACTTTGGCATTTGATACTGGTACTGGACAATGGGAATGAGGCAAAGGTTTTAGAAACTTTTCGATCTCCCCCAAGAAAGCAAAAATGCAAGCCACCGTTGATTCTATAATTAATCGATTTTTACGTCAGTTGCTAGGTTTCTATGTTATTTGATATTCGACAAGTATTAAGAAATTTGATTCTATTTCATAGAGTATACAATAAAAAAGAAATAGGGTTAGGTGTTAACAACAAGAAAAATGACGCTCAGCTTTGTTAAATCGCAAAATTGACTCCTACATGTTAATACGGCCAAAGACAGTCATCAATTAGTAGATAACTACAACCGAAATTCCCTGCAAGTCTGACGATACGCATTTCGTTCGCCGGCGAGTTCATCTGAGAATCACAGGCGACACATGTTTTTTGCCAAGCAGCAGATTTCGCGACGAAAATTGTCCAAAAACTCGACCATTTTCGTGGCGACGTCAACCGTTTCACAAAAATTATGTATCGCCTGCGATTCTCAGTTGAACTGGCCGGCGAACATCCAGAAAAAGTTTATTCAAACACCCACATACAGGAAGACTATGCAGACATTAAAGGGAACGATTATGCAAGCTTGACGAAAAATCTAAACAGTGCATTAAGCACCCGATACCCACTTCAATGTGTTTTCTACACCAACTTTTTATGGAATGAGTGGGGGAAAGCATACCTAACCTAAACTTGGCATTAACTATCCCTACTTAGCTATTTAAACAAAAAAAAAACCTATCTGTCTAATTTGACAACTGCCTGTCGATAAATAGATAAATACCTATGGTGGTTTCCGTTGGTGGAGCTTCGAGAGGCTCTTTTCAAACTGACTCTAAGATAGGTAGGTATAGATCCATTCATGCAATTTGCCTGAAATTATTGCAATTCCTTTCGTCACCTGGCTTTTAACTTAAAGCCGTCAAACACCATCTGCTCCTCGGGCCCAACTTTGTTATCCTGGACCTGGATCACCTAAGAACCATTAAAAGTCGCATTGCAGTACTCGTTCCCGATCACTTAGCAGGTTTCTCATCGGCAAAACCGAAGAAAAAAACCTGGATTCAGGATCAAATTTAGACCTCCTTGACATGATCGATAGTTCGCACACAGAACTCGCAACGTTTGCGTGTCATTTGATAGCTTTGCAAGGACCTGCAGTTGCACCCCATACCCTGGAAGCATTTTCTTCAAAAACCCATCGCATGCAGGTGTCTGGTGCCTGAAGCATAGGAGCACCTTGCATACCACTGTCATGGGTTAGTTGCACTGCATTATAGTAGGTATCTCGGCATCGGCACCACATACAGGTAGGCACCATCACCGCATAAACAACACACACCAGTCACAGTATCTGCCTCCGTTAAACCCTTTTTCCCCTCTGGCTACAAGCCAGTGGTTACCTCACCCGTTTTACAAGCGCGTAGAACCAAAACCAACAACCCGAGTCTCTCCAGACTGGTTTTCCAGTGTTTTTCAACTGGTAAATTGCTTCGCGTGTTGTGTTGTTCAGTGCATGCATCCAAACCATTAAAATAGAACGAAATGCGAAATGAAGACGAGGAATGAAAACGAAAAGCAAAAACCAAAAACCGAGCAGGGAATAACAACAAAGCAGAAAGCACAGCAAACGAGAGGCGAACAAAAAAAAAATTATAATTCCAAATATAAGAAAGAGGCGAACGAAACGTTTTTTTTTTTTTTTTAGAAATTGTGGAATAATGTAAAATGAAATATCCTACATACATAACAGACACAGATACAGTATTCAGTCAGAGTCAACAGTGGAGTATATCGATCTGCTGTGCATTCGGTACGACCAACCGAAATAGGGTGGCTTGGCTAAGGCAAAACTCGGAAGGCACCAGCAATACACCGAACACGCACACAAATGCTCTGGAGCGCACAATTCGAACGAAGTCGAACTAGCAGCAGCAGCGACAGAGGAAATAACTCGTCGTCGCTGCCGTCACCGTCATCGCTGTCGAGCGAGCAGCGTTCAGTTCAGCTCTCAGCCAGAGCCACCATTGTATCGGCAAGATACGAAAATTCGTAGTATCGTGTCGTTTTCTTATAGTTTCACGTTGCGTACGGTTTCTACGTACCTACATATCTTTGTTCCAACTTCCAATTCCAATCCAAGTTCCAACAGCACTCGGTAGGTATATGTACAGAAACGTGTGCACAAGGGTATGTTAGCTACAACGTGTGGTATATAGATAGACGTGGGTATATAACTTTGGATACTATACCTTGGTTCGGATCGGATCGGTTTTTTGTCTTTTGTTTGAAAAGTAATACTGCTGCAGCTGTGTGAGGTCTTCGTGTTGCCTCTTTGGAAGAATGTGTTTTTTTTTTTCCTCTTTTTGGATTCGGTTTTTGTTCTTCTCGTTCTTTTTGTTCGTAAACACGTATCTTGCGAGCAGAGAATAATTTCGGAAGGGTAAGCTAAAGACCGACCCACGAAAATAATGCCGATGACGATGATTGCACGACTCGAAGGCAACGAGGAGGTATAACCTTTTTGGAGGAAATTCATATTTTTTGAGGCATCAGGAGATTATTTTGTGTTGCTTTCAGGAATTTTGAAAAATATTCAAAATATCTTCTGTCGGCTGGTGAAACGGAAAAAAAACTGTGAAGGGGGTAGGTAGGTATATGAATTATTCCAAAAATATATACAAAGTTCCTAGGTTGGCTGGTATTTTCTAACCTTAATTTCTAATAGAAGATGTGCCAGCGGAAGTCTAGGATGACGTTTGTAGTTTCAACTCGGTACGTAATTGGTGAACTCCTTATTTGAAGAACCTATTCGAGGTAGGTACCTTATGCTTGGTGCTTGGATCATTCAGTGCCTTTGACAGCTGGAGACTAGTTGACTAAAGGCCCATTTAGATGATCAGTTATCAGTTCAGTTATCAGTTCAGTTGTCAGTTCAGTTAAAAAAGGCATTGTATTTAGACGTCAGTCCGGTATTCAGTTCAGCTTTCATTTTATGAGGGAATTGAGGTTTGAACATGGTGATTGGTCAAACTATTTACGTATGAGTGAAAGCGTATATCTTTAATTTACGGCCAACTGCAATTGAAATGACAACTAAACTGAAACGTATTTACACATCACTTTAACTGATAGCTGAACTGAAAACTTATGGGAATTCCATCAGTTTCAGTCTCAGTTTCAGTTTCAGTTAAACGCTTCAATTTTTGCATTTAAACATCAGTTTAACTGAATGCTTAACTGATAGCTCAACTGAAACTGAAACTGAAATGATCGTCTGAATGGGCCTTAAGCATGACGCACAGTTGCGAATAAAAATGAATGGTGAGACTTTGATGAAAGTAGGTAGGTGCCTTATTTCGAATCATGTGAAATTTGCGTCCAGATTGATTTCAAACTATTGGAGGCTGAATTCCAAAACGCAGTATTTCTGCATAACTGCTTAATCAAGCTTTTCAAAACGTAGGTATGCTGATTAGGATAGAGGCCAAGTGTCCGGACAGTGTTACCTACGTTTTTAAAAATGAAATTATTTTTGTCTCGCAAGTTTCCAGTATTTGTTCGGGACTGAAATATTTATTAGTTTCAGTTTCCGGAAACCCTTTTTGAATTTAATTTGCAGTTTTTAGTTAATTTTTTTTTCTAGGTATGGTTTATGCCGCTCAAAATAATTATGTGGTCGGGTAAATGGCAAAAGGTTAATCGGCTAAAGAAAAGACTGTTAAGTGGTGTTCCGATCTCTGCGGTTTTTTTAATGGACAATCGGTTAATAGGTACCGTTCAAAAAATCACAAAAAAATTCAAACCAAAATGCACTATTTTAAAGCGATTGCCCCAAACATGGACATGAATGCTAACTTTTATGCAACCAGACCCTTCATTATCAGTAGTTTTATGAACTTGTTGACTTCTTAAACAACATTGGTCAGTAGCATATTATGAATGGCCTGAAACAATTTTGAATAGTAATGAAAGCAGCTTTAGCCTCTGTACAAAAACTAGCAAAGTTAGAGCCCCTGCTGCTTAAAATGAGAAAAAGACGCTATTCGTACTAGGTAATTATATTTTTCAGAAGTCGGAAAAGCTTGATTTAACCCTGGAACTCGGTGAATTTTGACATAATAAATACAAAATTTAAATATATTAAAGCAAATGTATTCCAAATGCAAAGCAGCGCACAAGCATTCGTAATCATTTTTTGACGTTTGGTAAAAATTAAAAATTGGACCGATCGTGTAGGCTACTGCATGGCCAGCCGAGGCAGCCATTTGAATGAAATTATTTTCCATTATTAACCGGAAGGATTGTACTTTCAAATAAAAAAAGAAATTTGAGAAAATATTCAGTAGTTTTTTTTTATAGCATTTCAAAAAAAAAAAAAAAGTTATTTGGCGGACCCTGTAGTATTGTCTCGAACGATGGTGTAACTTAAAAGAATGTAGTCCGCCGAAATGGCAAAGTCAATGCTTGCAATGTTGTTTAAGATTTGGCGGCAAAGTTTCGCTAAAATCTCGAATCGGTGTTGCTATACGGGTGCAGCACTTGGACAATCACGCTGCCGCTATCCCGAAAAAGCTGCAAAAAACTCGGTAACCGGGGACTGGGCTTGAAAGTTTTGGCTGCAAACGAACAGCGATGGGCTATGGGGCAGTGTTATTAAATCGTGGGATTTATCCCTTTTTGTGGGAATTTCGATGTACGAAAAGCCTTCCGTGTGATAAAGGGATAAAGCACCAAATCGTGGGAATTTCAGAAATCTGACAAAAAACATTCAAACTGAGAACTTTCTGTGAAATTCTATCAAAACACCTGTATTTCACTACGATTATCAACACACTGAATGTCCATAAAAAACAGCTCATGTAAATCGTCTTTTATCAAAATTTGCTAGTACCTACCAAAAAATAATCATAGCAGTGTTACAAACTGCGGTTTTTATACTATGTTATGTTATGTTAAAGTGGCTCTCGCTGAGAGAAACACTTAGGCCGTTGATCGGCCCATTGTGCATACCACTGGTGTTTAGGGGTTCCTTTACTGGTTACTCATTGGGAACCATTTGCTACCGTTAATAAAGCCAAGAATGCTGGCAGCGCTGATGTTGCAAAGATCACTAAGATCATTGAGGAAATAGTTTCCTAAGTGCGCCATCCTTAGGTTGGATAGAGCAGGGCAGCTACAGATGAGATGGGTGACGGATTCGTCCTCCTCCTCATCCCTACAGCTTCTGCAGAAGTCATTATGTGGCAGTCCAAGTCTTTGCGCGTGTCTGCCCAGAACACAATGACCGGTCATGACGTTAGTGACCAGTGAAATGCTACGTCTATTGAGACGTAGAAGCTCTTTGGATCTTTTATTATCCAGTGTCGGCCAAGTAAGCCTGGCAACATCACAGTATCCTAGATGTTTCCATCTGTGACTTGCTGTCCCTGTTGCGTTCGCATTAATGATATGTTTAGCGTAAGACAGCGGTGCCTGCACGTTGTGCAGTCTAACACTATCCACGCCGGAGGAGCCTAATCTCGCAAGTTCGTCAGCTGCACAGTTCCCTGGGATATCACAGTGTCCCGGAACCCAGCAAAGGGTAAGGTTGTACTGTCCAGCTATCTCGTTAAGAGATACGCGGCAATCTTCCACCGCTTTAGATCTTATTTCGCTGGATATTAAGGATCTGATGGCAGCCTGACTGTCAATATATATGACAATATCCCTGTGTGATATTTCATTAATCAGCAGCCACGCTGTGGCTTGACGAATAGCTGTGATTTCGGCTTGGAAGACACTACAGTGTGCCGGGAGAGAGAAGGAGAGTCCAAGGTTCAGTTCTTCTGAGAATACCCCTGCTCCGACTCCCTCTAATGTTTTGGAACCGTCCGTAAAAATTGACAGCGCTCCTTCGTGTAGGACATTTCGTGAGTCCCATCGGGATCTGTCCGGTATTTCGCATTTAAAGCCCTTTTCGAAGTCGATTTTCGTAGGCAGATAGTCAGTAATGGAGGGTAGGGGGCATGTCTGTCGGAGGATGCTGGCATGGCCAGTTGATTGTCCTCTCCAGTGCTTACCCTCTCTGAGTCTGATAGCCGCGTTAGCGGCGTATTCCTTGCTGACGATGTCTAGAGGAAGAAGATTAAGCATTACTTGTAGAGCGGCGGTAGGAGATGTCCTCAGTGCACCCGTAGTGCTGATGCATGCCAGGCGTTGAGTCTTCTCAAGGGCCTTCAGATTGCACTTCTTATCCAAGGCCGGCCACCACACGACGATGCCGTAAAGAATGATCGGTCTGATCACCGCAGTATAAAGCCAATGCATTATGTTTGGTTGAAGGCCCCATCTGGAGCCGACAGCCCTCCTACAGGAGTAGAGTGCCACTAGGGATTTCCTAGAACGTTCGGCAATGTTCTCCCTCCATAAGAGTTTGCTGTCTAATATAAGCCCTAAGTACTTGGCACTTTTGACAAACTCGAGTGGAGTGCCATTGAGATTAGGGGGGGTGATAAGAGGAGTCTTGACCCTTCTAGTGAATAGAACTAGATCCGTTTTTGTCGGATTGACGCTTAGACCGCAGCTTTTGGTCCAGGCGACTAGTTTACGTAGCGCAAGTTGCAGAATATCGGAAAGAGTCTGTGGATACTTTCCTGAAGTAAGCAAGGCGACGTCATCCGCGTAGGCCACGACTTTGCATCCGGAAAGCTCCATGGAAATCAGTAATTCGTTGAGAACTAGATTCCACAGTAGCGGAGATAGCACTCCCCCTTGGGGGGTACCCCGGTGCACAAGTTTTTCGACAGCGCTGCTGCCAAACGTGGCTGTCACCCTTCTGCGGGTGAGAATATGGCCGATTAGGCAGCATATTTGTTCGCCAATATTTAGCTTGTTTAAGGCTTGAATAATCGAACGAGTCTCTATGTTATTGAAGGCCCCCTCTATGTCCAGGAAAACTGCCATAGTGTATTCCTTGAATGAGAGGGACCTTTCGATCGAGCCGACGATTGAATGAAGGGCGGTCTCAGTGGATTTGCCCTTTTGATAGGCATGTTGAGAGCTAGAAATTAGCGCTTGGTCAACAGTGCTTTTGATGTGAAGATCGATGATCCTCTCAAGTGTTTTCAATAGAAAGGAGGACAGACTGATTGGTCTGAAGTCCTTTGGAAGTGTATGTGAGGTCTTACCTGCTTTGGGAATGAAAACAACTTTAACCAATGTCCAGGAAGAAGGAATGCGCCCCAAGGCTATGCAACCTGCCAGAATCATCCCCAGACTGTCTTTGACAATGTGAAAGGCGTTCTGTAGTTGCGCCGGGAAGATGCCATCCGGACCTGGAGACTTTTGCGGTTCAAAGCTGTTGACGGCCCACTTCAGCTTTTCCTCGCAAATGGTGATTGCATTTGGAAGGGTACCCAAGGGGGCATCCCTACTGAAGTCAGGATTATCAGTGACAGGCGTGCAGCCAGGGAAATGGGCATCCATGAGCAGATTCAACGATTGTTCTTCTGATTCTGCCCATTCGCCATTGAGGTCTTTCAGTACACAGGGTACAGGGGTGGATTTAGAAAGGACTTTTCGCAATCTGGAACACTCATTCGTGTTGTTGATGCTCTCACAGAAATTGCGCCAGGAGCTACGTTGTGCCTTACGGACTTCCTTTTTGAAGATTCGTAGGCTGTCTTTGTAAGCTTCCCAGTCCGTGTTTAGCTTCGATGTTTTGGCTCTGTTAAAGGCCTTCCTGCTCTTGCAGCGAAGCGCGATAAGTTGCTTGCACCACCACGGGGGTTTCCTGCCATCTCTCACTATGGTGGGAGGACAGGAGCCCGTGAAAGCCTTATCCAGGGCTGAGGTGAGAACGTTGTTCAACGAATCTAGTTCGGCCTGATCGCTAGGTGGCGAGGGTCTGAGGCTAGCTAGATTCGCAGACAGGATTGTATTGTGTTTGACCCAGTTTGTTTTCCTTCGGTTGCGGAAAAAACATTTCTTGGGGATGAGGCTACAGTCTAGAGTGAAGTAAATGTACCGGTGGTCCGAGAAAGATGGACTGTCCGATACTGTCCACTTTGAGATAGCCAAGGAAATATTAAGAGAGGCTAAGGTAACATCTATTACCTCTTGCCTGTTTTTAACAATGAAGGTTGGACTATCCCCTCTATTGCAAATTACTAGGTTAGTTTCTACTAGATAACCAAATAAAGACTCACCTCGAGGGTTTGTGTCGGTACTGCCCCATAGATCATGGTGTGCATTTGTATCACACCCTATCACGACTCCGGTCTTTTTGTCCTCCGCTTCCTTGACCATCCGTTGTAGCTCAGCAGATGGCGGGTTGGCTACCTCGTATGGAAGGTATCCAGACGCCAGCCAAACCGGATTGCCGTCGTACGGAGTTAGCTGCGCTGCAGCAAGATCGCCTGTGCTATGCTGGGGGATGAAAGTAAGTTTTAACGTTGTTTTAGCAAGAATACAAGCCCTGATTTTACCTTTACCTTCCGCGTAGTAGAGGGTATAGCCGGGAGCCCTGAGCCCAGTTACGCGGTCCTTGGAGAGCCACGGTTCCTGTATCAGGGCGACGTCGAGTCCGTCCTCGATGAGGCGGACCATTAGGTTGGCGGTTGCCAATTTGGAGTGGTGTAGGTTAATCTGTATCAGATTTAGCGGCATTGCTATCCGATACAGATTTCTCCACGATGGTAGCATTCAGATCCTCTAATGGCGAATCGGTGTCGGCCGAGGATGATGCGGAGGAGCTGGGCACGTTGGCTGCAGCGTTGCGTAGGTCATCTCTCCTGAAGAGCTTTAACTCCACCTCCTTCAGGCCGAAGTTGATGGTGAAGTTCCTATCCCTGAGAATCGGGATAGACTCAGCGGACATGGAGATGACCATCGAGCGACCTGTCTTCTTGGACTCCTCCTCGGAGCCACGGGGATTTTCAACGACCTTCCAGTCTTTGACAGGAAGGCCCGGGTTTTGGAAGCCCATAAGGGCAAGAACTTTGGCGGGATCGCGTGGTTCGAGAGGAACCCAGACCCTAGCTCTTGGTCGGTGGGGGATGGAATTCCGGTCCACCACCTCGAGCTTGGCCCCAGGCCAGACTTCACCGAGGCTACCGATGGCTGCCCGGATGAAGTCGACCGAACGTTGATCGTCGCAGGCGATCAGTTTGACGAATCCCTGATGCCATCCAGCGTCCTTAAAGATGATGGGCTGCTGGTTACTGGTCATATACTCACAGAGGCAGTTCATCACTCTGTTCTCTATGAGTCCCCACTTTTCGTAAGTGAGTTTGCCTTCCTCATCCGATAGGTCCACAACCGCGACTATCAGGTTGTCCTTGGCCGCGTCCGAGAAGGATTTGGAACCCACGGTGGAGCTCCTAGCCCTCTTTGATGCGTTGGACACCTCGTCAAGGGATCTGCGCCTTTTGGGTACAGATCCAGTCGCTGCTGCGGTCCTACCCCCTGTAACGCTCGATGAGCTGTTAGCTAAGGGGCGAGTCTTCTGAGTCTGGCCTTCTCTTACGAGCGGTCTCTTTTTGCCCAGCGGTGGGGCAGAAGGTTTTTTACGGATAGAGACCTTTGAAGTTGAGGGGGTGGGGTCCCTGTTCGCGTGTTCAAGTACCCAGGGCGTTGCCCATGAGTATGAAGCTCTCTCCGGCTCGGTCCATATTTTTTCCGCCTTCGAGTGAAGACGGGCAAATATGCGCAAAGCTGCCTTGGCCTCGCGACCAAGTGACCTATCTCTGAGATCTGCCGGTGTGGGTGTAGGGGGACGCGGAAAGCTGCATAAAGCAGCAGTAGGTTCAACAGTGATCTCGTCTGAAAGCAACGAGCAATCACTGGCAGCATCATTAATGCAGAGTTCCTGCAGATGCTCTTCCACGCGTTGCGTGGGGGTGGCGCCGCTGGCTGCCGAGGTTGTTTTTTTAGTTTTTGTGTTTTTGTTTAGGTTTGAAATTTTGATCCCACGAGTAGCTAGGGAAAGGAAGTTCGATCTGCACAGAGCCCCGCATTATGCAGACAAGGCTATTTAATCCAGAGGGCGCCCGGTATCTGGATACACCGTATTCGACCAGCGCTATTTTTTTTTGAGACCTGGGCCCACGGCCTGGTTGATCCTCGGCACGGTACGTCTGACGCCTTGATCCAGCCCAGGGGGGAGTGAGGGGATGAGAAAGGAGGGATGGGATAGGACGGGTTGATTACCACTTAGTTCGTAGAGCTGGTAAGCTATATGGCAGATGGCG